>CM033395.1:16337277-17537277 GCA_019426215.1 Buddleja alternifolia | reverse complement strand
TTTCTGGAGTGATTCCGATTAAAAGTTTTATCCGCTAGACCGAATCACAAAAGATATCCTCCTCAAGGAATCCATTTAAGAATATAGTCTTCACATCCATCTGCTAAATTTTATAGTTCAAGTGTGCTGCTATTGCAAGTAGAATTCGAATGGATTTGATGATAACTACGTGCAAAAAAGTTTCCTCAAAGTCAACGCCATCCTTTTGACTATACCCTTTTGCCACTAGCCTGGCCCTATAGGTGTCGACCTTGCCATCCAGACCAATCTTTCTCTTATAAGATCCGTTTGCACCCGATGGATACTATAGCCTTGAGTTTATTTATTAGAGTCCAAACTTGGTTCGAATACATCGAATCCACTCTACTTTCATGGCTACTTGCCATTTTGTAAAATCTACATCCTTCATTGCTTGATCATAGGTAGAGAGATCATCTCCATCGTTCCCCTCTGCTACAGCATGCAAATCATGTTGATCTTGTAGCAGGTAACCATATCTTTCAGGCGGCTGAGATACTCTATCAAATTGACGCATAGAAGGTTGTGTCGTTATGGGTTCGGGTGGGGATTCTTGAATAGTTGTCTCCTTAGACATTTCGTTTTGTTCTTCTAGAACAATCTTTCTTCCTGATCCTTCTTCTTGAAGGAATTCATCCTCAGGAAGGTTTCCTGTAAGGCCACAATGATCCTCTAATCATCGTGCAGGTAAAAGAGATATCCTATAGAAAGCCTCCAGTTTTTCTAACTTGGTTTTCTTTACATAAGCAGGGCAACCCCTTGATAGAGTTAGTGCTCGACGAGCCAATTATTTGGGCGCCATTCTCGAGATACTCTATGATAATCTTAATATAATTAGTCAAACCTTTTATGGCACTCTTTATTCTTAAATGTTTTTACATTGCTTAGAATAAAGTCCCTTGAATCACACATGACTATGGGACATTATCGGACATCGGGTATAACGATGATGGGATATGTCTCCAAGGTCGTGATTCTTAAAGAGGTTCCAAGTCATTTATAAGGACCATCAAGAAGAGGGATATTGATGGGACCCAAAAGACTTTCTTGTATACATATGTCCTTGGAGGACGTGACTCATTCCATAGGCATTAGTACGGTGAAAACCTATATGTATATGAAGGTTCTTATTTGGAAAATGGGTAAATTGGTCAACCCCAATGGAAGTTCCTAAAATGGATGTCCTAGTCGAATCTGGAACTTTTTATAATCACGTAGGTGTAAGAGTAATCCTTATGGACCTGAGGTTCCATAGGGTACCTTGTGCATAGTCCACTATGCTTTGATTTATCTCATGATTCCTTAGCGAATCACTATATATGATACTTTGGGCATAGTCTGATTATGTATGAAGGTACATGAGAGACCAAGATGGGATCTATCTTTGATCTAGCGAATCAGTTAATCTCCTATGTTACGTAGGACATCAACTTAGAAGTCTCTGGCCAGAGCAAGATATCTAAAGAGGCGGGGTGTTTTCTCGTTTTGTTGATCCAAGTTGATGTCACCAGTAATGGGAAACATAGAGATTGTGTTATAAGAATTTCGACTTTGCCATTACTCTAGACTCAATCCGAGAGATTAGATGGAAGGATCTTACTTACGCGAGAATCGTGATTACGTAAGGTAGTATCTTTATACTTTGTTATGTCTGGGTCTTTGAGGCTCATTGTTAGACAGTAACCTCGATTTGTAGGTACCATGACATCATGGTGATTGATTCATGGTTGACACGCTAAAAGCTAACGTGCTATAATAGCAAGTGCACTAATCGTGTGTAGTAATAAAAGTGGACGAGAAGTCCGGATTGTCGAACCACAAGGACTTAAATTCTAGTTTAAGATTTTATAACAACAAAGATCAAAACAATAAAGGTAAAATGAGTGTGAAATGCGTAAGATAAGAACAAGGTTGCACAAATGATTTAAAACAAAATATAAAGGGAGACTAAGGCACATGCTAGGTTCAAATTGATCAATTATACTTATAAAGATTCTCGTTGAAGGATTACGCTTATATTGTTATGGTGAAAACTCCTAAGGTAGAGAATAACCGATGTCTCGCGTATAAACTCCTATACTTAGATCGTGATTTCCCAAATATCCCTATCCGGAAATCTAACCACTAAACATGCATTAATGTACTAGAGTTCACTCGATTTGAATCGAACGACTTCACCCGGGAATCTTTACCTATGTCTAGGGCTATTCCTCATTAGTTGCGGGTCATGATGTGAATTTCTTGCACCCTAAGTCAATTTTCTCCCGAAATATTAACCTAGGCATAAGATTCTAACATATAGTGATCAAGTATATGCAAGATAGACAAAAACACAATTCACATCACATAACAATATAAGAACAACCTCAACAATCATCTATTGTAAGCATATATCACAATTTGGCCTTACATGGCCCTAGTCTTACGAATTTAGTTCATAATTGAAAGCATAAAAGACATAAGAGGAATATTCATAGACATAATGAAATGAAAAGCTCTTAAAAACTCCCTAAATGGTGAATGATGATGGATCTTGAAGTTGAGCCTTCAATCCCCAAGCGCTTTTCCTTCCTCTAGTTTTCCCCTCCAAGAGTGATGAAGAATGGTGATGAATGGTGGAGAAATCAGATTAGAGGCTGCCCCCCTCTCCTCCAAGAATCTGAAATTGATAGTGAATGATGAAGAGTATGGGTTCCCCCTCCTTTTATAGCCAAAATTCCACTAAAGTATGCATTAAGAATTCCCATTAAAGTTCCCCAATGAGAATTCCACCTAAGGTGATGCTTAAAGTTTGGCTTTTAAGATTCCAACCAGCTAAAAAATGCTGAACTTTCGGCCCTTAAGAATTCCACCAAGCATAACCATGTGAAAACTTCAACAAAACACATGCATGCTGCCATTTTCTTGCTTTCCAGCGCAGTCTTAGTATTTTCCTCATAACATTCTCCACAGATCTCCAAATTGGATGATTCAAGTCCCCATGTTCAGACAAAACATAGATTTACAACTTTCCAGAAGCACATTGTGTCCAATTAGGTCTCTAAGTATAGCTAAATTACGTTTCAACATGGAGGTTGTTTCTGATTTGGCGCCCATAAAGTAAATCTACCAAGAAACACACTTATGACAACCCCTCAACACATGTGCTGAATTATGGCCAAAAGTGATTCTTACCCATCATATAATGCTGGAATTTAGGCTGAAAAGGAGTAACATTCGGACTATCCATGCCTAGGCATGACTAGGAGGGCGTTGGGGCGTATCCTGACACATGTACTTCTCTGTTCGGCGCAGCAATCGTATTTCCTTCACAATTATCTCTATAGACCTCCGATTTGGATGTTTCAAGTTCCCATTTGAAGCTAAGACATACATATAAAACTTTGTAGAAGGAAACTTTGTCTAAGTCGGTCTCAAAATGTACGGAATTATCGCTCGAATGTGGTAGGAGATGCATAAACCGCCTAGGTGTTGAAAAACATGCTTGAACTTGTTTTGTACATCGTTTTTCTTCCCTTTTCTTCATGTATTCTCATTTATTACCTGTATTCACTTAACACACCTATTAAATGCAAATGTGACATGATTTAAGCAATAAGTGAATCCAAATCATAAGAATTACAGTCTTAAAAACACGTAAAAACACCTCTTATCAACACCCCCAAACTTATCAATTGCTCGACCTCGAGCAATAAGAGCTATAAGGCAAGACCAACATCATTCAATGGGAGAAACAAAACAACTAACTAACTCACTTTCGTGGAGTAAACGATTGCACTTAGCGGGTACAACAAGCCTTTAAACCTTTGAGTTACCTCAAAGGACGAGTTATAGTCTCGTGAGGGTTTGCATAAGATATACCCACAAAATCTAGCAAATTTTCAATCCCAACCGAATCAACACATCTCAATATGATCAACAAGAATGAATGGCATAAAATCAACCTTTTAAAGTTCACAAATATATATATACATATCAACTACTTTTGCTCATGTGACACTAATACTTGAAACGACTCCCTAGGGTATAGTGAAAAATAAATCTAGGGTATTATAGTCGAGAGGCATCCTTACCAAATTTTGGACATTAATCCCATATCTATCAACTTTTGATCAAACACAAGGCACAAGAATTATAGAAAATCTCATAGCCATTTAAATTTTATTATCTCAAATATTCAACATTCAATTCATATGGAATTTCCATTAAACTTCATTAAGGCTAGATCATGTGCAATGTTTTATTCCATTAGGCTTTCTATGACACCCACGTAACAAGTTTTAGACCAATGACTCCCAAACTAGATAGTTTTGGGGCATTAAGTGTAGAGACACTCCTAAGGATTTAATCACTCGAGTATCAAAGGCCACGAAATAAAACTAGATCTTTTAAACAATTCACTTCTTTTGGCTTGAGCATAGCTCAAATTAGCATAATAGTACAGTATATAGGCATGAAACTTTTCACCTCCGGTACGTATTAGCCTGACCACTTTTGGTCATACCAAAATTCAACCTTTTCAATTCATTGTTAGCATATAAAATTACTACTCAACTTATAACCTTATGAGAAATCTAAGTTAATATTTCTGGAAATAATTCCTTAAGTGTCTTAAGATGGTTATCCTCTCAACTCCTCTATCTTCGATTTAAGTGCATTGTGAATCATCTAAAGAATCAATTCTAGTCTAAGGTCTCCACGAGCAATTTCAAAGATATATATATTCCATTAAATTCAGATTATTTCAAGAATTCATGCCATTTTTCCAAGTCAATCAATTTCAATGCATCAATTGGAAGGACTAAAAATTTTTCATGCTTGATTTTCTCAACAAAGAAGCATATAAACATGATATCAAACAAACTTTCCCCAAATTCAAGTTAAAAATTAGGATTGCATTTTCAATATTCAAAATAGATACTCTTCTACCCCCAAACTTAAATTCAACATTGTCCCCAATGTTGTTACAACATGCATACACAAAGGTAAAAGAACACTTACAACCAAGGATATTGAAGAACATCCTTAAGCTTCCAATGCATCCTTACAAAGTTTCTCCTCTTATCGAGTAAAATAAGAATCTCTAAAGGTGGGGTCCAAATGTGCATCATATCTAACACTTCAACTTTTTAAACCATCAAGCATAAGAAAAACATACATGCCAAAAGTGCATGCTTGAACACAATAAAAAGAAACAAACTAAACAAAACAAAAACGAAAGCAAAAAGAAAAGAAAACTTACAAACTTGGGTTGCCTCCCAAGAAGCGCTAGTTTAGAGTCGGTAGCTCGACTTGAGATAAAGAATCGCTAAAGATCCTGGAGGGGAATGGTCACTTTATCCCTCGACCCGTCAATCCCAATGTAATGCTTTAACCTTTGGGCGTTTGTCATGAAGGTTCGTCCATTATCCGTTATAAGTTCAATGGCACCAGAAGCATACACACGAGATACAACAAATGGTCCTGACCATTTTAACTTGAGCTTCCCGGGAAAAAGTCGAAGGCGAGAATTGTATAGTAAAACCTTGTCTCCTTCATGAAATTCTCGGGGAATAATACGCTTATCATGCCATGTTTTCATTCGCTCCTTGTAAAGCTTGGTGTTCTCATACGCTTGATGGCGCCATTCCTCAAGTTCGTGTAATTGGAGTAATCGCTTGGTACCTACGAGTTGAGAATCAAAATTTAGAAATTTAATAGCCCAAAAAGCGCGATGTTCGAGCTCAACCGGTAAGTGACATGCTTTTCCAAAGACAAGGCGATATGGGGACATGCCAATCGGAGTTTTAAACGCGGTTCTATATGCCCACAAGGCGTCATCTAGTTTAAGGGACCAATCTTTTCTAGATGCGTTAACCGTTTTTTCAAGAATGCGTTTAATCTCCCGATTCGACACCTCCACTTGACCACTCGTTTGAGGATGATATGGGGTTGAGATTTTATGTCGTACCCCGTACTTGTTCAGTAAGTGCTCGCATTGTTTGTTACAAAAATGGGTGCCCCCGTCACTAACGATTGCTCTAGGAGTTCCAAAACGAGTGAAAATCCTTTTTTTTTTAAATCGAGTAACCACCCGAGCATCATTAGTTGGTAAAGCCTCAGCTTCGACCCATTTAGAGACATAGTCGACCGCAACAAGAATATACTTATTGGAACAAGAACTAGGGAAGGGTCCCATAAAATCAATACCCCATACATCAAATAGTTCACATTCAAGCATGTTATTCAATGGCATTTCGTGTCTTTTAGAGATGTTACCTGTTCGTTGACACCTATCACAAGATTGAACATACAAGAATGCATCTTTAGAAAGAGTAGGCCAAAAGAAACTTGATTGAAGCACTTTAGCCACTGTTTTAGAGGGTCCAAAGTGACCACCTACCGACATATCATGACAATGGGCGAGAATTGATGCTATTTCCTCCTCGGGGATACATCGTCGAATGAGGCCATCTGCACAAATCTTAAATAGATATGGTTCGTCCCACAAATATCGCTTCACATCAAATAAGAATTTCTTCTTTTGATGATAAGTGATATCCGGAGGAAGAACTCTCGTAACAAGATAATTTGCATAATTGGCATACCAAGGAGCATCATTATGAAGTATAGCATACAATTGCTCATCGGGAAACTCCTCACAAATAGGTTTATCAAACACGCACTCATGCTTAGGAATCTCTATCCTAGACAAGTGGTCGGAAACAACATTTTCTACTCCTTTCTTATCCTTAATTTCTATGTCAAATTCTTAAAGAAGTAAAATCCACCTAATGAGTCTAGGTTTGGCATCCTTTTTGGCAAGCAAGTATTTTAATGCGGAGTGATCAGTGTACACAATTACTTTATTCAAAATGAGATAAGCATGGAACTTGTCAAATGCAAATACTATGGCTAGTAATTCTTTTTCCGTGGTTGCGTAATTCATTTGTGCATCATTTAAAGTCTTACTAGCATAGTAGATGGTTTGAAATACCTTATCCTTCCTTTGGCCGAGGACCGCACCCAACGCGGTGTCACTAGCATCACACATCAATTCGAAGGGCAAACTCCAATCGGGAGGTGCCATGACGGGAGCGGATATCAATAGCTCCTTAAGAGTCATGAAGGCCTGTAAACAAAGGGAATCAAAATTGAATGGTGCATCTTTGACAAGCAAGTTAGATAACGGCTTTGCAATTTTGGAAAAATTTCTGATAAATCGCCTATAGAAGCCGGCATGACCAAGAAAGCTCCTCACGGCTTTCACCGATGTAGGTGGAGGAAGCTTTTCTATTACCTCAATCTTGGCTTGGTCCACTTCAATCCCTTTTTGGGAGATTTTGTGACCTAGCACAATCCCTTCCCGGACCATAAAATGACATTTTTCCCAATTCAAAACAAGATTTGTTTCCTCACAGCGTTTTAGAACACGGTCCAAATGATCAAGACATGTGTTAAATGAGGTTCCAAAAATAGAAAAATCATCCATAAAAATCTCAAGGAATTCTTCAACCATGTCATGAAAAATCGCCATCATACATCGTTGAAATGTGGCCGGGGCATTGCATAATCCAAACGGCATCCGTCTCTAAGCAAACGTGCCATAGGGACAAGTGAAAGTTGTTTTCTCTTGGTCCTCGGGGGCTATGGCAATTTGGTTATAGCCGGAATACCCATCTAGAAAACAATAAAAATCATGTCCAGCTAACCTTTCAAGCATTTGGTCAATGAATGGGAGGGGGAAATGGTCCTTACGAGTGGCATCATTTAACTTGCGATAATCTATACACACACGCCACCCGGTAAGCATTCGAGTAGGGATTAATTCATTGTTCGCATTTTTTATCACAGTTATTCCGCCCTTCTTGGGTACTACTTGAGTCGGGCTTACCCATGCACTATCAGAGATAGGATAGATTATACCTGCATCGAGTAGTTTTATAACCTCTTTCTTTACCACTTCTTGTATTTGTGGATTTGACCGTCTTTGTGGTTGGCGTGTAGGTTTTGCGGACTCCTCCATGAGTATTTTGTGCATGCACACCGCTGGACTTATGCCTTTTATATCCGCAATTTTCCACCCGAAGGCCTTTTTGTTGGCCTTCAATACTCTCATGAGTCGCTCCTCCTGTTCTTCTGTCAAAGAAGATGAGATAATTAAAGGTAGAGTCTCATTATCATTTAAAAATACATATTTCAAATGTAATGGTAATGGTTTAAGCTCAAGGATAGGGGCCTCTTCGATAGAAGGGCGAGGAGGAGCCAAGAGTGATTTTTCTAATTTTTTAGCTCCAATGACGTGGTAAAGAGGTGGCTTCTCTACGCTAAACATGGTTTCCAATTGTTCTTCACTCGCTGAATCGACATCCATAGATTTGGAAAGACATGTCTCCAATGGGTCGTCTACCATTTGTGCCTGAAAAGTCTCATCAATCAACATATCAAATACATCGATGCGTAAACATGAGTCAGGATCACATGGGTGTTTAAGCACTTTAAAAACATCAAAGGTGACCTTTTCATCTCCCACATTTAAGGTTAGCTTACCATTGGCAATATCGATTACCGCCTTACCAGTGGCTAGGAATGGTCTTCCTAGGATCAGGGTACCTCAACATCTTCCTCCATATCAAGAACCACAAAGTCAGCCGGGAAGTAGAATTTGTCGACTTGAACGATTACATCTTCGATTATTCCCCGTGGTCTCTTGATTGATCTATCGGCAAGTTGGAGGCTCATTGAAGTCGGCTTTGGGTTACCAAGGCCCAACTTTTTGAAAAGAGAGTACGGGAGGAGGTTGATGCTAGCTCCCGAGTCGCACAAAACTTTTTCGAAGGATAATGGCCCAATCGTGCAAGGAATAGTGAGACTCCCAGGGTCTTCAAGTTTCATTGGTAATTTATTAAGCAATACGGCGGAGCATTCCTCGGTTAGGCACACCGTTTCGTTTTCCTCCCACTTTTGTTTGTTGGATAAAATATCCTTGAAAAATTTCACGTAATTTGGCATTTGTAAAATTGCGTCTATAAAAGGAATATTAATTCTAACCTCACGAAGAATTGCTAAGATTCGAAGGAAACTTGGATCCAACTCCTTTTTTTTCTTTCTATGTGCATTAGGAAATGGCAGACGGACCTCGATGGGAGGATGCGTTGGAGTTGAAGAGCCCGCTGTGGAGGGTTCAGGAGGTGGCGCCTGGGCGCGACAATCGGCGCTAGGGCGCTGGGTCTCGGGCGCCTGAGCGTGATCATCGGGACGCTCGGGCGCGCAATTGTGAAGCATTCGTTCACTGTGGGTTGATTCCGGCGCCTGGGCGTTCTCATCGGGGCGCTCAGGCGCGAAAATGCGAACAACATCATTGACTACTTGTTTGCCACTTCTTAAGGTGATGGCGTGGCATTGCTCCTTCGGGTTTTTTTCTGTGTCACTTGGTAAAGTTCCCGGGGCTCTCTCGCTGATCGTCTTTGCCATTTGACCCATTTGTATCTTTAAATCCTTCATGTCCATCATTATATCCTTCATCATAGTACGGAGTTCGTTGATTGCTGAATCCGATTTCTTTATTTGTTCATCGAGACGCTCTTCGGTTGTAAGAGGTCTTATTTGCCTTTGTATATGAGGATTACCTTGCCTTTGAGCTTGGTTATTGTTGAATGGGGGCCTTGGTGCTTGATAGACGCCGGGATGGGCATTTTGTGCCGGATTGGGCCTCCTTGGAAAATTTTCGGGCACATGGAAGTTCAATTGAGGTCGATTGGCATTTCCAACATAGTTTACATTGCCAACCATTGTTTCCAAAGCAACTTCTTCGCCCAAATCTTGAACACAAGCAATCTTTTTAGTGGATGTGATTTCTTCATCATCGGGATAGAGTTCATCTTCCCGGGCTAATTGCTCAATCTTGTCCCACACACTTTGGCAATCGAGCCCATGGAGATCACCACCGGCGCCGGCATTGAGCCTATTTCGGATGCGCGAACGGACTCCATCATGGAATCGTAATACTTGCTCGCTCAATCTTAGGTTGTGATCCGGACATTTTCGGAGCATGTTTTTATATCTAGCCCATGTCTCGGCTAAGGACTCATGATTCCCCTGCTTAAACTCCTTAATGTTGCTCCTTAGCTCATTGATTTTGGAGGGTGGAAAGAATCTGCTCAAAAAGGCATCGACCAATTGTCCCCATGTTGTGATGGATTGGGGTGGTAGAGATTTGTACCACATGGTCGCCCTTTCCTTTAATGAGAAGTGGAAGACTCTTAGACGAATTGCATCGAGATCCCGTGGATGAAATTGGGTAGTCATGAGAGTATCGTCTAAAGTCTCCAAATGCTCATGAGGTGATTCATGGGATTCTCCATAGAAGGGTTCGCTTTGCACCATACTAAAAATGTGCGATGGAATGTGATAATTTGGTGCATAGAAATTAGGAAAGACCACGGGCCCCGGTATGGTGTGGACCCTTGAAGGTAGACTTTCCCGGACCGATGGAAGTCTTTGAGGAGGTGCCGATTGCATAGCTTGGAATAGATTTTGCAACCATTCCCTATTTTCCGGGAGATTTATGTCGGGAAAATTCCCATTTGGATTTAGATTGTCGGCCATTTCTCGAGCTCGTCTACTAGATCGAAGAACACGCTCTATCTCCGGCTCAAAATTGTATAGAGGCTCGTTAGAAGAGCGGGTCATGCACCACAAATTATACCTAACAATTAAACACAAGAACAAAATTAGAATAATAAAATAAAAGAAAGGTTACAAATAAACGAAAAACTAAGAATTATGAAAATTTAAATGAAAAATCAAAAACTAAAATGAACAAGTCCCCGGCAACGGCGCCAAAAACTTGACACGCTAAAAGCTAACGTGCTATAATAGCAAGTGCACTAGTCGTGTGTAGTAATAAAAATGGACGAGAAGTCCGGATTGACGAACCACAACGACTTGAATTCTAGTTTAAGATTTTATAACAACAAAGATCAAAACAATAAAGGTAAAATGAGTGTGAAATGCGTAAGATAAGAACAAGGTTGCACAAATGATTTAAAACAAAATATAAAAGGAGACTAAGGCACATGCTAGGTTCAAATTGATCAATTATACTTATAAAGATTCTCGTTGAAGGATTACGCTTATATTGTTATGTTGAAAACTCCTAAGGTAGAGAATAACCGATGTCTCGCGTATAAACTCCTATACTTAGATCGTGATTTCCCAAATATCCCTATCCGGAAATCTAACCACTAAACATGCATTAATGTACTAGAGTTCACTCGATTTGAATCGAACAACTTCACCCGGGAATCTTTACCTATGTCTAGGGCTATTCCTCATTAGTTGCGGGTCATGATGTGAATTTCTTGCACCCTAAGTCAATTTTCTCCCGAAATATTAACCTAGGCATAAGATTCTAACATATAGTGATCAAGTATATGCAAGATAGACAAAAACACAATTCACATCACATAACAATATAAGAACAACCTCAACAATCATCTATTGTAAGCATATATCACAATTTGGCCTTACATGGCCCTAGTCTTACGAATTTAGTTCATAATTGAAAGCATAAAAGACATAAGAGGAATATTCATAGACATAAATGAAATGAAAAGCTCTTAAAAACTCCCTAAATGGTGAATGATGATGGATCTTGAAGTTGAGCCTTCAATCCCCAAGCGTTTTTCCTTCCTCTAGTTTTCCCCTCCAAGAGTGATGAAGAATGGTGATGAATGGTGGAGAAATCAGATTAGGGGCTGCCCCCCTCTCCTCCAAGAATCTGAAATTGATAGTGAATGATGAAGAGTATGGGTTCCCCCTCCTTTTATAGCCAAAATTCCACTAAAGTATGCATTAAGAATTCCCATTAAAGTTCCCCAATGAGAATTCCACCTAAGGTGATGCTTAAAGTTTGGCTTTGAAGATTCCAACCAGCTAAAAAATACTGAACTTTCGGCCCTTAAGAATTCCACCAAGCATAACCATGTGAAAACTTCAACAAAACACATGCATGCTGCCATTTTCTTGCTTTCCAGCGCAGTCTTAGTATTTTCCTCATACAATTCTCCAAAGATCTCAAAATTGGATGATTCAAGTCCCCATGTTCAGATAAAACATAGATCTACAACTTTCCAGAAGGACATTTTGTCCAATTCGGTCTCTAAGTATAGCTAAATTACGTTTCAACATGGAGGTTGTTTCTGATTTGGCGCCCATAAAGTAAATCTACCAAGAAACACACTTATGACAACCCCTCAACACATGTGCTGAATTATGGCCAAAAGTGATTCTTACCCATCATATAATGCTGGAATTTAGGCTGAAAAGGAGTAACATTCGGACTATCCATGCCTAGGCATGACTAGGAGGGCGTTGGGGCGTATCCTGACACATGTACTTCTCTGTTCGGCGCAGCAATCGTATTTCCTTCACAATTATCTCTATAGACCTCCGATTTGGATGTTTCAAGTTCCCATTTGAAGCTAAGACATACATATAAAACTTTGTAGAAGGAAACTTTGTCTAAGTCGGTCTCAAAATGTACGGAATTATTGCTCGAATGTGGTAGGAGATGCATAAACCGCCTAGGTGTTGAAAAACATGCTTGAACTTGTTTTGTACATCGTTTTTCTTCCCTTTTCTTCATGTATTCTCATTTATTACCTGTATTCACTTAACACACCTATTAAATGCAAATGTGACATGATTTAAGCAATAAGTGAATCCAAATCATAAGAATTACGGTCTTAAAAACACGTAAAAACATCTCTTATCAATGGTCTGATTAAATCAAGAGTGATTTAATCTAGTAGTAAGTACACTTTTCCAAAGTGCCAGTGTACTTTCCTAAAATGGATAGGACTTGGAATATTAATTAATTACTTAACATTGGGCTTAGAATTGGCTGAATCCCGGTAACCCTATCCTATAGTGTCATTCGGCCACCTCCCCTCCTTGTAAGTCAAGGAGTGATTTTTATTTAAACACTAGGTGCTTAATTAAAAATCCAACCAAAGTCATAATGTCATCTTAGAGAGTGAAAAGAAGTGAAACACAAAAATTCTTTCTCCCTCCCCATAAACCTTAGCTATCCAACTCTATCTGAGGTAGAGGAGGTCGAGCTTCAAGAAACGAAAATCATCTTTTGCATGATAATCTAGAGGAAAAAATGATTCGTTGCTTCTCAAAGCAAAGGATTACTTCTAAACCTAGTTAAGAATCTCGTCAAAAGGTAATTAGATTACTTCTTCTCTTGTCAAAATTCGATTCTCGTGTTCTTAAAAATATCAAAAGCTTGAATTGAATCTGGGCTTTGTGAATTAAGAAAATAAAATTATCTGCTGGTTCGATTCAAAACATTGACACCCAATCAGCTGAACCGATCCTGGATGGGACAAAATCGAACAGGCCGAGCGAAGCCGGGGGTGACGAGTGAGCCCGATGCTATGACAGATTGAATGAGCGAAATAGGGCATAACCAACATTTCATAAAGTGAATCGAGGCTCCACAAACCAAAAATGGTGCCTGATTGGCCAGTAGTTGCCATGTGAGACCGACCCACATGACAGCCCAGACAGGCAACCGATGAAGAGCGGAGCATCCCACAAACGCGCTACAAGGCGTGGGATCCGCAAGAGATGTATGAAACCTGTAAATCCCGGTAGGCGCATGGACCGCATGAGCGCTTAAAAGGAGGACGATTTCATTTTAGGATGATACGTGGTACAGAGACAGCACCTGTGAACAGGAAATTGGCCAACCATTATTTGCACAGCTACGCGTTGGCCACACGCATATTTCTGAGTGTAAATTGGTTGCACCCAAGCACTTCAAACGACGCCGTTTCGCTTGAAAGGAATGGAAAAAAAGAAAGATAAAAGACGGAAAAAAACAGAAACAACCAATCACAGCCCGATACATCATTATAACCAAAAGATAATGTTCACAAAGCGGATACATGCTTATTAGTATTATATATATATATACACGTCAAAAAAAATTACCAAATATATATTTCTTGAAATGTAAAGAATTAAAAGTACTCGTCTTACATAATACAATAATTTTGAATTACTTGTTTTCATGGAGTATGACAAAAAAAAGTTGGACATTTAGTCTAATCCATTGGTATGATCAATTTAAAGGCATAATAGGCACTTTAACAATTAGGTGCTTTTTAAAAAAAAAGTATGAGACAATTATTTTTAGGAAAAAAAAAAGGTAAAAAAGGGAACATTCTTTCTGGAAGAGATGTTGTCAAGAGAAGTATCTTATCTTATTTATAGTTACCGATGAAAAACAAGAGCTTCTATGGAAGGCTACTTGAGCACTAATCCAGAGCCCCTACATAATCATATGGAACCTATCATATAATCATATAGAACCTATCATAAAGGTTTGGGAGTACTTATTAAAAAGAAAACAACAAAGTTAAAGACCAAAATGGGAAAAAAATCATATTTATATATGATTGTTTAAGATAAATAACTTTTGTACTATAGAAGAAACATTAAAATTGATAAGAGCTCCAATTAAATTATAGTTTTAGCACCTAATAGATTCATATTAATGGTAAACCACTTTAATTATTGAAGTTCTATACGTAACTTTTAGTTAAAATGAATATCTATATTGCAACCATTACTAAAATAGTGATTGACTTAGCATAATTAATGTTTATTACAAAGTGGTATCTTCCTATATTAAGAGATGATTAAAAAATAATGAAATTTAACACGTGACATATATCACTTTCCACTCTAAAAACTCAATCTTGTGATACATCCTGAAATGGAATGTATATATGTAAGAGCAAGAGTTTTTCAATTTAGCTATTTATATCAATTATTTTAACCCAAACCTCACATATGTGCGTAAAAGAGAAAAGTTTGGCGCAAAGATTGTAAAGCCGGAGATCCTAAGAATGTGTGTGCATATAAATCTGAGTCTGACTCCACAATTTTTGTAGGGAACTCCAAATTTCCATAAATCCTTTTTCCACACCACTAATTAAGGGGGAAG
The DNA here is from genome assembly GCA_019426215.1 of Buddleja alternifolia. Taxonomy (NCBI): domain Eukaryota; kingdom Viridiplantae; phylum Streptophyta; class Magnoliopsida; order Lamiales; family Scrophulariaceae; genus Buddleja; species Buddleja alternifolia. The sequence continues at coordinate 17,522,255 of CM033395.1, read as the reverse complement.
TGAATCACTTCCACCATTACTTTTGGTATTCACCAAAGCTTCTCAACAATGGCAGCCCAAATGCTATTCCTCTCTTTGATAATGTTCATCACTTTAGGTATTCATATATTCTTAGCTTCTAAGACTTAGAGAGTCTACCATCGTTTTCTTATTCAAATTTTGAAAATAATAAATTTTCTAATATCTTAACTAATCACGTACAGTGGAATTTTTACGTCTGTGTATGCATAAAATATTTGCATTAACAATTTTGTTTCAGTTTTTGCCATTTATTTGGAAAATTCCAATTTTTCAAAAGTATGTGTTGCTTAAGTTGAGAAACTTAAAGTTTTTAATATATATATATATATATATATACACGTATATAATTTATGTATAAAGGAGAAAAACTTATAAAAACCCGTTAGGTATTTAGATTCGACCAATCAAATTGTTTAAAACTCAACTCTATTAGTCTTTTTTAGCTTTTTTGTCACAAATACCGATAATTCATATACATAGTATCATACTAATCTTCAATCAATATTATCCGGTCTCATGGTGAGATATGGATGCATTTAACCTAAGAAACTCATATCATATTCTATATCAGGATAAGAAAAGTTGAACAATTGAAACTATAATAATACTGCTTTAATTAAGTAGTTATAATGTCTATTCTTTTGTTGTTTTTATAGGTTATATCCAAGCTCATGTAGTGCCTTATGATCATAGCTTCACTCATGAGGTAAACTCCTGATTAATTTGATTTATTATATTAATGGCAGGATTTTATTTTCTATATTGTGCTAAATACATTTACATGTTTAAGAATCATATTTCTTGCAATGAATATTGATCACATTCACCCCAGTATATTTATTATGCATATATTTTTTTAATTTAATATTAAAATTAAAGAAGCCTTCATGAGTTATTTTCTGATAATACTATTTTCCACCACTCTTGTCTTATTGATTAACTAATTAATTTTGTAATTCCATATTCTTAGTGTTTGGTAAAGCACTCAAACCTCAATATGGAGGAGGAATAGTTGTCAATCCAGAACTTAAACAAGGATTGAAGGGTTGGACACATGTTGAAAATGCAAAAATAGAGCATCGAACGTCCAATGATGGCAACAACAACATCATTGCTTCTGTTTGTGGGAATCAAACATCTACTCTGCAAAACTTTCACTTGGAGGCAGATAAACTTTACGCTTTCTCAGGTACGTATATATATTGACAAAATTAATTAATAATTAAATATTCACATACAAAGTACCCTTTTTTTTTTGCCTAATTCACATAAACTATATATGTTCTATATGCATGCGCTCAATTTCAATAAAAACAAGTGGTAGTTTTTGCTATAGGATCTTTGATAACATGACCTTAGTCATGAAAATATAGAAGATTTTACTTGTTCATATATGTTGTATATTAGTTGGATAATTAAATAGATATTAAATTATCTTGTTATTATTATAATAAAGAAATAGTGCAGAAACTAGAATCAGATTCTTAAATGAATATAGGATATATCATTTCCTAATATATATGACATGTATGTATCAATTATAGTTTTATTAACTTTGAATGAATTGTTGTATCTTGGATCCAAGTAAGTCATGGAAATACATACATTAAAGCTAGCTTCAAAATGCATACGAAGGACGTAAGAGGTGTTGGATGGGTTGCAGCACAACAAGGTTGTTGGTCCATGCTTAAGGGTGGTATAGTCGTCAATGCTTCCGGCCCTGCCCAGCTTTATTTTCAGGTACTACCATCAATTATTTTTTTTATTTTTTTTATTTTTGCATTTTTTATTTTCTTTTTGATGACACTGTAAATTGAAATAATTAATTTGGAGAAAATCATGTTTTTCTATGTAGAATTCATGTGGAGTCGTAGGATAATTCCATTCTATTTATATATTTAAGTTTTGGAGCACATTTCCTTTGCAGTCTTTTATGTTTATTTCGAATGTGTAACAACTATTGAGAATAAACTCAATTTCAAAACATTGTACAAATAATTTAAAGAAGTATTTATTAAATAATATTTATGTTCTAAGATGTTCAAGAACATTTAATCATATAGGCAGCACTTAATATCAGAAAAAGAACATGATGAAATCTATTTTCTTTCAATCTTGATTGCCCTTTCATGTTTTTTCCTTAACTAATTAACCTTATAAATTAAAACATGCAAACATTTCTTTTCTTTTCTTTCCATAAGATTTCCATTCATGACATCCTATTTTGTTGCTTGTTTTGTTTCAATTTTCAGACTGATGAAAATCCAACATCAGATATATGAATAACTAGTGTCTCATTGCAACCATTCACACATGACGAATGGAAATCTCACCAAGACCAGAGCGTTGAAAAGGTACAATTTCAGTTTTACACAACATCGAAAAAAATATGTCGATTCGATATTCTAAACAAAATCTTAGTTCTTTAATTAATATGCAATATCATCGATTTGGAAAAGATGAAATGAATTAGATTTTTGAAAGCACCTCGACAATTTAAATCTAATAAATATGCATTAATGTTTAAGTAGAAATTTCATTCTCATTTGCATTTAATTTCTCAAACAAATCACTTTCACAATAATTTTGCTAATAATTATTGTAGCACACCCGAAAGTACTACATAGACAAGAAGACACATGCATCTAAATTAATCTTTTATTAATTATAATTTTTCAATCATTTAATTATAAGTTTCTATGTTATACAACTTAGTATGCACTTATCGGATGTACATTTTTCTTGTATACGTATGTGTATCTGTTTATAATACACATACATACATTTATATATATATACATATTCATACGTGGTCTATTGTTGATCTTGATCTCAAGATTCTCAATAATTTTAATATGTAAGTTCAATTAAGGTTGCCCAAAGTCAATGTCACACATGTTGTACACAAGTAACATGCATCTTTTGAAATTGTAGGTGCGTGAAATTCCAAGTTGTGGACGAACGAGGCCGACCGGTATCTAACGCCACAGTATCGATCAAACAAACCCGACCCCAATTCCCACTTGGCAATGTAATGAACGCACGCATTCTTGAAAACCCCGCATACGCAAAATGGTTCACCTCCAGATTCAAATACACTGTTTTTGAGAATGAGCTAAAATGGACTACAACTGAACACGACAGACGAGGCTCCGTAAACTACACACTCCCCGACGCCATGCTCAACTTCACCAAGTCACATGGCCTCATTGCCCGTGGACACACCGTATTGTGGGCCAGCCGAGAAAGTAACCCTCAATGGCTCGCGAATTTCACAATAGACAACAGAGAAGAGTTATGGGAAGCTGCCAATGCTAGGGTCAATTCAGTAATGAATAGATACAAAGAGCAGTTCATGCATTGGGATGTTGTTAATGAGAATATGCACTGGCCCTGGTTAGAAGATATCCTTGGGTAGAATGTTTCAACTACATTTTACAAGAAAGCTAATGAGATAGACCCTAAAACTTTGTTGTTTCTCAATGAGTACAACACAATTGAAAAGAGCAGTGAAAAAATAGCATCGCCATGGAAATATTTGCAAAAGATATGGGAGTTAAGGAAGCAGGGGTATAATGGTCATTTGGGGATCGGCCTCCAGAGCCATTTTGTTGGAATGAATCTACCTTATATAAGGGCGTCCATTGATGTTCTTAATTCTGCAAAATTGCCTATTTGGGTTACGGAATTGGATGTTGCCAACAATACAGGGCCCTTGCGCCAGGTACGAATCACATCGTGCTAAACCGCACCGAATACTTTATTTCATAAGTGTTTCATTACGCGTTCCAATTCTTATACACATACACGTATACAAAATTCATGTCACTAGAATATATATTTAAGGAGAAAATTTATGCAAGCATCGTGCATATGAACAATAAAATGCAAGATTAAACATCATTCTGGAGAATCTGAACTGGCTCGAAGTATCTTCAATATACTTAATTATAGCATAGTTTACTAAAAATTCTACTTTTTTTTAATTCTAGACGAAGGGGGATACCCTGACCCAACAAACCGGGGCCGATAGTTTTTAATCATAGGTCACACAGACCCTATAAAACTCCAAATAAAAAGAGAAAAGTCACAACTTGTGATAGTTTGAAATTGAACCCATGACCTCCCACATGAAAGTAGAAGTTGATCCAACTAGGCTAACAAGCCTTAGGTACTGGAAATTCTAATTTGGACTAAGATTCTGTTCTTTAAGATTTAATGTAAATTAGTTATTAGGTACATGTATGGAGCAAGTGTAAGAAACTAGCTAGAATTAGTTCAAATGCTAATAAACGAGTTTAATTAAGAAAGCAATCTCCATATAATTCAAGTTAAAAAAAGATTGACCGAAGCTACTATAAAATTCTTGATAGGTATAATCAACAAGAAATTGCATAAGTTGAAGAACATATTGGTAGGAAGAATCAACCGAGGGAGGGTTTAGGGAGACTAAACACATGAAAGATTCCTTCAAAAAATGTCATATCTATTCAGAGTCTCTGACCAACTAATTGAAAGAGTTAGGTGCCCGGTGCGCCATTTGTAGGGCGTAGTAGCCGACTCTTGAAACAGTCTTATATTGTATCTTGTCAAGTAACTTAATAAATGGCATTTTCTTCTTTATCTTATCAATCTATGCAATTAGATAAAGTCCCCTAGATCACTCTTAAGCTATGAGATGTGTTTGGTATCGGGGATGCCAATCATGGAATACGTCTCTAAGGTTGTGGTCTTAAAGATATTCCAAGTCATAGAATCATTGAGATAGGGATATCAATGACTCGTAAAGACTTGCACGTACAATGCACACTCTTGGAGAGTGTATCCTATTCCATGGATACTGATACGGTGTACATCAGTGCATGTATGTGGGTTCTCGTTGGGATCGAGTAAACTGAACAACCCCGCCGAGATTCCATATTGGAGTCAATGTCGAATTTGGAATCTCCTCGGTTACGTAGGCATAAGATTGGTCCTCATGACTTGAGGCACCATTGGTCGTCTCGTGCATCGCTCACTGTACTTAGATTTGTCACACGATTCCAGGTGAGTCATAAAATGGGGCATATTGGGTCCAGTCTGGTTATGTACGAATGCGCGTGAGTGCCAAGAGAGAATCCGTCACTGATCATTAGCATCGGCGCATATCCTATGTACTTCACAGTGTATTGACCATGGGAACCTCCGGCCGGAGTAGTATCAATAAGGAGGCGCAGTGTTTCCTCGCTCGATTGATAAATTGGTCAATGTCACTTAGATCGATATACATAGAATCGAGTTACTGGTATTTCGACTGACATCCAAGTCCTAGATTCGATCGGGATATTTGATGGAAGGATTTTACTTATGCAAAAATCGTAATGTGGAAATGTCACCTAATAATCGTTCATGGCCAGGTCTTCTTGGAGCGTGGCTAGTACTAACCTTGATTTGTAGGAACCATGAATTAATCGGTAATTAATTCTTGGTCGGATTAAAATACTTGGAGTAATTAAATCTAGCATGAAAATTGCAAAGGCACAATGGGGTTGTGTTCCTACTACTAGTACATGAACGAACCTACAATGGGGTTACACACTTACTCAAGAAAGTTCAATTACTATGTCAGTATTAATCCGATTTAGGATTAAAGTGAAATTGATTAATGAGATTAATTGATTAAGTGGAAGACATTTTAATTAGTAGGCTTGGGAAAATAATTATTCTATTAATTAATCTTGGAGATTAATTATTAACGGAAATTGTTATTATCCGGAAATTTATTTAAACTACTAATTTTACCATTAATTAATCATGAGGATTATTTAATTAACAAGTCTTGGAAGACTTGAGAAACATTTTAATTAAGTTGGACTTAATTAAATGAAGTCACAAGATTGAAATTCAAAGCTAGTCAAAGTTTGACTTGTAATGTTTTTTAAATGAAGAAGAAAATGAAAAATATTTTCTTACACATGTGGTGGTAGTTGAAAATGGAATGTTAGGTGAGAGTAAGGTGGTAGATGAAGAAAAACAAGTCTTCTACTCCACCTAACACCATATGGCCGAAAATTGGTGGCTATAAAAGGAGGTGTTCTTGCTCTCATTTATAACTTGATGAAAACTTAAAAAGAAAAAAAAAGGTTTAGAGCTTAATTCTTCATCTCTAGATTTTTCTAGCTTCTCTTGTGATTCTTGAAGACTTTCTTCTATAGAACTTTTTCTTGAAGATTAGTTGTAAAAGATTATCTTTCATAGATATTTCTTTTAGTAACTCTTCTTGTCTTCCACCTTTCACTACATAGACTCCATTTCCTTAGAGCATATATCTAGCCAATCTTTTGCTTAAGGTATGAACTTACTTGAGGTGTGTCCTTGTAGAGGCTTCTTTCTTTAGGAGCTTATGGTGGTTTGATTCGAACCCCTCCATGTTGAGGTGAGGATTCGAAAATGAGAGCCAAAGTTTTTGGTGTGGTTTTCCTTGTGTTGTGGTTTTACACCCTCACTTTAATAAAACCCCAAATCTTGTAATCGGTTTAAAACCCCTTTACTCGTATTAGTTTTTGTTGTGCATTACTTTGACCCCCTAGCTTGGGATGCCGATATATATGTATTTTATATACTTTATTTCTTTCGTTGCGCCGGCATCGCTTGTGGGGGCATACCGATCCTTACACTAATGTAAATGACCAAAATACTCTTTTAAATTTTATTATTGGTTTTTCTTTTTTCCTTGAAGTACTTTGTTTTGTCAGACTTCAGGCCCCAACAAATGACTCTAGTAAACTTATCATGTTGAGCAGGCTGGAGATTTGGAGCAAATCTTGAGAGAGCTTCTCGCGCACAAAGCTGTGCAAGGGATAATGATGTGGAGCGGATGGGATTTGCATGGGGCGTGCTTTAGGATGTGTTTGACAGACGACAACTTCAAAAACTTGGCGACGGGAGACATTGTTGACAAGATTATTGCCAAATGGAGTTATGCAACAGGTGTACAAGGAACTACGAAAGCTGATGGTTATTTTGATAGTTCACTCTTTTATGGAGAATATGAAGCCAATATCAATCACCCCAAATTGCTTGGAAACTCCATTATGCATAAATTTAAAGTGGTTGCATATAAGAAAGCACAAGATGTTGTGCTTTTCAAGATTCGTGTATAAGTTTGAAGTACCATAATTAAAACCCAAAGGTAATGGAAAAACTATGGAAAAGAAGTATACATAAATTGTGAAATTTACACATTGTAAAGGGTTCCCGAGCCCAGTTTTGTGAATAAATATCATATATAATCTTTTAATGTTTGTTGCAAGTATATTGTTTAGCTCTTGGGTTTATTTGTCAATGGGATAAATATATGTAAAGCCATGTGATATTTTGATTTAGGCAGTTAGCCCCCCCCCCCCCCCCCCCCCAAACACCGCTTCTCCCAAAAAAATATTAAAAAAAATCCTAAGAAAAAATTAAAGAAGAATTTTAGCCCCTTACGCGCCTTTCTCGCAAGTTGTTATAATATTTTTGACCTTTTTGGACAGTCTTGCCCTTAATCTAACATCTATTTGATAAGATGTGATAAAAATTGATGGTCCATATCAAACATTTATATATTTATTAAATTTGATTGATCCATCCATAGATCTAAAGATATCAATTGTCTATATTAAACATAATATATATTTATTTATTTTAATTAAAAAAACATTATATTTATACAAACATACACTTTTAAATTTTATGAAGACATTAAAAAATATATATAACATCTATATATATATAGTGTATATATATGTAGCATATATATATAGTGTATACACACACACACACACACACACACACATATATATATGCATGTAGGCTGTAAGTATAAAAAACCATCGTTGTCCACTTTCATCCACTACCACCGCCCACTGCGCCACCGCCAACCCACATCCGCCGTTCTTCCTTCATCATCACTGCCAATTTTCTACTTCCCCCAAATCTATTTCTAGACTTTTAAGGGGGTCTCCCCCTTTCTAAATCTATTTACAAATTTGCAGAGGATAGGGTAAGAGTCTCCCTCTTTAAATCAGCCATGACGGCGGCATGATTTTTGGACGGTGCCAGGCTTTGGAGTTTGATGGTGGCGGCGGCAAGCTTTGGGCTTCGACGGTGGTGGGGCTCTGGCTGGTGGTGTAGGTGGGGAAGGTAGTGGTCATGGTGTTGATGATGGAATTGCTGGAGAGAGGGAAACTTAGATTTGAGGTTTTAGTTTTGGGAAAGATGAAGAGGAAAAAAAGAAATAAATTAATTAAAAGTAATAAAAGAATTAGAAAATAGAAAATAACTAATAAAACAAAATAGAAGAAATATAACTTAAATTCTTCAAAAAGATAAAGATAGTTTACTCTTCATAAAAAATTTGAGGTCAAAATTTTCGGGTGTGGCTGTGTGTATAATTTAAATTTTCTTAGGGGATTATTTTGATTTGTTTTTTCACAAGGGGTAAGTGTCAAATTCAAAATGTCAATTGATGTGGCGTAAGTATTAATTATGCTAGCAAACCAAAGAAATTTTCTTTTTTATGGAGTCTATAGTTAGTTAGCAAATATTTACCAAGAAACCTTAACTTTAATATATAAATTATTGATTCTTAGTTTGGGTAAAAGGCATTCCCATGTTATCAAATATCAATAAGACCTAATTATCATTTTATGTTTTCTTAATTAAGGCAAGTAACACCCAACCCCTTTATTTTTAATTATAATTTACTAAACATGTATGTTACTTCAAAATATGAATACATATATATTATGTATTATTGTCATGCCTCGGGCGTGGTGAGGGCCGCAAGCGAGAATCGATATAATAGGCTCCGCTCGCTAACAACTATTTCAGGACTTAGCTTAACAACATTCAAATAAGAGTATTACAACAAAGATAAATTTACTAGAGTGAATAAGAACTTGACTTGGCTTGTTTGACTTGACTTGAACAATTAAACAATATAAATTTTTTATTGAGATGCAATTATAAATTGTAACATTGAGCTTGGACAATAAAGATTTTTTTAATACAACTTAATTTTTTCATTCCATAGTAATTATTTCTTTTTAAGCCTACTTCAAAAATATTCACATCGTCTAACTATTTCTAAAATTCATGTGAGAAATATATATATATATATCTATATCTATATATATCTATATCTATATCTATATCTATATATATATAAAATCAAGTTAAATATCTGGAGAATTTGAGGGAGGGCATCGCTTCCCCTCCCGCTGTATGTAATAACTTACTTTTATAATTGTACAAAGAAGAGTGATAAACCCCTAAACCCTGATAATCTCCAACACATACATACACTGATACACAGAGCAATGGCGGCCTCCTCGGACGTCGCTCTCAAGTCTAAGCTGCTGCGTTCTCTGCTGAGAGACTATGTTCCTGACCACAAGCACGCCTTCACCAATCCTTCGGAGCTGTCCTATGTTGTCTCCACAGTCAAAACTCACAAATTGCTATCTGAGTGGGCTCCACAGCCCCTCCAACAAGATTTGATCGACGCCTGGAAATCGGCCGTCGATTCGTGGGTTCATCGCTTGCTCACTCTTGCATCCAGCAATTTGGTATAAAAAAAAACAATCATATTGCTCTATATTCATCTGTTACGCAGACATTTTTGCACAACTTAAATTGATTGTGTTTATGTGATTAATGTGTAATTTACTGTTGTTTGACAAGCAAACAATTTGTTGTTCTGTTTTATTTCTCGCTACCCGTCTTTCATATTCTCATGTTTAATTATTGCGCTACTGTGCACCAAAGGATACTAGAGAGGGATATATGTGTATAAGTTATTGATAAGAGTATCAAATAACATAAATAAGAATGAAATTTTGTTGGATAGTTGTATGGCTTAATGGATTTTACTATTTGTTCAATCTTCAATATAATGTAGGTTTATTTATAACATTTTCTTTTCTGTTGATATCCTTGGTCATGCTAGCTGCTGCTGGTTTAATGGATTCAAGATCTTTAAAATAGTGGACATTTGATTAGCCTATTTTTCTTGTTAAGCAAAGATATAACCGTAAAAGATGCTAATGAGTTTGATTATTCATGAATGTAGCCAGATAAATGTTGGGCTGGAATATGTTTGCTCGGGGTAACAATTGAAGAATGCAGTTCAGAGCGCTTTTTAGCTTCATATGCTGTGTGGTTAGATAAGCTTATCTCACATATTCAGGTATAATTTCTGTTGTACACTGTAACCTTTGGGAGAACCCCTCCCCTGACTCCCACCCAGTTCCCTGTCCATGATGGGAGTGGATCAGTGTAATAAACAAATGCACTTTTATTTTGTCATTTTGAAGATTCAAATTGTTGAGAGGAGTTTTTATTACTGTATTTTCAGTTTCAATTGCTAAATGACGTAATCTTGCAAACCACAAATGCACTTAAAGTAATTAATTTATTGGCTTAATCTTCTCGTGAAAATGAACTTATTAAGAATTTATTTGAAACATCCCGTGGTACTAATTGGTCTTTGAAATTAGTAATACTAAAGAAGACATGATATTTAACAATGTGAAGGTCCCCAGCATTTTTGGATAGGGGAAACATATTTGATGTTGAATAGTTCTATCCTAATTTCACTGTAAAAAGTATTTGTTGTGCACATTACGCCTTTTCAACTGTTACTTTGGTCTTTGCTAGCAGCCTCCTGCAGTCTCTCATTTTGTGAAGGTGGCTTCTTGTGCCTCGCTGTCAGATATGTTTTCAAGGTTTGTATGTTTGGATTTTACTACTACAATTTATAGATTCATTATATTGTGTCTTCTACTTAGAGGTGCAAAAGATGTAAGTGTGAATTTGAATTGGACAAAGATGTTCATTTTCTGGTCAGCCTACGAGCAACTGCTCGGTGAGACATATGAAAGCTACTCATGTTATCTGCATAAACCTGTTCAACGGCAGTGCATTTGCTGTTCCCATAAATGGATAAAAATATATAAACATAATTGCTTAGCTCGATATCATTGGTTAATGCTGGAAATGAAATTTGACTGAGTTAGATAAGTTATATGCTTGTAGCTTACTCTGGATTGTAAAACAAGTGAATGATTAGTCTAGTAGGGAACAAAAGCAGCATTCGCCATGAGAACCCACCCGGGTTCGAAACCCAGGAGAAGGGGATGGGGGGGTTTATTCCTACATCCTCCCCTGGGGGCCTTGCGCTTATTGAGCCCGTCGCCTATGGGTGACCTAGGGCGGATTACCCCCATACGTGGTTTGCGGGCTATTGCGTATGGGCAGGTTTGCTCTGCTGGGTGACTGACGAAGATTTACCCTGGGATTTCCAAAAAAAAAATTAAAAAAAATAGCAGCCTACATAAATTATACAAGATGTTTTTGGGAGAATGAATGGAAACTAACCCATCCTTTTTTTCTATTCAAGGTTTTCTGGTTGCTAAAGATTTTATTAGGGGTGCAAAGGAGAAGATAGGGAAGATAGTTCAACTTGTGGATCTTTTGGGGACCCTAATTGGAAAAAACTCCCGAGGTGGTTTGAATGAAATAGGGTATTGTCAGAGACCTAAAAGAGATCTTTGAAATGCTCTTTAAGTTTCTGAATAGTGGAGACTTATGTACATGGCCATGTATTTAGAAAGGTCTTTGCAAGATGCAAAGTATCAGTAGATAGGCACTAGTATAGACATCTTCCCCTCTTTAGTACACGCTAATTGAGAATTAAACTTGTCATGGTAATAGGATTTGGGGAATAGAGAATAGGTTACGTAGAAGGGATTCAACTGTAATTCTAGCGCTTGAAATTTGAATCTTGCAGAAGTATGAGATTAGTTGGCACTTGCCAAATCTCAGAAAATCATAGTGAAACATAGCCCACTATTTAGTTTGGTCAATATAAATTGAGTATGCTGGGAAGCTGTGCTTCCATTTAGTAATATGTGAGTTGAGAAAGTTTATTTGAATTGTTACTCCCATTTATATTACTCATTTTTCGTCAAATTTTTAGCATATGATATCAATGTGCACTTATTACCCTACTTTTTGCTGCCTTATTTATTGATAATTTGATACCTTCGTTTATTTTTATTTCTTTTAAATATGACTTAGGCTGAGTGGATTCTCTAATGCGAAAAAGGATGGGACTTCACATGCTACAAAAATTGTTCAGCCAGCATTGAAGTTGTTAAATGAGGATATCTCTGCTGTTGTATTGGTTAGTATAGCAGAATATTCTCATATATCAATGATCAACTATCCAGTTCATTAAATTAAATCCTGTTTTTGCAATACTGCATTATTTTGTCATAATGAACTCTTGTGACTGTGCATGTATCTATTGCATATACCCCACAGCTCGAAAAGACATACCTATTGTCTATAGCCATAGGTTGAATTAGAAGTGTTTTCAGTAGCGGCGCTCTAATATGAGCTAAAAAGTTTGTGTTTAAAATGTTAACGTCTGGCTTATAATTTTTTAAAGGCAAAATTTCAAGATTTTGGTATCAGATCCCCTGACTCTAAATGTAATTAGAATTGTTCTGCAATAACTATTGCAGTGGCATATGGGCACAGCTAAGTGTTACTAGATTAATTATTGAATTAGTAAGTAAAGATGTACGAAATGGGAAATTGAGTGCATAGAAAAAGACAAGATACTAGATGATTCACTTTTTTCTGGTTTATATTCTACAATCTTACATTTTCATGATGTATATGTTTGACGAAGATTTCTCATGATTTTCTAAGTTCCAACCGTATAGATTTTAACTTTTATCTCTGCTATTGGAATGGAATTTCATGCTAGCAAGTTCATTAAGTCTATTTTATTATTGGTTACTGATATGCAGGAAGAAGCTATGTGTCTGTTATGCACCTTGATAGATTTCTTTCCAGCATCAATCAACCGACATTATGATAGTGTAAGTGAGTAGTTCTAGCATTGCAAATCTGTTACTTAAATTTTAATATACCTTCCTTAAGTAGTTTTTTTCAGCATTTGACTTCAGTGAATCTGTAATTTTTATTTTCATGACGAAAGATATAAAAGAAACTGACGAACAGTGATCATTGTCAGGTTGAAGCTGCTATTGTTATGAAGCTGATGTCTGGAAAATGCAGTTCCAGTCTGTTGAAGGTGAGAGAGTTCTCATCTTTCTGATATGGCAGTATGTTGGCATGTGGTTGCCAAGATGGTGGTGCTCATTTGTTTAGTTTACAGAAGCTCGCTTACGGCTTGTCATCACTTCCAAAATCAAGAGGAGATGAGGATAGCTGGTCTTTAATGATGGAGAAGATCTTGATTTGTGTGAACAGTCAGTTGAATGATGCTTTCCAAGGTCTAGAAGAAGGTATGACAGGACTTCCCCAATGCAACTGTTGATATTGGTGGGAACTATGACTTTTCCCTTTTCTTGCAGAGGCCAGAAGTACTGAAATGATGAGGGCATTACTTCCTGCTGGAAAAGAGCCCCCTCCGCCTCTAGGAGGCTTAGCAGCATCCGTGGAGAACTCAGATCTTTTAACCAGGAGGCCTGAGCGACTGCTGGGGTCTAGGATTTCTATTCTTATGCAATGCTGTTGTGACATGCTATCAAGTTCTTACCCTGTTACGGTATCCTTCTGTTAATTTTTTTGTTTTTGGATTCAAGAAAATGCAGGCTCGTAATTTACAATTGATGACTTAGAGGATGATTCTCTCCAACTCAGAAGTTGTTGCATTCTAAATATAATTAATGTTAAATTACAGGTTCCTGTTCCTATTCGTGCTCTAGTGGCCCTTGCTGGGAGAGTTCTCATGGTTGATGGTTCTTTGTCACTATCCTCGTATTCTTTAATGACCACCCTGAAACAAGAGTTTATTTGTTCAGAAATTCCACTCCTGCAATCGCATAGTCTGGAAATTCTCCTAGCTGTTGTCAAGGGGTTGAACAGGTGAATATAGATTGTTGATTGTACGGTAGTCCATACCTGTCATGTTAGATTTGGGATTCTCTATTAATTCTCCTTTAATAATCCGTAGCTTGTGATTGAAATTGAACGGAAAAATCATCCAATATCCAAGACAGTCTCCAGAACTAACGTCTGATACTGCAAACAGCAAAATTTATCGAATAGTAACTGATGTCAGGCAAAAGTGATCATGCTAACAATATTAGTGAGATGTGGTTGTGTGGCTAAATGATAATAACGGGTGCGAGTCCAACTGCATATTGCATTTGACATGGTGTCTGCAAGTCTATCATATGTCACTTAGTTTACATGGATAAAACTTACAGAGAGAAGATTAATTCACCTAGAAACAATCAAAGTTGAAGATAGTTATGGTCCTAGTCTATTAAAAATGACAGTAAGTAAAATAATATTGTCAATTAAAATCGTTTAAAGTTTATCAACTTTTGAATACGATATCCATAAAAACTAACTCTTTGTATTCTTACTTAGAATACTCATTCGTAAATCTGCCTTACATGAATGTGAGCTTGAAGGTATGGAAAGAAAAAATTATAACAATGATGCCAAAAGATGAACAAAGAATAAGGAAAAGAAAAATAGAGCAATAAGCATCTCTATGGAATTGAATCTTCCAGTGAAAGCCTCTTCTTTGCATGAAATATTCAAGGTGTTTAAAGGGTAAAAAAGGAACAGAATTCATACGAAAGCCAGTGAAATACTTGACCCTAGAGTATGGGTCTCTGTTGTAATTATCTCAGAAAAATAGGATAGTTGTAACTGTCTTGTGAAAACTTAATAGCTGTACAGTGTCAATTTTGCTAATATAATCTGGAAGTGCAACTCTTCCCCCACTAGGATTTACTTTTATAGAGCTGATTTTGTTAACAAATCAGTTGGTACCTGCATCTTTCAGTGTATTGCTTTTGTTGCTATTCTTTTAATCTTGTAGAATCTACAAAATACTCTGTCAATCTCTTTTCTAACTATCTTCAATTTTGATCTTCATCTCGTCCAGTGCTGTAGATGTTCAACCTAGCCTTTTCTTTTCTTTTTGCAGCCATTTGTTACCACATGTTGCGGATATTGCGCAATTGCTGACAGAATACTTGAGGAGATGTAAACTCCCGGGTCTGAGGTTAAAAGCATACTCGATAGTGAAAGGCCTACTGATGTCAATGGGCATTGGTATGAATCAATCACGTTTCAAAATTCATGTGCTTATGTTTCTGAACAGTTGCCTCATATTGCCCAACTCATGTCTTAATTGCATTTTCCCAACTTCATCAAGTCATACTTGACTTGTTTTCCTGGTACATGCTTGTGAAAATTTTGTTGCTAAGCAAAATGACTATTAGAAGTACAAAAAATTGGAGTCTATGGTCCCTTTTCTGAAAAAATGGAAAAAAAAAATCTTTATAAATAATTAATGTGATTGATTTGCCGCAATTGCATAGTGTAGCACCTTGTCCTGTTCATATTACTTCTCTTTTTCCTTTTTCTTTTCTCTGGGAGTATCTTTTGTGTCCTGTTACAGACATGCGGACAGAGTTATATGTTCTGTGTCAGCATTTGCGTGAAAGCAATTACTAAAGACCAATCCTAGAAATGAAAAATACTAAAGAAAGTAAAATGCCTTGAACTGTAGTTTGAGCATAAGCTGGTTTTATGCATTCTGAAGGAAGTCTCGGGCAATGATCTTCTAGTTGCAGCATGTCGGTGACCAAAGAGTAATATGTTTTTGTTAGATTATCATGATTTGCTGCCGGGGGCTTGGGGGGGCGGGGGGAGGATTTCAAATCTACACTTTTTGTAAATACTTGACTATTCATGTTGTTTCAGCAATATGGAAGCACAAATTATCTGGAAAGATTTCCGTTGCTGCTTTTTCTTAGCTTTGATTAGACTTGTAGGATATTTTTAACATGTTATGTGTGGCAGAGAAGTGTAACTGCATGAGCAGAGTTTTGTCTGAAGACGCAGACAAAGAATCTAGAAAAATGAACCATCATATACTTCCGTGCTGAGGCTTGGATGACATCTGAAAGTTGCATGCAGTGCACCTCCCCAAATTATGAATTATTTCTAGGTTTCATGTATGAACCAGAATTTCAAGTTTACTAGGGCTTGTTTTCTTGAGAGGTTGAAATTATATCGAATAACAACATGATCCGTAGTCTCCGGTGAATGTAGCCATGTTGAAAGTCCTGTTTAACTATCCTAAGATGAGATTTTCACTGGCAGAGAGATGGAAAACAAGAGGAGCCTTGTTCCCATACTGGTGGAGCTCTAGGGCCTTGTTGGATGTGGTGTTTTTCATTTTTTCTATTGGGAGTCTATGAAAGGAGCCCATTGAAATCAAGTTGCAGAAGTTTCAGTCTCACCATATCATTTTGTGAGCAATGTCCCCCCCATATGTGCTTGTACACTCTTCAGACTTATTACTTATATGATTTTCTGGGACACATCGTGTGAGTTTATTTACAACTCGTATAAATGGTTCCTTGAGAAATGTGCTCGGGTGTATGTGCTTTATGTTAAAGCTAATGAAATCAAGTTTTATATGCCTTATACAACTCCCTGATTGTATGCACCAGTCGTATTACAATCTGCAAAAGGCATCTTTTCTTTGTCTATCCTCTCTTATTTCATTTTGGCGCCAGAATGCATTATCATAAGGTTCTCCGGATTTATTATTTGCTTCTCTATTGATGGCATTTATAATGAGCTAGTATCGGTTATGTTAATTGGGTCTTTTCGTGATTACATTATTAATCTCACTTTGGGTCTTTGGGCAGGTCTTGCAATTCATGTAAGCCAGGAAGTTGTCAGCAATGTATTTATTGATTTAGATGATGGCAAAAGTTCAGGTATACACTCAAAGGTTCTTGTGGAGTTGTTGAGTGAGTCTCGTCAAAAGAAAAGAAAGCATTCAAGTACAACGCAAACCTTTCAAGAACAGCCTGCACATGATGGTTTGCAAGTGGAAACTCCGCAGAATTCGACTCCATTAACTGTGAAGATAGCTGCACTGGAGGCTTTAGAAGCACTTCTAATTGTGGTGAGTTTTCTAAGCAATCTTTAATATAATTTATCGTCCTGCAGCAATTGATGAAGAGCATATGGACTTCTTTCTCCTCTTATTTGTCACGCTAATATAAAGAACATCACATTATCATTACAACAGCTTATGCAATCTGAGTACTTTTTACATTATATTAACACGGTTAAGGACAAGCAATATATAGCTGTCCATGTGGTTCTATGTGTTGGGACATCTAGGAATAAGCTTCCAACTTACTGCCCAATCAAATGCTCTTAATGTGTATTCTAAGGCCTCATTTGCTTGCTAAGTTATGAGATTGTGCATGATACATAATGCAAGGATAAGTACAACAACAAATGTAATCACTACCACCCATTCTGATGTTACATGAGAATGAATGTGTGATATCCAACTGAATCTGTAAATTTGGTGTTTGCTTCATAACGTTGAATTGGTTGATATGGCAAGAATTGTCTAAATTACCTCTCCTTATGTAGAGTAAATTCCAAACGTAGCCATTCACCTCCCACATTTCTTCTCAATCTGATAATACAAAATCATCAGTGTAATTTTCTTCATCCCAAGCTGATACAAATTTATCAATCTATTAGAAAATGGGATTTGATAATCTGTTGGCCAAAATCTAGAATGAGATTCCACATATCCATCCTCTTCTCAGTATGGTAAAATTTTCTTGTTGTCATATAGAGATCTTTTAATGGGTTTTACGAAAAATTAATTAAATCTGTCATCTTCATTTTGACTTTTTGGTTGATGAGATTAATCATCAAGAAGGTGTGAATCCTGGTAGATTACTGATGATTTGGTATCAGTTTGTGCCTGATATAAGAAGAATAAAATCAAATTGAAGGTGATATGGAGATTTGAAAGATGGAATATATAGAAAGTAAAGATGCAACCTTATATGAATCCAAAGCATCAACTACTTGAGCTTCAGTTTCTTCTCAATAACTCTTTATTCAGCATCTCAATTTTCTTTTCATTCTGGGGTTGGGGAACTTCGGTGCTTGAATTATTTGTGGCGGTTTTTAGGGAAGCAAGCAGAGCTGTAGCTTTTGTGCATCAACATGCAGTCTCAGACTTAAGTTCTCTTGCCTTTCTTCTTTGATTTTCTCCATTGTTTTTGTTCTTTTGACTCTCTCCGAAGTCAAGAGAAGCCAAGGCTGTGAGTGTTGATCAGTGCTTCAGATTTCCTTTTACTGTGGAGGTAAAATTGTAAATCCAGACTTAATACGGGGTGGTGCTTTTATTAAATTAAAGATCAGGCCTCCCAGGCTGGATCTGTATTCCAGGACTATGCTTGGTTAGTTACCGGGCTCATATTGTATGAAGGACCTGAAAGTGTCGAAGCAAACAGCAATTTGGGCTTGATCGTGGATATATCCAATGCAATCATAGCAAGTAAACGAGGCCTAAGAGATACCATTTGAACTACTGTCTTGTGATCATATTTCATGTAAAGCACACCTGGCTAGATTTCATGGGAAAGGAGTTGATTTCTTTCATCTTTTCTTTATTTATGGTCTGTCTTTTAGTGTCTTCCCTGATTCCTCATTCTTCTCGCTTCTCCTTTTCCACTTTCTGGAAGTGAGAGTCTGTGTTTGTTGTAATGTGGTCGATTTTTCGTTCCCCGGTTGGATGTGTTAAAGAGTTTAAGTTGCTTGATCATTGCAAAAACAAGCAATGAAATAATATCCTTTTAGTAATCTTATCTGAAAAGGTTTAATACAAGAATTCAAGAAGGTCTCACCTGATCCACGAGCCAAACAAGTAAATAGTTCTTGCATCTTTTTACCTAAAGCACATATTTCAGATATATTAGCAGAATGCCCCACTTGAATTCCATTCAAGGGCCTGCAGATATGTGCATTGAAGATGGGGAGCATAGAGGTAAGGAGCTGTGGTTACCATGCTATGGCATTAGGTTTCAGCAGCTATTATTTTTCTATTTTCATGTAATAAAACCTATTTGAATTGCTGCTTAAATCTCTGCATCAAGCACAAAATCCTGATTAGGAAAGGAAGCCCTTGATGCTATATTATACCCTAAAAGAAAACTTATAAGCTTCAATTAATGAGAAGGTAGGCATATATACAGTCTCTATAGATTTCTTATATGAACTATACTCCAATCATGTTTAAAGTTTGCCATCTATTATAATGCTGCATTTCACTATTGGACCGATTCTTTTTGGTTAAATGTTTTTTAATTTTAATTCTGTAATATTAAAGGAACTGAACCATCCCACAGCTAAAATATGCTATGTAGGCTGTAGCCATGACATTTCATGCATTTCTTACAGATTCCTCGTCTATTCAATATTACTGTCTTTGATTTAATACAAAATGAAACTATTGTTGACAGGGTGGTTCTATGAGATCCGAAAGCTGGCGGGAAGAAATTGATGATCTACTTATTAATGTGGCTACAAGTGCTTGTAAAGGAGGGTGGTCCAAGGACGAAAGAAATATTTTTCTCTCTGGTGATCATACGCCTATCTGGGCAGACTTTCAACTAGCTGCCTTACGTGCACTTTTGGCATCTCTTCTTTCTCCATGCCAAGTACGCCCATCACATCTAGCCCGGGGTCTAGAACTTTTCCGAAGAGGTGATTCATTCTACTCATGCCATTTATTCCTTTTTTTTTTTTTCCGTTGAAACTTGGCTCCCCCAAAAATGAGAAAAAGAAAAGTTGCATTGGACAGTACAGTGATCAAATCTCTATTATGATTTTCGTGACAAAGGCTGAGCAAAGTTCAAAACAGCATTGTTTTGTCTTATAGTTCATATATCATGGCTTTTCTGAGAAACTGCATTTGTCATGTCATTCTTTTCAGAATTTTTGTTTGATATCAACAATATTAGTATTCCCTCTCTTCCCAAATTTATGGCTGATATTTCCTTTCAAAAAATAAGACTGCATTTCCTAAACTGAGTTTACCCCCTAAAATACACTCCCTTAATTAAAGTAATTACATGACACCACTAAACTCAAGCACTACTTTTGAGAAAAATATTGTGAAGATACACAAAAGACTTCCTTTTTTCAACTCGTCTGAAACTCCTTTCCAAGTCAGAAAGGATATGAAAAGGTGGGAGAGGGTAATATTTGCAAAAATATGTCCAATGCATATACTTATGTTGCTCCACAATATAGACATGAAGACCATTCAATTATGCTCGCTTCAGTTTAATAAAATTGTTATGTGCAGGCACAAAAGGGATGAGCACAAAGCTTGCTGAATTTTGTGGACATGCACTTCTGACCTTAGAAGTGCTCATACACCCAAGGGCCCTTCCATTATTAGATATGCACTCTAGCATTGACGTTTATAAAACGGTAAGCCACAAGTTGCCCAATACTCTATATTCCAGTGGGCCCAGGCAAATTTCCACATATCAGACTGGTACATTGGGAAAAGGCCATGAAGAGCCTGAAAATGATGAAATACACGAAAATTGGACTGAAAATGATGATGAGTTGGAAATTCCAGTCGCTGATAGAAAACGAGATCATTTTTTAGAACAACTTCCTTCTTCTTCTAAGGATGCTTCTATAACTCCTATACCCATAGAAAATGAGAAAAACACGAGTGATAGGGATGATTATATGGTTGATGATCATTTAAGTGCTCAATCTGGAATGGATGCGTCAGAAAGTGTTGAGTTAGAACCGATGAGTAAGAGAATAGCAACTATGGAAAAGGATATTGCAGTGAAGAAGAGTGATGTGATTACTGAAGTATGCGAAGGGGAGATGGCCTCTGCTTCAACTAAGGATGATGGAGTCACTACAGTAGTTGAAAGAATATCTGCTACTCTATCAAATGCAGACACAAGTATAGGGTTGATGTTTGAATCGGATAACGAGTTATCTATTGATTCACTTCCTGATATTGTGGATGGTGATCCAGATTCCGACTAAATTGAAGATAAAAATAGAAGAGGATCTACCAATATATTGGTGGTGAATTCTAAATGCCAAGTTTTGATAGGAGAGATTGAGTTATGTACTTGATCAAGAATCTTGATTGTTATTTAAATGTGGACCGCTGAAGATTCTTTTGTTATTTATTATTTCAGAGAAAATGTATTGATCTCTCAGTTTTGTATGTCTGGATAATTTTTATTTTATTTTATTTCATTGCTGAAACCCAAACAGTTGGCTGAATTTTTGTATTTAATTTGTGGTTAACCATTATCAGTATCACAATATCATCTTAAGTGAGCAATTTATGGGGGAAAGGCCATTT
This sequence comes from Buddleja alternifolia, assembly GCA_019426215.1. Classification (NCBI taxonomy): domain Eukaryota; kingdom Viridiplantae; phylum Streptophyta; class Magnoliopsida; order Lamiales; family Scrophulariaceae; genus Buddleja; species Buddleja alternifolia. The sequence continues at coordinate 17,500,969 of CM033395.1, read as the reverse complement.
TGATAAATATGCAGTGTTATGTTTGATGCTAACATATGTCTGAAACGCCCAATTGAGAATCATTGACTTGCAGACTATTTTAGTACACAAGTGTCAAACTCCTCTAGTGCTTTAGAGAGTTAACTCTTGTGTTCATGGACTTATAAATGATTACAATATATAAATATCAATATAATAGTAAACAACAAATTGTCTTTTTATTGATAGAATAAGAAATAATTATAATTTAATAATGTCCTTGCATTCTCTAATCTCTAGTGACATTTGAGAACATTAACCTAACAATCTCCCACTTATACTCAATGCCAATCTCTATGATATCTAATACCCATCTTTTCAAGATGTCGATCTAGCACTGCCTGTGTCAAAGACTTGGGTCAATGGGTCAGCGACGTTGTCTGCTGAATGTACTCTATGAACAACTATCTCGCCTCTTTCAACGATTTCTCTTATTGTGTGATATTTCCTCTCTATGTGCTTGGATTTGTTGTGAGACCTTGGTTCCTTTGCTTGTGCAATAACTCCATTATTGTCTCAATAAAGTGGCAATGGTAGCTCTACACTAGGGACCACTTGAAGTTCTCCAAGAAATTTCCTAATCTAAACACCCTCTTTAGCAGCCTCTGATGCTGCTATGTATTCTGCCTCAGTGGTGGAATCAGCGGTTGTGCTTTGCTTGAAACTTTTTCAAGTTACCGCTCCACCATCGAGTGAGAATATAAACCCTGAAGTGGATTTTTGAACATCTACATCAGATTGGAAATCTGAGTCAGTATATCTATCCACCTTCAAATCTCCATGTCCATATGTTAGGACCATAACCTTAGTTCTCTTCAGATACTTGAGGATATTTTTGACAGCGGTCTAGTATTCTCTTCCCGGGTTAGTCTGAAAAAGACTTACCACGCTTACTGCATAGGCTATGTCGAGCCGTGTGCATTACATGGCGTACATCAGACTACCCACTGCACACGCATAGGGCATCGTAATCATTTCTTTCCTATCTTTCTCTTTGAGGAGACACAGACTTTGAAAGGTGCACCCCATCATGGGCAAGAGACCTTTCTTAAATCTCTTTAGGACATTCTCTAAGTAAAGGGCTTAGGAAAGTCCTATCATTCTATTTGTTCTATCTCTGTAGATATGAATTGTTGGGATCGGTACAACCCCCGAGGATACCGGCGCAACGGAAAACATATAATTTCAAAAATTAAAGCGGAATCCCCAAAATTAGGGCTAGGTCGACATGGTACCATCAGATTCAAAACTATTATAGGAGAAAGTTTACTTGTGTTTATCTCTTGTAGACCTTAAAGCAGCAACGTCTTTTTAAGTTATTCCCTGCTACAGTGTTTTCTCAAAAACTTATTTTCTCATGCCTTTTTCCAAAACCAAAAACTAATTCAAAGTCACTTTTTCATTCTTTTTTAAAAGACGTGGAATACACACACACACACATATATATATATATATATATATAGACCAACTAGGGTAAAAACCCTAGCCATAATACACGCCTCTCTCTCCTAAAAATTAGGGGAGAGGCGTGTACTCTATACATATATGTATTTCTTTTTTCTTTTATTCTCTTCCTTGTTTAGTTGGACTCCTTCCAACTAACTAGATATTGTCATATCTAATATTATCCTAATATATATCAATAGAATCCTTCCATATCCAATTAAACTTTAATTAATTAAGGATTCTACCAAATATAATTATAGGATATTAATTAATATATATATATATATATATTTTACAAACTTGGTGAGCAAGATAAATCTTTCCACCAAATCCACATACACAATACACACGTCACATGTGCACTTTGTGTGTATATATATATTATTTTATTTTTTTCCCCAAGTTAATTAATTAGTCCTTCCCAATTTAATATTCTAATAGTAAATTATAGGACCATGAATTAACTAGTTAAATTAATTCTTTTTCTTTGATTAATTAAATCCAATTAATTAATCCCACCATTAATTCACAAAGAATCAATTAGCCAATAGGTACTACACTAAGTTATGTGTGTGACCCCTCAAGCTCTTTGTCAAGCTAGCAATAAGTCCTCGTAGGCTAGATGAATTATTCTGAATAATTAACTAGTCCTTGAATTAATTTCAGTAAATTAATCCAACACACATATTGGTCATGGTTTGATGTCTAGCAACATCGCCACGACTACCTAGATGTCAACGATGAAAAGCAAAAACCTATCCGAGTTGCGATCGTCATGTGAGTAGAATCCCTTCATCATTTTCCAGTCTATGGTCTAGGGTATGGTGACGGTCGAGCCCTAATAACCTTAGAAACTATGATTGTGTTGTGACATCTAATGATCCAGTCTTCTACTAATCCCTCTTAGAAGACAATCGCTTTGATCAAAGGCTTTTAACGATCATTTAGATTCTCGCAACAATATAGGAAATACCGGGTACTCTTGACCCTAGATGAATCCCTCTCCGACTGTCAGTTGTTCTGCTGCACTACCAGACTATACCCAACATACATGCCGTATGACTCTCATGGAGTGCACACGCATATCAAAGCAGAGTGGGTAGTACCCTTTCCAAATGACATCTTAGGTCTAAGGATTAATCTCACACTACGAAACCCAAGGACTCTATGTTCGACAGCACCAAATAGGAGTCCTTTGGCGGGGCCTTTCAATTCCATAATCCAGTATGAATTTTCATACATGTATTGCCAAACAAGCCATCGACAATGGAACGAGTCGACCTCTTGGAAGAATTACATGCATGAACAAGTCTTGACATGGCCAGTGATATCCCACATCTCACAGCCTCTATGACTTGGAACAATATTTAGGATTACGGTCTTTGAGAACATTCCATATATATCCTGACCGCTCCCCTAACCATATGTAATAAATGGGATCTTTATCTATACTAACACTAGTTATAACAATAAAGAAGCATACCATAAATAAAAGTTCAATATATTTAAAACAAGATTGTCATAGTGATTTACATTTAATATGGCAGAGCCATAAACAATTGGCTCACTGGGCACCTAACATTATCATGAATTCCTAGAATATAGGTCGCTTATCCCAAGTCTTTCATGGAGAATGTATTTGAAAGCCACCTTTTGACTGATGTGAGCATTCCCACATCATTTTCTATGAGTAGAATATCATCCACATATAAGACCAGAAAAGTGATTTTGCTCCCACTAACCTTTTTGTAAACACATGGTTCATCTTTGCTCTTGACAAAGTCAAATCCTTTGACAGCTTTGTCAAAATGAAGATTTCAACTCCTAGAGGCTTGCTTATGTCCATAAATGGATCTCTTAAGTTTGCACACCTTATGAATACCAGATCCAGATGTGAAGCCTTTAGGCTGATCCATATAGATATCCTCTTCGAGAAATCCATTCAGAAAAGCCGTCTTCACATCCATCTGTGTTAGGAAATTTCTTGTTGGATATTTTGATGATGAAAATTAGGATTCTATGTTAGACCCCAAAATATGTAAGTTTGATTTTATTAGAAATCATGTATAGGCTTTGAGCGTTAGATTTGTAATAGGCTTTATTTATTTTCATTTTAGTCTGTTAGGCTAAGTAGCTTTTAGATTGAGCGTCTGATAATTTTTGAGTGAGTTTATTAGTAGTTAACTTTGAAGATTCAAACATCTGAAGTCTGAATGAAGATGAAGTTTCGAAGCATCCAAACTCCCAAGCATTGATTGAGGACAGAAATCATTCAGTAGTGATTGAGCGTCTATCAATGACCAAATGTCACCTGAATTTATTTCTAAGTCCAGAAGGAGTTTAATGCAAATATTCTCAGATCATTAATTGCCAACGGGCATTTAATTCAAATGCATTAAATGTTGATAAGAGCATTAAATGTGATAAGCTCTTTAAGACGTACGGAGAAGCCACTCTATTGGACTATCAACTATTCAGAGACTGCAGGACCAACTTTTGTGCAACAGAATTTCAGGAAAAAGGACAAAAGTGGTTCACTCGAGGAAGTGAGAGACACGTGCCTGTGCATGTGTGAAACAGACACTTTTTCCAAGAATGTCTATAAATAGACTTCAGCAACAAGCCAAAATCAGAGATCTAACATGGTACAAGCTTACAAGTCAAAACTCTGTTGCATTGAAGTCTCAATCCTTAAACTCTCAGAAAAGCCAGAATATTCAAGAAAACATCTCTTTGCTTTTCTTCAATTCCTGAGACAGTTAACCAATATCTCAAACCTCTTCCTAGAAGAACCGTACATTACTATTGAGATATTCCAAGTTGTTTGAACTTCCCAAAAATCAAACAAACCTTTAGAAAAATCCTTTACAAGCCTCGCGATCTGTGTGAAGTCGAAGTTGGATACTTGCAATATTTCTAGGTGAAAGAAGTAAGAGGATAGAAGTGTCTTGGAGCAGAAATCTGTGTGACCAAGGAGCTCAAGTCATCAATATCCATCTCTCCCTTATTTGTAGAAGATTCTGTGTGATTCTTTGAGAATCATTTTAGTGGATTGCCTCCAAGTGTTCGAGGAGAAGAAGGACATAGTTGAGATTACACCACCCAACGAACCTTTCAAACATTGTGTTCTTTACTTTACCGCATTTCTATTATTGTCATATCATTGCATAATCGGTTAAGTAACACATTGATAAAATCATTTAAAAGCTAAGCAACTAAGAAAAATCTTTGTGACGCTAAAAACACTTCAAAAGAAAGACTTTAAAATCATCCCGCTGTGCTAACCCTGATTAAATAACTGAACGCTTAAACCTACTTGGTTATAGTATTCAAATCTTGAGTATAAGTTAATATCATTAAAACAGTCTTCAAGTAGATGCTCAGCCAAACGCCTACATTTTTAGCGTCCAAACCAATTTTAAAAAGAAACTTTTTGAAGTCGAAAAAGACTTTAGGGTCTATTTAACCCCCCCCCCTCTAGACCTTTTCGTATGCCACTTGAGACCAACAAGTGGTATCAGAGCGGTTAAAGTTGAAATTTAAAAATTTCCAAGCATAACAACTTGTTTAGATCCTTTCAAATCTAGTTGCATTAAAAATTTTCATGACATTTGCTAAAGCACCTAAGTTGACCGAGTCAAGCTATAACTCATGGAAGGTCAAAGCATTTACATATCTTTGTTCATGTGATGACGAAATGTGCGATATTTTTTCAGATGGACCTATTCAAATTCTCGAGGTTATCACCAGAGCGCCTGGAGCCACAAAAACTACTCCAAATGGCTATGCCGAGAAGCCAAAAAGTGAATGGTCTACAGATGAGCGTCGAAGAGCTAATTTGGACAATGTTGGTAGAAATGCTCTATATACTGCCATTGGTGATAACGACAACTTATAAGGTCAAATCTTGCAATGCGACTAAGGAGACATGGGATAAGTTGGCTATAATTTGCGGCGATTCAACACAAATCAAGGAAAACAAACTTTCAATTGCCAAGGAAAAGTGTAACGGTTTTAAGATGTTGCCTAACAATAAGCTAGAGCAATTGGACATAAGATTTACAACTCTTGTTACGGAACTTACATCTTTGGGAATGGATTTAGAGAACAGAGAAATGGTGGTTAAGATTTTTAGAAGTCTACCTAGTAGATTTTTGATGAAGACAACAACAATAAGAGAATCGAACATGTTGGATCTTCTAAGTTTAGAAGATGCCTTTTTCAGAGCTCAAAGCATTTGAGTTTGAGTTGAATTCAGCCAGTGATGTTGTGAGCAGTCTGGTGATTGAGTCTGGAGCGCTTATAGCATCAATCAAGGGTAAATCGGGTAATAAGGGAAAGGTTTCGGATATCAGTGAGGATGAGGAACTAGCGCTTCTGAACAGAATCAAAAAGTTTCTAAGATATGAAAAGAAAGAAAATAGTCCTAAGCATCAAGGACAGAGTTCATATCAAACGACTGCTCCAGTACAACAACAGCATCAAGCGCCTCAATATTCTGCATCTTCTCCTTCAACGCCGATTCAGTACCAAGCGTCTATTCAACAGAATCTCTCAGCGCTCGTGGTCTCAAAACCACACACTACAAGGTTAACAAATGAACAAAAGATGAAAACTAATCTTTGTTTTAATTGCAAGAAATCAGGGCACTACCAGGTAAATTGCCCTTATCCAACTGTATCCAAGCCCTCAAGGCAGGATTACATGGATAGAGAGACCAATTCAAGAGCAACCTTCGTCAACAAGGTTTACTAGCGGAATCAGAACAAAGGTCCGCACCAGAAGATTTGGAGTCTTCAGAGGAGAGTAGTGATGATAATGAGCCAGTGGATGACTCAGCGCTTATTTGTCTCATGGCCAAAGATGATGAAGCATCCCCTGAGGTAAACACTGAGATATCCTACCCTCTTTCTTATGAAGAATTACTTAACAAAGTCAAAGAATATTATAATGATTGTCAAGATGCCGCCAAATTATATCAAAATCACTTTGATATCATTTCATCGCTCAAGAGTGATAATGTGACGCTCAAGGCAGAGTTGCAAGTTCAACAACAATGCATTGAGAAGAACAAATCACTTAAGAGTGATATAATCAATCTGAAAAGTGATCTTGATATAATAGTCAAGAGAGAAGCTGAGCTGATTGCTAGACTTGCTAAATCAGAGCAGCTCATCTCATCATTGTCTAAAGCGTCAAGAAAGCTAGACAATGTGACTGAGGTAACAAGACTATTTGGTGAGAAGACTGGTTTAAGATGCAATAAATTCGGTAAACAACCAAATAGATCTAATGTTACGGCGAACAACAAAGGAAAAGATGTTTTCTTTGTTGAGAAAGGTTCAAAAAGTCAAACACCCGTTGAACCAAGTGACAATGGTACGAGGCTAAATGAGAAAGCCAAAGCTGACTTAGGCAAGGGAAAGGCGAAAGCAAATGATTCACAAAGAAAAGTTCATCCAAACGCTCAAAAGGTTAAGGATAAACCTAACCACTGTGAGTCAAGCGCTAAGCGTCCAGCACCTAAAGTGCACCCCAAGCCAGCGCCAAGAAAATACCAGCGTCAATATCCACAACGATCTAGATCATATTATCGTTACTATGATGATTATGATTATGACTATGATTATGATTACTATTATAATCGAAAATATTATTATACACCCAAAAAGCCCACACAGCACAAGGTGAACAAAAAGCACACATAACACAATGTGAAACCCAAGAAGACTAATCCTCCCGCAATGAAGATTAAGCAAATATGGGTCCCTAAAGTTCTAGTTCAACATAACAACGCTACTATTGTCAAAGGACCCAAGTCACAATGGGTACCTAAACAGAAATAGAACTTCCTTTTTGATTGCAGGTATCTAGAGCTAGAGCCGATACATCTATTTGGTACATCGATAGTGGGTTGTCAAGGCACATGACAGGCTCCAAGGATCTCTTGATCAACTATCGAGCTGCCAATGGTCCTCAGGTTGTATTTGGTGACAATTCCAAAGGTAAAATCAAAGGTATAGGTACTGTGCATAAGGGGAACATCATGATTATTGATGTTTATTATGTTGAGGGTCTTAAGCATAATCTGTTAGGCATAAGTCAATTTTGTGATAAAGGCTTTGAAGTCAAATTCTCAAGCGACTGTTGCTATATAAACGACGCTAAGACTAAATCTACTAAATTGAAAGGTAAAAGAACAAACAATGTGTATCTAGTAGATTGGGGTTCAACAATAGATAACAACCCTACATGCTTTATGGCTAAAAATGAATCACCTCAACTTTAAGACAATCTCTCAGCTTATAACACAAAATCTTGTAGAGTGATCACCTAAAGGACCATTTAATAAGGATTGCCTTTGTGACGATTGTCAAGTGGGAAAACAAGTTCAATCATCTTTTAAGAGAAAGCCTTGTCTATCTGTCTCTAGAAACTACTTCACATGGATCTGTTTGGACCCGTTCAAACGATCAGTGTGAGAGGTAAAAAATATACTTTGGTGATAGTAGATGATTTCTCTCGATTTACTTGGGTGGAATTTCTTTCATCCAAAGATGAGACATGTGACAAGTTAACAACGCTTATTCGGTAACTTCAAATACTGAAAAATCTTAAGGTTGCAAGAATAAGAAGCGATCACGGTTTTGAGTTTAGTAACAAGGTAGTTGAGAAGTTTTGTGCAGAGAATGGAATACATGATGAGTATTCAGCTCCCAGAATACCCCAACAGAATGGTGTTGTTGTGCGCCGGAATAGAACGCTCAAGGAAGCCGCTAGGATGATGTTAGCAGAGTCCAAGCTTGCGCCTAGGTTTTGGGCTGAAGTGATCAACACTGCCTGTTACACTTAAAATCGTTGCATGGTCAACAAACAGTATGGGAAAACTCCACATGAACTATGGAAGGGATGTAAGCCAAATGTTTCATACTTTCACGTCTTCGGTTCAAAATGCTTTATTCATAATAATGGATCCCAAAGCCTAAAGACATTTGATCCTAAAGCAGATGGGGGAATCTTTTTAGGCTACGCCAAGAATGGAATTTTTTTTTGCATCATAAATAAGATCAAATCTAAGGTTGAGGAATCTGTTCATGTTATTTTTGATGATGCTAACCAAGAACCGAGTGAGGTTAATGTGAATGATGTAGGAGTTGAAGATCTGTGTCATCAAACGTCTAAGGTAACCATTGATGATGATAGTGACGATGATGATGAGATCTTAGTGCCCCCTCCTAAGATTACTCATGAGGTGATTTCAGATAACAATGTAAGATATTCTGATGATCATGAAGAGAGTGACCATCAAGAGCAAGGTAGAATTTGTAAACTTGAAGCACCCACGCGAGAGGATAATCAAGCGCTTGAGCAAGTGAACCAAGTACATGTTCAACCTCTTAACCCATTTCAACCAGATAGACTATGGCTGCGTGATCATCCACCAGAGCAGAGTGTGTTCACTCATCTGGACTCCCTTTGGCCAAGGCCAAGCTACTGGGAAGAGGATTCTAAAGAATCTCCTCAACCCTCCCCGAGTTGGTGGTGCTGCGAGACCACTGTTTGAGCATCAAGTTGTACGTGAAGCGTCCGATGCGGAAGCTGAGCGTCCTACTCCTGAAGAGGCCGTGAAGCATCCTACTGTACAGAAGAAGAGGGCTCCTCGTAAGCCCAAGGCTCCTGCTGTTCCATCTCCTCCAAAGGATGATGAGGAAACTGATGAGGATAAGTAAGACAAGATTCCTTTGATCAAGCGAAGGACGTTGGAAGGCATTATAAAGAAAATAGATTTTGCTAAACCAATTGTTGCTCCTCATGCCCAATCGCTTAAGCTTGTTGAAGGAGTCAACGTGAAGAAGATTTTCAAGTGTTCCAGGAAAGGCAAGCGTCAACCTGCCCCTGCTTCTAAAGAGCTTGAGACTGTTGAGTCAAGCGCTTAAGAAGTTTGTTAGGAATTTCACGTTAGAAGTTTTCATGATGACAATTAGGGTTTTATGTTAGACCCCAAAATATGTAAATTTGATTTTATTTAATCAAGTATAGGCTTTGAAGCGTTAGAATTGTAACAGGCTTTTGTTTTATTTTTATTTTAGATTGTTAGGCTAAGTAGTCTTAGACTGAGCGTCTGATGAATTCCGAGTGAGCTTATCAGTAGTTAAGTTTGGAGACTCAAGCGCCTGAAGTCTGAATGAAGATGAAGATTCCAAGCGTCCAAAAAGACCAGTGATATATGTTGTTTTTACACTAGTTTTCCCCCGTTTATCGACTTAGTTTTGATTGTTTCCTTGATAATTTGATCACATATGATACTTTGACCCTTGTTTTCTCATATTTTATAGAATAACATAACATTTGGAGGAAAAGAACAAGGATTGAAGGTAAATCATGCATAAAGATACAAACTGTCTGCGCAGTGCTAGAGTTTATGGAATAGATTTCTCTACCCATGTCCAAATTACACACTTCTTATACCAATGGAAAGATAAGAGGCAAAGGTACATTTCTTATGTTGAAGACAAAGATCAGATATGTAGGGAAGGAAGTGAAAACATCATCGAAAGAGACGTCTTACGAAGGAGTTACCATGAACCCCAATGAAAATGGAAACCTATGAGCATACTTACCATCCTGGTTGCATAAATCCTGCAAGCTCAACATGGAGTTACAACAATGCCTCAGGATTTGACCATGTCTGTAGCCTTCCCTCCCAACAATATGATAGTTCCTATCAACAAGAGCCAACGATGACATCTACTCTTGAGGACCAGTTGAATGTAGATTGTGCAAGATCACAAGCTAGCATAAACGAGATGGAAGCTATCATAAAGGAGATGGAAGCTTGTAGAAAGGAGTCAGAAGCTCATAGTAGGGAAGTGGTCATACTATTCGATCAAGCAATCAACTTATGGAAGGAGAGAGAGTCATGCACCCTAGAGAATCGCACAAAAGAAAGTGAGGCTTCCCTCAATACAGAAGTTGAACAAGCGGTTGATTTAGGACTACAATGTCTCCTCCCTATCACTAAAGATTCTCCACCCTCTGTCCTCTCCACATGTAAAGAGGTAATTGATTCCAGTGAAGGTGAGTTGTTTTTAACTACAGGAGTTAATATGGTTATTTGTGATAGCTATGAGGTTTGTAAGCATCCAATTGATTCGAATTTGTCTTTACGCATTGATGCTTTTGATCCTTTTAGTGTTGAGCTTTCTCAGGTTAAAAGAACCAATAGTCTCCTTGAGTCCTACATCATGAACTCCAAGTTTTCCACTTCGATGGGTGAAGAAAAACGGTCATCTACTTGTAACTTGGAGAATAGTCCAAATCATCACTCGGCACAATGGAAAGAAAGAGTGATGGAAGTGGTGATGGACTATGAGAAAATATTTGAATGGATGATTGCTTGGTCACTACTCATCATATTTTCTAGTAACACCGGGCCCTATTTCATCCTTACTTGGAGAATGAACAAAGCATTCATTCGAAAACCCCCTTGAAATAACTCGGTAAAGTCAAGCTAATGACTTTAAAACAAGCGCTTCTTGGGAGGCAACCCAAGCTTTTTATCGCTTTCTTGTTTTTCCTTTTTATATTTATCTTGCTTTCTCTCCCGTGTTATTGTTGATGTGATTTTCTAGATATTACTTTTCTTCAGGTTTTGATCCCAGGATACTAGCCCACCACCGTGCTCACTCCGCATCTCTCCATTTCAGAGTTGTAACACTTATCCCTCTTACCTTGCATTTATTTCATGAACATTGAGAACAATGTTTAATTTAAGTTTGGGGGTACAACCTTGTTTATATAGAATTCATGAATTGGTGCACCCTTGCATGAGAGCATAATGCGTTTGAATATCTCTACTCTGTTAAAGTCAAAGCCCCTTGTCTGTGGTCAACATGTCATATATTGTGACTTGAAAGCCCTTTTTAGTCAAGCTTATGCGAATTATTGCAGTTTTAAAACGTTGAACTTTCAATTTTGTTGACTATGAAGTGTGTATTAATGTTGTGAAGTCATAAAATGATTTAGGTCATCTTTCATTGACTTTAGCCTTACATTTTGGTTTTCTCTATATTGCATAATCTCTAGACCTTAACTTGAGCCGTATTGATAAGAATGGAGTGTGCTATGCACACTAGAAACCACCATTCGTCTTTCTTTCATAAGCCATGACAACCACCTTCTAGCCTAAAAGAAAAACAATGTCTTGCACCCAATCAAGAGAGTTTAGAACTTCATATCATTTGACTTGAATTTGGGTAGTCTCCTTGTTTTGATTTGAATGAATATGAGTTAGATAGTGATGTTTTGGCTATGTTGGGATTTTTGAGGTTTGAAGTATTATGTAAAAAAGGGGATGAAATGAAAACTTGAGCAATGGGCTAAATAGTCGAGAGAGAGATATATATATGAAAAAAAAAATTGTGCTCCCGACTAGGCTTGAATCTTGGCACTCATTTGGATCATTTGGCTTGGAATTCTGTGTACAACCCGATATGAAAAGAAACAAGTTTGGGGGTTGTAAGTTGAAAGGCAAAAGAGAGTGAAAAAGGGATAAGTGATAAGTTGTGAAAGTTTGTGTAGTCTATTTGCGAATTTAGATTGATGATTTTGAGTTATAGGCTCTCTTAACTTAGTCACTTTATCCATATCTTCCGGTCCTAGCCATCACCTAGCCTTACGTTACAAACCGAAAAGACCTTTTGATTGTGACTTTTGCACTTTATACACAGCGATGGGTTAATGAATGTTGAATTGTTTCAATGTCTTTACTTTCCAATTGATTTTCATAATCTTGTCTAAAGTGTGCTCTTGACATGAACATGGGTGTGGGAGTTCATGATTTAGGGATGGAAACTAAGATTTTGTGAGGTTTTCAAATTGTTGAATGTTCAAAGCATCGTGTAGCTTTTCATAATCATTTTTGAAGGTATAATGCTTGCTCTTATGTGTATGAATTGGCAAATGGAAATTTCAATCTTCATGTGTGTGCTTGATTGTATTTGATCGAGGAAGATCAAAGCTAAGTTTGGGGGTAGTTGATATATGTTGTTTTTACACTAGTTTTCCCCCGTTTATCGACTTAGTTTTGATTGTTTCCTTGATAATTTGATCACATATGATACTTTGACCCTTGTTTTCTCATATTTTATAGAATAACATAACATTTGGAGGAAAAGAACAAGGATTGAAGGTAAATCATGCATAAAGATACAAACCGTCTGCGCAGTGATAGAATTTATGGAATAGATTTCTCTACCCATGTCCAAATTACACACTTATTATACCAATGGAAAGATAAGAGGCAAAGGTACATTTCTTATGTTGAAGACAAAGATCAGATATGTAGGGAAGGAAATGAAAACGTCATCGGAAGAGACGTCTTACGACAGAGTTTTCTCATTCAGTGACTTGTGAGACAATTTTATCCTCTTTAACGTTTGATTTTGGATTTGGTGTCTTCTTGAGAGTTGTAGATCTTTGTTTTAGGATTCTACAGCAACTTGAATCAGTGTATTCCAACATCGGTAGAGAAGGTTATGCGAAGTTTACCAAAACTGGCTGGAGCAGTAGGGGACGAACGCCGAGGCGTTCATCCACGAACGCCGCGGCGTTCACATGCAGTAGCCAACGCCGAGGCGTTCAACAAGCGAACGCCGCGGCGTTCGCGGCAGTGGGTTGGCCTATAAATACCCCTTTTAGCCATTTTTTACCCTAACTCACCTTGGATATCAACAACCACACGAAAATAGAGAGAGGGAGAGCTTAGAAGAGAAGATTAAAGGTCAAAACATGGAGAATTCAACAAGGAATCCACATCTCTACAAGAATTAGGGAGTTTTTACATATTTGTTTCTTGAATTTGTTCAAATCTCCTATGACTTGTATGATTTATATTTGCATTTTTGACATGAATATGAGCTAAACTTGTTTGATTGAGGCCATGGATAGGCCATTTATGTTATTTTGATTGTTGATTTGTTGGTGTTTATTGGATTAATTTTGGTTTTAGCTATGTATTCAATATTTGATCTCAATGCTACATTTGCTTGATCACCAAGTGTTTGATAACATGCCTAGGTTAGAGATCGAGAGATAATAACCTAGGGAAGATATTAACATTGAATACCCTATAGTTAAACCGACTAGAGATAGACTCGGTTTCTTTAGGTGGCTTTCCATTCACGTGGGGAATTCCTAGACCTTAAATGCATCCTCGTTAATCGGGTTTTCATATAGAGATATATAGGAAATCGTTACCAAGGGTAGGGTTGCTATGCCAAGAGATTGGGTGGTACGTACGTTAGGGAATTTCGCCTTAGCTAAACCAATCTAATAATCCAATAGAACCTAAATCACAATCGAAATGCATAATTGGTTGAACCATGTGCCTTGATCGCTTCTCTCTATTGTTTCCTCCCTTTATTTGGTGTGACGTTGCCTTAGTTTATTTTCTAATATTTATTAATTAGTTAATCAACCTTTCTATCGACCGATTTAACTTAGAATTGAGTAATATAGTAGTCTTGGTACTTAGATTATAGTTGTCCCTGCGGATACGATAACCCCGGGCTTAGAAATCCACTTTACTACTTACGCGACCTAGTTCTCTTGCTAGGATTTTGTCGTGTCAAGTTTTTACTATTTCAAGCGTTCATTAGGACAGAAGTTATTCAAGGTTGAATGAGCGTCTATCAATGACTGATTTCACTTGAATTTATTTCTAAGTCCAAAATGAGTTTAATGCAAATAATATCAGTGCATTAAATGCCAACGGGCATTTAATTCAAATGTATTAAATGCTGATAAAAGCATTAAATGTGATAAGCTCTTTCGGATGTACGGAGAAGCCACTCTATTGGACTGTCAAATTTTCACAAACTACAGCACCAACTTTTGTGCAGCAGATTTTCAGGAAAAAGGACAAAAGTTGTTCACTCGCGGAAGTGAGAGACACGCGTCTGTGCATGTGTCAAACGGAAACTTTTTCAAAAAATGTCTATAAATAGGACTTAAACAACAAGCCAAATATACCCGATTGATTCCAAGCCAAATTGCTGTTGCATTGAAGTCTCATTCCTAAAACTCTCAGAAAAGCCAGAACATTAAAGCAAAAATTCTCTTTGCTTTTCTTCAATTCCTGAGACAGTTAACCAATATCTCAAACATTCTTTTCAGAGAAACCTACACTATTATTGAGATATTCCCAATTGTTTGAACTTTATCAAAATCAAACAACCCTTTCAGAAAAACCCCAGCCAAGCCTCGCGATCTGTGTGAAGTCAAAGTTGGATACTTGCATTATTTCTGGGTAAAAAAAGGAAGAGGATAGAAGTGATTTGGAGCAGAAATCTGTGTGATCAAGGAGCTCAAGTCATCGACATCCATCTCTCCCTAATTTGTAGAAGATTCTATGTGATTCTTTGAGAATCATTTTAGTGGATTGCCTCCAAGTGATCAAGGAGAAGAAGGACGTAGTTGAGATTACACCACCCAACGAACCTTACAATTATTGTGTTATTTACTTTACAGTCAATTTTATTATTATCATATCATTGCATAAATTGATTAAGTAAAACACAATCAAAAGCTAAGCAACTAAGAAACAGTTTGTGACGCTAAAACCTTTCAAACAAGAAGACTATAAAATCAATTCCGATGTGCTAACACTGATCAAAGAAGTGAATACTTAAACCTATTTGGTTATAGTATTCAAATCTTGAAGTCTAAGTTAACTTTCTAAAAACAGTTTTCAACAAACGCTCAGTCAAGCGTCTACTTCTCAAGCGTCAGACACACTTTTTAATACGAAATTTTTGAAGTCGAAAAAGACTTCAGGGTCTATTCAACCCCCCCTTCTAGACCCTTTCGTATGCCACTTGGGACCAACAAGTGGTATCAGAGCGGTTAAAATTGAAATTTTTAAAATTTTCAAGCATAACAACTTGTTTAGATCCTTTTTCAAATCTAGTTGCTTTAAATCTTATTTATGGCATTTGCTAAAGTTCCTATATTGACTGAGTCAAACTATGACACTTGGAAAGTCAAAGCATTTACATATCCCTGTTCATGTGATGATGGCAGGTGCGATCTTATTTCAGATGGGCCAATCAAAATATATAAGGTTATCACTAGAGCGCCTGAAACCACGGAAAACACTCCGGATGATTACGTGGAAAAGCCAAAACAAGAATGGTCTCCAGATGAGCGTGGAAGAGCAAATTTGGACAATGTTGGTGTTAACCGTCCGTAACAACACGGAATCGAACAAATAATATAGTGAAAGTAAGATCGTCTCCACAGGGAAGGTTATCAAGTACCAAACAAAGTTTATCTTATTATTTAGATTATCGATTATCAAAGATTTGAGATTTTAACTAATTAAAAGCATAAATTTATAAAAACAGAATTAATTATAAATAATTAACACAAATATAATTAAAATGAACAATCAATTAACGAAAAGCCTAGGGATTAAGATTTCATCAAGGTATTTCTATGGATTATTGATTTTCAATGGATTATCATTCTTGTTTAAATTAAAGACCCAATTTCCTTAATTACATGAATACTCTCCCGAGATCTTCATGAGTACCCACCTAAATTAATTAACGTCACTCCCATGATCAAAAACCAATTTAGATGAATCCATTAAGTTCTATGAATATTGTTTAACTAGTCTCATGCAAAATTACCAATATCCCTATTAAGCAATTTACACATGTCTATTAAATCCGAACCAATAAACTAATTCACCTCCCGGTACTTCTTAATTTATCTTAAATCATGCAATTGGTGATCAATCAATTACAAGCATTAAACACTCATTAATAGATAAACCAAACAAGAAATCACATCCATCAATCATCAATAATCCAAATCAATACACAAGACTACATCTTAAACCCTAGAAAATAATTTAGCTATGCATAATTAAAGAAAAACAAGAAATAAATTGCATAAACATAAAGTTACTCATGTTCAACAATGGAGGATTGGAAGAATATAACTTGAGAAGATGAAGTTTTTCTCTCCAAGAACTCTCTTCAAGATCTCCTTTCTCTCTCTAGAAGTCTTCTCCAAGATCTACTTTTTTTGTAAGAATGAATAAAAAATTCTTCCACCTCACTCTAGCCTATATAAATGTTTTTGCCACTTTATTTAACTAAAAAGGAGTCTTAGATACATAAATTATGCCCATCCAAGTCATAAAATCGGCCCACAAAAATATAAAAATCCGGAACTGCACAGCTGTGCAGAATATCTGCACAGTTGTGCAGTTGCCTGTGCAGAATATCTGCACAGTTGTGCAGTTGCCTGTGCAGAAATTTTCCTCTTCATTTTTCTTCAACGAAACATTCTCGTTTGGCCTTTCTAATGCATTTCTTCACATCCTCTTGGATAGCCTTCATTATTCTTGTAATAAATACTCCTTCAACTCATCAAAATCATCGCTTTTATGCCTACAAAAGCATTGAAACGACTTAGAAATCAAAATACGTAAATTGGGCTAAAACAAAGGAAAAGACTAACTACAAGGCATAAAATAAAGATAAATGTGAGGTAAATCATGATGAAAATATGTAAAATATGAGACCTAACAAACACCCCACACTTAATCTTTACTCGTCCTCGAGTAAATCCAAACAAAACAAAAACAAAAATAAAGATAACACCGCTTTCGTAGGAAACACGATTGCACTTAGCATGTGCAACAAGCCGTTAAACCCCTAGGTTACCCCTAGTGGACGAGTTTTGTCTCGTGAGGGTTTGCAGAGAATATACCCACAAAATTCATGACCTTCGTCTATCTGCCTCATCGTTCATCAAATCAGCAACTAGTCACAACATTTATGACTCCCCACAATCATCACACATAAACCACTAAACACTTAGAATCAATATTTTCCAACCACATGAATATCTTCACTCTCAAATTATCACACTAATCCCAAACAAGTTCAATTTCATATATATCCATTCGTGCTTGATTTATGAATTCTAGCAAGGGAACATTTCGGATATTTCAAGCAAGAACACAACATCTATCTTATTTCATCTTTATTCTTTTTTTTCATTCAAAATTTATCAACCCGTGCAATGTTTCGCTAGTCAAGCTTTCTATGTCACCCTGGTAACGAGTTTTGGGCCAATGACTCTCAAACCAGTTGGTTTTAAGGCACTAGGTGTCAAGACACCCCAACGGACTTAATCACTCGAGTGACAAAGGCTAGAAACGAAACTGGGTGATTCTAACATTCAATAGCCATTGAATCAACTTTTTATTTCCTTATTTTTTTCTTTTTCTAATATCTCGATTTTTTTTTTCTCATAAACTTTCCTCCAATATCAATGAAATATGTAATTGCTTTTATCTCCCCGATCAATTCCCTTTACTAAAACTCGTGTGTAGTGTGTAAAGATGCATAAAAATTTTACAAATTTCAGGCTCAGCGATCAAACTCAATAAAAAGAGTATCCATGTACAGAAATCAGATTCATATGTTTATATAGTCAAGAGCTCAAATATGGGAACACAAATATTGTGAACAAGTTAACCAAATTTCAGCAACAACTCAACAGAAAATGACGTATGCCCAATTCTTTCACCAATTTAACAACAAACATCCCACACTTGAGCAATTCAATATACGCAATCACAACCTCACAACATGCAATCAACCACCCCACACTTAAAACATCACATTGTCCTCAATGTAAGCAGAATGTAATGAAAAGAAGAGTGAAAGAAATACTCCCCTATGAATGTGAGTGAAGGCCCGGGAGCTGGTAGTGGCCTTAGTGATCGGGTGTAGTTTGTAGTCAGTGGAAGACCCCGTTTCTTTTCTAGCTCGCTTCGACATATTGACAAAGAGACCAACGATGGCTGCTTGTAATAACCAAATAATTTTGCCCAAATAATTTCGCCGAACCAGACGGCGCTGGTGAGGGGAGAAACCGACGGCTTGAGACGGCTGAGGTCAACGAAGGAAGACGGTGGTGGTCAAAGGCGGCGAATTGGTTGAGTTGTGCGGCAAAGACTATGAATCGCGCACAAGCGCGCTGTTGTCGGCGGTGGAGACGCGGCAGCTTTGTGACGGCTGTGTGGTGGTGCAGGTATTGTGTCTGTTGGAAAACGAAAGACGGCGAGCGACGGTTGACTGTGTTAAAGCGGAAACTGGTGGACGATGCCGAGGTTGTGGTCAAAGGCGGCGCCGGATCTGGTTCTTGATGGTGCTGATGCTCGACGGAATCTGTATGGGTAGCGATAGGCACGCGGCGGTTGAACAACGGTGCTGAAAAGAAATTTGACGGCGGCGGCGTGGCTTTAAATTGAGTAGAGGTGGAGATGGCAGCGGCGGTTGACGGCGTCGACTGGAGACGACGGGGCTGCGTGGTGTGAGAAGAACAGCGACGGTGGCGGCTTTGTGGTTATGAAGCGCGCTCGGTCGCGCGGGGCTGCGGCGGCGGTGTGTGAGCGGTGCGGCGAACGGCGATATGGTAGAGACGATAGTCGGCGGAGTGGTCGATAGAAGCGGCGCCGACGCTGGTTCGAGATGGTGACGACGGCGGAATGGACGCGCCGGTTGAGCAGCGGCGCGGCGGTCGGCGGCGGCTTGGTGTGGGAGTTGTGTTGGTGTGAGAGAAAACGAGAGAGAGAGAGATGTTGGCTGAGGTGTTTTGGCTGAAAGTGTGGGGTGAGTGTGAGTGTGTTGACTCTATTGGGGATTTTGACCCAAAATTCAAATTTTATTTTTTTTTTTTTCGAAAAATTTTAGAGTGCAAAAGTGCGAAAATTGTGCACAATTGTGCACGAAAATTGCACAGTTGTGCACGGCGAATTTGATCTAGTGCGAAAATTTTGCACAACTGTGCTGAAAAATTGCACAACTGTGCACTTAAAAATTCTTTTAAGTGCGAAAATTGTGCACAGTGGTGCGAAAATTGGCACAATTGTGCACCTGATTTACATTGTATAAGAACCCATGCACCTCGTTTTTTTGTGATTTTTTTTTTTTTTTTCCAACAAGAATAGCTTGCAATAGTAAGCATTTGAGCACCGAAAAATAAAATAAATAAAATAAAATAAAAATTCTAAACATAAAACATTGAAAACAAAATAAGAAGAAAACGACAATGACAAAAATAACGAAAACTCTTGGGTTGCCTCCCAAGAAGCGCTTGTTTAAAGTCATTAGCTCGACTTAGACAAAATTATTGTTGAGTTTTGGCGAGGGAAATTGCTTTCCCTCGAGGAATATCATCGCCTGAAAAATACAAAGCACGATTAATTCTGTTCATATCAGATATATTCCAACCTATTCCATCTTTCTTCCATTCCAAATCACTTAACCATCGGTCCAGTTCAGGTGTACATAGAGTAGAATGTACGATAACAGATAAAAATTCATTATTGCCAAGAAGAGCGTACCTGAGATATGGTGGAAGAGATTTAAGTTTTACCTTGGGTCTAGAAGATATTTCGCGATACGACTCTAATGGATCTCTTTTACCTTGAGCAATTTCTTCTTTGATGGCCTCGTCAATCACATCCACTAAATAACATTTTTCTTCAAAAGGCGGAGATTTCATCACTTTATTTAAGTCGAACTCCACCTTCTCCTCTCCAATGTTCAACGCTAGCTTGCCAGCACGCACATCAATGACGGTTCCCGCAGTTGCGAGAAACGGTCTTCCAAGGATGATTGGTGTTTTCAAATTTTCATCCATCTCAAGCACCACGAAGTCACATGG
Organism: Buddleja alternifolia; assembly: GCA_019426215.1. Taxonomy (NCBI): domain Eukaryota; kingdom Viridiplantae; phylum Streptophyta; class Magnoliopsida; order Lamiales; family Scrophulariaceae; genus Buddleja; species Buddleja alternifolia. The sequence goes on along the minus strand of CM033395.1, from coordinate 17,480,752 downwards.
GATGTAGAACTTGTCCACTTTCACGAAAACGTCTTCTAATATTCCCATTGGGCGTTTTATGCTCCCATCCGCCAATTGAAGTGACATCTTTGTGCTTTTAAGCTTTTGAAAACCTAATTTCTTGCAAATTGAATAAGGCATTAGACTAACACTAGCTCCTAAATCACAAAGTGCTTTATCAAAGTGGAATTTTTCAATAGTGCAAGGAAGTGAAAAACTCCCTGGATCCTTTAGCTTTGGAGGAATGTTTCGTTGGATTATAGCACTGCATTCTTCATTCAAGGAGATTGTTTCCACGTCTTCTAATTTCTTTCTATTGCTCAACAGCTCTTTGAGAAACTTCTCACAAACAGGTATCTGAGCCCGAGAATCTGTATACGGAATATTGTGGTTCAACAGCCTAAGTGTTCGAAGAAATTTCTCTTGCTGCTTGTCCAACCTCTTGTGTTGCAACCTTTGGGGAAATGGAATTGGAGGAACATATGGTTTCACATATGGCTTCGGGATAACCTTTTCTGGCTCAACCTTGCCTGAAGATTCAAAGATTGAATTATCTTTCGTCACAAATTCATCTCTGTGTACAACATGTGGCTCAAATTCTTCAATTATATTTTCGTTTATCAGAGTCACTGCATTACACTGTCCTCTCGGATTCTCCTCTGTTTGGCTAGGCAGTGTACCCTTTGACCTCGAATTCATAGAACTTGCCAATTGTCCAACTTGTAATTCCAGATTCTTCGTTGCTCCCACTACCAGATCAATTTTGCTTCCAGATTCTCAAACCGTTTTGCTGTTCCATTAGCGAGCTTTTCAATGGCTAATTCCCAAGCTTGTGGTTCTCGAGGTGGTGGTCCCTGCTGATTTGGTTGTTGAAAATTCTGAGGACCATGCTGTTGGAAACCTGGAGGAAATTGTTGTCTAGGAGGATTTGCTTGAACTCCTTGGTTCCCTTGGCCTCCCCAAGAAAAGTTCGGGTGATTTCGCCAACCCGAATTGTAGGTGTTCGAAAATGGATTTCCTTGATGCTTATTCTGATTGGATAAATAGTTAGCTTGCTCGATGAGTGGGCAATCAGTAGCCATATGAGGTGCCCCACAAACATCACAAGCTAAAGTAGGCTGAGATACTGCACTAACATTTCCCTTGAGTCCCTCCATGTGCTTGACAAGTGCTTCAATGTTAGCATTTAGCAATGTAATGTTATCTACATTGTGTATGCCCGGTGTTTTCTTTGCAGCAGCCCGATTATCACTTGCCCACTGATAACTGTTGGATGCCATTTCGTCCATAAGAGCCAATGCATCATCCGGATTCTTTGCCATAAAACTCCCTCCTGCAGCTGCATCCATATTCATCCGGATACTATGTGACAGACCATTGTAGAAGGTCTGCACAAGCATCCAACTAGGAATACCGTGATGTGGGCATTTTCTGAGTAATTCTTTATACCTTTCCCATGCTTGATAGAGGGTTTCACTATCAGTTTGCATAAATCCTGTGATTGCATTCCTTAACTGAGCGGTCTTGGCTGGGGGAAAATACTTGGTCAGAAACGCAGTCGACAAATCAGCCCAAGTGGTGAACTTATTTGCCGGCTGATTTTTCAGCCACTCCTTAGCTCTTTTAGACAGGGAGATTGGGAAGAGTCGCAATCTTATGGCATCTTCAGTAACGCCATTCATCTTGAAAGTGCTGCAGATTTCCAAAAAATTCCCAGATGGGAATGAGGATCCTCCCTCTCAATATCTCCCTCAAATGCAGTGTGTTGGAGCATTTGAATAATAGCCGGCTTCAACTCAAAGGTGTTGGCCTGAACATTTGGTACCGCTATGCTAGAGGTTAAGTTCTGATATGTTGGTGTAGCATAATCCCGGAGAGTTCTTTGCGCAGCAGGCTCAATCCTCTGTAAGTCTTCTGCCATTCTGAAACAATAATCTCAAGTATCAAAGTTCAAACAAATAAAGATCCAAAACAAAAGAAAAAAAAATGTCTAAACTAATAAGAATCAACTTGTTATTGATATTGACTACTTGTTGCCTTCCCCGGCAACGGCGCCAATTTGTTAACCGTCCGTAACAACACGGAATCGAACAAATAATATAGTGAAAGTAAGATCGCTCCACAGGGAAGGTTATCAAGTACCAAACAAAGTTTATCTTATTATTTAGATTATCGATTATCAAAGATTTGAGATTTTAACTAATTAAAAGCATAAATTTATAAAAACAGAATTAATTATAAATAATTAACACAAATATAATTAAAACGAACAATCAATTAACGAAAAGCCTAGGGATTAAGATTTCATCAAGGTATTTCTATGGATTATTGATTTTCAATGGATTATCATTCTTGTTTAAATTAAAGACCCAATTTCCTTAATTACATGAATACTCTCCCGACATCTTCATGAGTACCCACCTAAATTAATTAACGTCACTCCCATGATCAAAAACCAATTTAGATGAATCCATTAAGTTCTATGAATATTGTTTAACTAGTCTCATGCAAAATTACCAATATCCCTATTAAGCAATTTACACATGTCTATTAAATCCGAACCAATAAACTAATTCACCTCCCGGTACTTCTTAATTTATCTTAAATCATGCAATTGGTGATCAATCAATTACAAGCATTAAACACTCATTAATAGATAAACCAAACAAGAAATCACATCCATCAATCATCAATAATCCAAATCAATACACAAGACTACATCTTAAACCCTAGAAAATAATTTAGCTATGCATATTTAAAGAAAAACAAGAAATAAATTGCATAAACATAAAGTTACTCATGTTCAACAATGGAGGATTGGAAGAATATAACTTGAGAAGATGAAGTTTTTCTCTCCAAGAACTCTCTTCAAGATCTCCTTTCTCTCTCTAGAAGTCTTCTCCAAGATCTACTTTTTTTGTAAGAATGAATGAAAAATTCTTCCACCTCACTCTAGCCTATATAAATGTTTTTGCCACTTTATTTAACTAAAAAGGAGTCTTAGATACATAAATTATGCCCATCCAAGTCATAAAATCGGCCCACAAAAATATAAAAATCCGCAGCTGCACAGCTGTGCAGAATATCTGCACAGTTGTGCAGTTGCCTGTGCAGAATATCTGCACAGTTGTGCAGTTGCCTGTGCAGAAATTTTCCTCTTCATTTTTCTTCAACGAAACATTCTCGTTTGGCCTTTCTAATGCATTTCTTCACATCCTCTTGGATAGCCTTCATTATTCTTGTAATAAATACTCCTTCAACTCATCAAAATCATCGCTTTTATGCCTACAAAAGCATTGAAACGACTTAGAAATCAAAATACGTAAATTGGGCTAAAATAAAGGAAAAGACTAACTACAGGGCATAAAATAAAGATAAATGTGAGGTAAATCATGATGAAAATATGTAAAATATGAGACCTAACAGTTGGTCGCAATGCTCTATATACAGCTATCGGTGATTATAACAACTTATTCAACAAGATTAAGTCATGCAATGCTACCAAGGAAATCTGGGATAAGTTAGCCACAATTTGTGGTGGTTCAGCTCAAATCAAAGAGAACAAGCTTTCCATCGCCAAGGAATGGTTTAACAGCTTCAAGATGTTGCCCAATGACAGTTTAGAACAATTGGATATAAGATTCACAGCTCTTACTACAGAATTAACATCTTTGGGTATGGATTTACAGAATCGGGAAATGGTGGTCAAAATCTTTAGAAGTCTACCTAGTAGATTCTTAATGAAGACAACAGCTATGAGAGAGTCGAATAATTTGGATAGTTTAACTCCAGAAGACGCCTTTTCAGAGCTCAAAGCATTTGAGTTTGAGTTGAATTCGGCTAGTGATGCAGTGAGCAGTCCAGTGATTTAGTCTGGAGCTCTTATAGCATCAATCAAGGGTAAATCAGGTAACAAGGGAAAGGTTTCAGATATCAGCGAGGAAGAGGAGTTGGATTTACTGAATAGATTCAGGAAATTTTTGAGATATGAAAAGAAAGGAAAAGGTTCCAGCAACCAAGAACAAAGTTCATATCAAGCGCCTGCTCCAAAACATCAACAGTTTCAAGCACCTTAGTACTTTGTTCCTATACCCCAAGCGCCTATTCAGTACCAAGCGTCTGCTCAAAATCTCTCAGCGCTAGTGGTCTCAAAACCACACAATGCAAGGTTAACAAATGAACAAAAGATGAAAACTAATCTTTGTTATAATTGTAGGAAACCAGGGCACTACCAGGTAAATTGCCCTTATCCAAACGTATCCAAGCCCACAAGGCAAGATTACGTGGATAGAAACCAATTCAGGAGCAACCTTCGTCAACAAGGTTTGCTAGCGGAATCAAAACCAGCATCCGCACCTAAAGATTTGGAATCATCAGAGGAGAGCAGTGATGATGATGAGCCAGTGGATGACTCAGCGCTTATCTGTCTAATGGCCAGAGATGATGAAGCGTCCCCTGAGGTAAACACTGAATTATCTCTTCCTCTCTCTTATAAAGAATTACTTGACAAAGTCAAAGAATATTACAATGATTGTCAAGATGCCGCAAAATTATTCCAAAATCACTTTGATATCATTTCATCGCTCACAAGTGATAAAACGACACTCAAGGCAGAGTTGCAAATTCAGTAACAATGCATTGAGAAAAACCAATCGCTTGAGAGTGAAATAATCCAATTGAAAAGTGATCTTGATATAATAATCAAGAGAGAAGTTGGGCTGATTGCTAGACTTGCTAAATCAGAACAGCTCATCTCATCATTGTCTAAAGCATCAAGAAAGCTCGACAATGTGACTGAGGTAACAAGGTTATTTGGTGAAAAGACCAGTTTAGGATGCAATAAATTCGGTAAACAACTAAACAAACCTAATGTTACTGCAAACAACAAAGGAAAGGGTGTTTTCTTTGTTAAGAAAGGTTCACAAAGTCAAACGCTAAATGAACCAAGCGACAATGGTACGAGGCCAAATGAGAAAGCCAAAGCTGACTCAGGTAAGGGTAAGGAAAAGGCAAATGATTCACAAAGACGGGTTCATCCAAATGCTCAGAAAGCTAAGGAAAAATCTAACCATTGTAAATCAAGCGCTAACGTCCAGCACCAAAAGTGCAACCCAAGCCAGAGCTAAGGAAATACCAGCGTCAATATCCAAGGCAGTTAAGATCATATTATCGATACTATGATGATTATGACTATGATCATGATTATGATTACTATTATAATCGAAAATATTATTATACACCCAAACAACACACACAACACACTGTGAAACCCAAGAAGGCCAGTATTCCTACAATGAAGACTAGGCAAATATGGGTTCCTAAAGTTCTAATTCAAACTAACGATGCTACTAATGTTAAAGGATGCAAGCAACAATGGGTACCTAAACAGAAATAGAACTTCCTTTTTTATTGCAGGTACCTAGAGCTAAAGCCGATACATCTGTTTAGTGCTTCGATAGTGGATCGTCAAGGCACATGACTGGTTTCAAGGATCTTTTGATCAACTATCGAGCTGCCAATGGTCCTCAGGTTGTATTTGGTGACAACTCCAAAGGTAAAACCAAATGTATAGGTATTGTGCATAGGGGGAACATCATAATAAGTGATGTTTATTATGTTGAGGGTTTGAAGCACAATTTATTAAGCATAAGTCAATTCTGTGATAAAGGCTTTGAAGTCATATTCTCAAGCGACTGTTGCTATAAAAATGGCGCTAAGACTAAGTCTACTAAATTAAAAGGTAAAAGAACAAACTACGTATATTTGGTATATTGGGGTTCAACACTTGATAACAACCCAACATGCTTTGTTGCTAAAAATGAATCTAAAAAGGGTTGGTTATGGCATAGAAAAATGAATCACCTCAACTTTAAGACAATCACTCAGTTTATAAATCTAAATCTTGTAGAGGGATTACCAAAAGGACCATTTCACAAGGATCGCCTTTGTGATGCTTGTCAAATGGGAAAACAAGTTAAATCATCTTTCAAGAGAAAACCTCATCTATCTACCACTAGAATACTTGAACTACTTCACATGGATCTGTTTGGACCTGTTCAAAAATGAGCATGATGGGTGAATTTGAAACGAGTGTCTGTGTGAGAAATTTTCAAAAATGATGCACGAACAATTTGAAATGAGCATGATGGGTGAATTAACTTTTTTCTTAGGATTACAAGTTAAACAACTCCCTAATGGCATATTTATTAACCAAGCTAAATATACACGTGATATGATTAAGAAATTTGGTATGGAAAATGCATCATATTCAAAAATTCCAATGAGCCAAATGCTTAAGTTAGATAAAGATGAAAGTGGGAAGAAGGTTGATATCACTAATTATAGAGGTATCATTGGATCACTTCTTTATCTTACTGCTAGTAGACCTGATATTATGTTTTCGGTATGCATGTGTGCACGATTTCAAGCTGATCCTAAAGAGTCACACTTAATTGCTGCCAAGAAGATCCTTAAATACCTAAAAGGCACACAAAATGTGGGCTTATGGTATCCAAGGGACTCTCCTTTTGAACTAATTGGTTACTCAGATGCAGATTTTGTAGGTTGCAAAATAGATCGTAAGAGTACTAGTGGTACATGTCAATTTCTAGGTGATAGGTTAGTTTCATGGCATAGTAAGAAACAACAATCCATAGCTACCTCTACAGCTGAAGCCGAGTATGTAGCTGCAGGAAGTTGTTGTGCACAAGTGTTATGGATGAGGTAACAACTTATAGATTATGGTATAATCCTAGGTCCAACTCCCATTCATTGTGATAACCAAAGTGCTCTAGCCATGACTCAAAACCCTATTCTTCATTCCAGAACCAAACATATTGACATTAGATACCATTTTCTTCGTGACCATGTTCAAAAGAAAGATATCTCCATGCATTTTATTGGAACTGACAAACAATTGGCAGATATCTTCACCAAAGCTCTCAATGAACAACGCTTTCTCACTTTGAGAAGTGAATTAGGTATGATCGATTTAAATGCTTAATCATTATGCATCATATTTTATTAGACATATAATTTAGGGGGAATCCACTTTATTTATGTCCAAAAGATCTTTTGAAAAGTTGTTACAAGTTAACAAATTTAGGGGGAACCTTAAACTTGTACTTGAACATATTTGCAAGCGTCAATGATCAAAACTTTCATACGCATGATCATAAACGCTCAGCATCATTTATGCATAATATGTTGGACGCTCCAACAGACAAAGTTTTTGATCTCAAGCGTCAACAGTAATCTTACAAGTAATATGTGTCAAGCGTTGAACCTATTCCACTCAACAATTAATATAAAATTGTTTATAAAATTCATGCATAAATTTTACACGCTTCTTAACGTAGTGGATAGACTCAAAAGTCTATTTTGGACTCTATTCACACGTTTCCATCACATCAAACTGGCGGGTAATCAAAACTTTTTAAAATGACGGTTCAGAATTAGTACATGTCTGGGTACGTGTCAGTATACCATCGGGCGCGTGCATTACACTCTGAAAATTCCAAATGTTTTAAATTTTTTTTTTAACTCGGACGTCAAATCTTTATATATGGGAGTTACCAAAAGTAACTTCCCTCTCTTACTTAAAACTCGCGTCCGCAGTTAAAACTTTCATAGTTGAGATTAAATAACTTTACACGTGTCTAAATCCTAAAGGGACGAGAGAACACAAGTTTCAAAAATTCATTTACTGTGTCATTTAAAACACAATTTCTGTAGAAAAATTATTCACTCTTACTCAAAGCTATCTGCAAAATTACCATCTCTCTCTCTCTCTCAAAGCAAAAGAAAATTTCAGTTCATCTTTTTCACTAAAAATGGCAACAAAGAAATCCATTGCTACTTCTGCCGAGCCTACCATCAAGGTCACTGAAGGCCTTGTTGTCGACTGGAAGTTCCTCTATGAACAACCACAGATTAATTTGACAGAAATGATGGACTCTGTCACCAAGGCTGGACTTAAAACCTTTTTGACTCAATACTCTTATTTGTTTCCGACGGAAGTTGACACCTTCTGGAAAAATGCCAAACTCTCTAAAGATAGGAAGTCGATCTCTTGTCTCATTCCTCTATCTAAGAAGGAGTCACCAATGGAATTTGTGTTGTCTGCTGCCTCCATTGCCAAGAACTTCAATCTCCCAAATGAGGGTGAGGCATTGGACTGCGTTACTTTGGAACAAACCAAAGAAGCATGGACAACTATGAGTGCTTATGATGATGTACCATACAAACAACACTTCGAAAAGAAAGAACTTGTTTCTAAATACCGACTGATGGCTGATTTCTGCAGCAAAATCATAGAATCCAGAGTGGGTACTTTTGATAAGGTCAACCCAATACAATTTCAGATGATGACCGCGATACTCCTCAACATCAAGATCAACTAGAGTGAGTACATTTTTGGAAGGTTTCAGGACTGTTTAAGAGCCCCAAATAAACCTTATGGACTTATTTTGAGTGACCTGCTGTATCGCTCCAACTGTGTCTACTCTTTTGGTCAACCTCTGAATAAGGCCAAGTTACTGGAAAAAAGGATTCTGAACTATCTCTTCAATCCTCCCAAAGTTGGTGGTGCTGCTAGACCATTGTCTGAGCATCTGGAAGTACGTGAAGCGTCTAACGAAGAGACTGAGTGTCCAATTCCAGAAGAAGCCGTGAAGCGTTCGGCTGTTACTAAGAAGAGGGCTCCCAGAAAGCCCAAGGCTCAAATCATTCCTTCTCCTCAAAAGGATGATGAGAAAACTGATGAGGATGCAGAGGACAAGATTCCTCTAGTTAAGCGGAGGAAGCTAGAAGGCATTATTAAACAAATAGACTTCGAGGAACCAGCTGCTGCTCCTCCCGCTCAAACGCTGAAGCTCGTTGAAGGAGTCAACGTGAAGAAGATCTTTAAGCGTTCCAGGACAAGCAAGCGTCAAGCTGCTCCTGTTCTTGAAGAGCCTGAGACTGTTGAGCCAAGAGCTCAAGCTGATGCTGTTGTGCTCAAGTTGTTGTTGAGACAAGCTCTCAGGGTAAGTTTATTTCTTCCCGCAGCATTTCTATTCCTACATCTGTAGAAGATCCTGCTCTTATAGAGGATAATTATTGTGCTACAGCTTTAGTTCCAGCTGCTGCTGAAGCTTCAATAGACATCCACCTGGATGTTGAGATGACGGAAGTTGTGGCTATTGCCAAAGATATTGCCGCCGAAGTTGCTGCAAGTGAAACCGAGGAACCTGCTCTCAAAGAGGTTCAAACATCAACCCCTGTCCCAGCTATAACAGAGGCATGCTTAGAAGGTCAGAGCGTTGTTGTGGACGTTATAAAGCCAAGGCACTTCTTCAAGCTGGACTCACTGAAAATGATTGATCAGTCAATCAACTACATGCCTCTAACACTCAAAGAAGATTTCATCCCAGCAGGATATAATGAAGAAAGATAAATAGTTGCTGAGGATGAAGTAACCTTGCTGATTGAATCTGATCAGTCCATTAGAGACACTTTGTTCGCCTCACAATTTACACCAGCTAAGAAGGCATACTATCTAGCTGTTCAGCTTGGGAAAACTCCCAGTAAGATTCTTGCTTCTATTGATCTCCAAGCAAAAAGGAAAGGAGTTAGGACTCCACGATGTGATGTGGATCTCGCTTATTATCGAGAATTTGGACACAGCAAGCCCACTGGCTTTGCTCTGAGGAATTTTAACATCAGAGTGTATGATCCTTTTCGCCCAACCTTTCTAAATCCATCATAGGCAGTATTAAATAGAAAAGGGTACACTCACTTTTCCCATATCGCCAACAGTAAAGCAAATAAGCGTTTAGCTAATCCCCTTCGTCTCTGGAAGAACAAAGGTGTTCATGCTGGTGAGCGTCGGGCATCCTTATCTGATATGATCCAAGCTGAGGCTGATGCATACTTTGATAGTGTTTTGAACACCAGCTATCAAACAGTCAAACATCGCTTTGAATCCATCGGGGATATTCACCACGAGGGCATTCGAGAGATAATAAATGTAGGTGCTGACTATTGCATGAGTGAAGTGAATTGGTGTGAAGCGTATGTTGGCCATCAATTCTCATTTCAAGACTTGGTCAAAGCTCCTCATTTATTTGGCACATGCATGCATGACAAGAGATGTCAGTTTGCCAAGTATTGCCTTGAGAAGCGTCAAGAGAGAGTTGGGTCTGTTGACAAGTTACCTGAAGTCCGTCAATAGATAAAACTATTTCTACGTCAAGCACTGCACAGGCTTTCCATCACTCCTCTTCATTTCAACGCTCAAGCGTCAACCAGTGGTAGTTCATCAGTGACTTTCTTGAACTTCTCTCCAAGCCACTGTGATGACAACATCAGATTGATGATGAAGATCATGGCTCCCATTCCTCACTTCGATAAGATCTTCACTGAAAATCTCCGGAAGCCCAATGGCTCTCGGATCCGCAACTTCCAAGGTTATCCCTTTCTACCATCTATCAAGCAGGAAGTAAGCGAGCATTATGCCTATGTTCTATCTTTGCTTGAACGCAACCAAGGCATAGCTCAAGCGGCGTACCCATATTTGGAAAACTATTATTGCATGTACGTGCCAGAAGCTCACAAATCCGAGAGTCTTCTTATGGATTGAATTATTGATTTTCTTTGCATTATTGCCCAGATACTTTATTTCTCATTCCAAAGCCGCAGTCAAAGATCTTTCCAAATCATGTATTGGACATCATGGGTCCAATGTGTGTCCTAGCTCGAGACAGTCCTCTTCGCACCTTTATTCAAGGGATTTGCATCTCTTACTGAAGACTTACTGACCTTCTGGAAGCTACTTCAGATTCCTATACAAAACTTGCCAACTGGAACTTTCAATTCGATGACTTCCGTCAAAAGGAGTCAGCGCTTGAGGAAGCGCCTATAAAGTTAATTGAAGAATCTGCACCAGCGTCCGTCTTAGAAATTGTAAGAATTCCAGCGTCTGCTAAAGAACCAGTTCAAGCGTCTCCACCAGAGGCTATTTCTGACGCTTCTGAACTAGTTGATTCTGATATTGCTGATGTTGTTGAGGATCTCCCAATTGAAGCCAAAGGCACAGTATTTGATCCAGCATATCAAGTTTCTCTTGACTCACTCAAGCATACATCCAGATTTAAGCGACCGGCTCCTCAAGCGGCTTCTTCGGATGTGGGTCAAGCCTTTGGACCTTTGTTGAAATCAATCTTAGAGGAGGTGAGCAACCACGCTACTCATAATGAAGAATCCCTCCACTGGATCAAGACTGACTTAGCAAAATTGAGTCTCAGACCATGACAATCAGATAGGTCATATGAAAGGTACTGCTCAAGCGACACTTGGAGAATGCAGAAAGGAATTTCAAGAACTGCATGATGCTACTATGGCAAACCAACTGGCCATGAAGGAGCATTTTGATAAGCGTCTGGATGATCTTACAACATCAATATCTTAGATTGCTAATCAAGTTAGCCTGCTAACCGAGCATTTTCTAAAGGTTGATGATGGCAATAAGGGGGAAGGACAAAAAAGAGGGGAGAAGAGGAAAGCATCCAGTTCAAGAGCTTCCAGCCCTCCGATCAGGCGTCAAATCTTTTTTCAACTTTTGCTAGTACCTTCAAGGGCATTGCTTGAACAGTTTGATGTTCCATTCTCTAGACTGCCTATTCCAGAACCTTCTGACCCAAAGATCATTGCTAAAGAGCAAAAGTAGTCAGACTTCATTAGAGCATTCAGAGTATGCCTAAGGATGATTGGCATCGACCCAGTTGAATGGGATAAGCAATTTGTTGCTTATAAAAACAAACAAGAAGAAGAATAGAAAACAGTAATAAATAAAGAACATGCCGCCATGATTAGACTTGAAGAAAACATTTCAGAAGCAATCAGGGCTGAGGTAAACAGAAGACTCAATGTTGAAGAAGAAGAAGAAGATTAAGAGCTGCTGTTTACTTTGCATTACCTATATTCTTGTCTTTTTTTTAATGTAGTTGTAAAATGCTTGAACTATCAGTAATATATATAAAATGCATTTTTCAACTGAAACAACTCGTTGAAGCGTAACTAACATTAACTAAATCTTACTACCCAAAGCTAACTTTGATTTTGTCTGTCTAACTCTTGAGCTATAAAAGAGTAAGTATTGCCATCATCAAAAATGAGGAAATTGTTAGGAATTTCATGTTAGAAGTTCTGATGATGACAATTAGGATTTTATGTTGGACCCCAAAATATGTAAGTTTGATTTTATTTAATCATGTATAAGCTTTGAAGCGTTAGAATTGTAACATGCTTTGTTTTATTTTTATTCTAGATTGTTAGGCTAAGTAGTCTTAGACTGAGCGTTTGATGAATTCCGAGTGATTTCATCAGTAGTTAAGTTTGGAGACTCAAGCGCCTGAAGTTTGAATGAAGATGAAGATTCCAAGCGTCCAAAAAGACTAGCTATTTCAAGCGTTCATTAGGACAGAAGTTATTTAAGGTTGAATGAGCGTCTATCAATGAATGATTTCACCTGAATTTATTTCTAAATCCAAAAGGAGTTTAATGCAAATAATATCAGTGCATTAAATGCCAACGGGCATTTAATTCAAATGCATTAAATGCTGATAAAAGCATTAAATGTGATAAGCTCTTTCGGACGTACGGAGAAGCCACCCTATTGGACTGCCAAATTTTCACAGACTGCAGCACCAACTTTTGTGCAGCAGATTTTCAGGAAAAAGGACAAAAGTTGTTTTCTCGCGAAAGTGAGAGACACGCGCCTGTGCATGTGTCAAACGGAAACTTTTTCCAAGAATGTCTATAAATAGGACTTCAACAACAAGCCAAATATACCCGATTGATTCCAAGCCAAATTGCTGTTGCATTGAAGTCTCATTCCTAAAACTCTCAGAAAAGCCAGTACATTCAAAGCAAAAATTCTCTTTGCTTTTCTTCAATTCCTGAGACAGTCAACCAATATCTCAAACATTCTTTTCAGATAAAGCTACACTATTATTGAGATATTCTCAGTTGTTTGAACTTTATCAAAATCAAACAAACTGTTCAGAAAAACCCCATCCAAGCCTCGCGATCTGTGTGAAGTCGAAGTTGGATACTTGCATTATTTCTGGGTAAAAGAAGGAAGAGGATAGAAGTGATTTGGAGCATTAATCTGTGTGATCAAGGAGCTCAAGTCATCGACATCCATCTCTCCCTAATTTGTAGAAGATTCTATGTGATTCTTTGAGAATCATTTTAGTGGATTGCCTCCAAGTGATCAAGGAGAAGAAGGACGTAGTTGGGATTGCACCAGCCAACGAACCTTACAATTATTGTGTTATTTACTTTACAGTCAATTTTATTATTATCATATCATTGCATAAATTGATTTAGTAAAACATAATCAAAAGCGAAGCAACTAAGAAACAGTTTGTGACGCTAAAAGCTTTCAAACAAGAAGACTATAAAATCAATTCCATTGTGCTAACACTGATCAAAGAAGTGAACGCTTAAACCTATTTGGTTATAGTATTCAAATCTTGAAGTCTAAGTTAACTTTCTAAAAACAGTTTTCAACAGATGCTCAGTCAAGCGTCTACTTCTCAAGCGTCCGACACACTTTTTAATACAAGATTTTTGAAGTCGAAAAAGATTTCAGGGTCTATTCAACCCCCCCCCCTTCTAAACCCTTTCGTATGCCACTTGGGACCAAAAAAATTACTGTGATTGAGACAAGTTCTCAGGGTAAGTTTATTTCTTCCCACAGCGTCTCTTTTCCTACATCTGTACAAGATCCTGTTCTTATAGAGGATAGTTCTTGTGCTATAGCTATTGTTCCAGTTACTACTGAAGCATCAATCGACGTCCATGTGGGTGTTGATTTGGAAGAAGTAGTGGCCATCGCAAAGGATGTTGCTACAGAAGTGCTAGCTGAAAGTTCAAGCACTGCTGTGGACGCTGAGGAACCTATAATAGAAGGGGTCCAACCACTACTATCTTCAAAGGTCATAACAGAGGCATCCTCAGAAAGTCAGAGCGTTGCTGAGGACATTACAAGACCAAGGCATTTCTTCAAGTTGGATCCACTCAAGACGATTGACCACTCAATCAACTATATGTTGGGAAAAATTTCCATAAAAACAAATAACCAGCGAAAGAATAAAATTTAAATCCCAGTGGCTGATCTCTATTTCTTGTATTTAAATTGGGTTTCGAATTCAATTACCGTTCTCGCGTATGTTGAATTCTGAACCAGCTTGGCAATCCCTTCTTCAACAATAAATCCGTCGTTGTCTCTAAATTGCCACGCCGGAGACAAAAACGAAAATCTTCTTCTTCTTCTCTTGAGAGAGACGGCTAGAGAGAGAAAGAGGATGGACAGTTTTTACTTGGAGACAAAGTTTGTGTGTTTATTCACTTAGGTTAATTTTCTCTAAGTAGTATATTTATACTATGGACACCCACTTTATGGCTTCTAAAGCCATCGGGTTTTAGCCCTATTATGCTTATTTAATTAATTAAATAATTAATATTATTTTTCCAATAAATAAATTTATTAAATAATCAATTAAATCCATGTTAATTTTATAATTAGATTCCTCTAAGGAATTAATTAATAAAATCTTCTAATGATTAATTAATTAATCTCGATATCCAATACCGAAAATTCTCTCAAGTCTTTCCCATGATTTTCCTTTTGCACTTCCTTTAAGTGCGATTCTTTAGGTTCGTCTCAAAAGGCAATTGGGAGGAAACCAAAAGGATGTAAGTAACACCTAGCCAGTCACTGGCTCACATCGTATCCCAATTCAAAATGAATGAATAGGATCATTCCAAACCATATACGCTGTGAATACCGTACGAGTATAAACCTTTTATTCTTATATCCCAGTCAAGTGAGAGTCATGGTTTTAGTTAAACTCACATGACTTGACCATATGCTTAGCTCATAATGAGTCGAGGTCATTTTATGCTTTGGCCAAAGACTTTTAACCTCACTCATTCATGACTACATACGATATTTAGCTCATTCACTTATGAGAAAATAAATCCCATTTTGCTAATCAGTTAACAATGCTACTTGCCCATCAAGTCGGACTTCGAGGTCGATTCCACCAAAGGGTGATTTGGATCTAACTACTCTAATGACAAAATTTATGTCACAAGTACATCTTCAACTCAATTCCTCAGGTCTAAGGTTCACGCGTACCTATGTGATGAAACTGATGCGAGCCATGTTCAAACATATTAGTCCAACTTATACGTCAATGACATAAGTTCCCACTATCATTCCCATAGTGTTCAACTGACACTTTCTCTATCGAAACTTATATCATGCAAGTCCTTGTTCTGTATTAATGTCCAGTCAAATACTTTCTTACACTTGTGAACTCTATTTAGAGAATGAGGATCAATCCCTTCTAGTGCCATTTTTCCTATCCCATAGGAAGTAGAAGGTTTGCCTTCATTCTCAAGGACTATACGTTGTTTATTAACACCATACAAATGCCTATAAGAAAACAACAAGATAATGCCTTATATATAATAAAAGGATATTGTTTAGTTACAAGTCAATGCCCTATAAATCTATCCTCATTATGGCATTTGAGGGCATACACTCTAACAATCTCCCACTTGCACTTAATGCCATTTGCTATGGTATTTAATACCCATCCCTTCGAGATGTTTTTCTAGCACCGCATGTGCCAATGGCTTGGTTAATGGATCAGCGACAATGTCAGCTGAGGCTATTTTCTGAATAGATATTTCTCCTCATGCAACGATCTCTCTTATGATGTGATATCTCCTCTCGATATGTTTGGACTTGTTGTGAGACCTAGGTTCCTTTGCTTGTGCTATTGCTCCAGTGTTGTCATAGTAAAGTGGCAACGAGAGCTTTATGATAAGAACCACTTAAAGTGTTGGGAATTATACGAATAAAACGCAGCAGAAAGTAAATTTAATTCCCAAAGCCCGAATCATCTCTAATCCTCGTGTTTAATTGTGTATAGAAAGATTACCGTTCTCGCGTATGTTGATTTCTGAATGTGATCCTTTTCTCTAACGCCAAATTTGCCAACGTCTCTAATTCGTCACGCCGGAATCAAAAACAAAAAACTCCTCCTTTCTTCCTTGTCAAAGACGGCTAGAGAGAGAGAGAGAGGTGGGAGACTTTTTCTTGGAGAGAAAGTCATGTAAATTTCCTTGTGTTATTTTTCACCTTGTGATATATTTATATCATTATGAAACAATAACCCTAGCATGCAAGACCCCTATTTGGGAGTCTATTTGGCCGCCCCTTAGTGGGCTCGGAAGCCTTCGGGCTTTCGTCTTGCTTGCTAATTAATTAATTGGATAATTTATTTATCCAATAAATAAATTGATAATCCAATTAATTCAATTCCTAATTAATTTATAATTCAATTTCTCCAAGAAATTAATTAACTCATTAATTTAATTAATTAATTAAATTATCCAATAATTAATTAATTAATTAGGCATCCAATGCCGTGAATTTCTCTCAAGTCTTTTTCTCATATTTTTCCTTTTGCACTTCCTTCAAGCGCAACTCTTTAGGTTCGTCTCAAAAGGCAATTGGGAGGAATCCAAAGGGGTTTGAGTGACACCTAGCCAGTCTCGTGGCTCACACCGTAACCCAATTGAGAATGAATGAATATCATCATTCCAAACCTTTACGCCATGAATATTGTACGTGTATAAACCTTTTATTCTTATATCCCAGTCAAGTAAGAGTCATGGTTTAAAGTCAAACTCATATAACTTGATCATATGCCTAAGCTCAAAATAAGTCGAGGTATTTAAATGCTTTGGCCAAAGACTTTCATCCTCACTTATTCATGATCGCATAGGATATTTTACTCATTCACTTATGAGAGAATAAATTCCATATTGCAAATCAATTAACAATGCTACTTGCCCATCAAGTCGCACTTTGAGGTCGATTCCACCAACAGGTGATTTGAATCTAACTACTCTAATGACAGACTTGATGTCACAAGTACATCTTCAACTCGATTTCTCAAGTCAGAGGTTCACACGTACCTATCACTGCTTATCAGTTTCATCATTGACTATCAATGAGTGAATACCCATGTGATGAACTGATGTGAACCGTGTTCGAACATATCAGTCCAACTGACACGTCTATGATATAAGTTCCCACTACCATTTCCATAGTGTACGACTGGCACTTTCTTTGTCGAAACTTACATCATACAAGTCTTTATTCACTATTGATGCCCAATCAATATTTCTTATACTTGCGAACCCTTTTAGATGTCAAGGGTCAAACCATTCTAGTGTCTTTCCTCCTATCCCATAGGAGGTAGAAGGTTCACCTTGTCATCAAGGACTTTACGTTGTTTATTCACACCTTATAAATGCCTATAAGAAGTTACAATGTTTATGCCCTATAAATCTATCCTCTTTATGGCATTCGAGGGCATATACTCTAACAATCTCCCACTTACACTCAATACCATTTGTTGTGGTACTTAATACCCATCTTTTCGAGATGTTTTTCCAGCACCACCTGTGCCAATGGCTTGGTCAATGGATCAGCGACAATGTCGGCTGAGGCTATTTTCTAGAACAGCTATTTCACCTCGTGCAACGATCTCTCTTATGATGTGATATCTCCTCTCTATGTGTTTGGATTTATTGTGAGACCTAGGTTCTTTCGCTTGCGCTATAGCTCCGGTGTTGTCACAATAAAGTGGCAACAAAGCTTTATGCTAGGAACCACTTGAAGTTCCTCAACGAACTTCCTAATCCAAACAGCTTCTTTATTGTATTCAGCCTCTGTGGTGGAGTCTGCGGTTGTGCTTTGCTTGGAACTTTTCCAAGTCACCGCTCCACCATTTAGAGTAAATACAAATCCCGAGGTGGATTTTCGGTCATCAACATCAGATTGGAAATCCGAATCAGCGTACCCGTCCACCCTCAGGTCACCACTTCCATAGGTGAGAATCATATCCTTAGTTCTTTTCAGATACTTTCGGATATTCTTCACAGGTATCCAATGTTCCTTACCAGGGTTTGCTTGAAATCGACTAACAACGCTCACAACATAAACAATGTCGGGTCTAGTACAGAGCATCACGTACATCAAGCTGCCCACAGCAGACGCATAGGGTATAGTGTTCATTTCTTTTCTATCTTCCTCACTTTGAGGACACATAGATTTCGAAAGATGTATCCCATGTCTCATTGGTAGGAACCTTTTCTTAGAATCTTCCATCGTATACCTTTTTAGGACCTTTTCTAAGTAAAGGGCTTGAGAAAGTTCTATCATTCTTTTGGTTCAATCTCTATAGATCGGAATCCCTAGAATATAGGTCGCTTCTCCCAAGTCTTTCATGGAGAATGTACTCGAAAGCCACTTCTTGGTTGTGGTGAGCATTCCTATGTCATTCCCAATGAGTAATATATCATCTACATATAACACTAGGAATGTCAACTTGCTCCCACTGACCTTCTTGTAAACACAGGGCCTGTCTTCGTTTTTGATGAAGTCAAATCCTTTGACAACCTCATCAAAACGTAGATTCCAGCTACGAGACGCTTGTTTGAGTCCATAAATGGATCTCTCAAGTTTACACACCTTATGAATATGCTCCTCGGATTCAAAAACCTTTAGGCTGTTCCATATAGATATCCTCTTCTAGGAATCCATTTAGGAAAGCAGTTTTGACATCCATTTGCCATATTTCATAATCTAGGTGTGCTGCTATTGCAAGTAGAATCCTTATTGATTTGATCATAGCCACTGGCGAGAAGGTTTCTTAGTAGTCAATTCTTTCCTTTTGACTATACCCCTTCGCCACTAGCCTGGCTTTGTAGGTGTCTACTTTGCCATCAACACCAATCTTTCTCTTGTAGATCCATTTACAGCCGATTGGTTTTACCCCTTCATGTTGGTCTACAAGTTTCCAGACTTGGTTTGCATGCATTGAATCGATCTCAGTTTGCATAGCTTCATGTCATCTAGCAGCATCCACATCCACCATCGCTTGATCAAAAATGGAGGGATCATCTCCATGATCCTCCTCTAACAAAGAATGGAGATCCAACTCCCTCTGCATTAGATATCCGTACCTCTCAGGCGATTGAGATACTCTATTCGATCCTCGTGGTTGTGGTTGTGTTACATAAGGTTCGGTTCTCACTCCCTGTGTAGATGTATCCAGTGGGGTTTCATTTTGTTCTTCTAGAACAATCTTTCTACCGGCTCCTCCTTCTTGAATGAACTCATCTCCAAGAAAGTGGGCTTGTAAGGCTACAATGATCCTTTGATCATTGTGCAGGTAAAAGAGGTATCCCATAGAATCTTCAGGATATCCAACGAAACGTCCCTTTAAGGACCTAGCCTCCAACTTGTCCACTTTAGTCTTTTTGACATAAGCCGGACATCCCCAAATCTTTATGTGGTTAAGGACTTGGTTTCCTATTTCTCTACATTTCATAGGGAGTCATAGGAACGGACTTGGACGGACATCTATTTAAAATGTGTGCAGCTGTAAGCAGCGCGTGATCCCACAGTGAAATGGGTAAATCAGTGTAGCTAAGCATGGAGCGAACCATGTCCAACAAGGTTTGATTCCTTTGCTCTACTACTCCATTAAACTGTGGAGTAGTTGGAGGTGTGAGTTATAATACTATACCATTCTCTCTAAGGTATAAGTCAAACTCATCACTCATATATTCTCCTCCTCGATCAGATAGAAGAGTTTTTATACGTTGACTTGTTTGATTCTCCACTAAAGCCTTGAATTCCTTGAACTTATCAATGGATTCAGACTTATGCTTCATCAGGTACACTAGACCATATCGAGAATGGTCATCAGTGAAGGTGATGAAGTAAAGGAAACCTCCTCTGGCCATTTCTCCAAATGGACCACAAACGTCAGTATGCACTAAACCTAAGATTTGTGAGGCCCTTTCAAAGCTCCCTGTGAAGGGCGATCTAAACATCTTGTCTTTGAGACAAGATTCACAAGTCGGATAGGGATCCAATCCCAGTGGGCCAATTAGCCCATCTTTTTCCATTTTGTGAATCTTTCGTTCGCCAGCATGGCCTAGTCGAAGGTGCCATATCAATTATTGGTTTATTTCAAGCCTACTACATTTCCTTTGTATAGTATTCACTGCATACTCATTCTGGACACTAAGGTAATACAATCCATTTATCAAAGAAGCAAAGCCTACAAATTTATTACCATAATAAATGTTGCACCGTTCATCAATAAAACGGAAAGTGTAACCATTCTTAACTAAAACGGGAATAGAAACAATGTTTTTAAGCCCATTAGGCAAAACCAAAACATTATCCAGTAATAGTACATGTCCAGAATTTAAAAACAACGAGGTAGATCCTATTGCAGTAGCCGCGACGCTTTGCCCGCTGCCTACTCTGATCTTCACCTCATCGTTGTCCAGCTTCCTTCCTCGCATCAGATCCTGATTCATACAACATATGTGAGCACTAGCTCCAGAGTCAAGAATCCAAGATGTAGAGAAGACGATCATAGAACAATAAGTTTCATGAACATAAAGTTCCATACCTTGTGCGCCAGGCCCTATATTCGGACAGTTCTTTCTCCAGTGGCCCAGCTCACCGCAGTGTAGGCATCTGTCTGTCTTTTGTGGCCCCTTTCGCTTGCGAATCACAAGAGCTTTCCCTTTTTCCTTTATCGACACCACCCTGAGCTCCATGCTCGCCAGCCTGTTTCTTGGTTTTTCTCTTCTTATTCTTTGCCCGTTTGGGCCCAGAAGTGATAACCAAAGCAGTCTCTTTTCCCTTGGGCTTCAATTGAGATTGTGCAGTGTTTAATTTGTTCATTAGCCCAACTAAGTTGCATTCAATCTCATTGCAATTGAAATTCATGACGAATTGGGAAAAAGAATCAGGAAGGGACTGCAAGATAAGATCGGTCTGAAGTTGTGGGTTCATTGTAAAATCGAGAGCTTCCAATCTCTCGATCCTCGATATCATTTTGAGTACATGATCCCCAACCTTCTCCCCTTCTCTCATTTTGGCTCCGAAGAGCTCTTTAGATATTTCATATCTAGCAGTCCTACTGTGCTCACCATAGAGCTCGACCAAGTGCGCAAGATAGCCCTCGCTGTGGTCATCTTGTCGTGGGACCTCTGTAGCTCATTTGTCATAGAGCCAAGAATGTACCCACGCACTCGGACGTCGTCCTTTACCCATTTTCATGAGCTTGGACTTCTTCCTCATTGGCACGTGTTCTGGCAGATGGAGCAGGGATATCAGCGTCCAACACGTATCCTAGAGACTCCATATTGAGAACTATTCTCAAATTCCTTAGCCAATCCACGTAGTTGGGTCCAGTAAGGATGTTCTTTTCGAGTAAAACGGAAAGTGGGTTGTTTGTCATTTTGAAATTGAGAGAGATAAAACAAATAACTGCAGAAAATAAGCCAGACTTAATTAGATTATTGAACTAAACTTAGACCAAGTTTAAAATCAAGGACTTCGACTTATAACTTGGCTCCCACTACATTTTTCAAAATTTCATACTCCCACTGTGAAAAGACGGAAGCGATCGTTGATGAAAACTTCGTGGTGGGGATTGAGTTCTTTAATTAATATAATGGATGGCAACCCTTTAACGATATTTGGTCCATTACTTAATTAAAGTGATGTCAAACATCAATCTATCAAATAGACGATTCAATCATATTTATCCCATAATCCACAAATACCGCAACCCTTTAACGATTTATTGGTAAAGTGGACTATCTAAGTTCATTCCCACTAACTCCTCATAATCTAACATTTGAATTTCATCTTGAAACCCTTTAACGATATTTGGGGTGAAATATGTCTCGATTAAGGCATCGAATACACTTAATAAAATTCTAGAACTAAATCTTGATACATGACCTCCACTTACTGGGAAGATGCCACATATGGATTTAATCCTTGATCTTAAGTTTAGTGGAGGGAAAGGATGCCTAGCACCCTTTACTAACTTAGTATTATTTTTGTTTGGGAGAATTCATGCTCAAAACATTTATTTCGTCTCACTTTGCACATTTACCAATTTATATAGCGCATATTGATAACACACATGCTTCATACAACTAATGCACATGTATCAAAAGCAATAAAACAACACACATGTTTATGGGCTTTTATCTAGAGGGCCCAAGCCAATGGGCCATCATAAAATTGAAAAAGAAAAGCCTAGCTAATCTTCGTGGGCTCCAAGCTCCTCTTCTTTTGCATGATCTCCATCTTGAAAGGCCTATTCTATTTCTATTTATTACAAGAGGTAAATAAAGAACCTATACATAAATCTAGAAATAAAATTGAAATGGGCTCAAACCGGCCCTTACAACCCATCAAAAGAAATACATAATCAAAAGAAGCAACCTAAGCCCATAGACATATGTCACCATCACATAATACATGCTCGCGATAAATAAAGCACTTATGTTGGTGATTAATAAAAATTAATTAGTCCAACTTAATTAATTTCCACAATAAAATTCCAAATTTTATTGATTCATATGAAAATAATCCTATTTATGAGAATTCTTTATTTAAATAAATAACATAATAAATAAAATTCTCCAAGAATTTATTAATTAATTATTTCATTCAAATAAAGATCAATAAAAACTATATTGGGCTTAATTTTATCAAAATTAAAATACCAACCATTGGCATATTCAAAATTAATTAATTAGGCTCAATAACTAATTTATTGAATTATCCACAATTTTAATCAAAACAATTTGGGCCCCTTTTTAATTAAATTCGGGTCATCATCCTTTTGACCCACCCGGATAACTAAAATAGCCCAAACACCTATTCAATTAAAATTTGGACCTTAGGAAAATATAACCCGACCCATTAGGGCCCGAGTCAAGAAAACCCGGCCCCCGAAATAGGTCCGTGCGCTGGGAGCATGGCACGGTGTTTGCCGTGCGCCCAGCGCACGATTTAATCATGATTGGTCGGACGCCCAGCGTCCGGCCAGCCTCTCCATCAGGCGCCGTGAAATGGCACGGCGTTGGGGCCCACCCAGTGTGCGCAGTGCGCAATGGGAGGCCGAAAAGGCCTCCTGCGCGCACACTGCGCACACTTTTTGCGTCGCGCTTGTCTTGGGGTTATACTTCTCCGACCTCCATAAACTTTATATGCCCAGATTCGAAACTCATTAAACTACAACTTTCATGAAGAAACTGCAGCGAGATTAAGAACATTTTCATATGAAAAACACGTTCAAAGCAGGCCTCAAAAACGCAAAAAAATAGTCAATCACACAAGCAATTAAACACAGAATTCAGAGATTGGCTCTGATACCACTGATGGGAATTATACGAATAAAACGAAGCAGAAAGTAAATTTAATTCCCAAAGCCCGAATCATCTCTAATCCTCATGTTTAATTGTGTATAGAAAGATTACCATTCTCGCGTATGTTGATTTCTGAACGTGATCCTTTTCTCTAACGCCGAATTTGCCAACGTCTCTAATTCGTCACGCCGGAATCAAAAACGAAAAACTCCTCCTTTCTTCCTTGTCAAAGATGGCTAGAGAGAGAGAGAGAGGTGGGAGATTTTTTCTTGAAGAGAAAGTTATGTAACTTTCTTTATGTTATTTTTCACCTTGTAATATATTTATATCATTAGAAACAATAACCATAGCATGCAAGAGCCCTATTTGGGCGTCTATTTGGCTGCCCCTTAGTGGGCTCGGAAGCCTTCGGGCTTTCGTCTTGCTTGCTAATTAATTAATCGGATAATTTATTTATCAAATAAATAAATTGATAATCCAATTAATTCAATTCCTAATTAATTTATAATTCAATTTCTCCAAGAAATTAATTAACTCATTAATTTAATTAATTAATTAAATTATCTAATAATTAATTACGGCATCCAATGCCGTGAATTTCTCTCAAGTCTTTTTCCCATATTTTTCCTTTTGCACTTCCTTTAAGCGCGACTCTTTAGGTTCGTTTCAAAAGGCAATTGGGAGGAATCCAAAGGGGTGTGAGTGACACCTAGCCAGTCTCGTGGCTCACACCGTAACCCAATTGAGAACGAATGAATAGGATCATTCCAAACATTTACGCCGTGAATACCATACGTGTATAAACCTTTTATTCTTATATCCCAGTCAAGTAAGAGTCATTGTTTAAAGTCAAACTCATATAACTTGACCATATGCCTAAGCTCATAATAAGTCGAGGAATTTAAATGCTTTAGCCAAAGACTTTCATCCTCACTTATTCATGATCGCATTGGATATTTTACTCATTCACTTATGAGAAAATAAATTTCATATTGCAAATCAGTTAACAATGCTACTTGCCCATCAAGTCGCACTTCGAGGTCGATTCCACCAACAGATGATTTGAATCTAACTACTCTAATGACAGACTTGATGTCACAAGTACATCTTCAACTCGATTTCTCAAGTCAGAGGTTCACACGTACCTATCACTACTTATCAGTTTCATCATTAACTGTCAATGAGTGAATACCCATGTGATGAACTGATGCGAGCCGTGTTCGAACGTATCAGTCCAACTGACATGTATATGATATAAGTTCCCACTACCATTTCCATAATGTACGACTGGCACTTTCTCTGTCGAAACTTACATCATACAAGTCTTTATTCACTATTGATGCCCAATCAATATTTCTTATACTTGCGAGCCCTTTTAGATGTCAAGGGTCAAACCATTCTAGTGTCTTTCCTCTTATCCCATAGGAGGTAGAAGGTTCACCTTGTCATCAAGGACTTTACGTTGTTTATTCACACCTTATAAATGCGTATAAGAAAACAACAATCAACTGCCTTATATTAATAGAAAAATCATAGTTTAGTTACAATGTTTATGCCCTATAAATCTATCCTCTTTATGGAATTCGAGGGCATATACTCTAACATAAAGTTCTTCTATGAACTTCTTTATCGAAACAGCCTCTTTGTATTCAGCCTCTGTAGTGGAATCCGCAGTTGTGCTTTGCTTGGAACTTTTCCAAGTCACCGCCCCACCATTGAGGGTGAATACAAATCCTAAGGTGGATTTCAAGTCATCGACATCATATTGAAAATCCGAATCAGTGTACCCGTCCACTCGACCACTCTCATGGATGAGAATCTTTCTAGAACAATCTTTCTACCCGCTCCTCCTTCTTGAATGAACTCATCTTCAAGAAAGTGGGCTTGTAAAGCTACAATGATCCTTTGATCATCGTGTAGGTAAAAGAGGTATCCCATTGAATCCTCGGGATATCCAATGAAACGTCCCTTCAAGGATCTGGCCTTCAAATTGTCCACTTTGGTCTTTTTGACATAAGACGGACATCCCCAAATCTTGATGTGATTAAGACTTGGTTTCCTATTCCTCCATATCTCATAGGGAGTCATAGGAACGGACTTGGACGGACATCTATTTAAAATGTGTACAGCTGTAAGCAGCGCATGACCCCACAGTGAAATGGGTAAGTCAGTGTAGCTGAACATGGAGCGAACCATGTCCAACAAGGTTCGATTCCTTCGCTCTACTACTCCATTTAACTGTGGTGTAAAGTGCCTTATCCAATTTGTAGACCATATTTTTTCCATGGTTGTTGATAAATCTTGGAGGTTGCTCCACGTAGACTTCTTCTTGGAGTTTACCATTCAGGAATGCACTTTTTACGTCCATTTGGTATACTTTGAACTTGTTGAATGCGGCAAACGCTAGGAACATACGAATCGCTTCAAGATGGGCTACTGGGGCATACGTCTCATCAAAATCAATACCCTCTTCTTGACAATAACCCTGAGCGACTGATCTGGCTTTGTTTCTTATGACAATGCCATCTTCATCCATCTTGTTCCTAAACACCCATCTAGTTCCAATTACTCCTTGGTGAGTTGGTCTTGGTACTAGCGTCCAAACCTTGCTTCTCTCAAATTGGTTAAGCTCTTCTTACATTGCTTCTACCCAACTTGAATCACTGAGCGCTTCAACCACTTTCTTAGGTTCCATTTGAGATAGAAAGCTTGCAAACATGGCCTCATTGATTATTGCAGACCTAATTCTAACAGGTGCTCCAATATCTCCAATAACTAGCTCTGGTAGATGGTCTCTAAGCCATTTACGGTCTAGTTGGAATGGGTTGAGAGACTCTTGATTGTCAATCGCTTGAACCTCATTTGTCTCTGGCGCAATCGCTGCATCATTCACAGTTCCAATTTGCTCTTGATGATCATTCTCTTCATGATCATCAGCGATTCTGACAATATCCTCATTAGTAATCTTAGGATCAGACACAAAGATCACATCATCCTCATCATCATCACTATCATCACCAAGATTGATTTGTGACGCTTGTTGGGCAAGATCTTCAATTCTTACATCATCAAGATTAACCTAACTCGGTTCTTGGTTAGTATCATCAAACACAACATGAATGGATTCTTCAACCTTCGATCTGATCTTATTTAGGATGCGAAAACTCTTTTCATTCTTGGCATAGTATAGAAAGATTCCCTCATTCGCTTTAGGATCAAACATCTTTAGGCTTTGGGATCCATTGTTATGAATGGAACATTTTGAACCAAACACATGAAAAAATGAAACGTTAGGTTTACGTCCCTTCCATAACTCATATGGAGTCTTCTCATGTTGCTTGTTGATCATACACCGGTTCTGAGTGTAGCAAGTAGTATTGATAGCTTCGGCCCAAAAATTTTGAGGTAGCTTAGACTCTGCAAGCATCGTCCTAGCAGCTTCTTTAAGCATTTTGTTCTGTCGCTCGGCAACTCCATTTTGTTGAGGTGTTCTAGGGGCGGAATACTCATGAAGTATTCCAAAATCTATACAAAACTTCTCAACAAATTGGTTAGTAAATTCAGTTCCTCTATCGCTTCTAATTCTTGTCACTTTGAGATCTTTATATGTTTACAATTGACGAATTAGCGAAGTGAGCTTGATACTAGTTTTATCTTTGGTTGCTAGGAATTCTACCCATGTATAGCGAGAGAAATCATCAACTATTACTAGCGAGTACTTTTTACCACTAACACTCATGATTTGAATAGGTCCAAACAAATCTAGATGCAATAATTCAAGAACTCTAGAAGTGGATAGACATTGTTTCTTCTTAAAAGATGATTTAACTTGTTTACCCATTTGGCATGCATCACATAAGCGATTTTTCTGAAAGGAACCCTTAGGTAATCCCTCTACTAGATTTAGCGATATTAACTGAGAGATTGCCTTAAAGTTAAGGTGATTCATTTTTCTATGCAATAACTAACCCAATTCATTTTGACTTTTAGCAACAAAGCATGTGGGGTTATTATCAATTGTAGAATCCCAATCCACTAAATACACATTGTTTGTTCTTTTTCCTCTTAATTTAGTAGACTTAGTATTAGCGTCGTTAACATAGCAGTAGTCACTTGAGAATTTCACTTCAAAGCCTTCATCACAAAATTGACTAATGCTCAACAAATTATGCTTAAGACCCTCAACATAATATACATCACTAATCATGATGTTCCCCCTATGCATGATGCCTATACCTTTGGTTTTACCTTCGGAGTTATCACCGAATATAACTTGAGGACTGTTGGTAGCTCAATAGTTGACTAGAAGATCTTTGGAACTCGTCATGTGTCTTGACGACCCACTATCAATGTACCAAACTGAGATATCGATGTTGGCTCTAGGTACCTCAGGTAGCGAATCGTCAGACGCTTCATCATCTCTTGCCATGAGACAAATCAACGCTGAGTCACTTGTTGGCTCATCATCACTGCTTTCATCTGATGATTCCAAATCCTCTTCAGGTGCGGAGAATAGTTCAGATTCCGCTAGCGAACCTTGTTAGCGAAGGTTGCTCCTGAATTGGTTTCGATCCGCATAGTCTTGCCTTGTGGGCTTAGACACATTTGGATAAGGGCAATTTACCTGGTAGTGCCCTGGTTTCCTGCAATTATAACATAAATTAGTTTTCATTTTCTGTTCAGTGGTTAATCGCTTTGAAACGACTGGCGTTGAGAGATTTTGAGTAGGAGTTGTAGGCGCTTGGTAAGGAACTAGTGCTATTGGTTGAAGTGCCGAATATACTGGCGCTTGATATTGAGGTGTTGATGCAGGGGGGGGGGGGTTTGAAATGAAGTTTGTCCAATAGGATTTTTCTTTTCATATCTTAGAAATTGCTTGAATTTCTTGACCAATAAAGCCATTTCTTTTTCTTCATTGGATTTCGTTGATTTCACCTCACTGGTCGCTTTACCTTTACTTTTGGTGGTAGCGATTAAAGCTCCTGATTCAGTCGATGTGTCACTGACTTCACCTAATTCGAACTCAAATGCCTTTAACTCTGAAAATACATGTTCTGGAGTAAGAGTCTCCAATGTTTGTGATTCTCTCATAGCAACAATCTTAATCAAATACTTGATTGGAAGACTTCTGAAAATCTTATTAACCATTTCCTTGTTGGTCAACTCCTTGTCTAATGACGCTAACTCTGTAATGAGCAAAGTAAACCTTGCGTCTAATTGTTCTAGTGTGTCATTGGGCTGCATCTTGAAATGCTCAAATCTTTGCATGGCTATGGAAAGTTTGTTCTCCTTCATCTGTGCTGAACCTTCACACACCATAGCCAACTTATGCCATATCTCTTTTGATGTTTTACATTGCTTGATCTTGTTGAGTAATGCATCATTGTCTCCTAACGCTAAGTATAGTGCACTTCGTCCAAGATTATCCTGATTTGCTCTTTTTCTATCATCTGGCGTCCATTCTAACTTGGGTTTTTCAACATAACCATCTGGAGTTGCTTCATCAGCTCCAGGCGCTCGAGTTATCACTTTCATGATTTTAATGGGGCCATCTGAAATTACATCACACATTTCATTATCGCAAGAACATAAGTACGCGAATGCTCTAAGTTTCCAAGAATCATAGTTTGACTCTGCCAACTTAGGCATTTTGTTAAAAGCCACAATGAAATGTTTTAAAAAAATTTAAAGCGACTAAAAGTTTAGAAAAATGGATCTAAACAAGCAGTTATGCTCGGAAACGCTTAGGTTTCTACTTCAACCGCTCTGATACCACTTGGTGGTCCCAAGTGGCATACAAAAGGATCTAGAAAGGGGGGTTGAATAGACTCCGAAGTCTTTTTTGACTTCCAAAAATTCATATCACTTTTAAAGGTTAGAATGCTTAGGAAGCTGAGCGCTTGGGTCAGGCGCTTCAGTAAAGATAACTTAGACTTAGTGATTTTAGGAATTTACCAAAGTATGGTAAAGCTTGAATCGCTTAATCAGGGTTAGCACAGCGGAAATGATTTTAAAGCTTTAGCGTTCGTTTTGGTTAAATAGTCGCTTGGCAGTTTAGTTTGTCTTTTTCAGAATAAATAATATAATATAAAACAAGACAATAATGAAAGGAAATTACATAAGAAATTGTAAGGTTCACTGGGTGATGTAATCCCAGCTACGTCCTTCTTCTCATTTTTTACTTGGAGAAAATTTACTAAGTTGATTATCAAAGAATCACACAGAATCTTCTACAAGATGGTAAAGAGGTGAAAATGATCTCGGGCTCCTTGATCACACAGATTTCAGCACCAATGAAGATCTTCTTCTACAAGTTTCTCTCACTCAGAAATACTGCCTGTAAGGGTTTTCAACTACTTTCTCACTCAGATGAAAGGTTGAGGGTTTTGTCACACAGGTTTTGTTTATTTTTAGAAAGATCAAACAACTTGGAATATCTCAGTAAGAATTTGGGTTTCTTCTTTGAAAGATGTTTGAGATATTTGTGACTGTCTGGAATGTATGTAAAAAGCTTGAAAGATTTTGGCTATAGAGTTTCAAAGCTTTTCTTGAGATAATATTTCAGCAAAGGTTTCTTGTGTTGATCGTATATGTCTCTCTATTAGGGTTTGCTGGAATGA
Organism: Buddleja alternifolia; assembly: GCA_019426215.1. Taxonomy (NCBI): domain Eukaryota; kingdom Viridiplantae; phylum Streptophyta; class Magnoliopsida; order Lamiales; family Scrophulariaceae; genus Buddleja; species Buddleja alternifolia. Next base: position 17,450,804 of record CM033395.1, on the reverse strand, counting down.
GGTATTTATAATCTATTCTTGGAAATTGTCCATTGGACACATGTGAGGGCGTGTTCTTCACATAACACGTGAATCAGCCTTTTCTCTGACATTCCTGAAATCCTGTTGGTTCAGATTAGACGGGAGTAGCTTTGAACTCTGAAATCCTGACAGTCTAGTCAAAAAGGTGGCTTGTCCACAAGTCATAATAGCTTATCACATTTAATGCTCTTATCAGGCATTTAATGCATTTGAATTTATTTCCTGTTGGAAATAAATTCCGTTGAATGATTGCATTTAAGTCCTTCATGACTTGAGGATTTATTTCAGGTGAGTCTGATATTGATCGCTGGAGTGTTTTGAGCTCTTGATCCATAAATCCTGAAATGGTCCCTTAGCGTTTGACAGATGCTACGAACAAATCTTCATCTTCATTTGACTTCAGACGCTGATCTTCAACTTCATCTTTAATAGACTCACCTAGAATTCTATTAGCGATTCGGTATCTAATACTTAGTCTAAAATCTACAAAGATAAAACTTACAAGCCTAATCAAACTTACATACTTTCAAATGCTTATACATTTATCTATGAAAACAGAAGCTTACATTATATTTGGGGTCTAACATAAAGTCCTATCTTGTCATCATCAAAACATCGAACATGAAATTCCTAACAGCCTTTATTCTCAGGGACTTTACGTTGTTTATTAACACCGTACAAATGCCTATAAGAAAACAACAAGATAATGCCTTATATATATAATAAAAGGATATTGTTTAGTTATAAGTCAATGACCTATAAATCTATTTTCTTTATGGCATTTGAGGGCATACACTCTAACACTCTATGCCACCAACACTTGAAGAAGACTTCGTTCCCACGGACTACAGTGAAGAACGGTTTATTAATGCGGAGAATGAAGTGGCTATTCTGATAGAGCGTTATAACTCTATCCGCGACACTCTCTTTAACTCGGAATTGACAGAGGTCGAGCAAGCATACTACTTGGCCGTTGTTAATGAAGAACCTATTGATCAGATACCAGCTTCCATCGCTATACATGAAGCAAGATAAGGTGCCAGGACTCTTAAATCTGATGTAGACTTTGCTTATTTCTTGGACACAGGTCATAGCAAGCCAACTGAATTTGCTTTAAGATATTTCAACATTAGAGTCTACGAGTGTATACCTGTTGAGTTTCTTAATCCAATAGAGGAACTCTTAAACAGAGAAGGATACACTCATTTTCCAATAGTGGTGCACAACGTTCCTAATCGTAGTTCAGCTAACCCACTCCGACTTTCGAAAAATAAGGGTGTTCATGCGGGTGAGCGTCAAGCGTCTTTAACAGATTTGATTCAAGCTGAAGTTGATGAATACTTTAAAAGTGTATGGAATGCTAGCTATCAAACAGACAGATATCGTTTTGAATCAATCAGAAACATTCACCGTGAAGACATTCGGGTTATAGTTAATGCAGGAACAGAGTACTACCTGAATGAAATTAACTGAATTGAAGCGTACATGGATAAAAAATATAGCTTTCAAGACTTGGTTGTTGCTCCTCACTTAATTGGCATAGGCATGCATGAAAAAAGGCGTCAGTTTGCTAAGTATTGCCTGGAGAAGCGTAAACAGCGAGTGGGACTAATTGCTAAATTACCAAGCGTTCGTCAACCAGTAGAGCAATTTCTACGTCAAGCATTACATTGGCTTGCAGTTACTCTTCTTAATTTCAATAGCCAAGAGTCTTCCAGTGGCAGCTTTCCAGAATCTGATTTAAACATCTCTCCAAGACACTGTGATGACAATTTTCGGTTAATGTTGAAGATCATGGCTCAAATTCCACACTTTGATAAGATCTTCACAGAAAACCTTCGAAAACCCAACGGCTCAAGGATTCACTCCTTTCAGGGATATCCACTACTCCCATCCATCCGACAGGAAGTGAGCGAACACTATCATTATGTTCTTTTATTGTTGGAACGAAATCAGGACATAGCTCAAGCTATTTATCCTTATTTGGAAGAGTACTACAGAATGTATGTGCCTGAAGCTCACAAATCTCAACGTTTTCCAAAAGATAGGATCATTGGATTTTCCTTGCACTACCACCTAGATATGTTATTTCTGATCCCCAGACCACAGTCAAGGATTTTTCCAAATCATGTGCTGGATATCATGGGTCTAATGTATGTCAGGGCCAGGGATAGTCCACTCCGCACATTTATTCAAGGATCTTGCCTTACATGTAGAAGAATATATGAATTACCTGCTGGTGCATCAGACTTCCTTGCAAGCATACCTTTAGCCAGGTTGAATTTCCAATTAACTGACTTTTTCAAGAGGAGTCAGTGCTAGAGGAAGCGCTTGTGACACTTATTGAAGAATTTGCATCAGAAGTGGCAAGTATTCCAACGTCTGCTGAGGAACCAGTTCAAGCGTCTCCACTAGAGGTCAATCTTGACACTTTTGAACCAGATGTTCCAGATGTTGCTGAGTTACCGATTAAAGCGCGAGGCACAGCATTTGATCCAGCACATCAAACCTCTCTTGACTCACTCAAGTACGCATCAAATTTTAAGCGACCGGCTACTCAAGCGGTTCCTTCAGATGTGAGTCAAACTTTTGGGCCACTATTGAAATCAGTTTTGGAGAAATTGAGTGATCATGCCACTCAGAATGCTGAAGCCCTCCATTGGATGAAAACTGATTTTGCCAAAATTGAGTCTCAAAAAATGAGCGCCCAAGTTGCTCATATGCGCGGTGCAGCTCAAGTAGCAGTTGCTGATTGCCTTAAAGAATTTCAAGAGATGAATGACGCTACACGGGCAAATCAACTGTCCATGAAAGAGCACTTCGATAAGCGCATAAACAGTTTAGAGGCCTCAATGGCTCAGATTGCTACTCGAGTCAGTCTATTAACAGAACACTTCAAGAAGACTGATGATGGCAATAAGGGGGAATATAAAGAGAAAGGGGAGAAGAGGAAAGCATCTAATTCAAGAGCTCAAGATCCTCCATCGCCTCCTAAGCATCAAGAAGTACTCCCTCCTCCTCCTTCTCTTGCTTTTCAGCAAAGATACCCATCGTGGATAGCTACTTTTGGAGCTCCCAGTAGAACATCAGGGTTTCCTCCAATAGCACATTATACTAATTTTCCAGTGCCTTCTCAAGCAAGGCTTGAATAGTTCGTCGTACCCATCGAACGAGCACCTCTTCCAAAGCCTACTGATCCAAAGATCATAGCTGAAGAGAAGAAGATGTCAGAGTTTAATCAAGTGTTCAGGATATATCTGAGGCACATTATCACTGACCCATCCGAGTGGAATAGGCGCTATGTAGCTTATCAGAAGAGACAAACTTATAAGGATGAAATCATAGATAAAGATCATGCTGCAATGATTACTCTTGAAGAAGAACTTTTTGAAGCGATCAAGGCCGAGATGATCAGCAGACACACCGCTCAATCAGGAGATTAAAAACTCTTGCTTACTTTGCATTATCTATATTCCTGTCTCTTTATTTTATTTTGTTTAGTTGTAAAATGCCTTTAATCACCTTGATATATTAATGAAGTGCATTTTTTAGCTAAAACATCTCGTTGAGGCTTAACTAACCTTAACTAACTTTATCTAACCTTTATTCAAAGCTAACTTTTACATTTTGGCTGTCTAACTCTTAAACTATAAAAGAGTAAGTATTTCCATCATCAAAAAGGAGGAAATTGTTAGGAAATTTCTTGTTAGATGTTTTGATGATGAAAATTAGGATTCTATGTTAGACCCCAAAATATGTAAGTTTGATTTTATTAGAAATCATGTATAGGCTTGGAGCATTAGATTTGTAATAGGCTTTATTTATTTTCATTTTAGTCTATTAGGCTAAGTAGTTTTTAGACTGAGCATCTCATAATTTTTGAGTGAGTTTATCAGTAGTTAAGTTTGAAGATTCAAGGGTCTAAAGTCTGAATGAAGATGAAGTTTCGAAGCGTCCAAACATCCAAGCATTGATTGAGGACAGAAATCATTCAGTAGTGATTGAGCGTCTATCAATGACCAAATGTCACCTGAATTTATTTCTAAGTCCAGAAAGAGTGTAATGCAAATATTCTCAGATCATTAATTGCCAATGAGCATTTAATTCAAATGCATTAAATGTTGATAAGAGCATTAAATGTGATAAGCTCTTCAGGACGTATGAAGAAGCCACCACCCTATTAGACTATAAACTATTCAGAGACTGTAGCACCAACTTTTGTGTAGCAAATTTTCAGGAAAAATGACAAAAGTGGTTCACTCGCGAAAGTGAAAGACACGTGCCTGTGCATGTGTCAAACGAACACTTTTTCCAAGAATGTCTATAAATAGACTTCAGCAACAAGCCAAAATTAGAGATCTAACTCGGTACAAGCTTACAAGCCAAAACTCTGTTGCATTGAAGTCTCAATCCTTAAACTCTTAGAAAAGCCAGAATATTAAAGCAAACATTCTCTTTGCTTTTCTTTAATTCCTGAGACAGTCAACCAATATCTCAAACCTCTTCCTAGAAGAAGCTGACATTACTATTGAGATGTTACAAGTTGTTTGAACTTCTCAAAAATCAAACAAACCGTTAGAAAAATCTTAGCCAAGCCTCGCGATCTATGTGAAGTCTAATTGGATACTTGCAATATTTCTGGGTGAAAGAAGCAAGAGGATAGAAATGTCTTGGAGCATAAATTTGTGTGACCAAAGAGCTCAGGTCATCAATTTCCATCTCTCCCTAATTTGTAGAAGATTCTGTGTGATTCTTTGAGAATCATTTTAGTGGATTGACTCCGAGTGTTCGAAGAGAAGCAGGACGTAGTTAGGATTACACCACCTAGCAAAGCTTTCAAACATTGTGTTATTTACTTTACCGCATTTCTATTATTGTCATATCATTGCATAATTGGTTAAGTAAGACATTGATAAAATCATTTAAAAGCTAACTAAGGAAAATCTTTGTGATGCTAAAAACACTTCAAAAGGAAGACTTAAAAATCATTCTGTTGTGCTAACCCTAATTAAAGAACTGAACGCTTAAACGTACGTGGTTATAGTATTCAAATCTTGAGTCTAAGTTAATATCATTAAAACAGTCTTCAAGTAGAAGCTCTGCCAAGCGCCTACATTTTTTAGCGTCCAAACCAATTTTAATACGAAACTTTTTGAAGTCGAAAAAGACTTCAGGGTCTATTCAACCCCCCCCCCCTCTTTTAGACCCTTTCGTATGCCACTTGGGACGAACAATCTGCCATATCTCATAATCCAAGTGTGTAGCTATTGCGAGTAGGATTCGAATAACTTGTGCCACAGGTGAAAAGGTCTCTTTATAGTTAATTTCTTCCTTTTGACTATAGCCTTTTGCTACAAGCCTTGCCTTGTATGTGTCAACTTTTCCATCTGGGCCTATCTTCCTCTTGTAGATCCACTTGCACCCTATAGGTGGAATGCCCTCAGGATGATCTAATAGAGTTTAGACCTGGTTGGAATGCATCGAGTCTATCTCTGCTTGCATAGCTTCTTGCCACTTTGCAGAGTCGATGTCCATCATTGCTTGATCATAAGTAGAAGGGCCGTCCCCATAAACTCCCACTGCTATAGTGTGGACACCCAGTTCCTCTTGTAGTAGGTACTCATAGTACCTTTCAGGTTGATGTTGTACTCTACCAGATCTTCGCAATGTTGGTTGTGTTTCATCAGGTTCAATGTGTGTTTCTTGAACAGTTGTCTCGCTGGGTGTTTCATATTGATCATTAAGAACAATCCTTCTACCTACACCACCTTCTTGAATAAATTCATCTACAAGAAAGTACGCTAGCAGTGTAACAATGATCTTTTGATCATCTTGCATGTAGAATAGGTATCCCATAGAATCCTCTGGAAAACCGATAAAACGTCCTTTAAAGGACCTAGCTTCCAATTTTTCTACCTTTGTCTTCTTGATATAGGCAGGGCATCCCCAAACTCTAAAGTATTTAAGGTTTGGTTTCCTATTTCTCCATATCTCATATGGGGTTTTAGGAACGGATTTAGAAGGACATCTATTCAAGATAAGAACAGTCGTAAGGAGTTCGTGTCCCCATAAGAAAATGGGTAAATCAATGTAGCTGAGCATAGATCGAACCATATCTAAAAGCGTTCGATTCTGTGCTCTGCTACCCCATTTAGTTGTGGATTCGCTGGTAGTGGGAGTTGCAATATTATCCCATGTTCCTTTAGGAACTCATCAATCTCATCACTCATATATTCAACTCCACGATCTGATCGTAGTGTTCTTATATGATGTCCAATTTCACTTTCCACTAAAGCCTTAAATTCTTTGAACTTATCAAATTATTCAGACTTGTATTTCATTAAATACACAAGGCCAGACTTTGAATGGTCATCAGTGAAAGTAATGAAATAGTGAAAACCTCCACGAGCCATTTCTCCAAATGGTTTGCAAACGTCGGTGTGCACAAGTCCTAATACATCAGCGGCCCTTTCTAAAGTCCCGGTGAAGGGAGACCTAGCCATTTTGCCTTTGAGGCAAGATTCACAAGTTTGATAGGGATCTAATCCCAATGGGTTAATTAACCCATCTTTCTCCATCTTGTGTATCTTTTGCTCGCCAGCATGGCCTAGTCTAAGATGCCACTTTAAGCTTAGGTTAGGACCTTGCCTACCACGCTTATTTGAGATAACATTTACAACACATTCATTTCGCATGTTTAAATAATAGAGGTCATTACTAAAGTAGCAGTGCCAATAATATTATCATTAAATAAAATGCTGCAAGTACTATCAATGATATTAAAAACATAATTATTCCTAACTAACATAGAAATCGAAATAATGTTCTTAAGCCTGTTGGACAAAACTAGAACATCCTCTCAATTTAAAATATGTCCAGATGATAAACATAAAGAAGTTGATCCGATGCGAGAAACCGCGACACTCTGCCCGCTGCCAACACTGATCAACACCTCTCCATGCTCCAGCTTCCTACTTCACTCTAGATCCTAATTCATTACACAAACATGAGCACTCGCTCTAGAATCAAGTATCCACAAAGTGGAAAATACAGTTATAGAACAATTGGTTTCTAAAACAAAAGGTTCCATACCTGTTGCACCTTTGCCAAAGTTAAGACACTCCCTCCTCCAGTGGCTGACACACAAAATCCTAGCAAGTGTACTAGGTCGTGCATTTAATATAGTGGATGTAAGTCCGAATTATCGTACCCTAGAGACAATTGTATTTAAGTACTGAAATTACTGTGTTATCTAATTCTAAGTTAAATCAAGAGATAAAGATGTGAATTATGAATTAAAATACTAAATTACAATTACCAACTAATGAGAGAAATCAACTTTGAATTAAATCAATGTGAAAAGTGATTAAGGCACATGATTCAACCAACTATTCAATTTGACTATAATTCTATCTTACCGGATTATTAGATTGATTAGGTTAAGGCGAAATTCCCTAAATTACTTACTATCCAATCTCTTGGTATAGCAATTCTATTTTCATTAACGATTTCTATATCTCTACATGAAATTCAAATTCATGAAAACGCATTACAAAGATTCATGGAATTTCCCGTTTTTACAGAAAGCACACACAAGGAAATCGAATCTATCTCTAGTCAATTTTACGTTGTGGTATTTAATACCTAGATGCATCCCTAGTTTATCTCCTCTCGGTCTCAAATCTAAGCACAAATTCATACAATTGGTAGCTAAGCAATCATAAGCATTAAGAACAAATATTAAACACATAACCCAAAATAAATTTAATCCGGAAAAATAATAATCATAAATCAAACATAGTAATTGGATTTCACATGGCCTCAATCAAAGGGAAATTATGTCATAATCGTAAAAGAAAAGAAATAATTCATCTTAAAAGACATGTTCAATGAAAACAAATCTAAAAGCATGAAATTAAAACTCCCTAATAACGTTTCTTGATAGATCTTGCTTGAATTCTCCGTCTTCATAGACAAAGATAGAGTGTCCTCACGTTCTTCTTCTTCCCCAGACTTCTCTCAACCCTCTTGGTGTGTTTCAAAGTGTCAAAACCCTCTTAGGCTCAGAAGTGATGACTGATGCTGCCTCTTTTCCCTTTGGCTTCATTTGGGATTGTGCATTATTAAGCTTGTTAATCAACCCAACTAGATTGTATTCTATCTCATTGCAATTGAAGTTCATTACAAATTGGGCAAAGGAGTCTGGAAGTAACTGTAAGATGAGATTAGTTTGTATTTGCGGGTCCATGTTGAAGTCGAGGGCCTCTAACCTCTCAATTTTCAAAATCATTTTAAGAACATGACCCCCAACTTTTTCACCTTCTTTTATCTTGGCTCCAAAGAGCTCTTTCGAGATCTCATATCGAGCAGTACTACTATGCTCACCTTAGAGCTCCACCGAGTGTGCCAAAATAGCCCTCGCCGAGACCATTTTGTCGTGAGATCTCTAGAACTCATTTGTCATTGAGCCCAACATGTATCCACGAATCCGGATGTCGTCTTTGACCCATTTTTCATGAGCCGCAACTTCCTCCTCACTAGCACGCGTCCTTGAGGGCGCGGCTAGGATATCAGTATTTAATACATACCCCAGTGACTCCATATTGAGGACTATCCTCAGATATCTGAGCCAGTCCACATAGTTTAGACTAGTCAAAGTGTTCTTTTCAAGTAGTACAGATAATGGGTTAATAGTCATAGTGAAAGAGATAATAAGCTAATAACTGCAGAAAAGTAAAAAGACTTGTTAAATTTTATTGTAATTGTTGTTCCAAGTTTAAATGAAGGACTTTCAAAATAAACTTGACTCCCACTACATTTTCAAAAATCCACACTCCCACTGTGGAATTCGGAAGTCATCGTTGGAAGGCTTCGTAGTGGTGATTGATTTCTTTAACTAGATTAATAGGTTGCAACATTTTGCTGGTATGTGGCCTAATTATTCTATTAAAGTGATGTTCAACATCAACCCATCAAATGGATGATTCAATCCCTTTGTCCATTATTCATCAAATCTTAACCTTTTAATGATCTTATTGATTTATGAATAATTTAAGTTCAACCCACTGACTATCTATTAGTCTAGAAATTGAATTTCACCTTGCAACCTTTTGCTGGAATGTGAGATAAAATTTGTTTCGACTAATGGCATTTCATGCACTTAGAAAATTTCAAAATATATTTCAATATATAACACCCCATTGCTTAGGGACGATATTATATATTAAATATCATTTTAAGTTCTCCTAAGTTCAGTGGAGGATAGGGTACCTAGTACCCTTTACTAACTTAATAATTTTCAAAGTGGGAGACTTTAAATTATTTATTAGGTCTCACTTTGCACATTAATCCATTTTATACTAAGTATACAAACATGGATTAAATAAGAAAAAAACAATCCTAGAAAGCTAACAACACACGATTCATGGACCTTTTAATCCTAGATTGGGACAAGCCAATGTCTCAATCGCTAAAAAGAAACTACACTAAAGTTTTCAAAGCTGCTTCTTGTATCTCCTTGGCTCGACTTGGATTCTCCTTTGGGCCTATTCTATTTCTAACTATTACATTTTAATATAAGCAAATACAAAATATCTATAGAAAGAAAATAAATTTAGGCTCAAAATGGCCTTTACAACCCATCGAAAAGAAATACAAATTAAAAATGAGCCCAAGTCCATGAATCATGTCTCCCATCACGTAACATATCAAACATGTTATATCACATAACACACGAAAAACATATATGTTAATTTCTAATGAAATTCCAAATTCAATTATTTTTTTTCATATTCTCGAGTAAATTAAATTTATTTAATTCTATCCGAAAATTCAATTTTAATGAACTCCAATTAATTTTATATTAAAATTTAATTTTAATAAAAATTAATCTCTAATCCCGAGGTTTTATCAGACGTATGTACAATAAGAAAATTCACACTTTACCCGTTGAAGTGAAGTGGTTGGAGAAAGTCAAGCTTTCGACTTCTTCAACTTCTTCGCAAAGTAATTTGGCTGATTTCTTGATAATCCGAGCAGTCCAAAAGTGCTGCCTCTAAATTGTCTCGCCGGAAAAACTTGATTGAAAAATTCTCCTTCTTTTTGGCACTATGACCGACGGCTAGGGAGAGAGGGAGAGGAGGAATTTTTTGTCTTGTGGCTCAAGTGTTAATTAAAACTTATGACTTAGGTATTAACTAATGTGATATATTTATATCACTTAAGTTATTACCTTGGGGTCAAATTAGCCCATGTAGGACGCCTAGTGGCCGCCCCTACTCGGTCTTGATGTGCACCAATTTGAGCTCGGTCCAATCATTTATTTATTTAATTAATTCAATCTAATTAAATAATAGATAGGATATTTAATTAATTTTATTTCTTCAAGAAATAATACATTTATTAAATTATAAATGAATTAACTTATTTCTTCAAATAATTAATTCCATTTAATTAATTTTAAGTATCCAATACTTAAAATATTACCACGAGAAATATTCCATATTTTCTATCCATTTTTCCTTTTGAGGCGTGACTTTTTAGGTTCATCTATATTTGGCAATAGGAGGATTCCATCGAATGTGGGTCCCACCTAGCCAGTCAAGTGGTCCACATTGTAACCCAAATAAGATGAAATGATTGGATCATTTTACCTTTCCTATGATAAATACCGTGTGAATACAAACTCTAGTTTTCTTATCCCGGTCAAGTGAGAGTCATGGTTTTAGGTCAAACTCACTAACTTGACTCTATGCTATATTTATAATAAGTCTACATCAATGAATGCTTTGACCAAAGACTTTAAGATGTAACTTACTTATAAATGCATAGGATAATTCCTCCTTCACCTTCGAGGGAACAAATCACATCTTAGATATTAGTTAAGACTACTACTTGCCCATTAGGTTGCAGTTCGAGGTTGACCCCACCAAAGGGTGAATTAGGTCTAACTACTCTAATGACAAGCCTAATCTCACAAGTATATCTTCAACTCGATTCCTCAAGTCTAAAGTTCAAACACTCCTATTACGATTTAATCAATTCTGTCATTGACTGTCAAAGAGTCAAAAATCATGTGACAGAATCGATGCGAATCATGTCTGAGTGCCACTATCTCCATCAGTGCACCTATGATATGAGTTTTTTACTACTTCCTAGTGATTTACGGGCACCTTTCTCGTCAAAACTCACGTCATACAAGTTTTCATGATTTCCAACGCCCAATTGAGAATCATTGACTTGCAGACTATTTTAGTACACAAGTATCAAACTCCTCTAGTGCCTTAAAGAGTTAACTCTTGTGTTCATGAACTTAAAGATGATTACAATATATAAATGCCAATATTAAACAACTAATTGCCTTTTTATTGATAGAACAAGAAACAATTACTATTTAACAATGTCCTTATATTCCCTAATCCTCTAGTGGCATTTGAGGACATTAACCTAACATGATCACCTCTGGTATTTCCAGCTGTTTCACTTCTTTCTAATTCTACAAACATGAGCACTAGCTCTAGAATGTAGAATGCAAGAAGTTGAGAAAATCGGTCATAGAACACTAGTTTCCAAAACACATTGTTCTATACCCAGTGTGCCTCATATATCAGCCCCCTACTTATCGTCTCGTATTTAGACCTGAGTAATGCTTGCTTCAAGCATATAGTTCAATGACACTAAACTGAAGAACATCCTCAAATTCCTAGTCAGTTGATTTGGTTAGGCCAATATTGCCAAAATCATCTAGCATAATTAACTAAATGGGTTTTTATCTAAGAGAGATATAAACTAATAGCAGAAAGTAAACCATGATATCAATTAAGTGTTTATATTGTATACAAGTAAAAATTAGAACTTTAATTTTACTTGGCTTCCACTACATTTTTCAAAACATTGCACTCCCACTGCAATTTTCGAAAATCTCATTGGATAGATTTTATAGTGAGTGATTGAGTTGTTTAAATGGTTTAGTGGGTGACAACCCTTTTATGATATATAGCCCACTAATCTTTTAAAGTGGTGTCAGGCATCAATCTATCCAATAGATGATTCAATCTACTTTTTCCATAATTCACACTACCGCAACTTTTTAACGATACATAAGCTTGTGAACTATCTGAGTTCATTCCCACTAACACCTTTAATCTAATATTTGAATTTCACCTTGAAACTCTTTAACGATACATGGGGTGAAATATGCTTCGATGAAGGCATCTAATGCACTAATTAAAATTTCAAATTATATTCAAATGTATAACCCCCACTAACTGGGACGATGCCATACACCGGATGTAATTTTAATTTTATTAAGTTTAGTGGAGAGAGAGGATGCCTAGTGCCCTTTAATAACTCAGTATTATTTAATTGGGAGAATTTAAATATGTAATTAAGGTCCACAAAGCATATTAACATTTAACTTCTAATATGCTAACATGCATATAAAGCATAGAAAACCCTAAAAATTCTACTATCACACATTTTCATGGACTATCTAGATAGGCCCAAGCCAATGGGCTAATCAACATTATATTCTAAGCATGCATTATAAAACATAAAATTAAATCCTAAGTCCATGAAAAGTGTATTCATCACATATAACAAGCATACATCATATACGAGACATATATGTGAACATAAGCATAAAATAAATCTAATTTATTTAATAATCAAATTCAATTTGACTATTGCAAAATTAAGTCCCACTCAATTTTCATACTAAGACTAAATCCAATTTAATCGAAGTAAAATTGAATCCAATTTAATTTTCGTGCGATAAAAAATCTTAACTTATAAATAATTAAATCCAATTAATTATCCAAGTGAATTAAATCTAATCTAATTTCCATGGTAGGACTAAATCTTATTTAATCAAAGTGAAATTAAATCCAATTTAATTTCCATGGGCTCACGAATCGTTGCAAAATTAAAAATAATTTAATTTAATTATATAATTAAAACCAACTCAATTTTCATAGGTGATTAAATCAAATTTAATCAATTAAAAAAATTTAATCTAATTTAGTTAATAACTTTATTAAAACTAATTTAGTTTTGATGGGTAAACTAAATCTAATTTAATTTTAAAATAAATCCAATCTAATTTAATCTATTATAAAATTAAAACCAACTTAGTTAATTATAAAGTCAAATTCAATTTAATTTTGATAGGAAAGATGAAATCCAATTTAATCAATAACAAAATTAAATCCCATTTGATTTTAATGAGTAAATTAAAACTAATTAATATAATATAAATTAAAATCCCACTTAATTTATTTAAATTAATTATTATTTAATTTAATTGAAGACTTTAATTTAGAAGAAGGATCCAATTAAAATTTGGTATTAGGTCTTTACCAACATGTTCATTTAAATACAATGAGTTGGGCCAAGCCATCTCATAGACCCATTTCCAGAAGAAAAAAAAAATCAGATGTTGGGCTAAGTATTTAATTAATCCGAGGGCCAAACCCAACTGCATATTAATATTAAACAAGTTTTGGCATTTATTTAATTAATCTGAGTGGGCCAAGCCCAACTCTCTTTTAATTATTTATGCATTGGACCAAGCCCAACACATAAAATGCCCTAGCCCAACTCAACCCTTCTTCTTCCTCACATTCTTGCGCCGTCAATGCCGCGCCAGCGACTTTTTTGGACGTGGTCACGGCGCTTGGCGCCATTACCTTCGTCCGTCAAATCTCCGGCCATGCAACCATCAAAAGAGCACGAAAGTGACGAGTTTCAGCGCCCAAAATTCTAGTGAAAGACTTTTTCCTCTCCAGCGATGTTGGCGTTTTTTCCGCTGATTTCATCGCCTCGTCAAGCGACGCAAAACGGCGGTGATTTCATCGGCAAATATAGAGACGATATCGTGGTTTCATTCCGACGCCATCTGTACCATCTAACACCTCCATCTCCGATGAAGTTGGTGATTCCAAATCCTCACACAGCCACCCAAATCTGAGATGATTTCCATGGCCTTTTCTGCTGGTTTTGAACAGCAACATCAATGCAGGCGATGTGGTGCTCGGAGCTGTCATCTCCGACGAACAGCGGCGGCGCTCCAACAGCGTTCATGACATACAATTTTCCAAAAACCAACATCTTCAAATTTCCATATTTGTTTAACAGCCCGATCACAAATTTTGACTTTTCCAGAAATTTTTAATCCTAAAATTTCAGATTTGTTTGTCCATATTTTTAATCCAATTAAAATTCCAAAAACAACAACAGATTTTCGATCCATTAATGATAATTCCAAATTACCAATTGCGTAATCAACACAAACATTTAACATGAACACGAAGAACATGCATACAAAATCAATGAAGCTAACAAATTTGGCTCTGATATTACTATTGAGAATCCTGGTATCATGCACAGCGGAAATTTAAAAATATATACAGATTCCCAAAGCCAAGATTAATTTGTTTGTTCGTTGATTTTAATGAAAAAGATGAATACGAAAAACTTAACTTCTTGCGTATTCAATCAATCCTCGCAAATCTTCATTCAACAGTTCACGTGTCCCGTCCCTAAATTATCATGCAGCGGAATCGACTCTGGAAATCTCCATTTCTAACTCTAATGGGAGGCTAGATGAGAGAGAGTGGAAGACAACTTTTTCTCTATGCTGTATTTCTGGTGGAGGAATTTCACGTAATGTAACTTATGTGAATTGTGTTACTCTAGAGCTTGTGTTGGAGGATTAAATAAAATCCTCCAACTAAGCCCACCAAAAACACGCCTATAAGGCCCAATTGGAAGCCTATTGGGCTATGTTGACCCAGTCAACTTTGCCCTATTAATTTAACCTTCTAATATTTAATCCAATTAAACATACACAGATTAAATTAGTATTCTAATTAATTAATTAATATTCATAGTTGACCAAGTCAACTTAATTAATTTAATTATCCATCTTTAATCCAATTAAACAACTAATTAAATTAATTCATCAAATTAATTAATTCGTCTTTCAAAAAGACAAATTACCAAAACGTCCTCCAGATACAACAACTAATTTCCCGTATATTCCTATAGCGTGACTGATAAGTCCATATTTTACAGTATTTTATGCCCCATTGTAATATGATTTGATCGTTACTTTGATCATTTTTTATCCCTCATAATGTTTTGATTGGTATATATTTTGTTTTGTAGGATAAAAGTTGATTTACACATGAAAAACGAGAAAAGAGACCCAAATTGAGCTTGAAATTGAAGAAAGAAACAAAAGAAGATAGTTGACGAAAGATTTTACACAATGCTCATATATAAATGAGGTTTTCGTCCTCTTACAGGCCAAATCATACTAAGGTTTCTTCTTCAATATTGTAGATCTATTTCTTAGCTTCGCGTAGCAACTTGAATCAACTCAATCCGACATTTGTAGAGAGAGATACGATCAAAATACGAAAGCTGTGAATTCTGCGTCAGAGGACCGCGGTCTGATAAGAGTTTGTGCCGCGGTCCAATTCTCCCGAAGCCCTAAAATTAAGTCCGCCGTTTTCTTCCTTTTTAACACACTTTTCTCTTGAAAAACACTTAGACTTGCTCTAAAACACCAAGGGGGAGCCATGGGAAGTCCTAAGGAAGCTTGAAGAGCCATCATCATCCTCATCATCATCATTTTCATCATCAAAGCTTGGATTCACACTTTATATTAGGGAGTAATTCAACTCTTTCTCTTGATTAGCATATTTCAATTATGTCTTGTAGAGTTGTTGAATCACTTGTTGTTGTAAGTATGAGCTAAGTATTTTTGTGATTGGGTTATTTGAATACTTTGTGATGTTTTATGTTTAATGAATCATTAATTTCCGGATTTATTACATTCTTGTTACATGTTTGATTTTGTGCTTAATGCTTTCACATGAATATCACCATGTGTTTGATATAATACTTTGTCTTGAGACCGAGAGGAGATAGATAAAGGGAGATCGAAAAATCAAACATCATAACGTAACAATTGACTAGAGATAGAATCGATTGCGTTGTGTGGCTTTTTGTGATAAGATGACCCGATTGAATGTAGGATCTTCGTAAACAAGGAATTCCTTTGAACCTAAATGCATGTTAGTTAATTCAATCTTCACTATAGAGATATAGGAAGTTGTTAACTAGTATAGGCTTGTTATTTCAAGAGATTGAATAATAAATACATTAGGGGGTTTCGCCATAACAAGAATGTTCTAAGAATCCGGATAATTGAGAGTTCATGAACATAGAATAGAACATAGTAGGATCATAACCCAATCATCTCTTTCCATTCGATTTATTATCTTGTTTATCACATAGTTGTCTTTGATTATTTTCATAGTATAATCAACCAACATCTTATAATTTGATTTAGCTTAGAGTTAGATAATATAGCAATTACGAGCATTGAATCCAATTGTCCCTGTGGAGACGATACACCCCGGGCTAAATAGTCCACTTTATTACTTTGCACGACCTAGTATACTTTCGCGTGTCAGTGACTTTCTAGGTTTATCTCGATTGGAAATGGGAGGATACCAAAGCATGTGGGTGGCACCTATCCAGCACCATGGCCCCACATCGTAGCCCAATCGAGTACGAAATTACTAAATCATTATGAACCTCTAGATTATGAATACTATATGAGTATAAGCCCTTCAGTAATGTATCCCGATAGAGTGAGAGTCATGGAACATGTCAAACTCACAGGACTCGATGCTATGCTTAGAATCATAGTAATATGAGATTACCGAACTACCCTCAGTGTCCAACACGAGTTAGTTCCATGAACTTTGGGTAGATTCTTTCAACCGCATAGGATACTTCTCGTTTACTTTTGAGACAGTGAATTTCCTCTTGGTAATCACTTCACAACTGCTACTTGCCCATTGGAACGCACTTTGAAGTCGACCCCACCAACGGGTGAATTGGGCCTAACTATTCTAATGACAGAACCAACATCATAAGCACACTGTGACCGTGAATCCTCAAGTCTAAGGCTCACGCATACTATCATAACCAGTAATCCGATCATTGACAGTCACCGAGTAAAAACCTATGTGATCAGATTGCTACGAGACGTGTTCGAATACACTAATCCAATCAATGCATCTATGATACGAACTCCCATGGTCCCATAGTGTTCGACTGACACTCTTTGTCAGAGCATGTGTCAAACAAATCCACACAAATCTCCATGCCCAATTGAGATTCTCCGACTTCCGAACCGTTTAAGTGATCAAGTACCAAATCCTTCCAGTGCCTATCTCCTTAACTACTATAAGGAGTGGAAAATCCGTCTTGATTCACATGGACTATTTATTCATTTAAGACTTATAGATGCCACTAAGAATTAAGGGTAAAAACACAAACCTACCCGAACTTTTCGAGTTTTGGCACTTTTTTATACAAACTTTTTTTTTCACACTTTTTTATCTCAACTTTTCGGATTTTACACTTTTTTATCTATTGGCATATTCGGCGGAATATTCCGGCGGAATTTCAACATATTCGGCGGAATGAGATAAAAAAATTTAAAAAAAAATAAAGTTTGGATAAAAAAGTGTAAAGAAAAATAAAGTTCGGATAAAAAAGTGTAAAACAAAGTTTGTTTATTCATTTGGAATATGCCAATAGATAAAAAAAGTGTAAAATCCGAAAAGTTGAGATAAAAAAGTGTAAAAAAAAAGTGTGTATAAAAAAGTGTCAAAACTCGTAAAGTTCAGGTAGGTTAATGTTTTTACCCCTAAGAATTATATGAACAACTTACTATTATATTGATAATTAGTTGTACAGTATAAAGTAGTGCCCTATTCTCTAACTCTTCATTGGCATCGAGGGAACTTTCCCAACAGGCTAAGCAACGAAAGTAATGAATCTACTTATGTGGATAACAAGAAAGAAAAAATAATGTTCGTGACACATTAGGAACGATGCATAGGTTAATGATCATATACATGAACATGTTAGAAGATAATACTAATATTTTTGTCACATGTTATGTTGTATTTAAAAAGATCAAAATATCACATATGGTTAAATGATGTCCTTTTTTTTTTTGAAGAGGTTGATTAATGAAAAAAAAAAGAAAAACTCTATAATTAGAAGAGACATAATATTCAAATTCCTACGTTATCAAATTTGCTTACATAGTGTGCTTGAAAAACTTAGTTATACAAGAGCAGATGAGATGAAAACAGTTATGATAGCATTTGAAAGTGTTTTAAATATGAGGTGTTGGATGTTATGTAATCAATGGCAGCAAAAGCTCGATCATCTAGGATGGGATTTCTTTTATCCAAAATTTTGAACAACTATTAAGTTTTAAGCGAGACTTCAAAACATATAAACTTTTAGTTTCATAGTGGCTAATCATTATTAGCTTCTAATCTCTACTTTATCTTAGAATTTTAGAAGAAAAAAAAGTCTAATTTAAGAAATGATAACTTATTTTGGCAGGTCTTAAAAAATAATATATTATATGGGACACATGATGTATTATATTTGGTGCTAAAGACGTATATGTATATTTTAAAAACAATGATGTATTCTTTTCTCGCATAATAGTTTTAAGGATACATAAGTTCAAATATAATGTAATATAGTCAAAAACATAATTAAATAAGTAATTTAAGTGAAAATATGATATAATACTTATGTTTATGATGTTTACATTTATATTATCTTTGGAATCTCATAATGAAAAATATACTTTATCTTGCTGCATATAAAACTACGAATATACTTTATTTTGCTGCATATAAAACTACGAAAGGTGATATTATTATTTTCAATATTTTTTTTTTTTTTGGGAAATTTTAGGGTAAATTTTCGTCAGTCACCCAACAGAGCAAACTTGTCCATACGCAATAACCCGCAAACCACGTATGAGGGGAGTAGAATCCTAGGTTACCCATAAGCGACGGACTCAGTAAGCGCAGGGGCCCTCAGGGGAGGATGTAGGAGTAAAATCCCTCTTCCCCTTCTTCTGGGTTTCGGACCCGGGTGGGTTCTCACAGCAAATGCCTTGTGGACCACTGGACCACACCCCTTTGCTTTTATTTTCAATATTATTCGAAGAGTAGAATGAAACAAAAAAATCTAATTGTCATCACAAAAGGCAATATTAGTTTTATAGTGAGATGACAATGAATATGAGTAGAGTAAGTATCCATTCCGTTTGGGGTAGGTATAAGTCCAATTAAAAAGGGTCGGGTTCGAGTTCGAGTATCAAAATTCAAAACCCGTCTGGGTCTAGAATGGGTAACGAGTCTACCCGGACCCGAGCTCGCTCCGATTATTAATATATTATGTCTTTTTTTATATATCTAATTATTATTTAATATTTACAAATAGTAATAAATTGTAACCACAAAAGGTGTTATTTCAAATAACAACTTAGCTTAGCTTAGCTTAGCCAATTGTTAGTTCAAAAAAACTTTGATATAAGCTTGAGTATGAAGATGACTCTATTTTTTGAAATTTGTACATGTTTTGAATGTATTTACATCTAAGTACTGAATGAATTGTATTTTGGGATGTGTTAACATTAAATCATTGATTCGATACTATTTATTTATTTTGAATGTGTTTGTAAGACCAAGATAGACAAAAAAATGTCCAAAGATAGAAATTGACCACGTCTTTCGTGTAGGACCCAGACTTGCAGAGTACCCGCAGGGTTCGGGTATTAAACATTCTTAGCGGGGCGAGTGTCCAGTCCTGCAATACCCGGCTCATACCCATCTGATGGACATCCTTAGTTTTAAATTAGAAAAAATACGTAGATTATGATCATGCGATTAACATGCCAGAAAACGATATCGATATCGATATCTTTTCCAAAAAAATTAATTGACATTTAATAGAACAAAGAGTTTAATGCATAAAACCCCCCTGTTTTATATAAAAAAAATGCAAGAAATCTCTTTGTGTTAATAAAATAGCATAATTACTCCTGTGTTCTTAAAAAATCTGCTAAAAAAGCCAAATTTTGTTAAAAATATAGAAGAAAATTTGTGTTTTCTTTGGTAAAATAACACTATCTACCTTTTATATTGTATGGATAATATATAAATGATAAATGAGTATTGTCAATAGAGGTGAAAAACATGAAAAATGCACTCATTTTCTAATAGAATTTGGCTATTTCGCAACACAGGGGTAATTAGACTATTTCGTCAACAAAAGGTTTTCTTGCATTTTTAATATAATACAAGGGTTTTTTTATGCATAACCCTAGAACAAATTAAGGACGCGTCATGATTCTATTGAATGAGTTATCAGTTCGGCACTAAATAGATAATCAACCATATCTTAAACAACTATTAGTACACTAATAATTCAGTTTACTTAGCAATAAATTAATATATGTACAAAGATTATTAATATACATAACCACAAATTTCAACTATTTACTTCAATTTAACTACTACCCAAAAAAAATTGTTTCTCTTAATAATTATTTTAATTGGCAAATAATGAAACATGCCAGATTAGTGGGTGGGTAGGTTTCGTGAAATAGAATATGAATTAGACTACTCGTAGTTTGACTATGGACAATTATTATTCAGCAGATGAAAGCAACGTGTACAGAATTGCATTGCTTTGTGTGGACGATTATCCTTCACATTTTCACAATTCTCACTTATTTCAGGCCCAGGTAATTCTCTCTCTCTCTCTCTCTCTCTCTCTCTCTCTCTCTCTCTCTCTGTTTTCTGACTGAATTTACTAGTATGTAATGTATGTATGTATATATGTTTACTTGTTATGATAAGAATAAGTCCACATTATCAGGAATGGTGTCATAAAAATCTCATAATTTATTAGGAATTAATTGTTAGCCAACGAATTATTGAATTTGTTTGCATATTGTGCATGATTTACATGTATGTCTAATAAAATTTTATTGTTGTATGTTGTTCTTGATGTCTGTATTTGTATAAAGGATGCAATCTCTATCGAATTTGTCAGTTTCTGTATTTTACCAACGAAATATTCTAATGTCAACATTTACCGATATGCAAACGCAGATTGATGCGATGACCTGTTCGTGAATTTAAGTTTGTCCTGTGAAATGCTTAACTTATGGTTGTATTTCATGGAATTTAAGTGTAAAAGAAAGGGATTAGATAGATAGTATCTCAACATTTTCTGTACAAAAGAAAGGTGGTCTTAATCTTATCATTTTCTTTCTAACGAGTAGCTTCATCGTTACAGCTTTTCTTATTCTTTACTTGCCTTATCCAAAAGTGCTCAAGCTAAGCTAAAGTTAGTATCCTTTTATCTAGTCATTGTAGCTCTGAAAGTTATGCAATTGAGTAATTGTCGACATTTTATAATGTAAACCTGTTTTCTATCCGTTGTTTACAACTTCTAGCATTGTATATCCAAGAAAAGGCAAGTTAAGAAAGAGCGTAAGTTAAGATGTTTTTGTTCATACAAGAATCTCATTTTTTTTCCCTCTTTTTTCCAGCTATGTTTTGGAAAATTGTAGTAGTATTGTTGATCGGGTTTCTAGCGTGGGCATACCAGGCCTTATGCCCTCCATCTCCCCGCATTTGTGGTTCCCGTGGCGGTCCGGTCGTTGAAGCCCCTAGAATCAAACTTAGAGATGGAAGACACTTGGCCTACAAGGAGCTTGGAGTACCCAAAGAGAGAGCTAAATATAAGATCATCTTGAGTCATGCCTTTGGCTCTAGCAGACACGAAGTTTCAATTGCCACATCGGTATTATACTATATTGTTTGTTGAATTTTTAGAGATTTCTTTGCGTTTACTGATTCTTTTCAAATGACTCAGATATTATATGGATTTGAAATTCACCTTAATGATCGAAAAATAGCTCAAAATGGGTGCTAAAAATTTGAAATTCATTGTAACTTGAAGTTATCCAATCACGTTAAATGGATTTATAATTGTGGATATGAAATTCGTAGCTCTTAGATCCTTCAATCTTAATGCAGCCATACAGTAATTGTGCTAAAAATTGTGTGTAATGATACTCTTAAGTTTTAAAACTTTCAGGAAGTCGTTGAAAAACTGGGGATACACTTCGTGTGTTTTGATAGACCGGGTTATGGACAGAGTGATCCGAACCCGAAGCGAACAATAAAAAGCACAGCATTAGACATAGAAGAGCTTGCAGATCAATTAGAACTTGGTTCTAAGTTTTACATTATTGGAATTTCGATGGGAGGACAAGTGCTCTGGGGATGCCTCAAGTATATCCCTCACAGGTAACTTTTAGCTACATCACTCAATTTACTGAGTAAATGGAAATTGTCCCAATATTTTACTTTTTGGAGCCTTGATGCATGTATTTCAATGGCTAAGACGCATTGTTTCTGCCATGGACTATCAAAGTTGCGGTCAAGTGAGATGACTAATTGACTATCTAGGATAATGACATAAATATGGAGCCAGAATTTTTGGCTCTTGGGGCGAGGTAGACATATTTAACTACACGTGGTAGGGAGCAATTTAGAAAGCTGAAGAAGGGCAAATATTTTAAATTCTTTTTTATTCTACATATAAAATTTGAAACTGTACCAACTTGAGGGCTACTGCTTGTTTAGACACCTTTGCTCCATCTTGGGAGGAAGCATACTTTAGAAGTGGGGTATTGTGGAAAGAAATGGAATTTTTATCTGAATAAAAATTGTAAAATCAGAACAAGATCTGTTATGATCTATGCTGGTGACTGTCTCATCTCAATCTAATTTGCCGTATACAGCCTCATTCTTGGCAAAATAAAATACACATTGGTCTATTCTAATAGACCTGTATTTGATCAGAAAAAGAAGAGAAAGAGGTGCAGGATCGCAATAATTACTATTAAATAACAATGTTATATACTTAATAGAAAATCTTATAGGATGTATAGATTCTTAGGAGTTTTGGTACTTGATGCCCTGGGACAATCACATACATTCCTGTAGTGGTACCTACGTGGGTTGCATCATACATGTATGGTAGTGATTATACCGTGACTCCCTTAAAATCACATGGATAAATTGTACACCATGTAGAATTGTCATGTTAAAAATTAAGCCACATAATTTGCCAATTATTAAGTGATTCACTAAATATTTCATGCATTACAATGTAAATGTTTTGCACTCTAGTGAAATATCCTCATTTTGGTAGATAACTCGTCAAATAATGGCAGGCTGGCAGGAGCGGCCTTAATCGCGCCAGTTGTGAATTACTGGTGGTCTGGTTTCCCTTCAAATTTGTCTACAGAAGTGTACAATCAGCAATTCGTTGCGGACCAATGGGCACTAAGAGTGGCACACCATGCTCCATGGCTCCTTTACTGGTGGAACACTCAGAAATGGTTTCCATCCTCTAGTGTTGAAGCTGAAAGACCTAATATTACTGCCCCGGATCTTAAAGTTCTTTCAAAAGTTGCTCATAGACTGAATACCAGGGTATGTCTTATTTCTGTCTCTTGTATCATGGTGATACATATACATAGATATACCTGCTCGTGCGTGAGCGTCCGTCTCTTATTGAGAACGAGTGAAGATCATCATATTACACGAAATATTCGAAAATGGAATTGTTTTAAGTTACACTCTCAGAAAAATGTATCTCGACTAATTTAATTTTGCTTCTACTCAGGGGGATAGTCAGAATTTTGGGTTTTAGGCAACAAGATAGATATTTTAATACACATAGGGGCAGAATTTAGGAATTTTGAAGGAGCAAAAATTTGAGCTTTTATTTAACTAGTATAAAGTACGTGCGTTGCACGTGAATGCCCAATTATGATACTATGAGAAATTTATAATTATTAAAATGGTATAGATAACTATTTGATGAAAATAAAGATTAAATAAAAAAAGTTTAATTTAATTAACATAAAAGATATAAGCGAAAGAGCAACTAATTGGAGAATGCACTTTGAGTCTTAAGAAGTTATAATAACATATTGAAAATATATTATTTATCACTATGAGAAATGTTTAGTTAAAGAAGCCGAAAAAATGCAAAGTTTTCTTATTTTTTTGGGTATTAATTTTGTTGGTTAATTACTTGTCCATTTAGTTCCTTCTATATTATTGTTGGAAAATGTTGCTAGAGTTCCAATACCTTTCCTACGACATATGCATCAATGAGCTTGACATAGTCATTTGTTAGAATTTTCCTATATGTTGAAGCAAAAGGATTGACATTTATTTATAAATGAATATTCTTGTTATTTCCTTAGAGAAAAGATCATACATGTGAATATCCAACACAAATATTTGGAGTCCCAATATCAATCCAATAAATTTTTGTATCCATTTGATCTATGTATTCTATAAATATGGGATATGGGATAACATCTAGTGTTGTGTAGTTACAAAGATCTAATAGTGCCCACGTTTATGGCTTTATACCTTGTGGTACCTTTATGAAGTACATTTTCTAATAAGGGAACAAGTAATTTATTGAATTCATAGTTTCAAATATACCTATCTATTGATAGTATAAAAATATCTGATATCTTTCTTTAATTAAAGACTTTGATTGGTTAGATAAGAATAAAGGTCAGTGAAAGGTCAGGTGAGAGGCAATGAAGTTTAGTTTAAATAAGAGAGATGTCTCACTTTACATATGATTTTATTTTTAGAAGGGGTGTTTACTTTCCCAAAAACAAAATCAATATTTGGTATCTCATTTCCAATACCATTAACTCAAAATGTGGCATTTTTCTATCACTACTTTTCAATCAAATTCCAAGTATACATTTTCTCAAAAAAAAAATTCTCTTAGAATGAAGCAAAATGTGTGAAAAATAAAGATATGTTTGTGTAGTTTCAAGTCAAACTTTTTATACATTAAAAAGTTTCGTAGTATTAAGATAATAATTGCAAGATATATGTTGAGCGAGTAGAATTTAATTTATGTAGTGACTGAACTATATGTGATAACAAACATATATTGATGTAATAATTGAAATGTATATTAATACACATACACTAAATTTATACATCATCATATATGAATTTGTATGGTTATTTAAATTACACAGACTAATAAAATATTTTTTAGTTCGTTAAATGTTATTATGTGTATATATAATTTCACTTAAAATGTTTATAGCTTATATGTATATAAATTACACTACTAAGATTATATATATATATATATATATATAAATGGTTAAATAATACATATAATATATTTATAATATTTTCATTCTTATTATTCTTAAGTTCCTCTAAAATTGTCTTCAAGTCCCAAAACAACGGCAAACACTTTTTTAGTCTCACCGAGAACCTCAAATTCTCAACTGCATTGTGCACTTCCAAATTCTTGTGGCCTTATTTCAAATACCTTTATATGCTAAAAAATTTCAATATTCAAGTTGTGATATATCATTCAAACCAATGGTGATTGTTAAGCTCAAAGCCATAAACACCTAGTTCACATCTGAAATGTAAACTTGGCCAAGTATTTGTTCAGATGTATGAACAACATTGACTCTGGAAAAACAGTCAAGTGCACGACACTGGTTTATGATGGAGGAAAATTTAATATATAATTGGTTTAGTTAACTCATTTAGAAAATATTGTTCTTCCAATATCTATTTTGCATATAATATATCTTTAATGTATATTTTGTCTTGATGTATATCCATATAGGAAAAAATTATGAAAAGAACTTAATAAATATAAAATTTAAGTATATTCATAATCGGAAAGATTTTCATGAGCATATTCATATAACTTTAAATTTGATTTTCCTTCATCTCATAAATTGGACACCAATAACATTAGTAACTGATTCAAAACATGGTGCAAGTTCTCGGGAAGTTTATGAAAAGATAGTCATAAATTATGTGGATGACTTGACCATGTCGGATGAACCAATGCATATTCCCAACACATTTAAACTGATGAGAAAGCAGGCCATGGAGAATTGAAACTTATTCTTCTTCCACGCCAAAAGCCCAACCTCTTTCTTCACTTCATATTGGCTCTGGAAGAAGATGAACAATCAAAGGCTAAGAGCTTGTAATGTAGATTAACATGTTGCACCAGAAATGTTGGGTTTCCGAATTTTACATATTTGAGTTTGATAGTGAAAAAATCAAGTGTGTTGATTTCTACATTCTGCCCATATACTCATATCCAAAGCCATTTTGTGTAGACCACCCCTCTAATTTTTGAACAAGTTTTATCGCTATAGCTATCTGCATTCAAAACACCATATGATTGGAATATGGTGGATTTAGGATCTGATGGATCAGTCTAGGCTTTTTATAGGGGAAAGATAAACTTTTTTATTTAATGTGTAATGAATAGATAACGAATGTGAGATGTTTCAAGAAGATGGAAAGTTTTAGGGTGTTTCAAAGGTTATTAGTAGTCATCAATTTGTGGAAGGTGTGGAGTTTTTTTTTTTTTTATTCATTAATCTTGTAGGAAAGTGGAGATTTAATATGTTGTAAATATCAATTAGTTTCAATAGATAGTTGAGGTTAGAAAGGTAATATCACAATTGGAACAAACAATAAGATATCCACACTTTTAGTATAGTATAGATATAGATATAGATTTTACATAGAAAAGTCGAGACTATAACAATATGAGGGAGTGACTTCAAGGTCTAGGCTCTATGTCGCTCCGTTTCGGCTTGTACTGGAATTTGTTAAGATCGCACTTAATTATCACACTTTAATCTTACTTGTATCCTCTTTGGTACGTTTTATTATAATGGGTTCTAATTACGAAAAACACCCAGAGACTTAGAAAATTATCACAACTTCTCCTCTTAGTAAAAGCATTTTACAATTTCACCACTAAAAAGCAGGTTAAACTTTCACCCCTTTTATTTCGAGTAGCCAGGATCTGGCAAAGGGTGTTTTGGTAATTTGCAAAACCTCAGAGGGCTCGTGGTAATTACTTAATAAGTAAGAGGGGACGTTATGTTGTAATTGTCATTATAATTGATTCACTTTTGACGTTTGCTTATGAACAGGAATATGCAACACAACAGGGAATATACGAGTCCCTTCACCGTGACATGAAGGTTGCATTCGGGAAATGGGAGTTTAGTCCCATGGATCTTGACAATTCTTTTTCGGACGGACAAGGTTCCGTTCATCTGTGGCATGGTATTGAAGATGGCATAGTGCCCGTCACACTGCAGCGTTATATTGTTCAGAAGCTCCCATGGATAAAATACCATGAATTACCAGATGCTGGACATCTTTTCATATATGGTGATAGTAGTATCCAAGATGAGGTCTTGAACTCACTTTTGACAGAGTAACAGGCAGACAAGTTACGATACGATATAGATGTACTAGTGTTGTGCTTATGCTTCTGTTTCAGGATAGATACTCCTCGACATTCTGTACCATAAGAAAATGGGGTTGAAAAATCTAGTATTGCATTTAGAGCTACTTTAATTTGTGATTGTGAATTAAAGAGTATTTCCTGGATTGGAGTTATCATATATGTCAAGGATCAATGTGAATGAACCCAATAGGTATCTTCAAAAGTACTGCAATTCTCAAATGTTTCTATGTAAATCGTTTGTGTAAGAATAAGACGCATATGCTTGGTTAGGAGAGATGGTTTTTGCCCAAAAGATACCATTAAGGAGGAGCTTTTTGCTTGAACTAGTAAAATGCACGTGCATTGTGCGTGTTCTACTATATTTGTTTTGATTCTTAGTATGAAATTCCGTGTACTATACCTATGCAAATAAACAAAGTTTTTAAATATAAGATAAAAATTGTAGTTTATAAAGTTTATTATGTTAATGGGATATTTAACTTGATGATAATTCCACAACTCAATATAATACTAAAGTGCATAAAATTATAATGTATAGTCTTAATTTAATTTGATTAGTTAACATTTATTTATAAATTTAGTTTATTCAATAACATAAATCCTTAGCTTTTATTTAATGTTTGTATTAACAGAAAAATAAAGGACATTTAACTTGACAATCATTTTTTAATGAAAATGTACAAAACATAACATTGATCAAAAAGTAATATATAGTCCATATCTGATTTGGTTAGAAAATTACATAATTTAGCCAGATCAATAATACATAATGTTCACATAATAATAATCTTTTGCTTGAAAGCTTTTGTAGCTCAATGATATGTCCTATGTGATAAAAAGCTCCTAGTGGAAAAGAAATTATTAGTTTATCAGTTAATTATTTTTCTTAATCTTTGCAAAAACTATATGCACTCCTATTCCTATCACTTTTTCATTGATTTGTCTTCTTAGTTTTAAGAGTCTAATTTTAAAGTTCAAATAGTTAATTCACGAACCCGCTTGTAAGTTTTCATTTTTCTACTTTCGTATTTTTTTCTTTTTATCATTTCATTAATTTAATCTTAAGTTGACATCTTGTTGGATTGTGGCACAATCATACAATTTTCATGCATTTAAGAGTTTTGGGGTTTTTTTTTTCTTGCACGTATATCCACACTCTTTCTAGACAATCATTTCAACTTACCACATTAAGATAAGTTCCCGGTAGTGGAAGGCGTAGGAAAAATAAAAGGCGATCAACACGTGTCCCAAAAAGTGCTATGCGGAAGCTATAAGACAATAGAAAGAACAACTGATGTGGACGCCGACCAACCTGAAAGGTCAAACACTAAAGGAAAGGAAGTCACAACGTAAAGTCCTTGATAATAAGGCAAACTTTCTACTTCTTATGGGTTAGGAAGAATGACACTAGAAAGATTTGATCTTTATTATCTAAATAGGGTTCGCAAGTCTAAGAGAGTATTGACTGGACATCAATACAGGACAAAGACTTGTATGATGTAAGTTTTGACAGAGAAAATGTCAGTCGAACACTATGGGAATGATAGTGGGAACTTATGTCATAGACATATCAGTTAGACTGATATGTTCAAACACGGCTCGCATCGGTTTCATCACATGGATATTCACTCACTGATAGTCAATGATGAAATTGATAAATTGTGATAGGTACGCGTGAACCTTAGACCTGAGGAATCGAGTTGAAGATGTACTTGTGACATCAAGTCTGTCATTAGAGTAGTTAGATCAAATTCACCCTTTGGTGGGATC
The DNA here is from genome assembly GCA_019426215.1 of Buddleja alternifolia. NCBI lineage: Eukaryota > Viridiplantae > Streptophyta > Magnoliopsida > Lamiales > Scrophulariaceae > Buddleja > Buddleja alternifolia. Next base: position 17,421,734 of record CM033395.1, on the reverse strand, counting down.
GACCTCGAAGTACGACTTGATGGGCAAGTAGCATTGTTAACTGATTAGCAAAATGGGATTTATTCTCTCATAAGTGAATGAGCTAAATATCCTATGCAGTCATGAATGAGTGAGGTTAAAAGTCTTTGGCCAAAGCATAAAGAGATACTCATGTTAGACATGAAAGTATACTCAATGACTTCGACTCATTATGAGCTATGCATATGGTGAAGTCATGTGAGTTTGACTAAAACCATGACTCTCACTTGACTAGAATATAAGAATAAAAGGTTTATACTCGTACGGTATTCACAGCGTATAAGGTTTGGAATGATCCTATTCATTAGTTCTCAATTGGGATACGATGTGAGTCACGTGACTGGCTAGGTGTTACTCACATCCTTTTGATTTCCTCCCAATTGCCTTTTGAAACGAACCTAAAGAGTCGCGCTTAAAGGAAGTGCAAAAGAAAAATCATGGAAAAGACTTGAGAGAATTTCGGTATTGGATATCGTGATTAATTAATTAATTAATTCCTTAGAGGAATTTAATTATAAAATTAACATGAATTTAATTGATTATTTAATTAATTTATTTATTGGATAAATAATATTAATTATTTAATTAATTAAAAAGGCAAAAAATAGGACTAAAGCCTGAAGGTTTAAAAGCCTTGAAGTGGACGTCCAGTAGGGCCTTAGTGACCTAGATTATTATTTTCTATTATAGTATAAATATACTACTTAGTGAAAAAATAACTAAGTGATTAAGTCATAACTTTCTCTCCAAGTCAAAACTCTCCTTCTCTCTAGTCGTCTTCCCCAAGAGAAGAAGAAGAATATTTTCGCTTTTGACTCCGACGTGGCAATTTAGAGATAGCGGCGAATTTGTTGTTCAAGAAGGGATTGCAAAGTTGGTTCAGAATTCAACATACGCGAAGAACGGTAATTGAATTCGAAACCCAATTTAAATATGTGAAATAGAGATGAGCGACTTCGGATTTAAATATTTTGTCTTCCGCTGCATTTTTGTTTTACACAATTTTTTTCCCAATAGTGGTATCAGAGCCAATCTCTGATTTCCATATTTAATTGATTACGTGATTATGTGATTTTCACGTTTTTGAAGCATGTTTTGAATATGTTTTTTGTGATAGTAATCCATGATTTGTCTGTGTTTAATTCATGTATGTTGTAGTATGATGACTTGTGAATTGAAAAATCTGATTTTTTTGAGAATCGGATCGAAAAAACCCCACGATGAGCGCGACGCACTTGGCGTGCGTAGTCTGCGCGTGCTTCGGGCCACCCGTTTCTCACACAGATGCGCACGCATGTAATCGCATGGCCCCAGGGCTCAAAGCAGTGGGGGCGCACGACACACATTGTGCTCCTGGGTCCATGACCTGGACCCTAACGGGTCGGGTTATTTTGTTTCCTCGGGTCTAATTTTGAAATAAATGGGTTTTGGGCTATTTTAATTATCCGAGTGGGTCAAAAGGATGATGACCCGGATTTAATTAAATAAGCCCTAATTGTTTTAATTAAAATTATGGACTTTTCAATAAATTAGTTTTGGGCCTAATTAATTGAATTTAAATATGTCAATGGTTGGTAATTTGTATTTGATGAAATCGAGCCAAAATTGTTTTATTGAATATTATTTATTTAAATGAAATAATTAATTAATGATTCTTGGAGAATTTTTTAATTAAGTTATTTATTTAAATGGAAGATTTTCACTAAATGGTTTATTATCATAAATGTCAATAAAATTTGGAATTTTATTGAAGAAATTAATTAGTTGAACTAATTAATTATTAACTTAATCACCAACATAATTGCTTTATTTTATCGCGAGCATGTATTATATGATGGTGACATTGTCCATGGGCTTAGGTTGCTTCTTTTGATTGTATTTCCTTTTTTGGGTTGTAAGGGCCGGAATTGAGCCCGTTTATTTTATTTTTAGAATTATATATAGGTTGTTCAATAATCTCATGTAATAAATACAAATAAAATAGGCCTTTGAAGAGGAGATCAATCCAAAAGAAGAGGAGCTTGGAGCCCAAGAAGAATAACTAGGTTTATTTTTCCTTTATTTTTACATGATGGCCCATTGGCTTGGGCCCTCTAGATAAAGCCCATGGACATATGTGTTGATTTATTGCTTTCAATGCATGTTCATTAGTTGTATGAAGCATGTATGTTTTTAATATGCGCTATATAAATTGAATAATGTACAAAGTGAGACTTAGATAAATGTTTAGAACATGAATTCTCCCAAACAAAAATTATACTAAGTTAATAAGGGGTGCTAGGCATCCTTTCCCTTCACTAAACTTAATAAAATTAAGTGTTAAACCTAGTATATGGCATCTTCCCAGCAAGTGGGGGTCGTATATCAAGATTTTATTCTAAAATTTTATTAAGTTCATTAGATGCCTTAATCGAGACATATTTCACCCCAAATATCGTTAAAGGGTTGCAAGGTGAAATTCAAATGTTAGATTATGAGGAGTTAGTGAGAATAAACTTAGATAGTCCACAAAGCCTATAAATCGTTAAAGGGTTGCGGTTTTGGTGGATTATGGGAAAAAGAAGATCAAACCATCTATTGGATAGACTGATGTTGGACATCACTTTAATTAAATAATGGACCAAATATCGTTAAAGGGTTGCCATCTATTACATTAATTAAAAAACTCAATCCCCACCACGAAGTACATAGCAACAATCACTTCCGTTTTTCACAGTGGGAGTGTGAATATCGAAAAATGTAGTGGGAGCCAAGTTATAAGTTGAAGTCCTTGATTTTAAACTTGATCTTAGTTTAGTTACATAAGTCTAATCAAGTCTGGTTTATTTTCTGGGGTTATTTGATTTCTCTCTCTCAAATCTAATAATGTCTCCCAAACCACTGTCGAAATTAATGGAAAACACGATTCTCACAAGTCCAAACTACATAGAATGGCTCACAAAGCTGAGGATGGTCCTTAGCAGTGAATCCATAGACTATGTACTGGAAGTTGGTCGTCCTCCCATTCTTGGAAAAGACGAGGGTGATGAAGTTTGCCTGGCTCATTGGGATTGGTATTGTGACAACCATAGAGCAAGAGTGTACATCTTAAGCTCGATGTGCATAGAGTTGCAAAGGTCCTATGATAAGATGGATAATGCAAGAGACATTATCCTACATCTGGATGAGCTGTTCGGAGAGCGCAGTAGGACCGCTAGATATTTCATTTCAAGGGATCTCTTCCGAACTAAAATGAATGAAGCAGAGGAAGTTGGAGAACACATTTTCAAAATGATGACCATGATAGAAAAATTAAAATCTTTATACATGGACCTACACCTCCAAGTTGATCTCATCCTACAATCACTCCCCGATTCGTTCTACTACTTCGTCATAAACTTTGACATGAATGACATTGAGGGTTCTTCAGCTGGGCTATTAGAAAAACTCAAAGTTGCTCAGAACCAAATAAAGGCGGACAAATGGAACAATCTAATGGCAATTACTTCTCCTAATCCATTGGATGAAAGAAGGAATAATAATAACCATCTAGAAGAGGGAGCATCCAGCACGACTTGCAACAAAGCACAACGAAGGAGAAATAAGAGGGCTAGATATCAGGACAAATGCTTATGCTGTGGTGAGCTAGGCCACTGGAGAAGAGACTATCCTAACAAACGAGCGAAAGGTAAAGAACTTTATGATTTTGAAACTAATTGCTCTATTACTATATTTTCCTCTTCATGGATTCTTGATTCAGGAGCTAATAATCATGTATGTTGTGTGAATCAGAATCTGAAAAGAAGTAGGAAGCTAAGGCCTGATGAGGTGAAGATAAGAGTAGGCAGCGAGCAAAGCGTCACAGCTACTGCAATCGGACCTGCCTCATTATTTCTTAATTCTGGACAAATACTATTTCTGGATAATATTTTAGTTTTTCCCAATAGGCTTAAAAACATTGTTTCAATTCCCGTTTTAGTTAAAATTGGTTATACCTTCCGTTTTATTGATGAACAATGCAATATTTATTATGGTAATAAATTAGTAGGCTTTGCTTCTTTAGTAAATGGATTGTATTACCTTAATGTCCAGAATGAGTGTTCTGTGAATACTATACAAAGGAAACGTAGTAGGCTTGGAATAAACCAAAGATTGATCTGGCATCTTAGACTAGGCCATGCCGGCGAACATAAAATTCACAAAATGGAGAAAGATGGACTAATCGGTCCATTAGGATTGAATCCCTATCCTACTTGTGAATCTTGTCTCAAAATCAAGCTGGCTAGATCCCCCTTTACAAGGACTTTTGAAAGAGCCTCACAAATCTTAGGTTTAGTGCACACTGATGTTTGTGGTCCATTTGGAGAAATGGCACGAGGAGGTTTCCTTTACTTCATCACCTTCACTGATGACCATTCAAGATATGGTCTAGTGTACCTGATGAGGCATAAGTCAGAATCCATTGAAAAGTTCAAGGAATTCAAGGCTTTAGTGGAAAATCAAACTAGTCAACATATAAAAACTTTTCGATCGGATGGAGGAGGAGAAAAGACAACGACTTTGATGTATACCTCAGAGAGAATGGTATAGTATTACAGGTCACACCTCCAACGACACCACAGTTAAATGGAGTAGCAGAGCGAAGGAATTAAACCTTGTTGGACATGGTTCGCTCCATGCTCAGCTACACTGACTTACCCATTTCACTGTGCATGTGCTGCTTACAGGAGTACACATTTTAAATAGATATCCGTCCAAGTCCGTTCCTAAGACTCCATATGAGATATGGAGAAATAGGAAACCAAGTTTTAATCACATCAAGATTTGGGGATGTCCGGCTTATGTCAAAAAGACTAAAATGGACAAGTTGGAGGCTAGATCTTTGAAGGGATGTTTCGTTGGATATCCTGAGGATTCAATGGGGTACCTCTTTTACCTGCACGATGATCAGAGGATCATTGTAGCTTTACAAGCCCACTTTCTTAAAGATGAGTTCATTAAAGAAGGAGGAGAGGGTAGAAAGATTGTTCTCGAAGAACATAATGAAACTCCAGTGGATATATCTACACAGGGAATGAGAATCGAACCTTCTGTAACACAACCACAATCACGAAGATCAAGTAGAGTACCTCAACTGCCTAAGAGGTACGGATATCTAGTACAGAGGGAGCTGGATCTTCATTCTGTATTAGAGGAGGATCATGGAGATGAACCCTCCACTTTTGATCAAGAAATGGTGGATGTGGATGCTACTAGATGGCGTGAAGCTATGCAAACTGAGATCGATTCGATGCATGCAAACCAAGTCTGGAAACTTGTGGACCAACCTGAAGGGGTGAAACCTATCGGGTGCAAATGGATTTACAAGAGAAAAATTGGTGTTGATGGCAAGGTTGACACCTACAAAGCCAGGCTAGTGGCGAAAGGGTATAGTCAAAAAGAAGGAATTGACTACCAAGAAACCTTTTCGCCAATGGCTATGATCAAATCAATAAGGATTCTACTTGTAATAGCCGCACGCCTAGACTATGAAATATGGCAAATGGATGTCAAAACTGTTTTCCTAAATGGATCCCTAGAAGAGGATATCTATATGGAACAGCCTAAAAGTTTTGTATCCGAGGAGCATATTCATAAGGTGTGTACCCTAAGCTTGAGAGATCCATTTATAGACTCAAACAAGCATCCCGTAGCTGGAATCTACGTTTTGATGAGGCTGTCAAAGGATTTGACTTCATCAAGAACGAAGACGAGCCATGTGTTTACAAGAAGGTTAGTGGGAGCAAGATAACATTCCTTGTGTTATATATAGATGACATATTACTCAAATGGAATGATATAGGAATGCTCACCACTGTAACGAAGTGGCTTTTGAGTACTTTCTCCATGAAAGACTTGGGAGAGACAACTTATAATCTAGGGATTTGAATTTACAGAGATCGAACAAATAGAATGATAGGGCTCTCTCAGCCCTTTACTTAGAAAAGGTCCTAAAGAGATATAGGATGGAGGATTCTAAGAAAGGGTCCCTGCCAATAAGACATGGGATAAGTCTCTCAAAATCTATGTGTCCTCAAAGTGAGGAAGATAAAAAGGAAATGAGCACTGTACCCTATGCATCAGCAGTGGGTAGCCTGATGTACGCAATGTTGTGTACTAGACCTGACATTGCTTATTCGGTAAGCGTTGTTAGTCGATTTCAAGCAAACCCTGGCAAGGAACATTGGATAGCTGTGAAGAATATCCTAAAGTATCTTAAGAGAACTAAGGATATGATTCTCATCTATGGGAGTGGTAACCTGAGAGTGGACGGGTTCACTGATTCGGATTTTCAATCTGATGTCGATGACCAGAAATCCACCTCAGGATGTGTATGCACCCTCAATGGTGGGGCGGTGACTTGGAAAAGCTCCAAGAAAAGCACAACCGTGGACTCCACTACAGAGGCTGAATACATAGCTACCTCCGCGAACTTCAAGTGGTTCCTAGCATAAAGCTCTCGTTGCCACTTTATTGTGACAACACTGGAGCAATAGCGCAAACAAAGGTACCCAGGTCTCACAACAAGTCCAAACACATCAAGAGGAGATATCACATCATAAAAGAGATCGTTGCACGAGGAAAAATATCAGTTCAGGAAAATAGCCTCAGTTGACAATGTCGCTGATCCATTGACCAAGCCATTGGCACAGGCGGTGCTAGAAAAACATCTCAAGGGGATGGATAATAAATGCCATAGCAAATGGCATTGAGTGCAAGTGGGAATTTGTTAGAGTGTATGCCCTCAAATGCCATAAAGAGGATAGATTTATAGAGCATTGACTTGTAACTAAACAATATTTTTTCGTTATATATATAAGGCATTATTTTGTTGTTTTCTTATAGGCATTTGTAAGTTGTTAATAAACAACGTAAAGTCCTTGATAATAAGGCAAACCTTCTACTTCCTATGGGTTAAGAAGAATGGCACTAGAAAGTTTTGATCCTTATTATCTAAATAGGGTTCACAAGTCTAAGAGAGTATTGACTGGACATCAATACAGGACAAAGACTTGTATGATGTAAGTTTTGACAGAGAAAGTGTCAGTCGAACACTATGGGAATGATAGTGGGAACTTATGTCATAGACATACGAGTTAGATTGATATGTTCGAACACGGCTCACATCGATTTCATTACATGGGTATTCACTCACTGACAGTCAATGATGAAACTGATAAGTTGTGATAGGTACGCGTGAACCTTAGACCTAAGGAATCGAGTTGAAGATGTACTTATGACATCAAGTCTTTCATTAGAGTAGTTAGATCCAATTCAACCTTTGGTGGGATCGACCTCAAAGTACGACTTGATGGGCAAGTAGCATTGTTAACTGATTAGCAAAATGGGATTTATTCTCTCAGAAGTGAATGAACTAAATATCCAATGTAGTCATGAATGAGTGAGGTTAAAAGTCTTTGGCCAAAGCATAAAGAGATACTCATGTTAGACATGAAAGTATACTCAATGACCTCGACTCATTATGAGCTGTGCATATGGTCAAGTCATGTGAGTTTGACTAAAACCATGGCTCTCACTTGACTGGGATATAAGAATAAAAGGTTTATACTCGTACTGTATTCACAACTTATAAGGTTTGGAATGATCCTATTCATTCGTTCTCAATTGGGATACGATGTGAGTCACGTGACTGGCTAAATGTTACTCACATCCTTTTGGTTTCCTCCCAATTGCCTTTTGAGACGAACTTAAAGAGTCGCGCTTAAAGGAAGTACAAAAGGAAAATCATTGAAATGACTTGAGAGAATTTCGGTATTGGATATCGTGATTAATTAATTAATTAATCATTGGATGATTTTAATTAATTAATTAAGTTAATAAATTAATTAATTCCGTAGAGGAATCTAATTATAAAATTAACATGAATTTAATTGATTATTTAATTAATTAGTTTATTGGATAAATAATATTAATTATTTAATTAATAAAAAAGGCAAAAAATAGGACTAAAGCCCGAAGCCTTAAAAGCCTTGAAGTGGGCGTCCACAGTAGGGCCTTAGTGACCTAGGTTATTGTTTTCCATTGTAGTATAAATATACTACTTAGTGAAAAAAATTCATTAAGCACTACTTAAGGTAAACCTGGTGGAAGAATTGCTCATTGTCGAACTCGTGATGAGAGATTGTTAGGAAATTTTTTGTTAGATGTTTTGATGATGACAATTAGGATTTATGTTAGACCCCAAATTATATAAGTTTAATTTCATTAGAAATTGTGTATAGGCTTTGAGTGTTAGATTTGTACAAGGCTTTTATTCGTTTTTATTCTAAATTGTTAGGCTAAGTATCTTAGATTGAGCTTTTGATAGTACTCTGAGTGAGTTTGTCATAAGTTAAGTCTCAAGTACAAGCATCTGAAGTCTGAATGAAGATGAAGATATCTAAGCCACTATCTAAGTGTCAAGCGTCGATGTGAAGATACAAGCCAAGGATCATTCAAGGTTTAATGTGTTGGGGAACGTGTATATAAAAATGCAAAGGAAGAATTTAAAAATCCCAAGTTGTGGTTCATCTCTAATTCTCCATATTCAAACTTAGAGGAAGACAACTCACATGTTCTTCATTATATGCGAATTTCAAAATCTAACCCGAGTAGCAAATTTGTCACTGCCTCTAAAGCCTCGTGCAGGAATCCAAAGCAAAAATCCTCCTCCTTTCTTCAATGTAGTGCACGGCTAAGAGAGAGGATGAGGGGAGAGAATTTTTGACTAAGTTCTTTACTTTTCTCTGTGGAAAAGGAGGCTAGGGTTTTTAACTCCTTTTAAGTTGTGTATAAATACACAACTCAAGAGTTACAAAACTCATGGATACCAAGGCATAGGGCGTCTATATTGGACATCCATCTTAGTCGTGCACTAGCCTTTGGGCTAGTGCACCTCTTGGTTCCAATTTTAATTTAATTTAATTCTATTTAATTAATTTATCCAATAATTAATTAAATAAATCAATCAATTAAATTATTATGAATCTCTCCAAGAAATTAAGTTTATTAATTAATCATACCATCAAATGAAAAATTATTTAATAATAATCGATATCAAATGCCAAAAAACTCTTTTTGTCAAAAACGGTTTTTCCCTTTGCAATTCCTTTAAATGCGACTCTTTAGGTTCGTCTCAAAAGGCAATTGGGAGGAAACCAAAAGGATGTAGGTAACACTTAGCCAGTCTCGTGGCTCACATCGTAACCCAATTGAGAATGAATGATGAGGATCATTCCAAAACTTTCCTATTGCAAATACCGTATGAGTTTAAACTTTTTATTCTTATATCCCAGTCAAGTGAGAGTCATGGTTTAGTCAAACTCACAGTACTTGACTATATGCTTGAGCACATAATGAGTCAAGGTCAATAAGATTACTCTTGCGTCTAATACTAGTCTTCTCTATTGCTTTGGCCAAAGACTTTCGACCTCACTCATTCATGACGGCATAGGATAATTGCTCATTCACTTGTGGGAGAACAAATTTCAATCTTGCAAATCAGTTAAGACTGCTACTTATCTATGAAGTTTCACTTTGAGGTTGACTCCACCATTGGTTGAATTGAGTCTAACGACTCGAATGACGAACTTGATATCACAAGTACATCTTCAACATGATTTCTCAGGTCTAAGGTTCACGCGTACCTATCACAACATATCAGTTCTATCATTGACTGTCATTGAGTGAAACCCATGTGACAAAACTTATGCAAGTCATGTTCGAACAAATCAGTCAAACTGACATGTCTATGATATAAGCTCCTACTACCACTTAGTGTTTGACTAGCACTTCCACGTCAAAGCTTATATCATACAAGTCTTATTTGTTCCTGATGTCCAGTCAAGACTTTCTTTTACTTACGAACTTATTTAGACATTGAGTACCGAATCTTTCTAGTGTTGTTCTTCCTAACCCATAAGGAGTAGAAGGTTCACCTCAATGTCATGGACTTTCAGTTGTTTATTTTACCTTACAAATGCCACTAAGAAAACAATTGAAACACCTTTATATAAATAATGTTTAATTACAATGAATATGCCTTATACATTCTATCCTCTATGGCATCTGAGGGCATAACACCAACAATCTCCCACTTGCACTCAGTGTCATTCACTATGGTATCTAATACCTATCTTCTCCAGATGCCGATCTAGCACCGCTTGCGTCAAAGTCTTGGTTAGTGGGTCAGCTACGTTGTTAGCTGAGGCTATTTTCAGCACTGCTTTTTCTTTTCTGCTAACGATCTCTCTAATGATGTGATATCTTCTCTCTATGTGTTTGAACTTGTTGTGAGACCTTGATTTCTTCGCCTGCGCTATTGCTCCATTATTGTCACAGTAAAGTGGCAATGGTAGTTGAATGCTAGGAACCTCTTGAAGTTCTCTAAGAAACTTCTTAAGCCAAACAACTTCTTTGGCTACCTCTGAAGCAGCCAGTGGTGGAATCAGCGGTTGTGCTTTGCTTGGAACTTTCCCATGACACCGCCCCACAGTTGTGGGTGAAAATAAACCCTGAGGTGGACTTTCTGTCATCGACGTCAGACTGAAAATTTGAGTCGGTGTATCCATCCAGTCTTAGGTCACCAATTCCGTAGATGAGAATCATATCTTTTATTCTTTTAAAATACTTAAGGATATTCTCATAGCTATCCAGTGTTCCTTGCATAACTGCATAGGCTATGTCTGGTCTTGTACACAACATGGTGTACATCAGACTACCCACTGCTGATGCATAGGGTACAACACTCATTTCTTTTCTATCTTCCTCACTTTGAGGACACATAGGCCATGTTTGTTTGTGTTTTCAAAACACCTTTTCCATTTTCATTTTCATCTGAGAATGAAAATACACACTTTATACTATTTTTAACTGAAAATATTCTCATTTTCATTCTCGTTTTTACGTTCCCAATAAATTTCAATCATTTCTTTAAAATTACATTTCACATCACTCATCTCATAATTTCTTTTCATCACTTTTCTCTCTCATCTCTTTTCAATTTTTTAAACCTTTCTCTCTCCTTTTCTTTAAATTTTTAAATCCAACACTATTCATCTAATCATTACTTTTCAATCACTTCACACATCACAATCACCAATTTCAACCATATTTAAAAACACAACCAAACACACCTACTTTTTTCACTTTTCTCACACAAAAATAAAAAAACCCATTCTCCCATACATTTTAAAAAATGACGGTTAAAAATGAAATGAAAACACATCCAAACAAAACCATAGTTTTTTGAGAGATGTATCCCATGCCTCATTGGCAGGAACCCTTTCTTAAAGTCCTCCATCCTAAACCTCTTTAGGACTTTATCTAAGTAAAGGGTTTGGAAAAGTCCTATCATTCTGTTTGTTCGATCCCTATAGACCTGAATTCCCAGAATGTAAATGGCTTCTCCTAAGTCTTTAGTACAAGCAATGTCATCAACATATAGTACAAGGAATGATATCTTGCTCCCACTAGCCTTCTTGTAAACACATGGTTCATCTTCGTTTTTGACAAAGTCAAGTCCTTTGAATGCTTCATCAAAACGCAAATTTTATCTACGAGATGCTTGCTTAAGTCCATAGATGGATCTTTCAAGCTTACACACCTTATGAATATCATTCTTGCATATAAAACCTTTTGGCTGCTCCATACAAATATTCTCTTCTAGGAATCCATTTAGGAACGTCGTTTTGACATCCATTTGCCATATTTCATAATCTAGGTGGGCCGCTATCGCTAACAGAATTCTTATTGATTTGATCATGGCTACTGGTGAAAAGGTTTCCTGAGAGTCAATTCCTTCCTTTTGACTATACCCTTTCGCCACTAGCCTGGCTTTATAGGTATCAAACTTGCCATCGGCACCAATCTTTCTCTTGTAGATCCATTTGCACCTAATTGGTACAATACCATCGGGTTGATCCACTAGTGTCCAGACTTGGTTTGAATGCATTGAATCTATCTCTGCTTGCATAGCTTCGTTCCACCTTGCAGCGTCCATATCCACCATTGCTTGATCATAAGTAGAGGGACCATCTCCATGGCCTCCCTCTACGGCAGTGTGGAGACCTAGTTCCTTCTGAAGTAGATTGCCATATCTCTCAGGGTCTTGAGGTACTCTACCAAATCTTTGTGGTTGTAGTTGTGTTACAATTTGGTCGGTTCTTACTTCCTGTGTAGATGTATCCAAAGGAGTCTCGTTGTGTTCTTCAAGAACTATCTTTCTGCCTGCTCCATCTTCTCTAATGAACTCATTTTCGAGAAAGTAGGCCTGTAAGGCTATAATGATCCTTTGGTCATCGTGCAAGTAGAAGAACCACCCTATTGAATCCTCGGGGTATCCAACAAAACGTTCCTTCAGGGATCTAGCCTCCAGCTTTTCCACTTTTGTGTTTTTAACATAAGCTGGACATCCCGAAATCTTTATAAGATTGAGAATTGGTTTTTTATTTCTCCACATCTCATATGGAGTCTTAGAAATGGACTTGGAGGAACATCTATTTAAAATGTGTATTGTTATACAGAGCACGTGACCCCCAAAGTGAAATGGGTAGGTCACTGTAGCTGAGCATGAATCGAATCATGTCTAACAAGGTACAATTCCTTCGTTCAACTACTTCATTTAACTGTGGTGTCCCTGGTGGTGTGAGTTGCAGTACAATGCCATTTTCTCTGAGGTATTCGTCAAAATCGGCACTCATACATTCTCCTCCTTGGTCTGAGGGAGCTTTTATATGTTGCCCAGTCTGCTTTTCCACTAGAGCCTTGAATTCTTTGAACTTTTCAAATTCAGACTTATACTTCATCAATAAAACAAGACCATACCTTGAATAGTCATCAGTGAATGTGATGAAGTAGTGGAAACCTCCACGAGCCATTACACTGAATGGCCCACAAACGTCGGTATGTACCAATCCTAAAATTTGTGTGGCTCTTTCAAAAGTCCCAGTAAAGGGAGACCTAGCCATCTTGCCCATGAGGCAAGATTCACAAGTTAGATAGGGATCTGATCCCAGTGGGCCCACAAGCCCATCTTTCTCCATTTTGTGAATCTTACTTTCACCGGCATGGATTAGTATAAGATGCCATATTAATATTTGGTTGGTATCTTGCCTACCACCTTTTCTAGTTATAGCATTAACAGCACACTCATTCTGGACATTCAGGTAATACAATCCATTTACTAAAGTAGCAGAGCCTACTATTTTATTACCATAATAAATGTCGTAATGCTTATTAATAAAATGAAAATTATAACCATCGTTAACTAAAACAGAAATCAAAACAATGTTCTTAAGCCCCTTGGGCAAAAACAAAACATTATTCAAAACTAATAAATGTCCAGAATTTAAAAGTAACGAGGTAGATCCAATTCTAGTAGCTGCGACGCTTTGCCCGCTGCCTGCTTTGATCTGCACCTCATCACGGTCCAGCTTCCTTCCTTGCTTCAGGTCCTAATCCACACAACAAATGTGAGTACTAGCACCCAAATCAAGAATCCACGAAGTGGAAAAGACGGTCATAGAACAGTTAGTTTCAAAAATGTAAAGTTCCATACCCTGTGCTCCTTGGCCTCTATATGGAAAATTCCTCCTCTAGTGGCCTGGCTCACCACAGTGTAGGCATTTGTCCTTATGTTTCGGCCTTTTGCTTTGCTTCAAACTCTTTTGAGATCTTTTGGATGTCCCCAGATTTCATCTGCCTTCCTTATTTTTTTAAACATCCAATGTCGTGGAGATAGGGATAGCTAGTTGATCATTCCGTCTATCTGCCTTCATTTGTTTTTGAGCAATTTCTAGTTTATTCATCAGTCTAACCAATGAAGACTCAATATCATTCAAATCCAAATTAATGACAAAGTAATAAAAGGAATCAAGGAGTGACTGCAAGATGAGGTTAACTTGAAGATGAAAATCCATATAGAAATCTAATGATTTTAGTTTCCTAATCATGGTCATCATCTTTAGCACATGTTCTCCAACATCCTCATTTTCAGTCATCTTAGTTCTGAATATAGAATATCTTGCGATCCTACCGCCCTCTCCAAACAATTCATCCAAGTGAAGGATTATGTCTCTTGCATTATCCATTTTCTCATGAGATCTCGGTAGTTCAATGCACATCGAGCCCAGAATATACACCCTTGCTCTATGGTTGTCACAACACCAATCCCAGCGAGCTATGTGGACCTTCTCGTCCTCATATCTTCCAGGAATGGGTGGATGATCAACTTCTAACACATATTCAATGGATTCACTACTAAGAACCATTCTTAGTTTTGTGAGCCATTCTATGTAGTTAGGTCTAGTAAGAATGGTGTTCTCAAGTAAATTAGAAAGAGGTTTGATTGTCATTGTGAGAGAGATACAAATTAACAACTGCAAAAAATAAATCAGATTGAATTAGATGCATGTAATTAAAACAATCCAAGTTAAATCAACGACTTAAATTTAAACTTAGTTCCCACTACATTTTTCAAGATCCACACCCCCACCGTGAAAATCGAAAGTGATTGTGTACATTACTTCGTAGTGGAGATTGATTTTTTTAATTGATTCAGTGGATGGAAAACCTTTAACTATATTTAATTCACTAATCAATTAAAATGATGTCTAACATCAATCTAACTTATTAGATGTTTCAATCTTCTTTTCCCATAATCCACACTACCGCAATCCTTTAACGATATATAAAGTATTTGGACTATCTAAATTTATTCCCACTAACTCCATTTAATCTAACATTTGAATTTTACCTTGCAACCCTTTAATGATATTTGGGGTGAAATATGCTTCGATTAAAGCATCAAATGCACTTTATAAAATTTTAAACCATGTCTAATTATATGACCCCCACTTATTGGGTCGCCGCCGTATGTTAGACATAATTTTGAATTCTATTCAATTTTGTAGAGGGAGAGGACACCCAGTGCCCTTTACTAACTTAGTATCATTTAATTTTGGGAGAATTGTGATTTTCAAAAACTTAATTTTGGTCTCACTTTGCACATTTAACCAATTTGTAAAGCGCATGAATATACATGATACATAGCACTAATATAGCAAGCTATAGCAATTCTAAAAAGCTAATCAACACACACAACCATGGCCTTTTTCTAGAGGATTCAAGTCAATGGATCATCATTAAAAATAAAATGCGAAAGGAAAACCTAATCTAATCTTCATGGGTCTCCAAGTATCCACCATCTTCAAAAGCGTATTCTATTACAAGATTTTTAAGCAACTTATACATAAAATCTATAAAAATAAAATTGGGCTTAAAACGGCCCTTACAACCCATGAAAAAAAATACAAACTAAAAGCATATGTCCATGGAAGGTGTCACAATCACATAATACATGATCGCATTAAAGTAAAGCAAATATGTTGATGATTATTAACTTTAATTAGTCCAACTAATCAATGCCTTGTTTAATTTTAATATTTTATATTTTCATAATTTTAATCAAAATCAAATAGCATAACTAAATGACTTAGACATATTTAACTTCCAAATTTAACATGTCTACCTTTGATTAAAATAATTAGTCCAACTCATTAAACATATAAAAAATTAAAATTCTCATGCAATGTCATAATTTGAAGCAAACCCATTTAGGAAGAAAATAAAATAATATTCAAATAAATAATTAATCATAATTCTCAAAGAAAAATAATTAATTAATTTAAATTTAAATATTTTTTATTTCAATAAACACTATATGGGCTCAATTTCATCAAACCCAAGTCACCATCCATTTGGCCCACTTAGATTTAATAAATTTAGTCCATAAATTTTTTTTAAAATCCGAATTTTTCAATAAAACTAGTTTCGGGCTTATTTAATTAAATTTGGGTCATCATCCTTTTGACCAACCCAATTAATATAAATAGCCCAATACTCAAATATTAAAATTAGGTCTGTTCGTTTCAACCCATCCCGTCTTTTAATGCAGGGCCTTAGGGCCGACCCGACGTGCTAAACCCGTGCGCCCAACTCACGGGGTGGCCAGGCCACTAGGCGATCTGGCCACACGAGGTGTGGCACCCAATGCCCAACACCGGGTCGCCTGGGCGCCTGTCTCAGCCAGGCCCCTTAGCCTGGCCGATGCGCCCCATCGTGCGTGCAGGGTCTACTCGTCTGCGCACAGCAGCGCGCATGCTATGCGTGCATGCGTGTGGGGCTTTTCAGCCCTGTTTTTTCCTTTTTCTCGGTTTTTCATGCAATTTCAAATTCATAAAAATACCATGTAATATTAAATCCGAAAAAAAAATACAATACACATAAAGATCAAATCCATAGTTGAATATGGATATCAGAGATTGGCTCTGATACCACTATTGGGGAACGTGTATATAAAAACGCAGCGGAAGAATTTAAATATCCCAAGTTGTGGCTCATCTCTAATTTTTCAAATTCAAACTTAGAGAAAGAAAACTTACATGGTGTTCCTTATATGCATATTTCAAAATGTGACCCGAGCAGCAAATTTGTCATTGCCTCTAAAGCCTTGCTTTTCTAGAATCCAAAGCAAAAATCCTCCTCCTTTCTTCACTATAGTGCACAGCTAAGAGAGAGGATGAGAGGAGAGAATTTTTGACTGAGTTCTTTCTTTTTCTCTGTGAAAAACTCCTTTTAAATTGTGTATAAATACACAACTTAAGAGTTACAAAACTCTTGGATACCAAGACATAGGGGGTCCATATTGGACGCCCATCTTAGCCATGCACTAGCCTTCGGGCTAATGCACCTCTTGGTTCCAATTTTAATTTAATTTAATTAATTTATCCAATAATTAATTAAATAAATGAATAAATTAAAATATTAGTAATATCTCCAAGAAATTAGTTTTATTAATTAATCATATCATCAAATGACAAATTAATTAATAATAATCGATATCAAATACCGAAAAACTCTTTTTGTCAAAAATGGTTTTTCCCTTTGCAATTTCTTTAAGCGCGACTCTTCAGGTTCGTCTTAAAAGGCAATTGGGAGGAAACCAACAGGATGTGAATAACACTTAACCAGTCTCGTGGCTCACATCATAACCCAATTGAAAATGAATAATGGGGATCATTTCAAACTTTTCCTATTGCGAATACCGTACGAGTAAAAACTTTTTATTCTTATATCCTAGTCAAGTGACAGTCATGGTTTAGTCAAACTCACAGTACTTGACTATATGCTTGAGTACATAATGAGTCAAGGTCAATAAGATTACTCTTGTGTCTAACACTAGTATTATTTATTGCTTTGGCAATAGACTTTCTACCTCACTCATTTATGACAGCATAGGATAATTGCTCATTCACTTATGAGAGAATAAATTCCAATCTTGTAAATCAGTTAAGACTGCTACTTGTCTATCAAGTTGCACTTTGAGGTTGATTCCACCATTGGTTGAATTGAGTCTAACTACTCGAATGACGAACTTGATATCACAAGTACATCTTCAACGTGATTTCTCAGGGCTAAGGTGCATGTGTACCTATCACAACATATCAATTCTATCATTGACTGTCATTGAGTGAAACCCATGTGACAAAATCGATGCGAGTTGTGTTCGAACAAATCAGTCAAATTGATATGTCTATGATATAAGCTCCCACTACCACTTAGTGTTTGACTAGTAGTTACACGTCAAAGCTTATATCATACAAGTCTTATCTATTCCTGATATCCAGTCAGAACTTTCTTTAGCCTACGAACTTATTTAGACAATGAGTACCGAATCCTTCTAGTGTTGTTCTTCCTAACCCATAAGGAGTAGAAGGTTCGCCTCAATGTCATGGACTTTCAGTTGTTTATTTTACTTTACAAATGCCAAAAAGAAAACAACTCAAACTCCTATTACAATGAATATGCCCTATACATTCTATACTTTATGGCATTTGAGGGCATAACACCAACAGAATGAGCGTCTACCAAGACAAAGTTCACCTGAATTAATTCCTAAGTCCACAAGGAGTTAAATGCAAATACTGTCAGAGCATTAATGTCCAACGGGCATCAAATGCAAATGCGTTAAATGCTGATAAGAGCATTAAATGTGATAAGCACTCCAGTACGTACGTAGAAGCCTTCCTATTGGACTGTAAACTAAGAGAGTATGCGGCTTCAACTTTTGCAGCAAAATTTCAAGGATAAAGGACAAAAAGTTGCCCACTCGCGAAGTGATAGACACACGTTTAGCTTAGTGTCAAACAGACACTTTATCCAAAGAGAGTCTATAAGTAAGACTTCAGCAACAAGCCAAATATAGAACAACAAGCTTACAAGTCGAAACCCTGTTGCATTGAAGTCTCAAACCTTAAACTTTCAGAAAAACTCGAAAATTCATATCAAACATTCTCTTAACTTTTCACAAATTCCTGAGAAAGTCATAAATATCTCAAATATCTTTTCAAAAGCACCCTATATTACTATTGATATATTCAAGTTGTTTGAACTTCCAAAATCAAACAAACCTGTTGACAAAAAACCAATTCAACCTCGCAATCTGTGTGAAGACGAAGTTGAAGGCTTGCATTATTTCTGGGTGAAAGAAGCAAGTGGATCAAAGTACCTAGAAGCAGAAATTTGTGTGACCAAGGAACTCAAGCAAATCTTTATCCAATCTATCCCCTTCTTGTAGAAGTTTTTATGTGATTTTTCGAAGATCATTTAGCAGATTTCCTCCGTGTGAAAAAGGAGAAGAAGGGACATAGTTGGGATTATACCACTCAACGAACTTTTCAAACTTTGTGTTCTTTACTTTATCGCATATTTTCTTTCAATCATTTTATATCATTGTGATGCACGAAAATCCGGTCGTGTATTTAACAGCAAGAGGATTGATCGTGTGTAGTAATAAAGTGGACAATTAAGTCCGGGATGTCGAATTCACAGAGACTTGTGTTTCAACAAGAACAACAATTTAAATTAAGCAATTGTAAAATTAAAATAAAAGAATCATAAACTGACAATTAAAACAATAGGTAAAAGGCAACTAAGACACATGCGTCGACACGAACTAATCAATTCTAGTTATACAAGTATTATAGTATTTCAAATAAATATTGTTGAGGTGGAAAATTCCTTAAGATTATTATCAATTCGATCCCTCGCTCCTGATAACCTGTGCTAGATTGGGTGTAACAATCTCTCTTGCATGCATTAAAAACTAGAATTTTTCCCGAATAAATTCGGCTAACAGCATCCGGAGTATGTAGTCATCCCTTGCATCAACTAACTTAGAATATGTTATTAATCCTCTTTGCACCTTAAATTACTTTCTCCCGAATAGATAATTTATGCATAAATTCATACATATGTTGGCCAAACACACGAAACATTAAGAACAATATATACATATATATATATACATAATAAAATACAACCTCTGAGGCTATCCAAGTAAATACACATGTGAGCCTAATTGAATTCAATTTGTACTACTAGTTGTATAATTTCTTCAATTGAATGTGGATAAATATAGTTATCAATTTTTATCCAAATGAATCAATTTTAAAAATTCAAAATAAATTAGTTACCAACATACTGTGGATTCAAAATAAGATTATCAGTATAATTCAAATTCAAATAAAAAATAACACTTCCATATCCACCCAACTTATAGTAATAGTTTTCAGTCATTCTTTAAGAACTATTTAATTAAATTTATTGATCAAGTATTATTATTATTATTATTTAAAAATAAATAATAAGATCTAATACTCATATAAATAAATTTTCCAATGATGACAAACAAAATTGAGTCAATTTTTTCATTAGTAATAGTTACCTCTGTTGGGAAAAATTGCATAAAAACAAAAACGCAGCGGAAGAATTATAAGTTTAATCCCAGTGGCCCATCTCTATTTCTCGTATTTAAATTGGGTTTTCCAAAATTAATTACCGTTCTCGCGTATGTTGAAATCTGAACCAGCTATGCAATCCTTTCTTGAACAGTAAATCCGTCGCTGTCTCTAAATTGCCACGCTGGAGTCAAAAACGAAAATCACCTTCTTCTTCACCTTGATGGACGGCTAGAGTGAGAGAGAAAGGGAGGAGAGTTTGACTTGGAGAGAAAGTTTGTGAGTTAATTCTCTTGACCTAGTTATTTTTTCACTAAGTAGTATATATATGCTACAATAGAAAACAATAACCTAGGCTTCATAAGCCCCTAGACGCCCACTGTAGGCTTTTAAGCCTTCGGGCTTTTGTTTATTAATTAATTAAATAATTAATATTATTTGTCCAATAAATAAATTAATTAACTAATCAATTAAATTCATGTTAATATTATAATTAAATTCCCATGAGAAATTAATTAATTCATTAACTTAATTAATTAATAAAATCATCTAATGATTAATTAATTAATCTCGATATCCAATACCGAAAATTCTCTCAAGTCTTTTCCTACGATTTTCTTTTTGTACTTCCTTTAAGCGCGACTCTTTAGGTTCGTCTCAAAAGGCAATTGGGAGAAAACCAAAAGGATGTGAGTAACACCTAGCCAGTCACGTGGCTCACATCGTATCCCAATTGAGAACGAATGAATAGGATTATTCCAAACCATATACGCTGTGAATACCGTACGCGTATAAACCTTTTATTCTTGTATCTCAGTCAAGTGAGAGTCATGGTTTTAGTCAAACTCACATGACTTGACCATATGCTTAGGTCATTTTATGCTTTGGCCAAAGACTTTTAACCTCACTCATTCATGACTGCATAGGATACTTAGTTCATTCACTTATAAGAGAATAAATCTCATTTTGCTAATCAGTTAACAATGCTACTTGCCCATCAAGTCGCACTTCGAGGTCGATCCCACCAAAGGGTGATTTGGATCTAACTACTCTAATGACAGACTTGATGTCACAAGTACATCTTCAACTCGACTTCTCAGGTCTAAGGTTCACGCGTACCTATCACAACTTATCGGTTTCATCATTGATTGTCAGTAAGTGAATACCCATGTGATGAAACTGATGCGAGCCGTGTTCGAATATATTAGTCCAACTTATATGTCCATGACATAAGTTCCCACTATCATTCCCATAGTGTTCGACTGACACTTTCTTTGTCAAAACTTATATCATGCAAGTCCTTGTTCTGTATTGATGTCCAGTCAAATGCTTTCTTAGACTTGCGAACCTTATTTAGAGAATAAGGATCAAAGCCTTCTAGTGTCATTCTCCCTATCCCATAGGAAGTAGAAGATTTGCCTTATATTCAAGGACTTTACGTTGTTTATTAACACCTTACAAACGCCTATAAGAAAACAACAAGATAATGCCTTATATATAATAAAAGGTTATTGTTTAGTTACAAGTTAATGCCCTATAAATCTATCCTCTTTATGGCATTTGAAGGCATACACTCTAACAACCTCTCATTTTATTTTTTAATATTTATTCACTAATATTATTAATAGTGTTTTATTATTTTATAAATGAAATATATAATTTTATACTCATATAAAGAATTATCGATGATAATCGTTTAACTTGAATCATCTCTTTCTTTTTAGATTATAAATAAATTATGTAACTGTAGATATATATATTTTTTTAAATATTTTTTTAAATATCCAGTCTCCCGTGCCGTAGCATTGGGGTACGTCTAGTTATAATATATATTTTTATCATTAACCAACTCTTTTACATTGACATCTTTAGTAAAAATTTATAGTAAAAATTTATATAAACAAACACATCCTCACCAAAAATTTTCCAAACACTTATTTGAAAATTGCAAATCCAATTGTCATTCCCCAAGAGAAAATAAAAACAAAATACTAATTTATAAAAACAAAACCAAACACATTTATAGAAAAAAAAGGCAAACGTTCCAATACCATTTCCACCCAAAACATAGCCGGCCAAAGAGGTTTCTAGTGGAAAGCAATGGCCAATGGTTCAATTACAAACTCAATTTCTGGACTCTATTTATATTATTGTAGACAAGATTACACAAATTTGTCTGATAATTAAAAACAGGAAATGTTAATTAAATTTTTTTAACTTGTCTATGGAATTGAAGCATGTCATAGCAACGACACTCTTAACACAAAACAATGTAGATGCTAGCTCACAACTTGAATTGGCCTGGGTAACAACAATAGCACATTTAAATCACAAAACTAGCTTCTCTTCACTTGGGCAGCCCAGTTTCAGGGTTAATTAGAGATCGAGTTTCATCAGTTAGTACTATTGGACCTCTCCCAGGTCTTGTGCATATAAAGTAGCTTACATCGCCTCTATATTTCTGTGCTGGTATAGTCTCCTTGATTTCTGGAGGTGGAGCCAAAGCTTCAACATCCTTCATGTCCTCTATGCCCGCATCTTTTAATATCGTCTTGTCACCAATAACATAACTGCACAAACCGGAGACATATAGTATAAGAAGTTTTATGACAAGAGTGGTACGGTATTTGGCTTAGTTTATAGATGTTTGAAATTTTATAAAATATCCTCTTTAAAATCTCAGAAAATAAGCTTATAAGCTCCGAGAATCCCTATTAGGATCTTATAAGAAAAAAAGGAGACTCCAACTTAATTTGTGACTGTCCTAACAAACCTCTTCAATTTGACCATGTAAGTAACAAATTTGTCATTGCTAACATCTTGTATTTTATTTAGTTTAACCCAAACATTGAAGAGCTTATGGATAATCGAAACATGACAACTTGAAGCTCGGGAAACATATTTTAGACAAGCCTAGACAAATGTCCTCTGAGAGAAAGATCTTAGGCGAAATTTGCAAACTGAAAACTACCTGTTCAAATCAGTATCTGACTGAGGAGGAAAGTGAAAGAGCAGCCTCTGAAGCAGAAGGGCTGCAGTCTTTCTGTTACGTGAAATTAACACTGCATTTGGCCCAGCATCAAACGTATAAGCAACCTGTGAAGTATCTTGTGTTAGTTACTTTTGGCCTAAAAGGCAATCTACAGATAACTGCCCCTGTGTTAATTTTGACAAGTGTGCCTGAGGTTTAGATAGGATTGGCGCTCAAACAATCAAACTAGGGAACTACAGTCGGGCCATTGCAACAATTATCTTAAAAGCAACTGATGTAGCATAAAAGGTGTTCGCTGGGAAAGGGGTACAAGAATCAAAACTGGGGAAAATTGTCGATTAGTTCAAAGGTGGATCAAAGATTAAAGAAGGCCATGCTTATTCTAATTCATCGTTTTTGATACAAGGTAATTTAGCAAGCAAATGGTGTTCTTGAACAAAACAAAGTTGCAAAGAGAGAGAGAAATGAACCTGAGGGGTTCCTTCGTAACGGTTCCATTTTTCAACGCAGCTGATTATCCTGAAAGGTCAGTGACTTGATGCGGTCAAATAAATAATTTAAAAACAGCTGCTTGAAAACTTAAAAGAAGCATTGAGGGATGTAAACTTTGATTGCAAAAAGGTGATTGCCTGTGAGAGGTGTCGTTCATGTAAAATATAGGCGGTAAGGTATCCAGGCAGACAGCATGAAACTGATTACTATCCGCGCACGTCAAGCGAGCAAAAGCTGGAAAATCACATTTTTCTATTGCTTCCTCCATTTGGATTATCCGTTTTGGTACTACTTCCTGTCATATTTCGGTACACAGCTAAGACATGGAATTCTAGTTCTCAATCTGACGGATATTTCTAACCTCTCCTAAGATGTAAAATATCCACAAATTTTTTGAAGAGTACCCAGGAGGAGAATAACATACCTTTGCTCTATGCTTTACAAGCATACTGGTTTCAACAGTGTCACGCATGCCAGAGGTACTGCTTGTTTCCTTCTGTCTTGCACTTACCTGAAATCAAAAGAAGCACCACTTAACAGAAAATTTGAAGGAATACCAATTCTCTCATATATGAATGTGTTCTACAAAAGGCTGATATAATAGTGGCAATATACAATAGTCCTAAGGTGTCAATAAAATAACCATGGTGAAAGAAAAAAATGACACCTACCCACTATTTGCAATAAACTAGGTTTACTTAACTTCAATTGAATGCTACTAGCAATATTGTATGAGTGATTGACCTATTTAACTCATATTACTTTGTGAACGAGTGTTAGTAATACGAGTTCTCATACTAAATGCCCTTACTATGAAAATGGAAACAGTCACGACTTACATGCTAATTTGGAAAATTGTAACAATCAAATGCATAATAAAAAATGGAAAAAGTGATTACTACATCCCAGGTAATTGTCATTTTCAAAGAAAAGAAGTAGTGAATTTGGTTATTTTTTCTTTCACCCTTGTTATTGGAAATGAACTGTTTGATCAGAGGACTCAACAAAATATATGTAAAATATATATACTATCAATAACAACAAATTATTGAAACTTAAATTTTAATTTAACAGTAGTAAAAATAAAGATAAGTTGGTATTGGAAATGAACTGTTTGATCAGAGGCAGAACTCAACGAAATATATGTAAATATATATACTATCAACAACAACAAATTACTGAAATTTAAATGTTAATTTAACAGTAGTGAAAATAAAGATAAGTTGGTATGGGGCAGAAGTCTTTGAGGAAGTATGGTTTAGAAGAACAGAAAATTAAAGACATACTGTCAGCTAGTAATATGATTATATTTGTAAAAGATGCAATTAGAATACCACAATGAGTAGCATACAATGAAATTACTGTAATTTAGAAGAGAACGGGGTAAATCAAGTAAATGAGTATGAGTTGATATAAAAAGAGTGGATACACACCACTGCAATGATAATAACAAGGTCATCCCAGTGCTTCTCATCTGCAAGTTGAACTGCAATGCTGTCGCTGCCATTTTCCTCCTTCAGCCACCCGGAAAAACAAATTAGAAAAGTCATAATGACAATTAACATGCTTTTCCAAAAGAACTTATGAGAATTGAAACTTAGAAAATAAACATACTTTTCCCATGATCCACTTGACAAATCCACCATACAGGCTGCGACAAGCACTTCCCGAACCTTGCCTGGTTTAAATACAAAAAATAATCATTTTATTTTACTAAAGTCTTTAGAACTCTAGACAGAAAAGCGATCAGAGACCTTATTACAGAATATTAAACAAGATATAATCATAAGGGAAGCAAAAATGTTGATAGGTAAACTGTGGTTAAAATCCTCCTCCTTTGCATCTTCGGCTTATACAAAAAGTAGAAAAGAACAAATATAGGTTTATCAATGTCCCATGGAACTAAAAAATGCAAACATGCAAACATGCAAACAAAAGAATGCATAGAATTGCTCAGCTTAATTTTCAAGAAATATCTAAGAAAGATATCTCAGGTCAATGAACTTGAAGTAATGTACATGAAGAGATATATAAATCACCTTGCAATTGCAGATAGTCTACTGTGATCTTCTTTCACGTTCATTAGCTTAGCAAGGGAAAAAACTGTAGAATAAATCAAAAGTGTAAACATTGTCATCAAAACTAGTTATGTCAAGAAAATGTAGATCAGAAACATTGCAGTCTTTATACTAGAGATAGCAGAAACATACAACATGGTCAATTTAATGTATAAAATAATATTTTAAGCCCACATACATCAACTGTGATTCAAATAGGTAAGAAGTAATCCAATCTGCATGCTTGATCCCAAAAAGAACAACCGTAATAAAATTAAACTTTGGCAGAAAGCAGAAAGACATTAGGATAAGGAAACCAGTAGCACAAACAGTAAAAATAAGTAAGTTTCAACTTAACAAGTGTCACGTGAGACGAGCCACTTGGCCTAGAAAAGGAATTGAAATTTATCTAAGAGTAAGTAGGGTGGCAATGACGCAAGGTAAAGATACAAACAAAGATAGAAAACGATCATGAATGATGCACTCTGTTCAATCTAGTGCAAAAATCTACATGTTGGAACTCATTTGAAATTTACATGATCAAGAATTTTCTAAAGGAGTACAGGGTCAAAGATAGCATTAAGGTCCTTAGCATTTCCAGTAAGTTGGTTAGGTATTAACAAAGACTCTAGAGATTCTTTTCATTAGTTAAAATATGTCATATTGAATCATTTGTAATTGAGCCTAGAAGTTCAAACATTGAAGTATCAAAGTGGCCAACCAACCTTGAAAATTCAGCCACATGTTACGCTAAATATACAACTAAATATGCAACAAGATATGCCCTAGAATTTCAAAAGTAAAACGCCTGGATCATCATTACACTTTGTCTTTTGTCATTATTCAATGACCATACATTAGATTATTTTAATTGTATCAAGCGCAATCAACATGAGATCAGTTCATCCAGGTGATAAAGATTCAAGGGAACCATTTCAAAGAAAAAAATTTGGAGTGATCAAAAAATTTATTTACACAATTGCGAGTCTCATAATGCTCCCATCTTCAAAGCCTTCAAAAGATAAATCATGCAATGTGGAAAAGGGAAAGCATAACGTTGTGGTTTTTGTAAGCAAGTGGTTGAGAAATTTATATTACCGAGGCATGCCAAACCAGCAGCTGATGACGCCAAACCAGCAGCCGTAGGGAAATTGTTATAAGAAACAATGTGCAGATGCAGCTTCTCCCAATCCTTTTTTGTGATCTTAATGCCCTTCTTCTCATCCTCGACATCACTAGCACGCGAGCGAAGTTCCCTCAAGCAACTTTGGAATCTACCTCCAGAAAGAGATACCTCCTACACTAACAGGAAATTCATAGGTAAATGAATAAATCAGAACCTTTTTTTCTTGACAATTCGATTGCTGAGCATTATAAAGCTAATAAAGAAAATAGGTCATTTCTGAAATTCTAAGGAAGCAGAACGAACTCAGCGCGCAGAGCCAAACACAAGACTGTATTGAACATTAAACGTCACCTAATATATTTTGATTAGCTTTAATCTAAAAACCGAAATTTACAAAGAAACAATTCGTTAATGATGTAACCATAAAAGAAAAATATTAATGGTGCACATTAATAGAAATTACTATTAAAAAAAAAGTCACCATAAAAAAAGAAAAAATCTTGCTTCCTGAAAAA
The DNA here is from genome assembly GCA_019426215.1 of Buddleja alternifolia. Taxonomy (NCBI): domain Eukaryota; kingdom Viridiplantae; phylum Streptophyta; class Magnoliopsida; order Lamiales; family Scrophulariaceae; genus Buddleja; species Buddleja alternifolia. The sequence goes on along the minus strand of CM033395.1, from coordinate 17,394,717 downwards.
CGGTTTTGAGTTGTAAAAAAAGAGCTATGTTTGCAGCTGTGATTTATATGATTTGGCTTGAAAGGAATAGGAGGATTTATACTAAAGAGCTTAGTTCAGTGAATAGTATAGTAGAAAAGATTTGGAAGGTTATTCAATGTAAATTTGAGTGTTACTAACACCAGGTATGCCTAGAAATCTTGTAAAGTTTGAGTTTAATAGAAATGCGCTAATCTTTCCCCAAAAAAAAAAAAAAATTTTGAATTCTAACATCAATACTGGAAAGACTTCATTCACTGCGGAAATGTATATTAGCCACAAACTATAGGGCTGAAAATGAATGGAACGTGCTTGCAAGCTTCAGAGAGACTTCGCAACTTGTAATCGAGCTGGCTTAACTGACCATAGATCAAGCCTGGTTATTCTTGTTCATTAGCTCTTGAGATTTTATTACTTCACTTGTATTTAAAATATTACTCCTAATGAATTGCAACAATTATTATTTATATGAAACTACCAATCCTCTCAGAAGCAGAGTCGAACTGGAACCACCAGTCAATAAATTTACTCGGGAATCGCAGAATAACCAGACTTTGGTCTTACACCCCATCTCGAAATGGAAGACCAATAGTACGAGGAGAAGTTATAAGTACAAGTAATTCATGTAAATCAAGACTTGCACAAAAATCAAATGCATATAAACACAAAGCAGACGAGAAAATCATCAACCACAACTAGCTAATAACACACTAAGAGTAAGAACCAACAACATCAACTTAAATCACCAGCAATGAAAGCAATAATACTAATAATAATAAGACCAAATCAACAACAATAACAATAAATCAGGTATTAATCCGATGGTACCTTTCCGTTGAGCCACATGCGATCATGAGTGAAGGCGGGGGATACGGCGACGGAGGTGGTGGTGCAAAGGTGGTCGGGGTCGAGAGTAACGCTAATACTGTCGTTGATGGGAAGAATTAGGTCTTCGTCTCTCTTTCCCCAGTACTTTATCACCGCGATGTTCGTCGGCGTCTGCGCCGTCACCGTCAATACCCAATTCTTCCCGCCGCCCTCCACCGCCATTTTTGAAATAATAATGAATTTTTATGAATGAATGGATTGGATTGGATCTCACAACTGGGGCCAATGTAAGGTTACTTATATATATAAATATATAGATGATGTAACAACAGAGTTGCCGTTGCTGGAGTGTGTACGTATAACTGGTTTGTATGTATGTATATGCGCATGTGTATTGTGTGTGATGTGTTGTTAGTCAGCGCTTGCGGTCATAAAAGAGGATCCATCCACCATTGTTGAATAAAATGAAAAATGGTTTGAGTTTAGTTAGAAACTATGGCGGTGGACCCCACTTGTGCTTTTATTAGACTCACAAGTCCCAACAAAAATAGGAATAATCCAAAAATCCTAGCTCAATTATTGTTTTTGTGTAGTTTATTTATAAAATAAATTATCAATTACATGATTTATATAATTTACTATATCGATGATAAACACTTGAATGTAGAGTTAGATTTTTCCATTTTTTTGGTTCAGAAAGTAAGAATAAGTGTTCTTTGTTCCCACTTCCCTTTCACTTTCTCGTGCTTGTTTTTTATTTTCTCTCTCACCGGAAGTAATAAATGGGATTTGTGGAGAAAATATCATTTACTCTTTTTCCTTCCAAAAAGTAGTCTGAGCCATGGGATATGTTTTTTTTTTTTTTTTCTTCGAGTAACATGTTTGGACGGGTTGTTTAGATATCATTGTCATAAGCATGTCTTCGTAAAACTCATTGGTTGGGACAATAAATAACAGGCAAAGTAGATTTATTTTGAAAGTTGCGTTATTTCGAATTAAATCCAAAAATTGAGAAATTGTCGGACAAAACCTTTTTAATCATTGAATGAACCGACAAATCATAAATAGGAAAAAACTCACTTTTCTCTGTTTTGGTAAAAAAAAATTCAAATAATTAACTAGAATTTCCAAAATTGCAAAGTATGAATAGAAAATTTGATATTATTTTTTTTTGAGAAAAAGTCTTAATAGGCATACCATTCAAATACTTTTTTCAGAAAATTTGCTCTAAAAAATTACTTTTTTAAAGAATAACCGTGTCATACAATTAGGCCCCGGCATTGGAAAATTTGCGCTGGCTGTGTCATTAGCCCTCTTTAATTTAGAATGGTAATGACTTAAAAGTACCACGGCTCTATGGAAAAAGGGAATTAGAGAAGGTGATGCTGATGATATTATTATTTAGTGACCACCAATGATGAATATAGGTTTGGCCGCCTCAAGTCCTTTTAACAACTATAGGCATGGTACAATCTATTTTCTCAAACTATAAAAATATAGATCAAATAAAAATCTTATTGGTAGTCCCTTAAGTTTTTCTTTTCTACTATTTTCCCACGAATTTACAATGTATCTTATTGGTCCCTCAATTTTCAAAATTATCAAATTTTAGTTTCTATGGTCACAATTTCGTTAAGAATTGACGGAAGAAGTTTATTTTTTTTTCGTGACATAACGAATAGACTAGGAGACTGCTCTACGAGATAAGAGAAAATATTGAACACCTTAAGGAAAAAATCCTTCACGTCACGATAGGCGCATGGTCCAAGACCTCAAAGAAAAGGACCTCGCTTCATCACTACATACGAAATGAAAAAAAGCCACATGCAGGGAAACTTGCACGTGTGGTTTTGGACGGGCTTTCCTGAGGTATCTAATAACCTTGCTTCTACTTGCCGCTGGCACACCTCTCCTAGCTATTGCCTATTTATTCTGGAATAATCTTTTTAGGAGGAACAATTTTATATATTTCTGCCAAATCCTTCTATTATTAAGTATGGTTGGTACCATTTCGATGTGTTTCGATTCTTCCGAACAAGAGAGGTTTGATGCTTTTGAATTCATTGTATTAATTCCACTTCCTACTCGCAGTATGCTCTTTATGATCTAGGGAAGGATGACAGAGCCATTGAACCCTAAAACAAATCAAGAATCAATCTCATGAATAGGAAACCGATGGATATGAATTCTAAGCTCAGACTTTGACTAATCTATTCAAAAATAGACTAATCAGACTAATCAGGCTATCAGTTGAACAAATTTTTATTCTTGCATGAGGGAATATTTCATCAATTTCTTACGAAATTGTGACCTTAATGATCTGTTGGGATTATGCCCTCGATGCCAATGATAAAAAAAAATTGTATAGGGTTTTTTCCTTTATATTGTACAAACTCTTGTTTTGATATAAAAGGCAATTTACATTTGTTCAAGTAAATCTTAATGAAATTAACGAGTATTGAACATATAAGTCCTAAGTAATCGAGAGAGAGAGAGAGAGAGAGAGAGCTTCTACTCCTTAAGGATCAAGGAGAGGGACACTAGAAATGTCATTTCCTTGATTACTCAAAATGGGTTTGCAAGTCGAAAAGTCTTAATTGGGCGTATGACTCGACTTGTATGACACAGGCTAACAAAGAGTGTGAGTCAGTCACTAGGTTTTAGTGAGAGCTTGTGTCGTAGATATGTCAATGGAATTGGCCTATTCGAACACGGCTCGCTGTAATCCAATCACATGGGTATTTACTCGGTGACTATCAATGATTGGAATACTGGTCGCGATAGTGTACATGAGCCTTAGACCTGAGGAGTCACGAAGATTGTACTTGTGACACTAGACTTGTTATTAGAATAGTCAGATCCAATTCACCTTTAGGTAGGGTCGACCTAGAAGTAGGGTCTAGGTGGGCAAGCAACAATTGTTCGGTGACTACTAAAATGGGATTCACTGTCTCGAGTAGTAAACGAGTCAACATCCTGTGTAATCATAGGTAAATGAAATCACAAGTTTTTTGCCAAAGTAGGTAAACTAACTCGTGTGGAACACGAGGGGTAGTTTGGTAAGTTCATCTTACTATGATTTCTTAAGCGCAGCTTCGGATTCTGTGAGTTTGACACATTTCATGACTCTCACTCGATCGGGATGTTACAATGAAGGGCTTATATCCACATGGTACTCGTGACCTAAAGCTTCGAATTGATTAAATCCTTTTAATCTCAATTGGGTTCGATGTGGGTCCATAGGACTGGCTAGATGACACTTACATCCTTGGTTTTTTCCGATTGTCAATTGAAACGAATCTAGAGAGTCGCGCTTTCAATGAATAATTGAAGAAAAATCTTTAAGTTTGACGAATAAGGTTAATGAGGAAATTTGTCATTTGATGAACAAATAAATATGTGCATGGGAAATAATTTATTTAATTAATTAAAAACAAATTAAAGAGCAAATAATAAATAATTAGATTTATTTATTATTACTCTTAGTCAAAATTATTAATTGGATTAATTAATTTAGACACGTATTAATTAATGTTTAGATGACTTAATTAATAAGTGGACTAAGTTGAATGTCATTAACCCACTTACATGCTCTGGGCATGTAAAATGAGATGGATGGGCTTAAGGAATTAATTAATTCCAAGCCCATCACCTTATTTAAATACACTCTCCTAATTAATCAAAAGCATTCCTACACTTTACAACTTAAGAGAGGAGAAAAATAAACCTCTCCCCTCCTCTAACCCTACCCGTCGACCACCATAGCCAAGAGAAAGCAGATTTTTTCTTCAATCTTTTTCCGGCTTGATATCTAGAGGCAGGAGCCCGGGGTTGCTGCTACTACAGTAAATCAAGACTTTACACGCTACCATAAGGTAGATGTAATTTGATTTACATCTTTTGTATGGAAAATTATTAAACCCCAAAAGTGTTTCGATTGTGAATCTGGATACATTTCTTTTTCCTCTATGCATAGTCGTATCAGAGCCAACTTTATGGCGTTCAATGATTTTCATTTTTTGTTGTGATGGAAATATTTTCTTTATGATTGATTCATCATGAAAATTTTATTAAATTATATTTTTCATGCATAGATTTAATTTTTGGAATATTAAATCTGAGTTGTTAGATAATTGCATAATTTATTTTTTGAAAATAAATCGGTTTTTAATATAGTATTTGAATTAATGCATGAATATAAAATTGGGGATTAGAAAAATTGCATGAAAAATGACTCTGAGAAGTCGTCGTCAGCCGCCGAAACAAGCAGCGCTACCAAGCAGTCCGCTAGGCGAACTGCTCACGACCCTAATGGGCTTGCAAACAGTCCGCCTAAGCGGACTACTGTAGTGAGAAACCCACTTTAATGATCTATATATGGAAAGACTTTCTTTTGTTCATGTAATTCTTTATTGGCATTTTATAAGTTATGAACAAACAACTAATCCATGTATGTTAGATAAACATTCCACTCCGTATGAGATAGAGAGATAGGTACTGGAAGGGTTAAGTACTTGTACACTTATTGGAGAATTTTAATTGGGCATTCAGATTGGAACAAACTTGTATAACACATGCTCTAACAAGGAGTGTCAGTCGAACACTATGAGATAAGGGAGCATGTGTCATAGATACGTCAATAGGATTGATGTATTCATACACACACCTTAATGATCCAATCACATGGGTTTTTTTCTCAGTGTCTGTCATTGATTTGATTATTGATTATGGTCGTATGCATGAGCCTTTGACCCGAAGGATCATAGTCACAATATGCTTATGGCATTGGACCTGTTAATAAAGTAGTTAGGTTCAGTTCATCTTTAAGTGAGACCAACCTCAACGTGATTGAAACAAAATAAAGATGAATGATTGAGAAATAGAAGAAATGGGGGCAGGAGGTTTAATCACTTAATAAGTGGCCAACATTAATGTTAGTTTCCCAACTGAGCATTGATCTCTTTTCACATTAAACCAGATGTGTGAATATTTATTTTTCCATGATAAAGAAGCTCAATTTGTAGATGTTTATTATTGCAATCACCTATCTTCCCTAATCAATCTTTTTCTCCCTCCCTCTCTCTCACTACTACAGAATTAATGGCCTATTACAATGGTTTTTTTGGACCTATTACAGCGGTTTTAACCACTGTAATAGGTACCTATTACAGCGGTTATAAAAATAACCCCTGTAATAGGGGTGCCTATAACAACGGTTATTTTTATAACCGTTGCATAAGCTTTTTTTTTTTTTTAAATATACGCGTTGATATCTTGAGCAATGTGGAGATAATGTAACAACATTGATCCATTAGATAGCGGCTCAAAGTTAAATGACATGTACAATTGTAATTCCCACAAAGCGAGACTAGGTTCACTGCTCATATATATAAGTAAAGTACATAGATCCACAAACAAGAATATCCCTCACACACATAATACGGGGACAAAACTAATTGCCAGTTACAAAACATCTACCAGCCCAACATGAACATTTCTAGAGAGGCACCATAACCAAATCTCAATATTCAAGAACAATGAAAAGGAAACTATGCAAAGAAATGATCAACTAAAATTACTCCTAAGGTTTCTTGAGTGCAGGCGCGATCAGGAGATTTCAAAATCTCATAGTAAAACACTGAGAAGTTGAGTGCTAGTCCAAGACAGATTGGATGAGTTGGGGCAAGCTTAGCAATAGCAATATCCTGCAGATCAAAGAAACACACTCACTTCCCAATAATCCATGAAAATCATGAGCATTGATTTGCATCAAACTTATGCAGTTGGAAGCAGATTATAACAAGGAATTAATTTCCATTTTCTTTCTACATAAAAGTGAAGTCCAAGAAATGTACACAAACAATCACATTAAAAATAAAGAATAATTGCAGGATTTGAATCAATTTGCTACTGACAAATTCATACTCGTTAGAAAGATTACACGACTCGCATATTAAGAACACGCAATTATTTCAAATTGAGTTTCATTAAACAACAGGCACCGTGTGTAACAAACAAAACCTATTCAAAGAAGGTAAAAGGAGGAATCCGACAAAAACACAATCAGGAATCACAAATAATATTACTCAAAATTTCTAAGCGAACACCACTAAAAGATTTAGTAGGAAGTGAAACTTAAAACAAGGTCAGGAAGTTGAAGCAGTTACCCATAAGTGAGAGAACCTAAAGGCCAACAAAATGATATAATTAATGTGCCTGCATTAGTTTCGTGAGAGAAAATCTAATGACAACACTCCAAATTTCATTACTCACATCATATCTTAAATTAATTAAGTCGCATAACCAAATTCATTAATTAGCCACTTATAGCGCTTAAGTTACAGTTTCAAATCAAGACAAGGGCACAAAGATGCCCAAACAAATCATACATTTAACAAATTGACATCCAACAGACGATGGTTCATCAAATGTATAACTTGTGAATTTGAGTTCCAAGTTTGTACCAGTTTTATATCAACCTAGGATATCCATATCCAAAACCCAAAAGTGCCTAAACAACAGTTTCTGTGCAGATTGTTCGTAAGGATAACAATCCAGATATGCAAATATAGTTCCAGTTCCACATCATCAAACGAATAATCAATGTTATAGATCTAGCTCATAAATCACTTGAAATTCAATTTTCCAAACTAGTATATAAACAAAAATATGCATAAACATCCGTCTGAAATTTTAAGATTCATTCATGTTAGGAATCCCGTACAGAAAAATAGAGAATTGCAGCAAAAGATTCGAAGATTCCTACCGGTAGATCACAAAAATAGATCTGATGATTTTTCATGGGTTTCATAAAATTTAGAACGAATAAACTTACCCTTTTGATTCGTTTATTGATTCTGCAGAATAGCAATCCTCCAAGGGCTCCTGTCTCTAAAGCTTCACGCGAAATGAGCCTTCCAAAGATCCCGAGACTCCTCCTTCTTTACAGTAGTGGATGGCTAGAGAGGAGAGAGGGGAGAGAGTTCTTTTCTTTTTGTGTTGTGTGATGTTATCTTGTTACTTAGGGTTTGTTCCACTATAGGAGTCCTTTTAAACTCAACTAACTTGTGGAATAAGTTAGAGACTACTCCAAAAAGCCCTAAGTGGCCGCCCCTCCTAGGGTTGCCTTGGACTGGGTGGGCTTTTAATTTGCTCGTCAAATTTCTAACCCATCTATATATTTAAATTTAAATTCAATTTAAATATAATATATACTATTAATTAATTCCAATTAATTAATGTACAAATCAAATAATTTAATTTAATCCAATTAAATTAAATATTTAATTAATTGATTTAATCTAATTAAATCAATCAGTCCATTTAATTCTTTCTAAAAGATTTACACAAAAAGATACATCCCGCTCGTTTCTTATAACGCGACTCTTTAGGTTCATCTCAATTGGCAAAGGGAGGAATTACCTAAGGATGTGAGTGTCACCTAGCCAGTCCCATGGACTCACATCGTAACCCAATTGAGTACGAAATGAACGAATCATTTTACGAACCTCTTGATCATAAATGTCGTATGAGTATAAGCCCTTCACTGACGTATCCCGATCAAGTGAGAGTCATGGAAAATGTCAAACTCACTAAACTTGATACTGTGCATTAGATTATAGCATAATGAAATTACCAAACTACCCTCAATGTCCCACATGAGTTAGTTGTTATGCTTTGGCCAAAGACTTATAATTTCATTAGCCTATAATCGCACAGGATACTTTCTCGTTTACTATCGAGATAGTGAATCCCATCTTAGCGATCACTGATCAACTGCTACTTGTCTCATTAATATCGCACTTCGAGGTCGACCCCACCGACGGGTGATATGGGCCTAACTACTCTGGTAACAGATCTAATAATACAAGCACATTGATTATGAACCCTCAAGTCTAAGGCTCACGCATACTATTACGATTAGTAATCCAATCATTGACAGTCACTGAGTAAATACCCATGTGATCGGATTACTACGAGCCGTGTTCAAACATGTCAATTCCATTGACATATCTATGATACTTGCTTCCACTATCCCTATAGTGTTCGATTGGCACTCATCGTCAAAGCATATGTCATACAAGTCAAATCTTAATGCCCAATTAAGATTCTTTGACTTGCGAACCCTTTTAAGTGATAAGGTGTAAGACTCTTCCCATGCCACGTCTTTATTCCATAAAGAGCAAAGAGTCAAAGCTTTATTCACATGGACTACATGTTCAATACTTATTTAGATGCCATAAAGATTTATATGAACAAAATACAGATGCCTTTATTAATATCATTTTAATAGTTTGTACAACATAATAAGATACGCTAATCTAACTATTTGTCCTCATTGGCATCTAGGGCATATACCTAACAATCTCCCACTTGCACTTAATGCCAATCGCTTTGGTATCTTATACCCATCTTCTCAAGATGTTGCTCTAGCACCGCCTGCGCTAATGGCTTAGTGAGTGGGTCAGCTACGTTATCCATTTTGAGGCTATTTTCTGCACGGCGTTGTCGCCTCTTCCAATAATTTCTCGAATTATGTGATATCTCCTCTCTATGTGTTTGGATTTGTTGTGAGACCTTGGTTCCTTTGCTTGCTCGATGGCTCCGTTGTTGTCACACCATAGTGGTAATGGAAGCTCCATGCTTGGAACAACTTGAAGTTCAGTAATGAACTTCTTTATCCAAACAGCCTCCTTGGCTGCCTCCGAGGCTGCCACATATTCAGCTTCGGTGGTCGAATCGGCAATTGTGCTTTGCTTGGAACTTTTCCAAGACACTGCTCCACCGTTCAAAGTGGATATGAACCCAGAAGTGGATTTTCAGTCATCGATGTCAGATTGGAAATCTAAATCAGTATAACCATCCACTTTCATTTCTCCATTGCCATATGTGAGGATCATATCTTTAGTTCTTCTCAAGTACTTTAAGATTGATTTCATGGCCATCCAATGTTCTTTGGCTGGGTTAGCTTGAAACCTACTTACTACGCTCACAGCGTATGCAAGATCTGGTCTCGTGCATAACATAGTGTACATGAGACTTCCCACAGCTGATGCATAGGAGATGGTATTCATTTCTCTTCGATCTTCCTCATTTTGAGGACTCATTTTTTTGGAGAGATGAATTCCATGTCTCATGGGCAAAAGACCTCTTTTAGAATTTTCCATCCCAAATCGCTTCAGGACCTTTTCTATGTAGAGGGCTTGGGAGAGACCTATTGTCTTATTCGATCTATCCCTGTAGATTCGAATTCCTAGGACATAGGTGGCTTCTCCTAAGTCTTTCATGGAGAATGTGCTTGAAAGCCATGTCTTAACGAAAGTTAGCAAACCTATATCATTCCTTATAAGTAGAACGTCGTCCACGTATAGTACCAGGAATGATATCTTGCTCCCACTAACCTTTTTATAGACACATGGTTCATCCTTGTTTTTGATAAAGCCGTTGTTTCGTACTTCTTCATCAAAACGAAGGTTCCAACTGCGAGAGGCCTGCTCCAGTCCATAAATGGACCTATTTAACTTGCAGACCTTGTGAGAATCTACATTGGATAGAAAACCTTTGGGCTGCTCCATATAGATATCCTCCTCAAGGAATCCATTTAGGAAGGCGGTTTTCACATCCATTTGCCAGATCTCATAATCCAGGTATGCAGCTATTGAAAGTAGAATTCTAATGGATTTGATCATAGCTACTGGTGAAAAGGTTTCCTTATAGTCAATGCCTTTCTTCTGACTATACCCTTTCGCCACTAGCCTGGCCTTATAGTATCCACCTTGCCATCTGGACCTATCTTTCTCTTATAGATCCATTTGCATCAAATAGGTACAATACCTTTGGGAGGATATACTAGATTCCAGACTTGGTTCAAACACATCGAATCCATTTCCACTTTCATAGCTTCATGCCATTTTGCAGAATCCATATCCATCATTGCCTGGTCATTACTAGAGGGATCATCTCCATGATTTCCTTCTGCTACTGCACACAAATTATGCTCTCCTTGTAGTAGAGAATCATATCTCGCAGGCGGTTGAGATACTCTAGTAGACCTGCGCACTGATGGTTGTGTCGTTTCTGGGTCGGGTTGGGTCTCTTGAACAGTGTCTTCCACAGGGGATTCATTTTGTTCTTGTAGAACAATACTTCTACCATTTCCTCCTTCTCGAATGAATTCTTCTTCGAGAAAGATTGACTGTAAGGCAACAATAATTCTCTGATCATCGGGAAGGTAGAAAAGGTATCCCATGGAATCCTCGGGATATCCAACGAATCGCCCTTTCATGGACCTAGGCTCTAATTTCTCTGCCTTGGTCTTTTTCACGTAAGATGGGCAACCCCATATTCTTATGTGTTTCAGATTAGCCTTCCTTCCACGCCATATCTGATACGGTGTTCTAGGAACAGATTTGGAGGGACATCTATTCAGAATGTGAGTTGCTGTAAGCAGCGCGTGCCCCCCCATAGTGAAATAGGCAAATCTGTGTAGCTGAGCATGGATCGAACTATGTCGAACAGTGTTTGATTCCTTCGTTCTGCTACGCCATTTAATTGTGGAGTTGCTAGAGGAGTAAGCTATAACAGTATGCCATGTTCCCGAAGGAACTGGTCAAACTCCGCATTCATATACTCGCCACCGCGGTCAGACCGAAGTTTCTTGATATGACGTCCGGTTTGGTTTTCGACTAAAGTCTTGAATTCAATGAATTTCTCCAATGATTTAGACTTGTACTTCATTAAATACACGTAGCCATACCTAGAATGGTCATCGGTAAATGTGATGAAGTACTGAAAACCACCACGGGCCATATTTCCAAATGGTCCACACACATCAGTATGAACTAGACCTAAGACTTCTGTAGCTCTTTCAAAATTCCCTGTGAAGGGGGACTTGGTCATTTTGCCTTGGATACAAGACTCACAAGTGGGACAGGGATCAGATTCCAATGAGTCTATGACTCCATCCTTTTCTAACTCGTGTAGTCTTTGGTCCCCGACATGACCTAGTCTCAAGTGCCATAGCTGTCTCAACTTTGTATCATACATTCTGCGTTTTCTTGTTACAGCATTAACATTACAATCATTTTGGACATTAATATAATATAAACCATTTATTAAAGACGCATTGCCAACACATTCATTTCTAAAATAAATGTCACAAGAATTGTTCATAAAGGAAAATAAATAACCTTTCCTGACTAAAACAGGAATTGAAACAATATTCTTAAGCCCGTTGGGCAAAACAAGGCAATTGTCTAAATATAATAAATGTCCAGATGATAAACTAAGGGAAGTGGTGCCAATGTGTGAGGCTGCTACACTATGACCACTGCCAACATTAATCATCACTTCACCATGCTCCAGCTTCTTACTTCTTTCCAGCTCCTGGTTCATAACACATATGTGAGCGCTAGCCCCAGAGTCTAGAATCCAGGAAGTTGAAAATATGGTAACAGAACAATTTGTTTCTAAAACATTAAGTTCCACACTTGAAGTAATTTTCACTTTCAGCTTAGGGTAGTCATTTTTCCAGTTGTCCACCTCTTGGCAGTGAACACATGTTGTTGCAATCCTTGGGCGCTTCTTTCCCCTTCTATGGTTATCAGAAGTAATTCTTATGCCGAGCAATCCATTTAGAGGTAAATCATCCTCCAATTCCCTCCTCGTGAGAGCTTGTATGTGAACAAGTCTGTCTTTAAGATCCATTAAAGAACCTCCCAGGTCATCAACTTCAAAGTCATTGACAAAGGCAGAAAAGGATTTGGTAAGAAATTGAAGAATAAGGTTTACTTGTAGATGAAAATCCATGAAACTTCCCAGAGTTTGGAGTCTTCCAATCATGGATATCATGTTCATAACATGACTTGCCACTTCATCATTTTCTCCCATTCTTGCTTGGAAAAGTTCCTTCGATAAATAATACCAAATTGTTTCCATGTTCCCCGAACATTTCCTCCAAATGAAGCATGATGGATTTGGGATTATCCATTTCCAAATGAATATATCTCAATTCCTTGCTCATTGACTTCAACATGTAATTAGTGACCTTTTGAGCATCAGAATTCCATTTCTTGTTAATTTTGAGAACAGATGTTTCATTTTCAGCCCTAAGGAAAGTTGGACCATCTTGTTCTAAAACATGCTCAAGTGATTTCTTTCTAAGACCAACTCTTAGCCTCTTGACCCAGTGACCGTAGTTTGGTCCAGTGAGGACATTTTTTTCAAGCAGTATGGATAGAGGGTTATTAACCATTTTGAGAGAGATAAAATTACTATAGAAAATGACCAAGATTCAATTAGATAATTATGTTGTACCCAAGTAAAAATTAGAACTTTAATTTCTGACTTGGCTCCCACTACATTCTTCGAACCATTGCACTCCCACTGCAATGAACGGAAATCTCGTTGGAAAGATTTCATAGTGAGTGATTGAGTTCTTCAAAAATTTCAATGAGTTGCAATCTGTAACGATGTATGGCTCATTGGAACTTTTGAAGTGACATGCCATGTCAACCAGTCTTACTGATGATTCAATCTACCTTTGGCTCATGGATCACTCAACCTCAGCCTGTAACGAAATATTGATGGTGATCCATCTAAGTACTTTCCCATCAACTCCTATCGATCTAACAGTTGAATCTTATCTTGCAACCTGTAACGGTGTATGGGATAAGATTTGTTTCGACCGATGACATCAAATGCACTTGAAGAGATATGAATTATGAATTAATGCATAACCCCCATTAGTCGGGACGACGCCATGCATAACTCATAATCCCATCTTTTCCAAGTTTGATGGAGAGCCAGGATATCCAATATCCCTTACTTACTTACTATTTAATGTGGGAGAATTTTTGTAAAATTAAGGTCTCACTTTGCACATTAATTTATTATGCGCATATATGGATTATAATTATGCATACAAAGAAAAACCTAGTTATTCTAACAACGTGCATTTCCATGGACATTCTAAATTGATCCAAGACAATAGATCAATCAAGGGACGGGGGACTATTACAAATCTAATTTCTAATAGATCTTCGAGCTCCAAGCTAGAAAAGGTCCTACCTCTAATATACACAACACAGAAAGCACCCTATACATCATACTACCAAAATTAAAAGTACAAACTGGGGGACAATTGCCCAATACAACCCAGATAATACTAAAGCGGTAAAACCCTAAGTCCATGGAAGCATCCACCACAACATACATCAAAGCATGTAAGAAAACTATTTAAGTTCATGTTGGTTTTTGAGTTTAAAATTGACAAGAAATTCAAAACCGATTAAATCTAATTTAATTAGAAAAGATGAATTTTGATTTCAATTTTAAAAGGAAATAAATCCAATTTATTATTTAGGAAATAAGTCAAACTTATTCCTAATTTATTTTGGAAAAATATAATCAACCTAAAATAAATCTTATTTATTTAGTCATCGCAAATCATAAATAAAAATCCAATTTAATTTATGATATTATTAAATCCAATTTAATATTAAAGTCAAATCCAATTTTAACTTAATTAAATCCAATTTAATATTAAGAAAAACACTTTAGGAAAAAGGGGTTTTTGACAAATCACGGGTCGAATTCGTCTATTAGGGTCAAACCCTAATATTTATTAATTTATATATATATTTAAATATTAAAATAATATATATATATATTAATATACTGGGCCGGGCCCAGCAGCTGGGCCCAACCCAGCGCACGACTAGGGCGGCATATGCCGCCCTAGTTCCGTCGCCGGGTGGCGGCGCAAATCAGCGCTGTCACCCTTCATTTTTCCCTTTTTTTTTGTTTTTCGAATTACATGAGCAGTGGGGTGGTGCTCGCGTGTGCTTCAAAAACACACGGTAGTGCCACCCCGATTCGCCGTTGCTGGCAGCAAAAAAACATGTAATCGTGCGACGATTTCAAGGCGATGAATATTTTCAAAATTTTAGATTTAACATCGAATATTAAATACATAAAATTAAATTTTATAAAAATCCAATTTTAACCAACATAATCTTAAACGCAAAAATCATAAGATCTGTTTAAGTCTGCTCTGATACCACTGTTAGGAATCCCGTACAGAAAAATAGAGAATTGCAGCGGAAGATTCGAGGATTCCTACCGGTAGATCACAAAAATAGATCTGATGATTTTTCATGGGTTTCGCGAAATTTAGAACGAATAAACATACCCTTTTGATTCGTTTATTGATTCTGCAGAATAGCAATCCTCCAAGGGCTCCTGTCTCTAAAGCTTCACGCGAAACGAGCCTTTTAAAGATCCCGAGACTCCTCTTTCTTTACAGTAGTGGATGGCTAGAGAGGAGAGAGGGGAGAGAGTTCTTTTCCTTTTGTGTTGTGTAATGTTATCTTATTACTTAGGGTTTGTTCCACTATACGAGTCCTTTTAAACTCAACTAACTTGTGGAATAAGTTGGAGGCTACTCCAAAAAGCCCTAAGTGGCCGCCCCTCCTAGGGTTGCCTTGGACTGGGTGGGCTTTTAATTTGCTTGTCTAATTTCTAGCCCATCTATATATATTTAAATTTAAATCCAACTTAAATATAATATATACTATTAATTAATTCCAATTAATTAATGTACTAATCAAATAATTTAATTTAATCCAATTAAATTAAATATTTAATTAATTGATTTAATCTAATTAAATCAATCAGTCCATTTAATTCTTTCTAAAAGATTTACACAAAAAGATACATCCCGCTCGTTTCTTATAGCGCGACTCTTTAGGTTCGTCTCAATTGGCAAATGAAGGAATTACCTAAGGATGTGAGTGTCACCTAGCCAGTCCTGTGGACTCACATCGTAACCCAATTGAGTACGAAATGAATTAATCATTTTACGAACCTCTTGATCATAAATGACGTATGAGTATAAGCCCTTCACTGACGTATCCCGATCAAGTGAGAGTCATGGAAAATGTCAAACTCACTAAACTTGATACTGTGCATTAAATTATAGCATAAGGAAATTACCAAACCACCCTCAATGTCCCACATGAGTTAGTTGTTATGCTTTGGCCAAAGACTTATAATTTCATTAGCCTATAATCGCACAGGATACTTTCTCGTTCACTATCAAGACAGTGAATCCCATCTTAGCGATCACTGATCAACTACTACTTATCTCATTGATATCGCACTTCGAGGTCGACCCCACCGATGGGTGATATGGGACTAACTACTCTGGTAACAGATCCAATAATGCAAGCACATTGACCATGAACCCTCAGGTCTAAGGCTCACGTATACTATTACGATCAGTAATCCAATCATTGACAGTCACTGAGTAAATACCCATGTGATCGGATTACTACGAGCCGTGTTCGAATATGTCAATTCCATTGACATATCTATGATACTTGCTCCCACTATCCCTATAGTGTTCGACTGACACTCATCGTCAGAGCATATGTCATACAAGTTGAATCTTAATGCCCAATTAAGATTATTTGACTTGCGAACCCTTTTAAGTGATAAGGTGTAAGACTCTTCCCATGTCACGTCTTTATTCCATAAAGGGCAAAGAGTCAAACCTTTATTCACATGGACTATATGTTCAATACTTATTTAGATGCCATAAAGATTTTTATGAACAAAATACAGATGCCTTTATTAATATCATTTTAATAGTTTGTACAACATAATAAGATACCCTAATCTAACTATTTATCCTTATTGGCATTTAGGGCATATACCTAACAATTCAAACCTTCAAGTATCCCTTCGCAACAAAACACACAATTTTGTGCATTTGTGTACGATTATTACTACCAAATCTGAACTCCACCAAGTTAATACAGCAATTGATATAACTCATAATACCAAACAAAAACAATAAAAAATTGTCATTAACACCATTAGACACTACAAATCTTATACCTAAATATACAGCGTGTATATACACATAGAAAAAATCAAAAGCAATAACAACATTTCAAATATCAAACGCAAACACAATAGCAATATTCACACATTTCACTGTTAACATAACCAATTCCTACAAACACAACAACGACAAATCAGCTTTATATGTAAGCATATCCACCAACATTCAAAAATCAATCGAAAAAAATTCAATAAATGAGATATACGTACGCTTTCCACCGCCTAGAACCTTATCAACAGGCTTCTCGCGGCCGAACAATCGGTAGATCTTAGACTTCACAGCCTCTGCCACCGATTTGATGTCCTTTCCGTCGTCGGAAACGGACGACAATGAATCGCCGCCGTGGAATTTCTCCGTGATCTTCTAGATCAGCGATTCCGCCACAGATTCCTTCTTTTCGTGATCTCCGGCGTGATCGGCCATCGATTTAAATCTCCGATCCTTTTTTGTGAGATGAAATAGTGGTGGTGGCGGCGGCGGTATATAATGGTGGTGGTAGTGGTGGAGGCGGTGGTGGTGGCCGAGTCGAGAAGACGAGAGAGAGAGATAGAGTAGATCGAGAGAGTTGAGCGAGAGATAGATCTAAGAGTCGAGAGAGAGAGACAAAATGGGGGGGGGGTACGGCGGTGGTGGCGGCGGCGGTGAGAGATAAAGAGAGAGATAGCGAGTGGTGGTGGTGTCGGCGGCGGGGGCTCCGAGTGGTGGAGGTGGACCGAGAGTGAGCGAGAGTAGAGAGAGAGAGTGAAAAGAGAGTAGAGAGAGAGATCATGATGTGTGTGTGTGTGTGGACGGCCCTAGCTAGATAAATGGAAAAGAAACTGCCTATTACAGCGGTTCGGACTGAACCGCTGTAATAGGCAACCTATTACAATGGTTCAGTCGTGAACCGCTGTAATAGGTAGTGACCTATTACAGTGGTTCACACCGAACCGCTGTAATAGGTCACCAGTTGACCTATTACAGCAGTTTGTTTCTGAACCGCTGTAATAGGTTCAAACCAAATCACCTTGTTACAACGGTTTCCAATGAACCGATGTAATAGGTACCTCCGTGCAGCGGTTTTACCAGAACTGCTGTAATTAGTGCATTGTAATAGTGTATTTTTGTAGTAGTGTCCCTCCCAAATTATTTTGAGTCATAAACTCGTATTTCCATATGGCATTCACTGATTTCCGAAATCAGTCACAACCCACTTTAGCACCTTCTCAATTGAGTTCATTTTCTCAATTGAGGTAATTTAAGTTAATTTATTTTGTTGTCCAATTGATATGAATGCTTTTTGTCTTGTTTTGAAGGATCAACCTAATACCTCTGCCAAAGCTAGTTTATTTGTTTCGTATTATGAATTGCTTCCTCCCAAATTGCAGCAACACTATAACGCTGAGACATGGACTCTTATTCATATTTCATTAGATTTTATAAGTGAGGTGGAAAGAGATGTTGTACGACAGGATACGAGACGATGAAAGGCAAATATACATGTTTTTTTTAGGGGCAGATATTTGTATTTCGGGGTAAATATGTCAATTGAGGTGGATTTGCCTTGTCCTTAAAAATTGCTACGGCATTATCAACAACCTTATATTATATAAATAAGATTCTTATTGTAATTAGACATACACTTTTGGAAAAATTTCATTTAAGTCTTGTAAGTTAGAGGTGTTGATAAAATACGTCCATTATCTTTTTGAAAGACACATTTAGTCCTGTAAGTTGACAAAATTCAACATATTTAGTCTTTTATGTTTGAGTAAACAAATATAGTCATGCATCTATAGAAAAATAATTCAATTTTAGTCCTAAATCGACGCGCCATCTCCCTCCTTGGCGGACCATGATCATGCAATGTTCACGTGTGTTGATCTCAAAACTATAAATTTAAAAAGTGGGGAAGAAAATCAATTCACTATCCCTAAGTCCGATGCACCCTAATTAATCTCATCCAAATCAAATTTTGAACCATTGAACCCCAAATCCTTCATCTATAACTTCAAATTTTTATCTCTTAAAACATTTCCACCCTAAATTCATAACCCCCTTGTTTTCCCCAATCAAATAAACCTTTAATTTATCTATTTCTCCTCTATATGAAATTGAGACATTTTGATTTTTCGGACAGAGGCACATGAACAGAAATTATGGTTTGTTTGATTTGGGAATATCGAGCAAAATGTGGGTTCTTTTGATCTTTGAGGTCGAAATGTTTCAAGATACGATAATTCAAAGCTATAGATGAAGGATTTGGGGTTTAATAGTTGAACACTTGATTTGGGAAGCAGTAAATTAGTCCTCATGTGATTTGTATTAGGATTATGCCCTCAGATGCCATAGAGGATAAAATGATAGGGCATCTTTCTTGTAATGAACTTATTTGATATTTATAATAAAGGCATTATTTAGTTTTCACTTAAATCTTATCTGCATCTATAAGTTGTGTAAAAAGTTTTGTCCATGTTTTCAGTGCGATCCCTCTACTTCCTATAGGATAGGAAGATTGGCGCTAGAGAGATAGATCTTGATTACTTAAACTCGTTCGCAAGTAATATGAAATCTTTAATGGACAAATGAAGACTTAGAACACTTGTACAATTTTAGCTCTGACATGAGAGTGCCAGTTGAGTACCATGGGATGGTAGGAGCTTAAGATTGTAGGCACATCAGTGGAACTGATATGCTCGAACATAACTGACATCGGTTCTGTCACATGGTTTTTCACTCTGTGACTGTCAATGACAGAACTGATTATGCATAATAGGTATAAGTGAACCTTTGGATTGAAGTATCTGTTGGGTTTCGCGAAATATAACTTAAATGCAGCGGAAGGATTTCAAAAAAAGTTATTTTAAAACCCAAAGTTGAATTCAATAATCACATATTCAAATTGCACGATAAACTTAACGAATAAAACTTACTCGTTAGAACAAAGTCGTTGGAGAATTTCTTCTTCCTCTAAGTAGTCGAAAATTTAAAACTTCCAAATCTTCAATCCTTTGTTTGAATCTTCAAATCATGAACTTGATCCGAACAAAGAAAATACGTCGTCTCTAAATCGTCACGCACAGATCAACAATCGAAAAATGTCCCACTTGAATCTCTAATGGGCGACGGCTAGGGTTTAGAGAAGGGGAGGAATATTTTCTCTTCTTTCTTTCTAGGAGAGTTGTGAAAGTTATGTTATTCTCTTTCTTGTTTAAAGTCAAAGAGTCCTTATATACCTCATGGATTATTGAACAAGTCAAAACAAAAGAGCCCAAAAATTGAGCTCCTCTTGGACGCCTTCTAGAAGCCCGGGATTTGTTTTGTTTAATTAATTTCTTATTTCAATTAATATTTTATTATATCCAATAAATAAATAAATTAAATAACCAAATTAATTAGATAAATTAATTCATGAATATATTTTCCTAGGAAATTAATTAATAATTAATCTTATTCATATAATTAATTATTACATCTAATGAATAGTTAGTTATTTAATTTATTCAATAAATTAAAACTCCTAGAAGAAAAATAGAAATTCCTTTTTCATCTTTCTTTATCAATCCTTTAGCGCAACTCTTTAGGTATGTTTCGTTTGGCAATGAGAGGAAACCAAAGGAAGTGGGTAACACCTAGCCAGTCACGTGGCCCACTTTATAATCCAAATGAAAACGAATAATAGGATCATTCCGCAACTTTCCAATCGTAAATACCATGTAAGTATAAACCCTTTGTTCGTGTACCCCAGTCAAGTGAGAGACATGCATGCCTAGCACAATCGTCTCCTTTTGGTTTGGCCAAAGACTTTGATCTCTATTTATCTATAATCACTTAGGGTATTTTCTCACTCACTTATGAGATAACAAATCCCATTTAGATATCATCTAAGACTACCATTTGCCCATCAAGCCGCATTTCGAGATCGACCCCACTAACGGGTGAATTAGGTCTAACTACTCTAATGAAATATTTGACGTCACAAATGCATCTTCAGCATGATGTTTCAGTTCAAAGGTTCACTTATACCTATTACGCATAATCAGTTCTGTCATTGACAGTCACAAAGTGAAAACCAATGTGACAGAACCGATGCGAGTCATGTTCGAGCATATCAGTTCCACTGATGTGCCTACAATCTTAATCTCCTATCATCCCATGATACTAGACAGGCACTCCCATGTCAGAGATAAGATTGTACAAGTATTCTAAGTCTTTATTTGTCCATTAAAGACTTCACTTTACTTGTGAACTTATTTTTAGTAATCAAGATCGATCTCTATAGTGCCAATCTTCCTATCCCATAGGAAGTAGAGAGGTCGCACTGAAAACATGGACAAAACGTTTTACACTACTTATAGATGCGGATAAGATTTAAGTGAAAACTAAATAACGCTTTATTAATAATATCAAAATAATTTAATTACAAGATCGATGCCCTATCATTCTATTCTCTATGGCATCTGAGGACATAATCCTAACAATCTGCCACTTGCACTCAATGCCACTCATTGTGGTATCTTATACCCTTCCCTTCCAGGTTTCGGTCCAGAACAGCCTGAAGTAGTGGTTTGGTGAAAGGGTCAGCGATATTGTCAGTGGAGGCTATTTTTGACACTGCTATCTCTCCTCGGACAACGATCTCTCTAATGATGTGAAATCTTCTCTCAATGTGTTTAGAATTGTTATGAGACATTAGTTCCTTAGCTTGCGCTATTGCTCCATTGTTATCACAATAAAGTGATAACGGGAGCTGTGAACTAGGAACCACTTCATGTTCACCAAGGAATTTTCTCATCCAAACAGCTTCTTCACATATTCAGCTTCAGTGGTGGAATCCGCGGTTGTGCTTTGCTTGGAGCTCTTCCAAGACACCGCCCCACCATTAAGCGTGAAAACAAACCCTGAAGTGGATTTACGATCATCGACATCAGACTGGAAGTCCGAGTCTGTGTAACCTTCCATCTTCAGGTCTCCACCTCCAGAAATGAGAATCATATCCATAGTTCTTTTGAGATACTTTAGGATATTCTTCACAGATATCCAATATTTTTTTCCTGGGTTTGCCTGAAATCGACTCACCACGCTTACAACATAGGCAATGTCGGGTCTTGTACATAGCATTACATACATTAGGCTACCCACTGCAGAGGCATAGGGTACTTTACTCATCTCCTCTCTATCTTCCTCAATTTGAGGACACATAGATTTAGACAAGTGCACTCCATATCTCATGGGGAAAAACTCTTTTTTAGAATTATCCATCCTAAACCTCTTTAGGACCTTTTCTAAGTAAAGGGCTTAGGAGAGACCTATCATTCTATTCGTTCTATCTCTATAGATACGAATTCCTAGAATGTAAGTTGTTTCTCCCAAGTTTTTCATGGAAAACGTACTCGAAAGCCATTTCTTGACTGTGGTGAGCATTCCCACATCATTTCCTATAAGTAGAATGTCATCCACATATAGTACTAAGAATGAGATTTTGCTCCAACTAGTCTTCTTGTAGACACAGGGTTCATCTTCGTTCTTGATGAAGCCATATCCCTTTACTACTTCATCAAAATGGAGATTCGAGCTTCTAGATGCTTGCTTGAGACTGTATATGGACCTCTCAAGTTAACATACTTTATGGATATTGGTCTTGGATACAAAACCCTTTGGCTGCTCTATATAGATATCCTCCTCGAGGAATCCATTTAGGAAAGCCGTTTTGACATCCATCTGCCATATCTCATAGTCTAAGTATGCAGCTATGGATAACAGTATTCAGATGGACTTTATCATGGCCACGGGCAAAAAGGTTTCTTGATAGTCAATTCCTTCTCTTTAACTATACCCTTTCGCTACGAGCCTGGCTTTAAAGGTGTCAACCTTGCCATTGCTACCTATCTTTCTTTTGTAGATCCACTTACATCCTATAGGTTTGATATCTTCAAGACGATCTACCAAAGTCCAGACTTGGTTCGATTGCATAGAGTCCATCTCTGTTTCCATGGCTTCTCGCCATCTTGAAGAGTCGACATCCACCATCGCTTGATCATAGGTCCAAGGATCATCTTCATGACCCTCTTGTACTATAGTGTGGAGCTGAGGCTCCCCCTGCAGTAGATACCCATACCTCTCAGGTTCATGTGGTATTCTACCATATCTATGTGGTGGTTGTGCTACTATTGGGTTAGGCCTTAGTTCTTGGACAGATGTCTCAGAAGGAGTTTCATTTGTTCTTCTAGAACAATTTTTCTACCTTTGCCCCCTTCCAAGATGAATTCATCTTCAAGGAAGTGGGCTTGTAGGGTCATAATGATTCTCTGATCATCATGTAGGTAAAAGAAGAATCCCATGGAATCTTCAGGATAACCAATGAAATGTCCCATGAGGGATCTTGTCTCCAATTTCTCCACTTTAGTGTTCTTGACATAAGCAGGACATCCCCAAATCTTAATATGATTAAGACTTAGTTTCCTATTATTCCACATATCATGCATAGTCTTAGGAACGGATTTGGAGGGACATCTGTTCAATATATAAGCAGCAGTAAGGAGCGCGTATCCCCACAACAAAATGGGTAAATTAGTGTAACTAAGCATGGAATGAACCATGTCTAACAAAGTTTGGTTCCTTTGCTCAGCTACTCCATTTAGTTGAGGAGTTTGTGGTGGTGTAGTTGTAACATTATTCCTTGTTCTCTAAGGAATTCATCAAACTTGGCACTCATATATTCTCCTCCACGATCCGATCGCAGAGTTTTTATATTTTTCTCAGTATGATTTTCTACCAAAGCTTTGAATTCTTTGAACCTTTCAAAGGATTCAGACTTTTGCTTCATTAGATACATTAGACCATACTTGAATGATTGTCTGTGAAAGTGATGAAGTAGTAGAAACCCCCACGAGTTATTTCTCCAAATGGTCTACAAACGTCAGTGTGCACTAATCCTAAGACTTGAGTGGCTCTTTCAAAAGTCCCGGTGAAAGGTGATCTAGCCATCTTGTCTAAGAGACATGATTCACATGTTGGATAGGGATCTGACCCTAGTGAGCTTAAAAGCCTATCTTTTTCCATTTTGTGAATCTTGTGCTCTCCAGCATGACCTAGTCTAAGATGTCACTGTAGTCTTAAGTTAGCTTCTTGCCTACCACGTTTCTTAGTTACAACATTTAAATCAGATGAATTATGGACATTTAAATAATACAAACCATTAACTAAAGAAGCATTGCAAACTAATTTATTTCCATAATAAATGTCGCAATTTAACTTAGAAAAATGGAATGTATATCCATTCTTAACTAAGATCGGAATAGAAACAATGTTCTTAAGCCACTTGGGCAAAACTAAAACATTATCTAAAAATAATAAATGTCCAGAATTCAAATATAAGAAGTAGATCCTATTCTAGTAGCTGCGACGCTTTCCCCGCTGCCTACTTTGATCATCACTTCTTCATGGCCCAGCTTTCTACTTCTCTGCAGATCATGTTCTAAACAACACACATGGGCACTAGCCCTTGAGTCCAGAATCCATGAAGTAGAGAAAATGGTCATAGAACAATTAGTTTCAAAAACAAAAAGTTCCATACCTTTTGCGCCTTTGCCTAATTTGGGACAGCTCCTCTTCCAGAGGTCAAGCTCACTGCACTCAAGATATCTGTCCGTTTTCTTAGGTCCTTTGCTCAACCCTTGAGCCTTTCCCTTACCCTTTTGAATACCCCCTTTAGCTCCAAGCTTGTCAGACTGCTTCTTGTTGTTCTTCTTCTTAGACTTAGACTTTTTAGGTCTAGAAGAAATTGTTAGGTATATGCCCTAGATGCCAATGAGGACAAATAGTTAGATTAGGGTATCTTATTATGTTGTACAAACTATTAAATGATATTAATAAAGGCATCTGCATTTTGTTCATATAAATCTTTATGACATCTAAATAAGTATTGAACATATAGTCCATGTGAATAAAGGTTTGACTCTATGCTCTTTATGGAATAAAGACGTGGCATGGGAAGAGTCTTACACCTTATCACTTAAACGGGTTCACAAGTCAAAGAATCTCAATTGGGCATTAAGATTCAACTTGTATGACACATGCTCTGACGATGAGTGCCAGTCGAACACTATAGGGATAGTGGGAGCAAGTATCATAGATATGTCAATGGAATTGACATATTCGAACACGGCTCGTAGTAATCCGATCACATGGGTATTTACTCAGTGACTGTCAATGATTGGATTACTGGTCGTAATAGTATGCGTGAGCCTTAGACCTGAGGGTTCATGATCAATGTGCTTGTATTATTAGATCTGTTACCAGAGTAGTTAGGCCCATATCACCCGTCGGTGGGATCGACCTCGAAGTGCGATATTAATGAGACAAGTAGCAGATGATCAGTGATCGCCAAGATGGGATTCACTGTCTCGATAGTAAACGAGTAAGTATCCTGTGCGATTATAAGTTAATGAAATTATAAAGTCTTTGGCCAAAGGATAACAACTAACTCATGTGGAACACTGAGGGTAGTTTAGTAATTTCATTATGCTATAATCTAATGCACAATATCAAGTTTAGTGAGTTTGACATTTTCCATGACTCTCAATTGATCGGGATACGTCAGTGAAGGGCTTATACTCATACGGCATTTATGATCAAGAGGTTCGTAAAATGATTCATTCATTTCGTACTCAATTGGGTTACGATGTGAGTCCACGAGACTGGCTAGGTGACACTCACATCCTTAGGTAATTTCTCCCTTTGCCAATTAAGACGAACCTAATGAGTTAGGCTATAAGAAACGAACGAGATGTATCTTTTTGTGTAAATCTTTTAGAAAGAATTAAATGGACTGATTGATTTAATTAGATTAAATCAATTAATTAAATATTTAATTTAATTAGTATATTAATTAAATATTTAATTTAATTAGTATATTAATTAAAAGGAATTAATTAATAGTATATATTATATTTAAATTGGATTTTAATTAAATATATACAGATGGGCTAGAAATTAGACAAGCCAATTAAAAGTTCACCCAGTCCAACGAAGCCCTAGGAGGGGCGGCCACTTAGGGTTGGAGTAGCCTCCAACTTGTTCCACAAGCTAGTTGAGTTTAAAAGTACTCCTACAGTGGAACAAACCCTAAGACAAGAAAGAAACACAACACAAAAGGAAAAGAACTCTTTCCCCTCTCTAGCCGTCCACTACTGCAAAGAAGGAGGAGTTTCGGGATTTTTGGAAGGCTCGTTTCGCGTGAAGCTTTAGAGACAGGAGCCCTTGGAGGATTGTTGTTCTGCCGAATCAGTAAACGAATCAAAAAGGTATTTTTATTCGTTCTAATTTTCGCGAAACCCATTAAAAATCATCAGATCTATTTTTGTGATCTTCCGGTAGGAATCCTCGAATCTTCCGCTACAATTCTCTGTTTTCATATATTGGATTCCTAACAGAAATGACCAAGGCAGTTTCCTTTCTCTTTGGTTTCATTTGAGATTGTGCAGTAACCAACTTGTTCATTAGCTCAGCTAAGTTGCACTCTATCTCATTGCAGTCAAAGTTAACCACAAATTGGGATAAGGAATCAGGAAGAGACTACAAGATTAAGTTAGTTTGAAGGGTTCATGGTGAAATCGAGCGCTTCCAATTTCTTGATCCTCGAAATCATTTTGAGGATATGATCACCAACCTTCTCACTTTCTTTCATCTTAGCTCCGAAGAGCTCTTTCGATATCTCATATCGTGCAGTTCGACTATGCTCACCATAAAGCTCTACCAGGTGAGCTAGGATAGCTCTTGCAGTGGGCATCTTATCATGTGACCTTTGAAGTTCATTGGTCATAGACCCCAGCATGTATCCTTTCACCCGGATGTCGTCCTTGACCCATTTCTCATGGGCTTTGACCTCTTTATCTTTGGCACGTGTTCTGGCTGGAGCCACTGAGATATCAGCCTCCAAACGTATCCCAGAGATTCCATATTGAGGACAATCCCCAAATTTCTAAGCCAGTCCACATTATTGGGTCCAGTAAGAGTATTCTTTTCGAGTAGTATTGAAAGTGGGTTTATCATTTTTGAGAGAGATAAACGAGAAAATAACTGCAGAAATAAACCAGATTAAATTAAATTACTTGTATTTGACTTAACCAAGAAAAATTAAGGACTTAAACTTTATCTTGGCTCCCACTGTATTTTTCGAATCCCACACTCCCATGTGAAAATCGACAATCATCATTGGCATTGATTCCCGTCCTCAATTAATTTCATGGGTTGCAACCTAATCAATTTTTGGTCCATCAAGTAATTGAAGTGATGTCTAACATCAATTTATCCAATAAATATTACAATACCTTTCCCCATAGTTCACCAAACCGCAACCAAATAAGTTTCTAAGCTCGTGAACTACCTGAGTTCATTCCCACTAACTCCTATAATCTAACATTTAAATTTCACCTTGCAACCGAACAGGTTTCTGGGGTGAAAAATGCTTCGATTAAAGCATTCCATGCACTTAATAAATTTGAAAATTATTACTAAATGCATAACCCCCATAACTGGGAAGCATTACATATTTATAGTAATTTTAATTTTAGAAAGCTTAGTGGAGGGCGAGGATGTCACACATCCTTTTCTACCTCGGTATTATTTTGTTTGGGAGAATTTAAATTGTCAAATGTTTGGTCTCACTTTGCACATTAGCCAATTTATATGGCGTAACTATCACAAATTGAATATGCATAAATTATTCTACTAATAAATACGCCTATCAATATCATCATGGAATTAAATAAATAAATCCGTATACACTCGATCATTGACTTTTCTAGAGGGTCCAAGCCAATAGGCCATCACATGTAAAGGTAAAGCAGAAAAACAAAACTTTACGGGCTTAAATAATTCTAAACTATTTTTCTACAACAACCCGTTGAAAGAAAAGTAAATCAAACATAACCTAAGTCCATGATCAGTGTTTCCATCACATAAGACATGTTCACATCAATTAATACATGCTCGAATATTAAAACACTTATGTTGATATTTAAAATTTTAGTCCAACTAAAAAGTCTTTTAATAAATTCCCAACTTTTATATATTATTTACTTCAATTAAAATCATTCTAACCCTACTAGATAACTTAGATATACGAAATTCAAAATTAAGTATATCTACCTTTATTTAAAATAATATTAGTCCAACTAAATAAATACATAAAATATGGAATTCTATTTTATTATGATTTAAAGCAACCATTAAATGGAAAAACTTTTATTTGATTAAAGAATTAATTATTAATCATCCAAGAAAAATAATTTATATTCTTTGTTAGGAAATTTCATGCTAGATGTTTTGATGATGACAAGATAGGATTTTATGTTAGGCCCCAAATATAATGTAAGTTTCTGTTTTAATAGATCTATGTATAAGCGTTTAAAAGTATGTAATTTTTTATTAGGCTTGTAATTTTTATCTTTATAGATTTTAAACTAAGTATTAGATACCGAATCACTAATAGAATTCTGGGTGAGTCTATTAGAGAAGAAATTGAAGATCAGCGTCTGAAGTCAACTGAAGATGAAGATTTGTTTTTAGCGCCTGTCAAACGCTAAAGGACTATTTCAGGATTCATGAATCAAGCGCTCAAAGCATTATAGAGATATGTATCAGATTCACTTGAATTAAATTCTCAAGTCATGAAGGACTTAAATGCAATCATTCAACGGACATTTATTTCCAATGGGGAATAAATTCAAATGCATTAACTGCCTGATAAGAGCATTAAATATGATAAGCTATTATGACTTGTGGACAAGCCACCTTTTTGACTAGACTGTCAGAATTTCAGAGTTTATAGCTGCTTCCCATCCAATCGGAACCAGCGAATTTTCAGGAATGTCAGAGAAAAGGTAGAATCACGCGCTGCGTGAAAGGCACGCTCCCACATGTGTCCAACGGACAAATCCCAAGAATTGCTTATAAATATCCTACCTTCAGCAAACCAAAAAGAGACATAATAGAGATACGTACATGCACAAGAAACTCTGCTGAAATTCTCGTTCAAAGAAAAAGTTTAGAAACTCCATAGCCAAAATCTTTCAAGCTTTTTTTATACATTCCAGACAGTCACAAATATCTCAAACCTCTTCCAAAGAAGAAACCTAAATTCTTACTGACATATTCCAAGTTGTTTGATCTTCCCAAAAACAAACAAACTCTTGTGACAAAACCTTCAAGCTTTCATCTGAGTGAGAAAGCTGTTGAAACCCCTTACAGGCAGTATTTCTGAGTGAGAGAAGCTTGCAAAAGACGATCTTCATTGGTGCTGAAATCTGTGTGATCAAGGAGCCCGAGATCATTTTCACATGTTTACTATCTTGTAGAAGATTCTGTGTGATTCTTTGATAATCATCTTAGTAAAATTCCTCCGTGTGAAAAGGAGAAGAAGGACGTAGCTGGGATTACATCACCCAGTGAACCTTACAATTTCTTATGTCATTTACTTTAATTATTGTCTTGTTTTACATTATACTATATTGTTTGAAAAAGACAAGCTAATCTGCCAAGCAACTATTTAACCAAAACGAACGCTAAAGCTTTAAAATCATTTCCGCTGTGCTAACCCTGATTAAGTGATCTAAGTGTTACCCTACTTTGGTAAATTGCTAAAATCACCAAGTCTAAGTTATCTTTACTGAAGCGTCTGACCCAAGCGTTCAGCTGCCTAAGCATTCTAACCTTTAAAAGTGATACGAAATTCTTGAAGTTGAAAAAGACTTCAGGGTCTATTCAACCCCCCCTTCTAGACCCTTTCGCATGCCACTTGGGACCACCATTCTTAATTCAATATTCAAGTAATTTCCAAGTCGAGGATAAATAAATAATATTGAATCTATAAATTAATTATTAATCTCCAAGAAAAATAATTAATTTATTCCAATTAATCTTATTGGGCTCGATTTCATCAAACTCAAGTTACCATCCTTTTGGTCTACTTGGATTTGATTCAATTGGGCTCAAATTAATTAATTCGGAAAAACATGCACACACTATTAAATTCTATTGGGCTATGTTTGTCCAAATCACCCACCCAATGGGCCCATTTGGAATTAATTAAATTAAGCCCAATCTAATTAATAAATTGAAAATTGATTAAAATTTCTCGTTGGGCTTAATTAAATTATACCGGGTCATCATTCTTTTGACCCGCCTGGATAATTAAATTTACCCAAACCCAAATTCCAATTTTGACCCAAAACATAGCCCGTTACCGACCCGGATCCCGAACCCAAATCAGCGGGTCGTATGTCAGATCACACGACCGGTCGGGTCCTGTGCGTGTGGCCAGGCCGCGTGTGCCCAACGGCCAGGCCACATGGCCTGTCCGTGTGCAGCATCAGCTGCTCGCACGCAGCTGCTGCGTGCTACAGTTCGGGGCTCTTCGAGTCCCCTTTTTCCTCGTTTTTGATTTTTTTACATACATCACAAATATACCCAGATATACAATAAATATAAAAAATCAAAATCCATGCTTGAAACCATAAAAACACATATTTAATCAACACATAATCGCATGCTTCAAAACACATATTATGCATATCATAAATCACATAAACACAATTAAATATGCGAATCAGAGATTCGATCTGATACCACTGTTGGGTTTCGCGAAAAATAACTTAAACTCAGTGGAAGGATTTCAAAAAACTTTATTTTAAAACCCAAAAATGAATTCAATGATCGTATATTCAAATTGCACGATAAACTTAACGAATAAAACTTACTCGTTCGAACGAAGTCGTTGGAAAATTTCTTCTTCCTCCAAGTAGTCGAAAATTTGAAGATTCCAAATCTTCAATCCTTTGTTTGAATCTTCAAATCTTGAACTTGATCCGAACAACGAAAATACGTTGTCTCTAAATCGTCACGCACGGATCAACAATCGAAAAATTTCCCACTTGAATCTCTAATGGGCGACGGCTAGGTTTTAGAGAAGGGGAGGAATATTTTCTCTTCTTTCTTTCTAGGAGAGTTGTGAAAGTTATGTTATTCTCTTTCTTGTTCAAAGTCAAAGAGTCCTTATATACCTCATGACTTATTGAACAAGTCGAAACAAAAGAGCCCTAAAATTGAGCTCCTCTTGGACGCCCAATGAGGCCAAGTAAGCGTCCTCTTGGACACCTTCTAGAAACCCGGGATTTGTTATTTTATTTAATTTCTTAGTTCAATTAATAATTTATTATATCCAATAACTAAATTAATTAATTAAATAACCAAATTAATTAGATAAATTAATTCATTAACATATTTCCCTAAGAAATTAATTATTTCATCTAATGAATAATTAATTATTTAATTTATTCAATAAATTAAAACTCCTAGAAGAAAAATAGAAATTCCTATTTCATTTTTCTTTATCAATCCTTTAAGGCGACTCTTTAGGTTCGTTTCGTTTGGCAATGAAAGGAAATCAAAGGAAGTGGGTAATACCTAGCCAGTCATATGGCCTACTTCGTAACCCAAACGAAAAACGAATGATGGGATCATTCTGCAACCTTCCAATCGTAAATACCGTGTAAGTATAAACCCTTTGTTCGTGTACCCCAGTTCAAGTGAGAGTCATGGCTATGTCAAACTCACTGGATTTGACTGTATGTATTAATTATAATAATACGAGATCATTGAGATCGATTTAGTGCCTAGCACAATCGTCTCTTTTTTCTTTGGCCAAAGACTTTGATCTCTATTTAGGTATAATCACATAGGGTACTTTCTCACTCACTTATGAGAGAACAAATCCCATTTAGATATCAGCTAAGACTACGATTTGCCCATCAAGCCGCATTTCGAGGTCGACCCCACCAATGAGTGAATTGGGTCTAACTACTCTAATGAAATACTTGACGTCACAAATGCATCTTCAGCATGATGTTTCAGGTCAAAGGTTCACTTACACCTATTATGCATAATCAGTTCTGTCATTGACAGTCACAGAGTGAAAACCCATGTGACAGAACCGATGCGAGTCGTGTTTGAGTATATCAGTTCCACTGATGTGCCTACAATCTTAATCTCTTATCATCCCATGATACGAGATAGGCACTCCCATGTCAGAGATAAGATTGTACAAGTATTCTAAGTCTTTATTGGTCCATTAAAGACTTCACTTTACTTGCGAACTTGATTTTAGTAATCAAGATCGATCTCTCTAGTGCCAATCTTCCTATCCCATAGGAAGTAGAGAGATTGCACTGAAAACACGGACAAAACGTTTTACACTACTTATAAATGCAGATAATATTTAAGTGAAAACTAAATAACGCCTTTATTAATAATATTGAAATAAGTTAATTACAAGATAGATGCCCTATCATTCTATCCTTTATGGCATCTGATGGCATAATCCTAACAGTATCTGGCTGAAGATGCACATATGACATCAAGTATGTCATTAGAGTAGTTAGATCCAATTCACCCATTGGTGGGGTCGACCTTGAAATGCGGCTTGATGGGCAAGTGGTAGTCTTAGCTGATATTAAACATGGGATTTGTTCTCTCATAAATGAATGAGAAAGTACCCTATGTGATTATAGATAAATAGAGATCAAAGTCTTTGGCCAAAGCAAAAGGAGACGATTGTGCGAGGCACCAAATCGATCTCAATGATCTCTTATTATTATAATTACTACATATGGTTAAGTCCAGTGAGTTTGATATAACCATTACTCTCACTTGATTGGGGTACGTAACAAAGGGTTTATACTTATACGATATTTACGATTGGAAGGTTGTGGAATGATCCAATCATTCAATTTCATTTGGGCTACGAAGTGGGTCATGTGACTGGGTAGGTGTTACCCACTTCCTTTGGTTTCCTCTCATTGCCAAACGAAATGAACTTAAAGAGTTGGGTTAGAGGATTGATAAAGAAAAATGAATAACGGAGTTTCTATTTTTCTTCTAGGAGTTTTAATTTATTGGATAAATTAAATAAATAATTATTCATTAGATGGAATAATTAATTTTAAGAATAAGATTAATTATTAATTAATTTCCTTTGAAAATAAACTAATGAATTAATTTATCTAATTAATTTGGTTAATTAATTAATTAATTAATTGGATATAATAAATTATTAATCAAATAGATAATTAATGACAACAAAAGAAGCCCCGAGTCCATAATGGGCGTCCATGAGGACGCTTATTAGGTCAAATTGGGTGTCCATAAGGATGCCCAACATACAAGGTGTCTTTTGTTTGTCTTGGTCAATAAGTCATAAGATATAAAAGGAGTCTTTGACCTAAAACAAGACATAGACTTTCATAACTCTCCTAAAAAGAAAAGAAGAAAATCCTCCTCCCTCTCTCTATACTAGCCGTCACCCCTTAGAGAAAATTACTGGGAATTTTTCGTCAATCAATCTGTGCATGATAATTTAGAGATAGCGTAATTTCATTGTTCGGGTCAAAAATCAAGAAAGTCAATGAATTCAAGAATTGAAGATTACACGAGGATTGAAGAAATCGAGACTTCATCAATTCGAGTTTTAGAGAAGGAATTGGATTCTTCAACCACTTCGCTTCAACGGGTAAGTAGTTATTCGTTACGAGAAATAATAGATTTGAATATGCGATCAAAGAATTTAAACTTTGGATTTTAAATTAAATTTTTGAAATCCTTCCGCTGCGTTTAACTCCATTTTTCGCGAAACCCAACAATTTGAGGATAGTGAATTGATTTTTTGTTTTGGTTTTCACGTTGAAAATTTCGAAAGCAACATGAGAGCATCACATGATGTTGGGCCGGCAAGGGGGGAGATGGCCGATGCATCGATTTAGGACTATAATTGAACTTTTTCAATTGATACAAGACTAAATGTGTTTAGTCAAACATAAAGGATTAAATGTGTTCAATTTTATTAACTTTCACTCGCAAAATATAGGCATTTTATCTAACATCTTTTAACTTACGACTCATTTTGTAGGCAGGATATCCGGTGATAGGGGCTTTTATCACCGGTAATCACTCCTTTTGTTCCATGGATGG
The DNA here is from genome assembly GCA_019426215.1 of Buddleja alternifolia. Classification (NCBI taxonomy): domain Eukaryota; kingdom Viridiplantae; phylum Streptophyta; class Magnoliopsida; order Lamiales; family Scrophulariaceae; genus Buddleja; species Buddleja alternifolia. The sequence goes on along the minus strand of CM033395.1, from coordinate 17,360,960 downwards.
CGGCCCATGATTGATACAGGGCCTGCACTTTTATCACCAAATTCGGTGATGAATTATCCGACCTACCCAAGTGGTATTACACTATCCGTAAGTTGGGGCGCTCAAGGATAAGAGTGAAATGACATGTTCACCCTTACTTTTTGATTTTTTATGACTATTTTGTCCCTTCACTCTCCAAAATTTGCCATCTTCACTTCATTTCAAATTTCAACTCTCGCATCACCTTTTCCCCAAATCCAGATGGTGGTTACATAAATTCATGAATTCCCACCTACCATGAATTTCTAACTTCATTAATATTAGTGCAATATTGTGAAGGTAAGTTGTTCATATAATCTCATCCTTGTTTTTCCAATACAATTTTTGAAATTCGTAGGCTTTGCAAATCTGGCTGATATCTTCACTAATCTGAAGGTGATTTTAGTTTGACCCAATATAATTTCTCGAACTCCAGTTAGATGGGAATATTTGCTTTATTTTTTCGTAGGTAGATCCTTGAAATAAACCTATACACCCAGAATCGACGTAGTTGTTAAGTATGAATGCTACTTTTCATTTTTATGGTTATTGTTTATGGTACTTAAAAGATTTGTTTTTCAAATGCACCAATTTTCACTTTTTCATGTGTTAAGATTGTTTATACAATGCTATTTACCAAGCATAATTTCTGAGACGTTTTATTGTAACTGACTTTAATATAAACTGTGGTTGCAACAATTTTTGTTAAGATTGTTTTATTTGTATTTGTTTGCATTGATCAAATTGTGTCCTTGTTATTACAGCAATTATCCACCATGGATGTGTACACTGACCATCAAGAGCTCCTAGTGGTGCTTGAGGCAATTGTTTTGCAGATTAGGTTTTTTTTAATGGTATCTTATTGGGTGTATCGGCGTCGTCATCGACGTCGTTTTATAACACAACATGCTGCTAGAGCTAGATATAGCATGCTAGAAAGGACATCTGATCAAGTGAAACACCTTAATTCACTTATAAATATGACTGATCAAGCATGCATAAACAACCTTAGAATGAGTAGAAATGCTTTTTTCCATTGCATTTTAGAAGTGAAAGGAGGACTAACACATACTAAGCATGTCAAAATTACTGAGCAAGTAGCTATGTTCTTGGTAGTCTTATCGCATCATACAAAGAATCGGATAGTGACACAACAATTCATCCGATCTGGATACACCGTTAGTGTGATCTTCCACCGGGTCCTCAATGCATTACTTAGGATCCATACATGTTTTTTGTCAACTTCAGAGCCGATTGAGGAAAACTGTTCATCTGATAGGTGGAAATGGTTCAAAGTATTTATATTACTACAAGATATCTTTTATAGTTCCACCCATAATATGTGCAATACATATTAGTTAACATGCCAATATGCATTAATTTATAACGATAGGGATGTTTAGGTGTGTTAGATGGTACATACATTCCAATACAAGTACCTCAATCGGACAAAGGCCGATATAGAAATCGAAAGGAACAAATATCTGTCAATGTCCTTGCTGTTTGTGATACAAACATGAAATATGTTTATGTGTTAACCGGTTGGGAAGGTTCTGCTACGGACTTCAGGGTGTTAAAAGATGTTGTTGCAAGACCAAATGGTCTCAAAGTTCCCAATGGTAATGCTGAATATTTTTCACATTCGTATAGTTTTGTTTGCTCCGTTTATTATTTGATTTATATTAATTATGTATATTTATTTAACTATATTATTTCAGGCAACTATTATCTATGTGATTGTGGTTAAACAAATGGCGAAGGCTTCTTGGCACCATACAGAGGAGTTAGATACCATATGCAAGAATGGGATGCATGTAGGGTTCCTCCAGCTAACGGAAAAGAGTTTTTTTAACAAAACTCATGCCAAAGCACGCAATGTGATTGAGAGATCATTTGTTTTATTGAAAGGCATATGGGCTATATTGAGAAGTAATTCCTTCTACCCTATGAAGGTCGCAAACCGCACTACAAAAAAATGCATTTCTTATGACAAAAGAAATTGTAACGAAGCTTTAATTTGTCACAAGAAGTAGCTTTCTTGTAACAAATTACATTAATTGTTACGAAAAAGTTATTTTCTCATAACAAATATTCATGTTCGTTACAAAAAATAAAATTTTGTCATAAGAGACTTCTTTTTTAGTAACAAAAAAATAAGTCGTTACTTTAAGTAAGTCGTCGTTACGTAAAGTGAAAAGCTCATTGCAATTAAACTTATTCGTGACAACTTTGTTCATCTTCTGGTAACAATATTTTGTATTGTCACAATAAGTTCATTTGTAACAAATACAATTCCTCACAGGAAGTTTGGGTATTTTGAACCTTTTCTTTATAATCTTAGCGGTAAAATGGGCGCCAAAACATTTCCAATTTCCTAATCCTTTTCTTTTTAAAAATAAAAAATAAAAAAACGTGTATTTTGAGATTACATATTCATTCTTCATCTGGGTCTCTTGAGATTCTCATTCTCTCTTTTGCTCCAGGTAAAATTATGGATTTGTTATCTAATCAATCAGATTGACATTAATCAATAGATTAAATTTCAATTTTATAGCAAAATATTCATTTTAAATTGGGATAAAAGTAATGTTGGATTAGATATATATTTATATATATATATCAAATAATTATTAAAGTATACTAAATGATTTTTGAAGTAGTATTATTCATAAATGTTTAACTAGGCTCTAAACCCTTAACTCAAAACCCTAAACCTAAACTCTAAATGCATGATAGATAAATAGTTTTTGGAACTTAAGACAATAAAAGATAAGCAACATTGTTAATTAAATTGATTTTTGAATCTTGTGGTTTGGATTATATATATATATATAATCCCTATAAATTCAAATTATTTATAATCCCTATATTCTAAATTCTAAGTTATTTGAGATTATCTGGTGACTTATAAAATACCTATATAACACATATTTTGTCTCAACTTTTTTAAAATGAGATGAGTTTAGAGATGAAAATGCAAATTTAGATTTCATCTTCAATCTGAGATAAAATACAAACTTAAATTTTATCTTAAGTTTGAATATAAGTTATAGATGAAAAGCAAATTAGATTAAAAAAAATTAATTCATATTCAGCTTAATTAGATTAACTTAGAAATGAGTAATATTTAAAACAAAACAATATTGTGTTCTATTAGAGTCTAATAGGCTCGCAAACCAAACAAGCCGGCTCGAATCGAGCTTCACGAGCTTGTGTTCTTTTAGAGTTCTTCATTTTTCATATTTTCCTCTGCTTTTAGCTCTCCCTCTCTCCTCTTTTTCCCCTTAAATAACTTCCCCTGTATTTTAATTTATCAAAAATAAAAAGATCCCACACTATTTTTCATTGTTGCCCACTGATAGCCTCCAATTTCAATTCCTAGCGCGCCAAGAGAAATGAAAATGTCAAATCCCAAATTTTCAAAGTCTAAAAGCCCTCCCTATATGTGTTTCCTCTTCCTACCTAAGTCGACACTCTCCTCCTCAGTCGAAGGTCGCGTCTGGTAGCCAGCACAGCTGGGGGTGAAAATTTAGACGAACAAGTCGGTACTCGATCGGACTCGGCTCCGCAAAAGGTCCTTTGAAGCTTGTTCAATTTCTCATCTGATCGAGCTTGAACTCAAATTTAGGTTTGTCTACAACGAGCTGAGTTCGAATAGACCCCTGTCCGCCTCGTCGGGCTCTGCAAACAACACACTGTAAGAGTTATGAATATCATTTCGAAATTATTCTTCAACCATCTTATGAAAATTAGAATTCTATAATTATGGAATTTAATCAGGAAATAATTTGTACGGCTTATTTGTTTATAAAAAATGATGACATTGGTATTGAATGACATAATACAGTAGAACTATCTGCAAGATTTATTTTGCCTACCCTTGTAGATGCCTATAATGTGTTTGATGTTTTTCTCGACTGAAATTTGAGTATAATTTACTTGTATATAGGTGCATAGAATGTGTGTGATAGTTTCCCTGACTGAAATTTGAGTTATAATCTGAGATGATAACGAGTGTTGTTTGACTAATTAGTTTGAGGATTCCATTTACTTCAATAGTTGCATATCCCATCTCCTCGACTTTGATACCATAATTATGATTATCCATTGTGTAATATTACATTAGGGTCATAGGAATTATTTGTTTATATTGTAATATAAGCCTGCTGCTATTAGAGAGAATATCGGTTAATGGGTAATTTGGCATGAATGTGATGTAATCTATTCTTAGGTGCATGTAACTAGAACACTTGTCATTTCCTTCAAAGATCTGGATTCATGGGGTTATTGAAGCTTGACTGGAAGTTCCTTGTCTATACTCTTGAGATAGAGTAAGGTGGAAGAACATATTAGCATCATCTCGACCTATGTATTTGATTGTTTCTTCATTGAAACTTTGGGTTAAATTAAGCACTTGAGACTCGGCAAGTAAAGAAACTTGATGACTAATTCATGTATACTATATTTGAGTTGAAATAAAAGATACTCTACTGATCCAACTTGGATTAGGTATAAATAGGCATGCCTAACATGCTTTTCAGATTATCTCTCAGGTGTGGCTCTCACCCAAACAACAAATCTTGTATTATTATTTATGATGATGAAGTATATTTTCACTTGGTCTAGTAGTTAACTAATTTTAGTTGATTGTGCTAGATAAGAAGTACATTTTTTTGGGGAATTCTGTCTATTATGTTGAAAAAGATGGATATGTAGGTTGTATTTCACATGATATACGAGTTACATGAGCTTTTGAGAAGCAATATGTTAACAAACCAAATGTGAAGTAGGTGATATCATTATAAAGTTTTCACTACCATTGTTAGTTACCATTCTTCTTACCTTTCTTAAAATTTAAATCCATAGGTTTGAAGCATTTCTTTAAATTTAGAATTGCACTTGTAGTTTTTTCCTTATTCTCTCTTTCTATTTGCTTCCTCATGTTGTGATTATGTTGCTACAAGTATTATATGTAAGGTTTATAGAAAGAATAGAAGTAAATCGAGTTAATAGCATAAAGACAAAACTCATATAGTACTCATTTTAACTTATACTTTTCCGTAATTTACATAAATTTTTAATTAAAGATAAATACAAAACTACAATTCTATGTTCAAGAATAAAGGATATATATAGTTATGGGGTAAAGACAATAATACACCCGAGCTTTGCGTGTTTTTACACTTTTTTATCTAAATTATTTTTCGTTACACTTTTTTATCTCAACTCCACGAGTTTTACACTTTTTTATCTATTAGCATATTCTGACGGAATATTCCATCGGAGTTACTACACATTCGGCGGAGCTAGATAAAAAAGTGCAAAAAAACACAAAGTTTGTCTAAAAAAGTGTAAACAAAAAATAGTTTGGGTAAAAAAGTGTAAACAAAAGTTTGTTTAATCCGCCGGAAAATGTGAAAAGATAAAAAAGTGTAAAAATGTGCAAAGTTCAGGTGGGTTATTGTCTTTACCCCGATAGTTATCTACATTGGCTTTGTCAAAAATGTGAAATTGAGAAAATTTCAAATAATAGCACATACTAGTGTGCATGACCTTTCAATAGTTGAAGTAAGGCCTCAAGACTATAAAGATGGTAACTTCCAATACTATCACTTTATATATCTTTGTTCTTCTTTCTGTTATCATAATAATTAATAGTTCATTGAAATAGATTATGAGATTGTTGAGTATTGATTGTTGATTATTATAGTTCTTGTTTATATGATATTTCAAGATGAAATGTAGTTATGTGCAAAGCAAAGATGATAATCAATATATTAGAAAGAAAAAAATAACTTGGACATTTTCCTGTTCCATCTCATTTTTGTATCTGTAATCCTTGCTTGTAAGATAATGTAGCATATATTTTTCACTTGAATAAAAAATATGAGAAGATGAGCAAAGAAACTTGTTATGTGAATAAATACTTTCTAGCATTTTTTGTCAAAGTTCATTTCCTTTCTCTTTTCCTTATTTCTTAAGTCCATATCGTTCTCATAATCCTTCGCGTTTATGGATCACTAAGCATTAGTAAGACAAGTTAGTAAAATTGTTTGTGTTTCTTTTTACGCTTTTTGGTTCTATGTTTATTTAAATTTTGAACCTTGGTTCTATTTGCAGATTTTTGGAGTACATGACCCAATCGTCGAGCATGGACTTCAAATTCCATAAATTCACATGTTTTTAGTCACTCGGTTAAGCTTCAATGATACTCCCTTGAAACATGTTGCCATATTTTGTCTTTCTAAATTTGTCTCATTGAAGCTACGAACTATGTTCGAAGTTATCTCTACTATTCTTTTGTAGCAATGGGGATTATTCGTTTAGTTTGGGTTGTGCATGTAAATGTATCCGAATTGTTATTCTTGCTTTAACTATTTAGTATGAGATGTCTTACTTCCAATTTTATTTATTTCATATTAAATGTTCATGATGTGATGAATATCTTGTATATAAGGCTTTCGAGTTAGTGTGAACAATATATATAATGCTTACATGACTCTAGAAATGAAAAAAAATATTAATGCAAAAAAATTGCAAAAAAGAATTAGCGAGGAATTCGTAATTGTCATATTTACTTTTTGTGACCAAAAACTATATTATTATATATTATTATTAATAATAGTTTTATTTTTGGTAAGGACTAGATCTTGTTACAATAACTATTTGTAACAATGTCATTATTACGAAATTATTTAAAGAAAATTATAAAATTCACTTTTAGTATCAAAGAGTTTTTTTCGTAACGTCGTGGACAAGTTTTAGTGATGACAAGATCGTTACTAGAACCAATGATATTGTGAGGAATAAGACTTCGTCACGAATACATTTGTAACGACCTTTGAATTTTGTCGCAAGAACTTCTAGCGACAGGCTTTACAGTACAAAAAATGGTGACGAAGTTCTCGTTACCAAAGTTCTAGTGACGAAAATATCATTTATTGTAACGAATTTTTTCCTCACTAGAGGTAAAAATTCTTGTAGTGCCGAATCATTATGGCGTGCTGTTTGCTCCAAAATTACATTCGCACAGAGCATGTGGTTGATCCAATTGAGACAGAAGTTCCGGAAACCAATGAACCCAATGATTGTCATGCCCCGAAATCCAACGTGACCGGCCATGCCACCATGGTCCTAGACCACAATGACACAAAGCCACAATCTTAACTCAATCCATGTAAACCTTTTCAAATCTTAGCGGAAGCGTGCAATATCCAAAAACACGTACAGAGCATCTAAGAATTTTAAAGAAATATTCCACCAAAACATTAATTTAAAGAGTTTACATAAGCTAGTCTCAAAAAAAAAATCCTATATTCTAGTTTTATTGAATTCATCTCTACCATTGAGTGAACTCTCTTATCCACTCCTTGGTCCACGAAAACTATGTATCTGAAAAAGGTAAAAATATTGCGAGGGGTGAGTCGCATACTCAGCAAGTAATTCTCAACACTCTCCTACCGAATCAAGCGTAAGCAAAAAGATATAATAATTTCAAAAATACTTTTGTGAAGATGCGGAGGATTTACAAACAATAAATCAAAAGTCAAATAGTTTTAGCTCACAGACCACATTATGCATGACACACAAATACCAATGCGAACAAAATAGATGAACCCTTGGTCAAAGGGTACGGATAGAGGACCCTTGGCCAAGGGGACGAACAGATGAGCTCTTGACCGAAGAGCACGCAGATGACCCCGAGACGGACAAATGAACACAAAGGGAAAAGGACCACACACATGCATCTGAGAGCTAACAAAATTACAAAGTGTCTACATGTATCATGTATCAAAATCAGAAAATCTCAAAATTTCATATCATATACATATATCAAATAATACAATTTTTCATATTTTATATCATGCTTGATTCTATTTTTCGGAAAATTCATATTAATCGGAAAGCATTTCTTTCATTATTATCGTAGAGAAACATGTCAAAAATCCGTTATATACATATACATTTTTATATGAGAATAACAATAGAAAAATGTCAAGAATCTCTTACCTCGACTCTCCAATTATCAACTAGATTCCTTCAACTACTGCAACGAAAACGACTAGATCTATAAATGACATGAACAATGACGATGTATCAGCTACTGAAAGCATCCCAGGTAATTAGAGAAAACCTAAAATAGTCTCATTTATCACTATTCTCAAGATCCCATATCCTATAAAATCATACGGTTCAAAGTTGATCTATTATCTAAAACCAAAACCCCAATTATATATAGTATGAACACATATACATCTATTTATCCGATAAAGTCAACTATCCATCAGCTATCAATTTAAAACAATAAAAAAACATGCAGCAACTCTTTCTTGAATTCAAATTAATAAGCTAGCTTACATAATTAATTCACTACTACCAAAAAATTTGTCTCAAATGCATAGTGAAAAATGGGCAGCGAAAGATGCTGTTAAGTTCTCTTTTTCATGATGGGATTGAGGTATTACTTTAATATTTCTCTCCAACCAATGAGATAAGACAAATTATAACTTAGTAACCTTCACAAGATCATCAATTTGATGGGAATAATCTCACCTACACGTCCGATTGAAGTCTCAAAAATGGCCGCCGCCGTCCGTTTGGTGAAAGTAAGTCTTTTTAATTGCTTTTAATAACTACTTAAAACCCTATAAAAAAACGCTATATATATGTATGATATTACCCAAATTATACCTTATAATTGAAATATCGAAAGTAACCTTCATAGAAACTCTCTCTCTCTCTCTCTCTCTCTCTCTATATATATATATATATATATATATGCATACATACATACATATTTGTGAAATACACGTGTGTTACATTCTTCCCTACTTATAAAAAGTTTCGTCCTCGAAACTTACAACGTTAAAGTCAATGAATAGTTCTTTTTGTCGTCCATTCACAAAAAGAATTATTCATTGACTTTAATGTTGTAAGTTTCAAGGATGAAACTTTTTATAAGTGGGGAAGAATGTAACACCCATGTATTTCACAAATATGTATGTATGTATGTATGTATGTATATATATATATATATAGAGAGAGAGAGAGAGAGAGAGAGAGCAAAAGTTTCTATCAAGGTTACTTTCGATATTTCAATTATAAGGTATAATTTGGGTAATATCATACATATATATATAGCGTTTTTGTATAGGGTTTTAAGTAATTATTAAAAGCAATTAAAAAGACTTACTTTCACCAAACGGACGGCGGCGGCCATTTTTGAGACTTCAATCGGACGTGTAGGCGAGATTATTTCCATCAAATTGTTGATCCTGTGAAGGGTACTAAGTTATAATTTGTCTTATCTCATCGGTTGGAGAGAAATATTAAACTAATACCTCAATCCCACCATGATAAAGAGAACTTAACAGCATCTTTCGCTGCCCATTTTACACTATGCATTTGAGACAAATTTTTTGGTGGTAGTGAATTAATTATGTAAGCTAGCTTATTAATTTGAATTCAAGAAAGAGTTGCTACATGTTGTTTTATTGTTTTAAATATTGAAAGCTGATGAACAGTTGACTTTATCGGATAAGTAGATGTATATGTGTTCATACTATATATAATTGGGGTTTTGGTTTTAGATAATAGATCAACTTTGAACTGTATGATTTTATAGGATATGGGATCTTGAGAATAATGATAAATGAGACTATTTTAGGTTTTCTCTAATTACCTGTGATGCTTTCAGTAGCTGATACATCGTCATTGTTCATATCATTTATAGATCTAGTCGTTTTTGTTGCAGTAGTTGAAGGAATCTAGTTGATAATTGGAGAGTCGAGGTAAGTGATTCTTGACATTTTTCTATTGTTATTCTCATATAAAAATGTATATGTATATCATGGATTTTTGACATGTTTCTCTATGATAATAATGAAAGAAATGCTTTCCAATTAATATGAATTTTCCGAAAAATAGAATCAAGCATGATATAAAATATGAAAAATTGTATTATTTGATATTTGTATATGACATGAACTTTTGAGATTTTCTGATTTTGATACATGATACATGTAGACACTTTGTAATTTTGTTAGCTCTCAGATGCATGTGTGTGGTCCTTTTCCCTTTGTGTTCATTTGTCCGTCCCGGGGTCATCTGCGTGCTCTTTGGTCAAGAGCTCATCTGTTCGTCCCCTTGGCAAGGGGTCATCTGTCCGTACCCTTCGACCAAGGGTTCATCTGTTTTGTTCGCATTGGTATTTGTGTGCCATGCATAATGTGTTCTGTGAGCTAAAACTATTTCACTTTTGATTTATTGTTTGTAAATCCTCCGCATCTTCACAAAAGTATTTTGAAATTATTATATCTTTTTGCTTATGCTTGATTCGGTAGGAGAGTGTTGAGAATTACTTGCTGAGTATGCAACTCACCCCTCGCAATATTTTTACCTTTTTTAGATACATAGTTTTCGTGGACCAAGGAGTGGATAAGAGAGTTCACTCAATGGTAGAGATTAATTCAATAAAACTAGAATATAGGATTTTTTTTGTGACTAGCTTATGTAAACTCTTTAAATTAATGTTTTGGTGGAATATTTCTTTAAAATTCTTAGATGCTCTGTACGTGTTTTTGAATATTGCACGCTTCCACCAAGATTTGAAAAGTTTTACATGGATTTAGTTAAGATTTTGGCTTCGTGTCATTGTGGTCTAGAACCATGGGGGCATGGCCGGTCACGTTGGATTTCGGGGCGTGACAATGATGACCCAGAAGTTGAATATATTGATCAAGTAGAGCCTTCGCAAGAGTGGAGTAATTGGCATGATACTTTGGCCCATGAAATGCTTGATGCTTGGAGAGGGCATCGCTAGTACTAAATGGGACTTTGCTATTACATCTTCCAAGTAGTGTTGTTCTCCTATTTGATTGTGTTCTCAAATTTGTGATGATTGTGGAGTTATGTTAAGTATTAGTTGTTATATAGGGCACTATAACGGATATCAGAAATGGCTTGTGCTTTGTTTGAGTTATTTCCTAAATGCATTGTTTAACATTTACTTTGCCGTGTTATGTGTTTTTCTTAAATTCATTTTGGCTGAGTTGTGTTGGTGTTTATCATGATTTATATTGTTTGTAATGTTGTTCTATTTATTAACCATATGTATAATGTTCTATTATCTTGACCAGGTATCCATAGATAGTAGTTCAAGGAACAAAATTCAGGTACTCGAGCCGACCCAGCAAAAACTACTAGACGAATGTGGACTATGCAAGAAGAAGTAGAACTTGCATCAGCTCTAAAAGACCTAGTTGTGAGGGGATAAAAATGTGATAATGGATTCAAGACTATGTACCAGGGTCTCCTTGCACAGACAACGATTGCAGCATTTCCAGCAACTGATTTAAGAGCTAAGCTGCACACAAATTCTAGAATCCATGTGTGGCGAAAAAATTACTCATCAATTTCCAGCATGCTCAAGAGAAGCGGTTTTGGTTGGAACTCGACAAGTAACACCATCACAGTTGGCAGTGATGAAGTTTGGGATAACTATGTGAAGGTATGTACCACTCTCCTTTTGATTAAGTCGAAAAACACCTGCAATTGTCTGCTGCCAATTGAAAGAGATTTTTATTGCAATGTGTTGTATGCACTGCTTACATGTTGTCCAGATGAATCAGATATGAGATGAATCAATAAAGCTATGTACGTGTTGTGTATATGCATTATGACAATTTAACCAATATTTAAAACTGCTGAAATTTCAGATTGATGCGAATGCAAGAACTATGAGGCATAAATCATGGCCTTTGTTTGATGATTGGTGTGAGATTTTTAGAAAAGATCGAGCTATTGGGGAAAATGCAGAATCATTTGATGATGTGGCAAAGGAGTTGGAAAACAATGAGAAAGGTAAAAAGAAGATGACTCCGAACGAGGCTACTGGGGATCACACTCCACCACTCAAAAATAGAGACTTCGAAGAAGTGCAAAGTATGTTTGTTTCATGTGGTGATGCTAGTGCCAAAGAAAAAAATAATTCATCTAAAGGCAAGCGCAAACTCATCGATGATGGTGATGCTGAGTACATGAGCATGATTGGTGTATTCTATGAAAACACGGATAAGCGGTTAGGCGACATTGCTATGAGAATTGGCTTTGAGCAGGATGCTTCAAGGTCTCGGAAAGCTGTGTTTGAAGCACTCGCTGAAATTGGTGATCTTGACATTTAACAAAGGATTTCAATTTCAAAATCTCTGGTAAACAACACCAAGGATTTAGACCTCTTTTTCAGTCGTCCAACTGTTGGTAAGTCCGTGATGGTGAAGAAGATGTTAGCGGGCACTTATTGAATTGTCTATCATTTTAATTTTGTATTATATAATGAACTTAAGTTTCGTTGTTTTCAAACATCGTATTTTGTAATGGCTCTTAGTAATTTTTTAGAACTGTAGACCTTTATGGAATATTGGGCTTTGTTCATGCAACATTTTATTTACTAGTGTAATCGATTTATGTGCTGAACAAAATTCGTAATTCACATCTGAAATTATGCATTTATATTGTAGTCAACATTATCACTTTGCATAATTATTAAGCAATTCAAAAAAAAAACATGGTGCAGTGATGTAATAGGTGAAAACCACGATGTTTTGGACTCTATTGTTAATCAATTGGGCTCTATTGGGCCTTGATTTATTAAATAGTTGGTTTAAATTAAACCAACTCCGCACATCAGTATGTGTCTTTATAAAATCCAATGGATTTTCTCAATTAAACCAATCCTATGATAGATGGATATACGGTTTATTGGCGAAATAAACCGAACAAACTTAAAATTTGATGAACCAACCATTTCTATTTTTACTCATGGAGGTCATGTAAAGAATTGATTTACACAAAAATCAATAACTCAAAAACCATTCCGACGAAATGCTAACAACAAATTAAATCCCCACATCTCCATAATTGAACTTGTGTGAACGAATAATTTGGCATATGATTATAGACATGCTCTGAAGCCAAAATATAACAAACATACCATTTGTCCCATCAACATCATCATGGAAAAATAAATAGCAATTTACTAACATGAACACAACATTGCTAATTTCCATCTAAATATTTTACTAATACTTTTCAATCCCGACTACTTCTTACCAGATGCATATGACATGCCCTCTTTTTTACTTTATTTCGATTCTGAAACGGTAAGAATATGTGATTCCATCGTACTAGGACTCCCATCTTCATCACTAGAAACTTCAATAAATGGTAATTCATAGCCGACTGATCCACGCTCCACTGGCGTAGGGCTCCCATCTTCATCACTAGAAACTTCAATAACTTGTAATCCATAGCCGACTGACCCACGTCTACCATACAGCCAACTTTCGAATATTGCTTTCAAACTGTACCCGCTGGATCTCCAACATATAGATATGCCTTTGCCAAAGGAATTTCCTACATCCTCAGTTCGGAATAGATACAAAACAGTTTATTGGTAAGCTTAACATTTGGATAAATCTAATATGAACATAAAAACTTTTATATTAAATTACCCGCAATAATTCTTTAAAAAATGTTGGAGGCTTTGGAACCAAATCATGTTCATCTTCCCAATACGCAAGTCCAACGTTTTTTACTAAGTGCCTAAACAGATTGTACCTCTGGTGCAAGAAGTCAAATTGACAATATGCGAAGTCCCACGGGAATGTTGTGTTGAAACGAGCATTGACATAATATATGGCAAACATTGCCGATTCATAGGAATTAACGTAACCGGGTCCAATATTGCCTCGTTTGGCCTGATCTAACATAGATGCTATGAAAACATCTTCGATTTCTTTCGTCCAATCTCTATCATAAAAGAATTTGTCTTGCATCTGTTGTTCAAAAATCCCCCTGTTGAGTACCTTTCGTTGGTGGTGGTGGTGTGGCGAATTTTATTTCCTCATTTTCGAATTTTGTAAAAACCTATAAATAATTACAAGATGTGGGTTGTTGAAATATGCATGAAACGTTAGTTATTATTATATGGATTCGTGGTGGATGTTCATTGCATCATGAGTTGAAGACGTGCTATTCCAGCAGCTGTCTATTTATTTTCACACTCCCTCTTACATTCACCCTCCTTCACTGTTCACATCCAAATTGTATGCATGTGTAAGACATGGTTACATTGTTGTTTTATATTTCATGCATGCAAACATTGGTGATCCGGCTCCGTTTTCGTTTTCCACACTTTTTGATATTTGATGTTTAGGTAGTTTAGATTGTATATGCTCCACTTGGTTTGGCCATATAACAATACAAAGTACAAAATCAATTAAATCTTGTACCCCACCAATACAAACATAACAAACTGGGCTTCAAGGATAATTATGCTAACAAACGATTTTAGATGTGTGTGTCAGTGTGTGACACCACTATCTTGTTTATATATGTGGACATTTATGTTTTCCGATTGACTCATTATTTATTGCGTGGTTTAGTCTTTCTACTTTGTAATTATCGTCATGATTAATTAAGTAAGTTCAAAAAGTGTAACTATGTTAATATATATTTATCCAAAATGTGCAAACTTGAATTGTTAAATAAATTAACATACGTAACACATGTAAAATAATTATTGGATTAGTTGAGTCGCAATCTTACCACAAAATCAAATTTGGACATGACTTGAATTGCAATCTTAAATAAATTAATATACGTAACATATGTAATAAACTTTAATTGCAGTCTTATCATAATATAAATTTCATTCGTGGTAACATAATCAAAGCATACTACACCAAATGCCACATCATTTGTCTACGACTAATGATTTCACTCTAACTTATATGCAAATTCCATTGCTATAAGATATTCCAAATAGTCGATGTTTCGGAACGACACTAGGTTCTTCGCCATGATCAATTGGCACAACATCACTGCCACCGGGATCATTCATAACGTACCCTTCTCCAATATCATCCTCAAATACCTGGGACAATTTTTTCCAACACAATTCCCCTCGCAATTCTTATTTCCTTGCATCTGGGTACTACTGCGCACCACAAGGTATAAATTTATGAGATGCAATATTAGTAATTAACTATGATTATCAAGTATGTTACAAAGTACATTATATAATATAAAGAATCTTACCGAAATTAAAGATTTCCATTTCTTCTTCGATGACATAATATTATTTTTCACCCTATCCCAGTGAAAACCGGAGTTCGATGTAATTACACTAAAGACCAGGAACTGCCTCTTCAACATATTGAATCACTTTTGGACCGATGCAATTGTAAAACCACCGAATTTTTGGTTTAGTCTATTGCGCCATGATTCCACCAAGTTGTCGTCAACACGATTACCTCTCATCTCATTACTCTCCAGATTCGTGTAGTAAATCAATGAAGAAATTTTCAGCTTCAACCGTCCAACCATCAGCTGCCTGGTTAAGTCCATCCATTGTTTCAATTTTGAACCTATACAAAAACCCAAAATATATGACGTGGTTATCAATTTGAATAGGTTTCTTAATTTCGCAATTCACAAAATACAACAAATAATATAGCAAATATTAGTTCAATGCCGATAACCAAATATATAATGCGTGTCGTTGCTCACGTTCAACATACAATATGTCCTACCTATTTATACTGCATTTTAAATTACACATAAGGTGGTTGGAATTAATTTGCATTTACAATCCCCCAACCACCTTCTTCTTTGACCAAGATATGAATTGGGTGTGTGTGTGTGCTATTGATAAAATGTCAGGCTCGAAGTAACTTTTTTGGACCAGTATTTGTATAACATCCAATCCTATAAAATCATTTTCTTGTTATGACTAAAGGTATGTACCACTTGTACCATTTGTTCTTTGCGATCGGCCTTTATACTCCGCTAGAAATGAAGAGGATCGTAATGTGAACGAGGCATCTACTACAGATAGGTAAATCAAATTCACATATGTACGCTCATAAATAATGCATCAATTGTACAAAAATGTATATAAACTTAAATGGTTCCAATTTAGGGGTTAAAGTTGATGTTGCGAAATATTTACAGACACTCGCTATGTTTTGAGTTATTGTTGAATGCTATGATCTCCTTTAATTGTAAATAAAAGTTTCTGCCTTGTCGATAAATACAATTTAATAATAGCATACATTACTACATTTGAATATATGCTATATTAATGATGAAATGTAAATATCATATACAGTGCATGTAATCTATATATATATATGTATGTATTTATGTTTTTTTTTATATTTTTTGATATTTTCTTGATATAAATATATATATACATATATATTTTGATATATAATATATGTTTGTGTGGGTGTATTGATTAGATAAAATGTCAGCCATGAGGCAACTTATTTGGATTTTGGACCAATTTGGATGCATGCATGCTATATAATTAAAGTCTTTTTGACCAATTTATAATATATGTGTTAGGTTTATGGGCTTTTGTGAAGCCTTGAAGAGCCTTGGCTTGAACCCCAACCACCTGATTGAGCAAATTATATTTGGTCAAATAGCATATTGTAATGAAATATATTGAAAACTTGACTAGACTCTATGATGCACGGATACTCCTAAATTTGGTCATGTGAAGTATGGTATTTGTATCGGATACGATAATATGTGCATACCACCCGGACACGTATAGGATACTTCTTGGACGTATCCAAAAAATTACAAAATAAATCAAGATACTATGCTCGATACTTTCGGATGCCTTATTCGATACATGTTTTGAAGTATTTGACATGCCTTAAATAACAGGGACAATATTTTTTTGAATATTATACAGGGCAACATATACTTTGTACCCTAAACTTTTCACTTTGTCTCATTTAAGTCTCTGAACTATCAAATGTAACAAAATGATCCCTGAACTATTAAACGTAACAATTACTCCCTCATTTTTTGATTATGAATATAAAATTTCTATATAAATATTCTTTTAGATAAAACTACAATTGATTCTTTTTTTATTCAGAAGGTTAAGGACAATGAAATTCATAATTTTAATTAACCTAAATGTTGAATTTTGTGGTACATCAAAGTTGGTGAAATGAGTTTCTCGGATTGAAAAATACTATAAAAAAAATTTTGAGGTAAAAAATTAAGTATTTGTAGTAACTTTCCCCTAAAAATTTAGTAGAAAACTAGTGTATAGTTTTCTGCACAAAAGTCAGTAGAAAATTGTAACCCCATGGTCAAGAAATAGCAAAACTATAATAAGTACACAAAAGACTCATTTTAAGAAGATTGAGATATCCCCAATGACAAATCCCCTCAGGCCAGCGGCAGGCTCAGTACTGCGAAGCGGTTTTAGTCCCATACCCAATGTAGTGTGGGGAAACCCGTGGGAAACCAAAAAAAAAAAAAGATTGAGATATATTCTTTTTAAACCTCCACTATTTCCATATTTATTGGGCCCATGTGTGTAGCATTACATGTTAAAAGAATTTTAAGACTAAGAACAAAATATATCCAAATGGGAAGGGAGGGGGGGGAGGTTTGAACCTTGGCAGTGGGAACTCAAAGTTACAAACTAACCACCTTACCACTTGGACTGCAGCTCTCTGCAATGTTACTTGTAAAGTTTTTTATTATATTTCCACATCCTATAGAAAAAATTAAATTCTCGGGGGGGGGGGGGGGGGGGGGGGGGGGGGCAGTGTTAGGAAATTTCATGTTAGATGTTTTGATGATGACAAGATAGGATTCAATGTTAGACCCCAAATAAAATGTAAGTTTATGTTTTCCATAGATCATTGTTTAAGCGTTTGAAAGTTTGTAATTTTGTTTAGGCTTGTAATTTTTATCTTTGTAGGTTTTAGACTAAGTATTAGACACTGAATCGCTAATCGAATTCTAGGTGAGTCTATTAGAGAAGAAGTTAAAGATCAGCGTCTGAAGTCAACCAGAGATGAAGATTTGTTTCTTAGCGTCCGTCAAACACTAAAGGACCTCTTTCAGGGTTTATGGATCAAGCGCTCAAAGCACTTAAGCGACTAATGACAAATTCACCTGAAATAAATCCTCAAGTCACGAAGGACTTAAATGTAATCATTCAACGGACATTTATTTCCAACGGGAAATAAATTCAAATGCATTAAATGCCTGATAAGAGCATTAAATGTGATAAGCTACTGTGACCTGTGAACAAGCCACCTTTTTGACCAGACTGTCAGAACTTCAGAGTTTATAGCTGCTACCATCCAATCGGTGCCAGCAGTTTTTCAGGAATGTCAGGCTTTAGGTAGAATCACGCGCTGCATGAAAGGCACGCTCCTACATGTGTCCAACGGACAGATCCCAAGAATTGCCTATAAATACCTTACCTTCAGCAGACCCTAAAAAGTACGGTACAAAACATTTACAAGAGAAAATTACGTACACAAGAAAAAGCTTAGAAAACTCCATAGCCAAAATTCCTTCAAGCTTTTCTCTACATTCCAGACAGTCACAAATATCTCAAACATCTTCCAAAGAAGAAACCTAAATTCCCATTGAGATATTCCAAGTTGTTTGATCTTCCCAAATACAAACAAACCCTTGTGACAAAAACCTCAACCTTTCATCTGAGTGAGAAAAGTTGTTGAAACTCATTACAGGCAGTATTTCTGAGTGAGAGAAGCTTGTAGAAGACGATCTTCATTGGTGCTGAAATTTGTGTGATCAAGGAGCCCGAGATCATTTTCATTCTTTACTATCTTGTAGAAGATTCTGTGTGATTCTTTGATAATCATCTTAGTAATTTCCTCCAAGTGGAAAAGGAGAAGAAGGACGTAGCTGGGATTACATCCCCCAGTGAACCTTACAAATTATTGTGTCATTTATATTTTACTGTCTTATATCTGTCATATTACATTATTCTAAAAGACAAGTAAAATTGCAAAGCGATTAAATTATCTAAAAGAACGCTAAAAATCATTTCCGCTGTGCTAACCCTGATTAATATATATATATTTATTAATTAATTTCTCCAAGAAAATAATCAACTCATTAATATTATGATCTAAGCGTTACCCTACTTTGGTAAATTGCTAAACTCACTAAGTCTAAGTTATCTTTACTGAAGCGCCTGACCCAAGCGCTCAGCCTTCCAAGCGTTCAGATCTTTGAAAAGTAACACGAAATTTTTAAAGTCTAAAAAGACTTCAGGGTCTATTCAACCCCCCCCTTCTAGACCCTTTCGTATGCCACTTGGGACCATCAAGTGGTATCAGAGCGGTTGAATTAGAAACCTAAGCGTTTCGGACCATAATTGCTTGTTCAGATCCATTTGCTTTTGAACTTAGTCGCTTTAAATTTTCTCTTTAAAAAAAATCTCATTATGGCCTTCAACAAAATGCCAAAGTTGGTAGAGTCAAATTATGATTCTTGGAAACTTAGAGCATTCCCTTACTTGTGCTCATGCGATAGTGAAATGTGTGATGTAATTACAGGTGGTCCCATTCAGATTATGAAAGTTGTAACTCGAGCCCCTGGAGCAACCGAGGCCACTCCAGATGGTTATGTCGAGAAACCTAAGTTAGAATGGACGCCTGAGGATCGAAAAAGAGCAAATCTAGATAATGTTGGACGAAGTGCACTTTACTCAGCATTAGGAGACAACGATGCATTGTTCAACAAGATCAAGCAATGTAAGACTTCCAAAGAAATATGGGATAAGTTGGCTATAGTGTGTGAAGGATCAGCACAAATGAAGGAGAATAAGCTTTCCGTAGCCATGCAAAGATTTGAGCATTTCAAGATGCAGCCCAATGAGACGCTAGAACAATTGGACGCAAGGTTTACTATGCTTGTTACAGAGTTAGCATCATTAGACAAGGAATTGACCAACAAGGAAATGGTCAACAAGATTTTCAGAAGTCTTCCAAGCAAGTATCTTATTAAGACTATTGCTATGAGAGAATCACAGACATTGGAGACTCTTACTCCAGAGCATGTCTTTTCAGAGTTAAAGGCATTTGAGTTCGAATTGGGTAAAGTTAGCGACACATCGACTTCAGCGACTGAATCAAGAGCTTTAATCGCTACAACCAAAAGCAAGGGTAAAGCGGTTAGTGAGGTTAAAACTATGGAATCAAATGAAGAAAAGGAAATGGCTTTATTGGTCAAGAAATTCGAAAAATTTCTAAGATATGAAAAGAGAAATCCTATCGGACAAACGTCATTTCAGACTCCTCTCCTTGCTCCAGTGCCTCAGTATCAAGCGCCAGTGTACTCTGCACCTCAATCAGTAGCGCCAGTTCCATACCAAGCGCCTCCATCCCCTATTCAAAATCTCCCAGCGCGAGTAGACTCAAAGCGATTATCCACTGAACAGAAAATGAAAACTAATTTGTGTTATAATTGCAGGAAACCAGGGCACTACCAGGTAAATTGCCCTTATCCAAATGTGTCAAAGCCCTCAAGGCAAGTGATAAGTTCACATTTTACAAGGTTTTTTACCCCTTTGATTTAGGTATTTTCGTCATAATTTAGTAATGAATATCCTGCATAGTGCTTTGATTTGTTTCAATTTCATGTGTGTAGGGATTTAAGTCAAATAGATCAATTATTGAGTAAGAAGGCAGAACAAGAGAAGGAAAAGCGAAGAAAAATATGAATCTGCCATTCTGGACCGCGGCACTAAACCCGGCGCAAGACCGCGATCGCGGTACAATGCCAAATGAGAAATCCGGATAGGACCGCGGCACAGAACCGCGCCTTCGGCGCCTAGAACACCGCGGCCCTGTTTTGACCCTTCGGCACCCTGTTAGGCCTCGGCAAACCGCGGCATGACTTGCTTTTTAGACCGCGGCACTGCTTGCCATCCGAGCCGCGGTCGGTTTAGAATGTGTGCCGCGGTCCGATTTCCCCGATGCCCTAATTTTAAGTCCGCCGTTTTCCTCCTTTATAACACATTTTTCTCTTGGAAAACACTTACACTTGTTCTAAAAACACATAGGGAAGCCATAGGAAGACCCAAGGAAGCTTGAGGAGCCATTTTCATCATCAAAAGCTTGGATTCACACCTTGTAATAGGGAGTAATTCAACTCTTTCTCTTTGATTAGTTTATCAACTATGTCTTATAGAATTGTTGAATCATTTGTTATTGTAAGTATGAGCTAAGCATCTTTGTGGTTGGGTTATGTAAATACTTTGTGATGTTTTGTGTTTAATGAATGATTAATTTCCGGATTTATTACATTCTTGTTACATGTTTGATTTTATGCTTAATGCTTTCACATGAATGATCACCATGTGTTTGATATAATGCTTTGTCTTGAGACCGAGAGGAGATAGATAAAGGGAGATCGAAAAATCAAACATCATAACGTAACAATTGACTAGAGATAGAATCGATTGCGTTGTGTGGCTTTTTGTGATAAGATGACCCGATTGAATGTAGGATCTTCGTAAGCAAGGAATTCCTTTGAACCTAATTAATGCATGTTAGTTAATTCAATCTTCACTATAGAGATATAGGAAGTTGTTAACTAGTATAGGCTTGTTATTTCAAGAGATTGAATAATAAATACATTAGGGGGTTTCGCCATAACAAGAGCGTTCTAAAAATCCGGACAATTGAGAGTTCATGAACATAGAATAGAACATAGTAGGATCATAACCCAATCACCTCTTTCCATTCGATTTATTATCTTGTTTATCACATAGTTGTCCTTGATTATTTTCATAGTATAATCAACCATCATCTTATAATTTGATTTAGCTTAGAGTTAGATAATATAGCAATTACGAGCATTGAATCCAATTGTCCCTGTGGAGACGATACATCCCGGGCTAAATAGTCCACTTTATTACTTTGCACGACCTAGTATACTTGCTAGGATTTCGCATGTCAAGTTTTTGGCGCCGTTGCCGGGGAAAACTTGCGTTATTTAATATTGTAATTCACTTATCTATTCTAAGACTAAGTTGCTGTTTTTACGGTTTGATTTACTGTTTTTACGTCTAAAGTTGCTGTTTTTGTGTTTTAGTTGCTGTTTTTATGGTTTAGTTGCTGTTTTGTTATTTTGGTTTGCTGTTTTTACAACTTGAGTTGCTGTTTTTATGTTAAAAATTGCTGTTTTTGCGTTTTGGTTTGCTGTTTTTACGTTTTAATTTTGGTTCTTTTGATTCTATTGTTAGGTTGACTTCTTTGAGTATTGCATGACTCGCACATCTCAAGGAAACCTTGAAGATTTTGATTCCGAGATCGAGCGCACTTTCAATAGAAGAAGACGAGCACAAAGCCAAAACGAGAATCAATTTGAGGCAATGGAAGGGAACAATCCCGTTAATTTAGAGGACCCGGAAACTCAAGCCTTGATTCAAGCCACTGTTGCTGCCACATTAGCACAAAGACAAGAGCAAGCTCCCCGTCCTTTATGTGATTATATGCAACCCACTGTTCATGGAGCCGCTGGTGCTATCGTACTACCCACGGTAGAAGCAAACAATTTTACAATATCACCGGCTATTCTTCAACTCATTTCCAATGAACAATATCGGGGTACGGCGGATGAGTCACCACATGCTCACATTACCAAGTTCCTTAGCTATTTGAGCACATTTCGACAAAATGGAGTGACCGATGATGCCATTAGAATGAGACTCTTTCCGTTCTCATTGAGGGATAAAGTAAGAGCTTGGCTTGACTCATTGCCAACGGCATCCATTCATACTTGGGACCAGTTGGTGGAGAAGTTTTTGAGTAAGTATTTTCCACCGGGGAAAACAGCCGCTATCAAAGTTGAGATACAAGGATTTCGACAAATGGAGGGAGAGTCACTCTATGAAGCACTTGAAAGATTCAAGGAACTTCTCCGAAAATGCCCTCACCATGGTTTTGCAGTTTGGACTCAAGTGACCATCTTTTATCAAGGCCTTGGACCCGGCCTTCGCACTCATCTAGACGCAGCTGCGGGTGGTTCACTCATGAATTTACCACCACAAGCGGCTTGGGAAATGATCGATAGAATGTCGGAAAATAACTACCAATGGCCTACCGAGAGAGTAATACTTCCAAAGAAGGCGAGTGGAGTTTATGAAGTGGAAGCTTCCACTTCACTAGCTAATCAAGTAGAACTATTGCACAAGAAATTGGATGCTATGAATTTCTCGGTAAACCAAGTGCAAACGTTGTGTGAAAATTGTGGTGGAAATCATCACATTACGGAGTGTCAACATGGCAGTCAATCTTATCATTCCGAATGTGTTGAACATGCGAATTATGTGCAAAATTCAAATAGGACACAAAACGATCCATTTTTTGAAAAATATAATCCGGGATGGAGAAATCACCCAAACTTCTCATGGAGTAACAACAACAATGTGGTGAAGCAACCTCCCGGGTTTCAATCACACGGTGATAGACCGCCATTTCAACGCCAAGGGGGTTTTCAACCCAACACATTTCACAAACAAGGAGGTTACCAACCACAAGAAAAGAAACCGAGTTTTGAGGAATTGATACTCCAATATATAAAGAAAAATGATGAACGGTGTCACAACCTTGAAATTAATGTGAGCAACATACAAACTCAATTGGGACAATTGGCTAGTCAACTCTCAGGTAGAACACCAGGATCGCTACCTAGCGACACCGAGAAAAACCCGAAAGAACAGGTTCAGGCCATCGCATTGAGAAGTGGTAAAAACGTTGGTGCTGAAAATTTCCAAAAATCCGACTTGAACCGCGGCACTGAACCACGGTCTGAAATTCCAGTGTCCAATTTTTCAGAAAGGGACCGCGGCACACCATCTCAGACAAACAGTTTTCCGAACAGGACCGCGGTACTGAACCCCGGCACACCACCGAACCGCGGTCCAATGCCGCGGCACAGTTACCTGTTTCGGATAACGGCGAATCTGCATCCCACACTGCTCCTGAACCTGTACAGCCACGACCACCTTTTCCTTTGGCACTAAAAAGGGGGAAACTTGATGCTCAATTTCTAAAATTTGTAGAAATGTTTAAACAATTGCGCATTAACATTCCTTTTGCAGATGCTATTCTCCAAATGCCAAGCTATGCTAAATTTCTCAAGGAAATTCTTTCGAACAAACGCAAGCTTGAAGAACATGCAACCGTTGCACTCACCGAGGAATGTTCCGCGATACTTCAGAATAAGCTTCCCCCTAAGCTTAAAGACCCAGGGAGTTTCTCAATTGCTTGCACAATTGGTTCTCTTACTTTCTCTAAAGTTCTTTGTGATTTAGGAGCAAGTATTAATCTACTTCCTTTCTCGTTTTTCAGGAAGTTGGGGCTCGGAGCACCAAAGCCAACCACCGTTTCTCTCCAATTGGTGGATCGATCCATTAAGTACCCACGAGGGATGGTCAAAGACGTACTAGTCAAGGTTGATAAGTTCATCTTTCCGGTGGACTTTATAGTATTGGACATGGAAGAAGACGTCGAGATGCCACTTATTTTGGGTCGTCCATTCTTGAATACGGGTAAAGCTTTAATTGATGTCGCTAATGGTAAGCTCATACTAAGAGTAGGTGAAGATCAGGTTACTTTTAATGTATATCAAGCAATGAGGCATCCTTCCACTACCCCTACTTGTTATGCTATTGATATTGTTGATCATGCTTCTGTTGAGTACTTTCAGCTTCATAATGATGATGACTTATTAAAAACTTGCTTAATTGGCCCTATGGACAAAGAGACCGATGTGGAGCACTTACAAGAGATGTTGGCTAGCCTTGAGGCCAATCCGCCTAATAAGCGGAGTTATCGACCAAGATTTGAATCTCTAGATCGCCCATTGACCACTCCACCAAAACAATCAATAGAAGAACCTCCGACACTCGAACTCAAACCTTTACCATCTCATTTGAAATATGCTTTCCTTGATACTTCGGAAACTTTACCTGTGATTATTTCTTCATCTTTGACAGGAAGCATGGAAGAAAAACTATTACGAGTATTGAGGACTCACAAAAGGGCATTCGGTTGGAAGATCGCAGACATCAAAGGAATTAGTCCAGCTATCTGCATGCATAAAATCTTAATGGAGGACAATTACAAGACCACAATCCAACCTCAAAGGAGACTAAATCCAATGATGCAAGAGGTAGTAAAAAAGGAAGTGATTAAATTGCTTGACTCAGGTATAATATATCCTATTTCAGATAGTGCATGGGTAAGCCCAACCCAAGTCGTGCCAAAGAAAGGAGGAATAACCGTTATCTCAAATGAGAAAAACGAGTTAATCCCAACTCGCACCGTGACAGGTTGGCGTGTTTGTATTGACTATAGGAAATTAAATGATGCTACTAGAAAAGATCACTTTCCCCTCCCCTTCATTGACCAAATGCTAGAAAGGTTAGCCGGACATGAATTCTATTGTTTTCTAGATGGCTATTCGGGTTATAATCAAATTGCTATTTCACCGGAGGATCAAGAAAAAACGACTTTCACTTGTCCTTATGGTACATTTGCTTATAGACGAATGCCATTTGGCCTTTGTAATGCGCCTGCCACATTTCAGCGTTGTATGATGGCTATCTTTCATGATATGGTTCCAAATTTCATTGAAATATTCATGGATGACTTCTCTGTTTTTGGCTCTTCATTTGATTCTTGTTTGAATAATTTATCATTGGTTTTACAGAGATGTGAGGATACTAACCTTGTTTTAAATTGGGAGAAGTGTCACTTTATGGTACAAGAAGGCATAGTTTTGGGACATCGTATTTCACACAAGGGTATTGAGGTGGATCCCGCTAAAGTGGAAGTTATCGAGAAACTTCCTCCTCCCACATCTGTCAAAGGAGTGAGGAGTTTCTTGGGTCATGCCGGGTTTTATAGACGGTTTATTAAGAATTTTTCATATATTTCGAAACCTCTATCTAATCTCCTCATGAATGATGCACAATTTGATTTTGACGTTACTTGTTTACAGGCATTTCACACTCTTCGAGAAAAATTGATTACGGCTCCAGTGATCGTGGCACCAGATTGAAGTCTCCCGTTTGAGCTAATGTGTGATGCAAGTGATTTCGCGGTAGGTGCAGTCCTTGGTCAACGCAAGGATCAGGTATTTCGAACAATTTATTACGCGAGTAAGACACTTAATGATGCACAACAGAATTATGCAACTACTGAAAAAGAGTTACTAGCTGTCGTATTCGCTTTTGATAAGTTCCATTCATACCTTGTCATGAATAAAGTCATTGTATACACCGACCATTCAGCTCTTAAATACCTCCTCTCTAAAAAAGATGCAAAACCAAGATTGATTAGGTGGATTTTGTTGTTACAAGAATATGACCTAAAAATTAGAGACAAAAAGGGGGTAGAAAATGTTGTTGCGGACCACCTTTCTAGAATTGAGGACTCTCGGGTAGATATTTTAGATGCCACACCAATTTTAGAAGAATTCCCGGATGAACATCTTTATGCTATCGTTAATGGACCCCGCCCCTGGTTTGCTGATATTGCGAATTATCTTGTCACGAGGGAACTCCCCCAGATCTTACTTATCATCAGAGGAAGAAATTCCTATCTGAAGCTAAGCACTATTTGTGGGATGATCCTTTCTTGTTTAAAGTTTGTGCAGATTGTATTATCCGGAGGTGTGTTCCCTTCGAGGAAACAATGTCTATCTTGCGCCACTGTCACGATGGTGTCATTGGAGGACACTTCGGACCCACTAAGACCGCCCTCAAGGTGCTACAATCGGGTTTCTTCTGGCCTACTTTATTTAAAGATAGCCATGCTTTTGTTGCATCGTGTGATAAATGCCAACGTGTTGGCAATATTTCTTGAAAGCATGAGATGCCTTTAAATAATATGCTAGAATGCGAACTTTTTGATGTGTGGGGAATTGATTTTATGGGACCCTTCCCTAATTCTCATTCCCACAAGTACATACTTGTAGCCGTTGATTATGTGTCTAAGTGGGTTGAGGCGGAAGCATTGCAAACTAATGATGCTCGAGTAGTGCTAAGATTTTTAAAGAAGCATATTTTCACCCATTTTGGCACTCCTCGAGCAATTATTAGCGATGGTGGCACACATTTTCGGAACAAACAATTTGATGTTCTTTTAACAAAATATGGTGTCACACATAAGGTCTCGACCCTGTATCACCCTCAAACGAGTGGACAGGTAGAAGTGTCGAATAGGGAAATTAAACGCATATTAGAAAAAACAGTTAGTTCCTCTAGGAAGGATTGGTCCCTCAAGCTAGATGATGCACTTTGGGCATATAGAACCGCGTTTAAAACCCCAATCGGCATGTCACCTTACCGCCTTGTTTTTGGAAAAGCATGTCACCTACCTGTCGAACTTGAGCATAGAGCATATTGGGCTATTAAAATGCTTAACTTTGATATGCAAGCTACAGGTAAAAATCGGTTACTCCAACTTAATGAGCTTGACGAATTTCGACATAAGGCATATGAGAATGCCAAGTTGTACAAGGAACGAACGAAGAAATGGCATGATCAAAGGATCACACCCCGGGAATTTCAAGTTGGCGATGTGGTACTTCTTTTCAACTCTCGCCTACGACTTTTTCCGGGCAAACTCCGTTCAAAGTGGTCAGGTCCTTTCACTATCACAAAGGTTTATCCATCCGGTGCTATTGAGATTCAAGACGAGGTAAAGGGTACTTTTACTGTAAATGGGCACCGGTTGAAACATTATTTTCATCAAGGATGGAGCAAGGACAAGCACACCGTCCCGCTCCAGGATCCATCCCCGTGACCCCCTCTTGAAACGTCAAGCTAATGACTATAAACCAGCGCTTCGTGGGAGGTAACCCACGTTTTTTTTTTCATGTTTTCTTAATTTTTCATTGATTTTCCTTTTGTTTTACTTCTTGAGCTGAGTTATTTTTGATTTCTTGTTTCAGGGTTTGTTGACTTTTCGGTTGCTGCGTTTTTATTTTCAAAAAAAAAAAAAAAATTGGGAACAGGACCGCAGTTCAGTGCCGCGGCACCTAGTCAATGCCTCCACATCTCAGCACTGTACCACGGCACAGGACCGCGGTCTTCTTTGAAAAAAATATGGGCAAACGTTACGCACTTTCTGCGTCGCGGCTCGAAACCGCGGCGTCAATGTGATTTTCCAAAACCATACCGCGGTTCCCCCTCCTTTCTTTGCCAAGTGCACAAGTGCACCATTCCGCGTCCCTGGACCGCGGTTTTGTTTGTGCCGCGGCACGTCGCGGATACTCAGCACTTTAAGGGCTGAATTCTGCTTCATTTTCACCACTATTCCTTTCTTCCACCCACCCAACCGCGGCATTGTTCACCTCCCCGCCCCAAAATCCGACCTTCTTTCACTTCCAAACATAAAAATCAGCAATACCCATCCTATTTTCGATCTTTCCTCTCTATCCAACCGATTATTTTCGGATTTTAGGTGAATTTTGAGTGATTTTTCCTATGGTTCATACATAGGGCGAAATTTTTCAAAATTTCACATTGGGGTCCGATTTTTATACCATTTACATCGGATAAGGGCCGATTTGTTTGATTTTCAGAGTTTCAGGGTCGATTGATGCTCACATTTCGAATTTCAGGGCCTATTCTAAAAATTTAACTAATTTCAGTGGTTATTTTGCCAAATTTCAACAAATTCGGGGTTCTCTTTTTGCAATTTCCAGATTTACAGGGGCTGTTTATGCTAGTGCGAATTGCTTTGGGACTGTTTGGCGACACGTTGGCACTTTTGGCCAACTCCGGGATTGTTTTCGGTGGGTAAGGCTTTTCGCTCCCTCTTGTCTCTTTCGTTTATTCGTGCGCCTTGCCGGCTTATTTTGTGTATCCTTGGTTTGGTTGTTGGGATATCTGCATTCGGTTTTTGTTGTTGACGACAATATTGTGGTGTTGATTGGTGAGAAAATTGGTTTGTGGTGGTGTTGCATTGTGGGTCATTGTCGGTTTTTGCTTTGGGATTGAGTGCAATGCGTTCTAGCACACGTCGGGCCAATGAACCCTCCTCTTCTCAGGCTCCACCACCACCCGAGCCCGAAGAGTCTGAGGTTCCACTTTATGATAGATCCAAATTTGTGAGCTTAGAAGCATCTACACGCTACTCTGAGATTTTCCTGTCTAAGAATTGTGTTCCCGAGCGTGGAATAAATGTTACAGATCGGAATCAGGAAATTCTCTTTCAAATCCAAAACCGTGGGTGGACTAACTTTGTGAAAACCCCTCAGCCTGTTGTCCTCTCGGTGGTTCGTGAGTTTTATGCCAATGCTCACGACTTTGATCAAGTCAAACGGAAGAATAGGGTTAAAGTGCGGGGTGTGTCGGTTAAATTTGATAAGAAAACCATCCACCGACTCTTTGAGCTTCCATACGTTGGCAATGAGGAATTTGTGCACTTTGAGCCCGACCCTGTGGAGTTGATGAACAACCTTTGCCACCCCGGGTCCACTTGGATAACGACTCGGGGCATTCCGGTCAAGTTTCCCCGCACGAGCCTTCTGCCCCAGGCCAAGCTATGGTATCTATTCATTATGGCCCGCTTTCTTCCCACCACATCGGTCAGTATGGTGCTAAAGAGCCGAGCAACTCTTCTTTATGCCATTATGAGTGGCCGCAGCATTGAGGTAGGCCGCATATTAAACAAATCCCTGTTGGAATCGATTCAGAAGAGCACTACACAGAATCTGGCGCACCCTCATTTGATCACTGCCTTAGCTATACGCGCGGGTGTCCCTATTCACTCTTCTGAGGCCACAACACGGCCTATGGGCGATCTTGATGATGCCAGCATTGCTGCACCGCTTCCACCACTTTATGCAGATGCCGGTGATGCTGATGTACCTCCTCATATGCAGGCTCCCGCTGTCCCTCCCCCAGCCCCACGTTCTCAGACTGCGAGGTATGAACACCTCGATGCTCAGATACATGCTTTACGGATGGATATGCATCAGGGTTTTGATACGATGATGACAGCATTCCACGGGATCACTACACAGTTGGACCGAACTGAGAGGCGCCAAAAGCGCCTATGGGATTATCAGATACGCAGTTTCGAGAACCTCCACTCCGGCTCCAGTACCCCACTTTCACCCCCTGCCTGGGAATCCCCACCCCATCCACAGCCCGACACTTCCGAAGCTCCTGATGACGCTATGCCCACATCCCCTTAGACATTATATTGTTTTTCTTTTCTTCCTTTTGAACGGTTGTATTGTTGGCTTTTCACGTTTATTGTCGTTTTCTGGTTGTGGTGTTTATGCTTTTCTCATTATGTGTGACCTTAGTGTTATGATGCTTTTTCTTGTCTTTTCTAACTCAACAGATGGCTCACCTTTAGTTTCAGACTCTACGCCTTGTTGCTCTTTCGCTTTTTGGACATCACTTACCTTCCACACTCAGGGACGTCTTTCTTTCTTCTTCTTTGCATCTATATGTCCGTTCATTGGGGGCAATGTGCTAGATTAGTTGGGGGGTGGGTTTAGACGTCCCATATTTTATTGTGATGTGGCGAATTGGTGTAATTTGTGCTCATTTGTTAAGATTCATGCTTGATTTGGGATTAGAAAACTGTGATAATCAATGATTTCATTTTCATGATTTGTCATACTTTTGCTTGGAGCATGATTCGTTTGAGTGTCTCTACTTCATCTAAGATGAAATCATTTGTCGTATTTTACATGTGAAAGCCTTTTTATCCATGCTTATGTGAATTGTTGAGGATTTAAAGCATTGAACTTTCACTTTTGTCGACTTTGAAGTGTGTATTGATTGTGCGAAGTCATGAAATGATTTAGGCCATCTTTCATTGTCTCTAGCCTTACATTTAGCCTTCACTATATTGCATAATCTCTAGACCTTGTTTTGAGCCATATTGATAAGAATGGAGTGTGCTAAGCACACTAAAAACCACCATTCGTCTTTCTTTCGTAAGCCACACCAACCACCCTTTAGCCTAAAAGTAAAACAAAGTCTATTTCCTAATTGAGAGAGCATAGAACTTCATATCATTTGATATTTATTTGGGTATACACTTTGTTTTGGGTATCGAAGCTCATTGATTAGTGGTTTAGAAGGTGGTGGTGTTCTTGCTTATGATAAAATATTGGAGGTTTGGATTTTATGTGAAAAGAGGGGATGAAATGAAGAACTGAAAGTTGGTTAAATAGTCGAGATATATATATAAAAAAAGAAAAAAAAATATTTGTGCTCTCGACAAGGCTCTGAACTAGACTTTAATGTGATAAGTGATAAGTGACAAGTTTGGGAGTTGTGAGCTTGAAAAGAAAAGAAAAAAAAAAGGAAATTTAAAAGTGATAAGTGACAAGAGGTACAGAATTGTTCGGTTGATAAGTGAGTGTTTAGCTCGATGATATTGCGTTGTATGCTCTCTTGAATTTAGTCACTTTATCCATATATTCCCGTCCAAGCCATTACCTAGCCTTACGTTACAAGCCGAAAAGACCTTTTGATCGTGACTTTCACACTTCATACACACCGAAAAGTTAACAAAGATTTGGATTGTTTCAATGTTTTTATTATCTAATGAGTTTGCATAATCATGTTTTAAAAATGTGCTTTTGACATAAAAATAATAGATATGGAGTTCATGATTAAGAGATGGATTTCGAGATGTTTTAGAGGTTTTCAAATTGTTGAATGTTCTAGGCAACGTGTAACTTATCATGACTATTTTCGAGGGAGTAACACTCACCTCTTTTGTGGGAAGTGCAAAAATTGAGCCTCATGTGCATACTTGGTTCTGAAACATTTAGCCTTTAAAAGATCCCGAATCACAGCGAACAATCTGAACTTATGAGTATTTGTTCACCATCTATTGATCGAGACGATCAAAGCCTAGTTGGGGGGTAGTTGATAAGTTCACATTTTACAAGGTTTTTTACCCCTTTGATTTAGGTATTTTCGTCATAATTTAGTAATGAATATCCTGCATAGTGCTTTGATTTGTTTCAATTTCATGTGTGTAGGGATTTAAGTCAAATAGATCAATTATTGAGTAAGAAGGCAGAACAAGAGAAGGAAAAGCGAAGAAAAATATGAATCTGCCATTCTGGACCGCGGCACAGAACCGCGGCACTAAACCCGGCGCAAGACCGCGGTCGCGGTACAATGCCAAATGAGAAATCCGGATAGGACCGCGGCACAGAACCGCGGCCTTCGGCGCCCAGAACACCGTGGCCCTGTTTTGACCCTTCGGCACCCTGTTAGGCCTCGGCAAACCGCGGCATGACTTGCTTTTTAGACCGCGGCACTGCTTGCCATCAGAGCCGCGGTCGGTTTAGAATGTGTGCCGCGGTCCGATTTCCCCGATGCCCTAATTTTAAGTCCGCCGTTTTCCTCCTTTATAACACATTTTTCTCTTGGAAAACACTTACACTTGTTCTAAAAACACAAAGGGAAACCATAGGAAGACCCAAGGAAGCTTGAGGAGCCATTTTCATCATCAAAAGCTTAGATTCACACCTTGTAATAGGGAGTAATTCAACTCTTTCTCTTTTATTAGTTTATCAACTATGTCTTATAGAATTGTTGAATCATTTGTTATTGTAAGTATGAGCTAAGCATCTTTGTGGTTGGGTTATGTAAATACTTTGTGATGTTTTGTGTTTAATGAATGATTAATTTCCGGATTTATTACATTCTTGTTACATGTTTGATTTTATGCTTAATGCTTTAACATGAATGATCACCATGTGTTTGATATAATGCTTTGTCTTGAGACCGAGAGGAGATAGATAAAGGGAGATCGAAAAATCAAACATCATAACGTAACAATTGACTAGAGATAGAATCGATTGCGTTGTGTGGCTTTTTGTGATAAGATGACCCGATTGAATGTAGGATCTTCGTAAGCAAGGAATTCCTTTGAACCTAAATGCATGTTAGTTAATTCAATCTTCACTATAGAGATATAGGAAGTTGTTAACTAGTATAGGCTTGTTATTTCAAGAGATTGAATAATAAATACATTAGGGGGTTTCGCCATAACAAGAGCGTTCTAAAAATCCGGACAATTGAGAGTTCATGAACATGGAATAGAACATAGTAGGATCATAACCCAATCACCTCTTTCCATTCGATTTATTATCTTGTTTATCACATAGTTGTCCTTGATTATTTTCATAGTATAATCAACCATCATCTTATAATTTGATTTAGCTTAGAGTTAGATAATATAGCAATTACGAGCATTGAATCCAATTGTCCCTGTGGAGACGATACACCCCGGGCTAAATAGTCCACTTTATTACTTTGCACGACCTAGTATACTTGCTAGGATTTCGCGTGTCAGCAAGACTATGCGGATAGAAACCAATTCAGGAGCAACCTTCGCCAACAAGGTTTGCTAGCGAAATCTGAACCATTCTCCGCACCTAAAGAGGATTTGGAATCATCTGATGAAAGCAGTGATGATGAGCCTACAAGCGACTCAGCGTTGATTTGTCTTATGGCAAGAGATGATGAAGCGTCTGACGACTCGCTACCAGAGGTAATCAATGAATTATCAATTCCTCTTTCGTATGATGAATTACTTAACAAAGTCAAAGAATACTACAATGAATGTCAAGAAGCTGCCAAAATATATCAAAATGATCTCGCTATTATCTCATCACTCACAAGAGATAAAGTGACGCTCAGAGCAGAGTTGCGAGTTCAGCTACAGTGCATTGAGAAGAACCAATCGCTTGAGAGTGAAATTATTCAATTAAAAAATGATCTTGATATAATAGCCAAGAGAGAAGCTGATCTGATCGCTAGACTTGCCAAATCAGAGCAGCTCGTCTCATCATTATCAAAAGATTCTAGAAACTTGGATAATGTGACTGAGGTAACTAGATTATTTGGTGAAAAGACCGGTTTAGGATGCAATAAATTCGGTAAACAACCAAATAAATCTAAGGTTACGGCACACAACAAAGGAAAGGGTGTTCTCTTTGTTGAGAAAAGTTCACAAAGTCAAACGCTGAATGAACCAAGCAACAACGGTACGAGGCCAAATGAGAAAGCCAAAGCTGACTCAGGCAAAGGAAAGACAAAGGCAAATGATTCACAAAGAAAGGTTCATCCAAATGCTCAAAAGGCTAAGGATAAACCTAACCACTGTGAATCAAGCGCTAAGCGTCAAGCACCAAAAGTGCAACCCAAGCCAGCGCCAAGGAAATACCAACGTCCATATCCAAGACAGTCAAGATCATATTATCGATACTATGATGATTCTATGATTATGACTACTATTATAATCGAGGATATTATTACACACCCAAAAAGCACACACAACACGATGTGAAATCCAATAAGGCCAGTACTCCTAAAATGAAGACTAGGCAAATATGGGTTCCTAAAGTTCTAATTCAAACCAAAGTTACTAACATTGAAGGACCCAAAACAACATGGGTACCTAAGAAGAATTAGAATTGTCCTTTAAATGCAGGTACCTAGAGCCAGCACCGATACTTCAGTTTGGTACATTGATAGTGGATCGTCAAGACACATGACTGGTTCCAAAAATCTTCTAGTCAACTATCAAGTTACCAACGGTCCTCAAGTTATATTCGGTGATAACTCCAAAGGTAAAACCAAAGGTATAGGTATCATGCATAGGGGGGACATCATGATCAGTGATGTATATTACGTTGAGGGTCTTAAGCATAACCTGTTAAGCATTAGTCAATTTTGTGATAAAGGCTTTGAGGTAAAATTCTCAAGCGACTTCTGCTACGTTAACGACGCTAAGACTAAGTCTACTAAATTAAGAGGAAAAAGAACAAACAATGTGTATTTAGTAGATTGGGATTCTACATCTGATAACAACCCCACATGTTTTGTTGCTAAAAGTCAAAATGAATTGGGTTGGTTATGGCATAGAAAAATGAATCACCTCAACTTCAAGGCAATCTCTCAGTTAATATCGCTAAATCTTGTATAAGGATTACCTAAGGGTTCCTTTCAGAAAAATCGCTTATGTGATGCATGCCAAATGGGTAAACAAGTTAAATCATCTTATAAAAAGAAACAATGTCTATCGACTTCTAGAGTTCTTGAACTATTGCATCTAGATTTGTTTGGTCCTATTCAAATCATGAGTGTTAGTGGTAAAAAGTACACACTAGTAATAGTTGATGATTTCTTTCGCTATACATGGGTAGAATTTCTAGCGACCAAAGATGAAACTAGTGTCAAGCTCACAGCGCTAATTCGTCAATTGCAAAATTCAAAAGATCTAAGGGTGACGAGAATGAGAAGCGATAGAGGAACTGAATTTACTACCCAATTTGTTGAGAAGTTTTATACAGACTTAGGAATACTTCATGAGTATTCTGCTCCTAGAACACCTCAACAAAATGGAGTTGCCGAGCGACGGAACAGAACGCTTAAAGAAGCCGCAAGGACGATGTTAGCAGAGTCCAAGCTGCCTCAAAGGTTTTGGGCCAAAGCCATCAACACCGCTTGCTACACTCAGAACCGGTGTATGATCAACAAGCAACATGAGAAGACTCCATATGATTTGTGGAAGGGACTTAAGCCTAACGTTTCATATTTTCATGTTTTTGGTTCAAAATGTTTCATTCATAACAATGGATCCCAAAACCTAAAGACATTTGATCCTAAAGCAGATGAGAGAATCTTTCTAGGATATGCCAAAGATGGAAAAAGCTTTCGCATCCTAAATAAGATCAAATCAAAGGTTGAAGAATCCATTCATGTTGTGTTTGATGATGCTAACCAAGAACCGAGTAAGGTTAATCCTGATGATGAAGGAATTGAAGATCTCACCCAACAAGCGTCACGAATCAATCTTGGTGATGATAGTGATGATGAAGATGATGAGATTCGTGTACCTTTTCCTAAGGATACTGGTACGTGTCGAATGCACCAAAATATAATTACTGTTCTCACAAGAATCTGTAGTACTCGTAAGTCCAGGTCGAACCCTAGAGACTGATTGATCAAATAACAAAGAGGGTTTTGAAGATTTAATTAACTAAAATTGTAGAAAATAAATGCTTGAAAATTCAATTAATGGAAAATACGATCAAGAGAAATTCAACCCTTAATTCACACATTGATCATAGACACCTAAATTACTATTCACACATTGATTACTTAGCCAAGAATCTAAATAACCAGCTATCTAGATCCCTATAATCTTCCTTATATCATTAATCAAAGCCCAGCACCCGATTAAATTTTTATTATTAACTGATTCGGTATTAAGCAATCCTAATCAAATTAATAACAGCATAACGAATTAGAAGCGACTAAGGATAAACAATAGTTTAAGCAAGCGCCAACTATTTAATTTACTCCAATGTTTCCCTTAGGTTATCAACGAAAATTGGGAACCTAATCATGAAAACCTAATTGCTACATGCACAAATCAAACATAACAATTACGGATTATGAAGATTTGTTAGCAAACAATTGACATATATAATCAACTAATATGCATCTTAGATAATCATATACACAATTGTAAGAATTGAAATCAAGAAACAAAAGATAATCAAACTGTGAATAGATTAAAATAAAAGCTTCGTGTCTCACAATGTATGAATTAATTGGAATTCTCTTGAATCGAAATAAAAACTTAGCTAATAATAATTGTAAGCATAAAACTTGAAAGTACTATTTTTCTAACTCTCTTCTCCTTGTTTTTTTTTCTTGTTTTTGTTTTAAGTCTTGCAAGACATATATATATGCAATGAAAAGATGCTATAATCATGGAGAGAATATATTCTCTCTTCCTTTATCAAGACATGGAGAATATATTCTTCTCTTTAACATCAAAGCATAGAGAATATATTCTTCCCTTTAACATCAAAGCATGGAGAATATATTCTTCACTTTACACCTTGAATTGCCTCTAATTAACCATCAAATCTGACTTCGACTCCTTCTAGAAAGCTGTAGATTCGTGTGTTATCTTTTAATTCCAATAGGCCTTGACTAAATCCAAGATACATAACTCTAGTTATGAATTTTTCACCAAATCTGCGCATTCCAGTCCAGTCCAGAACAGAATTCTTCTTTAAATTCTTCAACACTTTCGAGCCCTTTATCTTCCGAACTGGGTCTAGACTTCTTCATAAGAAATATAGGCCTTTGTCTTAGCTTTCCAACTAGATAAAATTCAATAGAAACTAATGTCTGCATCTCCAGATATATCAGTATATCCAAAACATCGCTACATCTGCCATTTTGATTGAAATTGAAATTTTGCATCTCAAATCTTGCCCAAATCACAAAATGAGATAAAATCAGTTCCAATGGCCATATAATCACAATAAAATGATAAAGATAGAGGAAATAAAATATATAAATATTTCACTTATCAAATTCCCCCACACTTAGCTCTTGCACGTCCTCGGGCAAAGATAAAGATAAACTAGAAAAAAAACAACTAAAACTAAAGCCAACCACTTTTGTCGGTAACACGGTTGCATTTAGCATATGCAACAAGCCTTTAAACCCCTAGGTTACCCCTAGTGGACGAGTTTAGTCTCGTGAGGGTTTGCAGAAGATATACCCACAAAATCAATCTCTCAATGTACAAACAAGCAAGTTCATGAAATTTTCTTTTCAAACATCAATTCGTAACAAAATTAGATAGAAAGGTCTATCATGTCTCCACCATTACTCTTGCATTCACACAAACTTCTCAAGAATTCACTTAATTTCGTAACCGCTATACTATTAATGCAACATCTAACTTAACATCATCCCTTTATATTTCCTCTATCATAAATAATAAATTAAAACGAGCAACATATTATTATTAAGCACACACTCGTCTTTTGAAGCGAATACAAACATTACTCATGAATGCACCCGGTTACTCAACAAGCGGATCATTTCATTCTCGACATATTTTGAATAGCCCTATTAGATTTCCAACACAGTAGCAGGTTTGGGCCGATAGATCCCAGACTAGATAGTCTTAGGTTACCAAGCTTGAAAACTTTCTCGGGCTTATTCCCTTCAGTGTAGATAACCCCAAGCGCTATATTAAATCTTCAACATTAAACAATTTACGCCTTAAGCTTTACACCGAGGAATTTCATCCATTATTACTTTAAACCACTTTCAACCAGATTAACCTTGAGGAATGTGGAGGGATTTCAGCAAGTCAAAAGTCACATACATAGTTATGCTGAATTACGAATTCACACGAATTTCTCTAAAAGTATGTACTTCAACAATCATAACAATTTAAACACTACTTACTTTTTTATTGAATCTAGTCTATTTTTCAATCAACCATTGATGAAGGGAAATAATTTTTCACTACCTTACTTGGTTGCACAATAAATCAATAAAAATTAAAAGAAAAATTTCTTTTTTTTTTTTAATCAAGAAACAAACAACTAACCCTCTCCCCCACACTTAAAATCTGCAATGTCCTCAATGCAACATAGAATGAACATAAAAAAATGGAACAAACGAAATTAAAAAAGAGGGGAAAAAAAAAAGCAAATCTGATGGTGGCCGTTCAGCCACTCTTGGGTTGCCTCCCAAGCAACGCCTTTTTTTAAAGTCGTTGGCTCGACTTTGCAGCCTTTTAATCCAAGTAAGTTGGATTGATCAATGAAACTTCCTCTATTGTATGCTCTTGAAAACCTCTCTTCATAATCTGTGGAACGTTCTTTCAAGCTCTAGATCAATTTCCTGGCTCTGAGGGGTCATACAACACAAAAACTAAAAAGGTAAAGTACGGAAATAACGGAGAAAAAAAAATTAAAAATCGACTGATAACACAAAAATGCAAAAAAAAAAAAAAAAAAACTAGTAAATGATGGAATTTGGGCCCGAAACGGTGGTGTTAAGCATACTTATCATGCTGAGTTGTTTTTGAAACGACGTTTCCTTCAAGATTGATATAGAGTTCGTGGTCGAATTTCAAAAACAGTTTTTTTTTTCGTGTAATAATAAAAAAAATAAAAAAAAAATTTCTTTTTTTTTTCAAAAAACAAAATACGATAATTAAATCTAAAACCTAAGATAAAAGTTTGACCGAAAATCAGTCCCCGGCAACGGCGCCAAAATTTGGTACGTGTCGAATGCACCAAAAATATAATTACTGTTCTCACAAGAATCTGTAGTACTCGTAAGTCCAGGTCGAACCCTAGAGACTGATTGATCAAATAACAAAGAGGGTTTTGAAGATTTAATTAACTAAAATTGTAGAAAATAAATGCTTGAAAATTCAATTAATGGAAAATACGATCAAGAGAAATTCAACCCTTAATTCACACATTGATCATAGACACCTAAATTACTATTCACACATTGATTACTTAGCCAAGAATCTAAATAACCAGCTATCTAGATCCTTATAATCTTCCTTATATCATTAATCAAAGCCCAGCACCCGATTAAATTCTTATTATTAACTGATTCGGTATTAAGCAATCCTAATCAAATTAATAACAGCATAACGAATTAGAAGCGACTAAGAATAAACAATAGTTTAAGCAAGCGCCAACTATTTAATTTACTCCAATGTTTCCCTTAGGTTATCAACGAAAATTGGGAACCTAATCATGAAAACCTAATTGCTACATGCACAAATCAAACATAACAATTACGGATTATGAAGATTTGTTAGCAAACAATTGACATATATAATCAACTAATATGCATCTTAGATAATCATATACACAATTGTAAGAATTGAAATCAAGAAACAAAAGATAATCAAACTGTGAATAGATTAAAATAAAAGCTTCGTGTCTCACAATGTATGAATTAATTGGAATTCTCTTGAATCGAAATAAAAACTTAGCTAATAATAATTGCAAGCATAAAACTTGAAAATACTATTTTTCTAACTCTCTTCTCCTTGTTTTTTTTTCTTGTTTTTGTTTTAAGTCTTGCAAGACATATATATAGGCAATGAAAAGATGCTATAATCATGGAGAGAATATATTCTCTCTTCCTTTATCAAGACATGGAGAATATATTCTTCTCTTTAACATCAAAGCATAGAGAATATATTCTTCCCTTTAACATCAAAGCATGGAGAATATATTCTTCCCTTTACACCTTGAATTGCCTCTAATTAACCATCAAATCTGACTTCGACTCCTTCTAGAAAGTTGTAGATTCGTGTGTTATCTTTTAATTCCAATAGGCCTTTACTAAATCCAAGATACATAACTCTAGTTATGAATTTTTCACCAAATCTGCGCATTCCAGTCCAGTCCAGAACAGAATTCTTCTTTAAATTCTTCAACACTTTCGAGCCCTTTATCTTCCGAACTGGGTCTAGACTTCTTCATAAGAAATATAGGCCTTTGTCTTAGCTTTCCAACTAGATAAAATTCAATAGAAACTAATGTCTGCATCTCCAGATATATCAGTATTTCCGAAACATCGCTACATCTGCCATTTTGATTGAAATTGAAATTTTGCACTTCAAATCTTACCCAAATCACAAAATGAGATAAAATCAGTTCCAATGGCCATATAATCACAATAAAATGATAAAGATAGAGGAAATAAAATATATAAATATTGCACTTATCAGATACTCGAGAGGTTAACAATGATAATGTCAGAATTGCTGATGATCATGAAGAGAATGATCATCAAGAGCAGATTGGAACTATGAATGATGCAGCGTCTACACAAGAGACAAATGAGAATCAAGCGATTGACAACTAAGAGTCTCTCAAACCGTTCCAACCAGACCGCAAATGGCTTAGAGACCATCCACCAAAGCTAGTGATTGGAGATATTGAAGCACCTGTTAGAACTAGGTCCGCTACAATTAATGAGGCCATGTTCGCAAGCTTCCTATCTCAAATGGAACCAAAGAAAGTGAATGAAGCGCTTAGTGATTCAAGTTGGGTAGAAGCAATGCAAGAAGAGCTTAACCAATTTGAGAGAAGCAAGGTTTGGACACTAGTACCAAGACCAACTCACCAAGGAGTTATTGGGACTAGATGGGTTTTTAGGAACAAGATGGATGAAGATGGCAGTGTTATAAGAAACAAAGCCAGATTAGTCGCTCAGGGTTATTGTCAAGAAGAGGGAATTGATTTTGATGAAACATATGCCCCAGTAGCCCATCTTGAAGCGATTAGGATGTTCCTAGCGTTTGCCGCATTCAACAAGTTCACAGTATACCAAATGGACGTGAAGAGTGCTTTCCTGAATGGTAAACTCCAAGAAGAAGTATATGTGGAGCAACCTCCAGGATTCATCAACAACCATGGCAAGAGTATGGTCTACAAATTGGATAAGGCACTCTATGGCCTTAAACAAGCACCAAGAGCATGGTATGACACTCTCTCTATCTTCCTTATTGGTAAAGGCTTTTCAAAAGGCAGCGTTGATACAACGTTATTTAAAATTACCCATAATGAAGATATTCTCTTAGTCCAAATTTATGTTGATGATATTATATTTGGTTCTACAAATAAGCGATTGTGTGAGAAATTTTCGAAAATGATGCAAGATCAATTTGAAATGAGCATGATGGGTGAATTAACTTTCTTCTTTGGATTACAAGTTAAACAACTCACTAATGGAATATTTATAAACCAAGCTAAATATACTAAAGATATGATTAAGAAATTTGGTATGGAAAATGCATCATCTTCAAAAATTCCAATGAGCCAAACGCTTAAGTTAGATAAAGATGAAAGTGGGAAGAAAATCGATATCACTAAGTATAGAGGTATCATTGGATCACTTCTTTATCTTACTGCTAGTAGACCTGATATTATGTTTTCGGTATGCATGTGTGCACGATTTCAATCTGATCCTAGAGAATCACACTTAAATGCTACCAAGAGAATCCTTAAATACCTAAAAGGCACACAAAATGTAGGCTTATGGTATCCACGGGACTCTCCTTTTGAACTAATTGGTTATTCAGACCCAGATTTTGCAGGATGCAAAATAGATAGAAAAAATACTAGTGGTACATGTCAATTTCTAGGTGATAGACTAGTTTCGTGGCATAGCAAGAAACAACAATCCATAGCGACTTCTACCGCTGAGGGAGAGTATGTAGTCGCTGGAAGCTGTTGTGCACAAATCCTTTGGATGAGGCAACAACTTAGAGATTATGGAACAATCCTAGGTCCTACCCCAATCCATTGTGATAACCAAAGCGCTTTAGCTATGACCCAAAATCCTGTCCTTCATTCTAGAACCAAACACATTGACATTAGATACCATTTCTTGTGTGACCATGTTCAAAAGAAAGATATCTCCATGCATTTCATTGGAACTGACAAACAATTGGCAGATATCTTCACCAAAGCGCTCAACGAACAACGCTTTCTCACTCTGAGAAGTGAATTAGGTATGATTGACTTAAACGCTTAAATCATAAAACATCATATTTATAGGCATAAAATCTAGGGAGAATCCACCTTTGTTTATGTCTAAAGAGTTTATCAAAAAGTTTGAAATGAGTCATCAATTTTGGGGGAACTTTAAAATTGTCTTATCTCAATATATCAAGCGACTGTGATCAAAAATGACTTTAAAATCCTAAGCATTGATCACTAGCGCTTATCTTTTTATGCATGACAAAATCAATCTCTAATAAAGTTATCTTTTATAAATCCAAGCGATTGATTTTTTTTTAAAAGACTTCAGTGTTGAAAGAATTCCCACTTGAACGTTAAGTAACTTTCTTTCAAAAATTCATGCATAGTTTTCATCACTAAAGGAAACGTGTGGATAAGTCCAAAAGATCAGATTTGATAACTACCCACACGTGCCTATCAAATCGAACTGACGGTTATGATTCCTATCTAAACCTAGGCGGCTCAGTAATTGCATGAGTTTGAGTATGTGTCAGTGTACTATCAAGCGCGTGTATTTCACGCTGAAAATTTCGAATTTTCTCAAACGTTTTCAAAAAGTAACTGCGGACACGAAAAATATTATAGTACCCTATTTTACCGCACTTTTTGACATCCGAAGTTATGTGTACACGGTTCAGATTCCTTCTGTCATTAACTTCTGTACACATGTCATTCATCTACCAATTGGGGATTTATTTTTTCCTCCTATTTAAACCTTTCAAAAAACTTTACGGTAAACCTTTATCACTTCCAAATTCTTTTACTGTAAAAGTTATTTCTCTCTAAAGGCAAGAACTTTTCTCATTCCTTCAAACGCTTCCAACTTTCAGCAATGGCAACCAAAGCTTCAAAATCTTCAAAATCATCCAAGTCTGACACCGGAAAAACTTCCCGTACTGAAAAACCAGTTACGGTTAACGTCGGATTTCTGATTAACTGGGATTACCTTTATGAGAACCAGAACTTTCAACTTCGAACGGTTCTTCCACTCGTTCAAGAATCTGGTTTGAGAGATATGATCACTACTAATTTCAACTACTTCGAAGAAGAATCTCTCTATTTTTTCAACAATGCCCAGATTTCTGAAAACAGAACTTCCATATCCTGCGACTTCCCTTTTGCTAAAGAGACCTTTGTTCTCATTTCTTCCTTGATATCTTCATTGCTGATTTTGCCCAATGATGGCACTGAGGTAGAAAACATCACTCTCGGAGATGCTACAAAAGTCTGGGAGTTGATAAAGAAAGAAGATGTTGATACTGCGTATGAGCCGAACTTTAAGAAAAACGATATGAAGGGCGAATACGTTATTCTCGCTGATCTATGTTAAAAAATGATCGAATGCAGAAAAGGGACATTCGATAAAGTCACAAACGTTCAGTACAAGATGATGGTGACCATTCTGACCAAGTTAAAAGTTAACTGGTCTCTCTACGTTTTTAATCGCTTCAAGGCAGCGATGGCCAAGTCAGTGAATCCCAAGCCCTATGGGATTGTGCTAAGTCGAATTCTTAGCGCTTGCGGTTATACAAAATCTTTTGGCACAAAGATTCCAGCGACCAAATTCTACGGCAGAAAGATGATTAGTGGAATGCTCAAACCTCGAAAACATGGTGGAGCAGCGGTTCCCAAAGAAGAGCGTCAGCGACTCCAAGTCGAAGGAGTTGTTCGCAGTGATGATGAAGATCCAGCGTCTTCCTCTTCATCATCATCCTCGTCCTCTGAAGAAGTGGTGGTCAAGCGACCTAAGAAAAAGATTGTTCTCAAAGTCACTGAGCCATCTAAGTCAGCAAAGAAACAGAAACCTGAACCAAAGAAGAAGAAGCCGGAGCCCAAAAAGAAGCAAAAGATTCCTTCTCCCCTTCCTAAATCTCCATCGCCTCCTCTAGCGCTAACCTTCTCCGTTCCCGAGGAAGAAGAGGAAGCAGTGGACGAAGAAGTACCGTTTTCACGAAGTCGTACTCCTACCTCTACTCCCGCAGCATCCTCTAGCGCTACAGCAAAATCAGCGCTTAGAGAGTCAGCTAGTGTTCCTCCTTCTGACGCTGTTCTCGAAGTCAGCTCAGATCCTCAAGTCGTTTCTCCATCTGAGAGGCTTTCTAATGTTCAGGGTAAGTATTTGCTAAGCAAATTAGTCTATCCTTTCCTCGTTAGTCTCTAACGCTAGGATAAAAACTCTTTCAGCACCAAGTGAAGCAGATATTCATTATGTTCTCAACACTCTTGAAGAACTAAGTATCCCAATTCGTGCTGATCCAATAACTTCTTTTATCGATTTAGAACTCGAAGAAGAAGTTTAGGAGCCTGAGGGACTTGTCCAAGAATCAGATCAAGCGACTGAAATAGTCGATGATATTCCTCAGGGTAAGCGATGTAGTCCTTTTAGTCTATAATTTCTACGTAGTAGGAATTTTTTCTTGCTTTTCTCAATCGCTTACATGTATCAGCTCAAGATGGACCTGAAGAGGCACCTACCGCTAATGCCCCTCCACTCTCGGAGATTCCCGTT
Source organism: Buddleja alternifolia (assembly GCA_019426215.1). Lineage (NCBI taxonomy): Eukaryota > Viridiplantae > Streptophyta > Magnoliopsida > Lamiales > Scrophulariaceae > Buddleja > Buddleja alternifolia. The sequence goes on along the minus strand of CM033395.1, from coordinate 17,316,178 downwards.
GAAATAGATGTGGACATGGCAACTGTTGTGGATATCGCTAAGAAAGCATCTCAAGACCTTCCTGACACTGAAACATCATCAGCCAGTGAAGCGACTTTAAACTCTGAGCGGTCGATAGAAGTGGCCCCCATCCCAACAGAAGCTATTGCCCTCGTTCCTACGCCAACAGGACCTCCTCCTCGTGTCATTGATTTCTTCCCACGTGGATATCATCCAGATGTTGAATTTTATTATGCCGCTCGAGAACGTGACACTCAAACGCTTGCCGAGTTGGAAATCCAATTTCAAACAACTCTCCATCGGCCTGATCTTTCAGACTCTTACAAGTTTGAAATTTTTGAGCGTTTTGCTGATCTAGGTCTATATAACTTGGAGCGTCTTCAATCACGCATTGAATATATTCATCGTCCAGCGTTCAACAGATCCGAATTTGATGAGAAGCGATTCAATTTCACCGGTCGCTCAGACTAGTCCTTTTATCCTCTTCGATCAAACAAGATTGTTTTAAAAAAACCCCACATGGGTGATTGGAACAAAAATCCAGACGAGGAAAATCTCAACAAACTAGGCTATTCGGCTCTCCCCTCCGTCGTCAAGTCTCCTCAGAATGCTCTCTCTCCTAATCCACTTAAGTTATGGAAAGGAAAAGGACCGCTTGTTGCGGAGCGCCCAAATCCTGTTAACTCATGGATAGAAGATGAGGCTCGTGAATATCTTGCCAGATTATGGGCTGAGGACTATGAAGAAGAAACGGAACACTTTGAGAAATTTCTCGCCGCTAGAAAAGATCAAGCTAAAGCTATCAAGCTTGGCAAGAGATGGATGCTGAATACAGCCAGCTGGGCTGAAGAGTTTTTTTTTCATTTCTACACCCTCGATGAACTCGTGAGATATCCATTCCTATTTCAGTTTGGAATAGAGTACAGACGCAGAGGATATGCAACCATCTTGCTCCAACAACGTCAGTTTATTGCAGGGAATGTTAGCGCTTTGCCACATTATCGCCAACCAATAGAAAGCTACATTCGCCAGCAACTTGCCTTATACAGCCAAGGCGGACGCTACGTGTTGCATCCTCGTGAAGGGTTTGTTCAACGAGTCTTTCTTGACCTGAATGAAGACACCTCATCAAGTAAACAACCAATTCTTCCAGGACAGAGTCAGATTCGTGTTGATGTTTCGAATGAACAAGCTAAGTTTGCTGAGTTCCACAGAACTATAAGAGCAGTGTTTGAAAATGCCCAAGCGCTGGACATCAGTTTCAACCACTTTTCCGGGTGTTACAATTTCAAAGGATATACTCTTCACCCCGTGCTCTTTAGTGAATCCAATATTCAAGTGGCCAAGATGTTATCACTACTCAGGCCAGTGGACCATGAAGCAACTCAAGCACTCATGCCTTTGATTTTGGACTTTTTCAATCGTTATACTTCAGGGATTGCTTTACCGGAAGATGTGCAATTGGCACTAAGTACCGAAGAGCGCGCAGACGCTATATTCTTTATCCCGCAATCCAGCCTGATCAGTCCAAGGCATGTGATGGAAGCCCTTGGCCCCCTCTGGGTCATTGGTGTTAGAGAACCTTTTTCCCCAATCCAAATTATAGAAGAAGACATTGCTCCTACTGCGGAAGTCGCTTATCTTCCTGAGGCTTCTTTGTCAGATTCTTCGAGCGCCCCGGTAGTCGAGCCCCCAGTTATTGCAGATTCAATCATGGATCAAGCGATTGAAGAAGTGCACACTGAAATTGCACAAGAGCCTATTGAGCCCTTTATTAGAGATAAATCCAAAGGCAAGGCTGCGGTTTCTAGTTCTTACGGACTTCTCCCGTCCCCAGAGCGTCCTTTTTCCGATTCGGATTCTGAAAGTGATTCAGACGCTAGAGATTTCAGACAGGCAGTACGGAACTCGCTCCACAACATTGAAGGTTCCTGCTCCAAGATTTTTGAGACTGCTGATAGACATATCCGAATAATGTCTGATACGCGAAGTCGTGATATTGCAAACGCTTCAAACACAAGCATTGTTACACTCATGAAGAGCATATCACCTCTTATAGCTGAACTCTCATCCGAATTCAACCGTCACTTAGCCCAGAGCGCTTCGGCTGATGCTGACAGACATATTTCGACCGATGACGCTGCTCAGAGCATCACTCACCAAGTTGCTCTCTTAGTTGACGAAGTTTGACTCTTGCGAAGAGAAGTCGCTGAGTTAAAAACCTTTCTTGATGATGCCAAGAAGGGAGAAAATACAGAAAAGCATCAAGCGTCCAAAGTAATGTCAAAGACTGATAATAAAAATTGGCGATCAATGATGGAAGAACTAGTGAGCATCAAGAAGATGTTAGCTAAAAAGAGAAAGCCAAGGTATTATCTAGGAAGATATCCCCTTCCGGAATTGGACGTTGACTTCTTAGAAAATATGGGATTTCAACCTTTTGCCGGACCGCTGAGACGACCTATCAATTGGAGACCGTCAAAAGATCAAAGAAAAGATATCTATCACGATTTAATTCGTGAACTTGGAATTTCTCCAAGAGAGTGGACGGAAAGGTTGTTAGAACTTAATGAAAGCGCCAGACTTCGTGGCATGATTACGATGAAGTTCAACATACGACAATGATTGACATTGATCGTCTCCTGATGGACTTAGCCCTAGAAGTTCTCCAAGGCGAAGAAAGAGCAAAGCGACAGAAAAAGTGAATGATTTTTTTTATTTCTGTTGTCGCTTTCTTTTTTTGTTTTCAATATAAATCATGTATGCTTATTCTTTCAATATATGAATGATTTATCGCTGAAACGTCTTGTTGAGGCTAATCTAAATTTAGCTAACTTTACTAACTTTTTGAACACTAACTTATATTCATTTGGGCTTTTCTTTTAAGTAACTCTTAAATTATAAAAGAGTTATAAGAGTTAAAGTCTTGACATCATCAAAAATGGGGAAATTATTAGGAAATCTCATGTTAGATGTTTTGATGATGACAAGATAGGATTCAATGTTAGACCCCAAACAAAATGTAAGTTTATGTTTTTCAGAGATCATTGTTTAAGCGTTTGAAAGTTTGTAATTCTGTTTAGGCTTGTAATTTTTATCTTTGTAGGTTTTAGACTAAGTATTAGACACTGAATCGCTAATAGAATTCTAGGTGAGTCTATTAGAGAAGAATTTGAAGATCAGCGTCTGAAGTCAACCAGAGATGAAGATTTGTTTTTTAGCGTCCGTCAAACGCTAAAGGACCTCTTTCAGGGTTTATGGATCAAGCGCTCAAAGCACTTAAGCGACTAAAGACAAATTCATCTGAAATAAATCCTCAAGTCACGAATGACAATCATTCAACGGACATTTATTTCCAACGGGAATTAAATTCAAATGCATTAAATGCCTGATAAAAGCATTAAATGTGATAAGCTACTGTGACCTGTGAACAAGCCACCTTTTTGACCAGACTGTCAGAACTTCAGAGTTTATAGCTGCTACCATCTAATCGGTGCCAGCAATTTTTCAAGATTGTCAGGCTTTAGGTAGAATCACGCGCTGCGTGAAAGGCACGCTCCTACATGTGTCCAACGGACAGATTCCAAGAATTGCCTATAAATACCTTACCTTCAGCAGACCCTAAAAAGTACGGTACAAAACATTTACAAGAGAAAATTACGTACACAAGAAAAAGCTTAGAAAACTCCATAGCCAAAATTCCTTCAAGCTTTTTATCTACATTCCAGACAGTCACAAATATCTCAAACATCTTCCAAAGAAGAAACCTAAATTCTCATTGAGATATTCTAAGTTGTTTGATCTTCCTAAATACAAACAAACCCTTGTGACAAAAACCTCAACCTTTCATCTGAGTGAGAAAAGTTGTTGAAACTCATTACAGGCAGTATTTCTGAGTGAGAGAAGCTTGTAGAAGATGATCTTCATTGGTGCTGAAATCTGTGTGATCAAGGAGCCCGAGATCATTTTCATTCTTTACTATCTTGTAGAAGATTCTGTGTGATTCTTTGATAATCATCTTAGTAATTTCCTCCAAGTGAAAAAGGAGAAGAAGGACGTAGCTGGAATTACATCACCAAGTGAACCTTACAAATTATTGTGTCATTTATATTTTACTGTCTTATATCTGTCATATTACATTATTCTAAAAGACAAGTAAAATTGCAAAGCGATTAAATTATCTAAAAGAACGCTAAAAATCATTTCCGCTGTGCTAACCCTAATTAAGTGATCTAAGCGTTACCCTACTTTGGTAAATTGCTAAACTCACTAAGTCTAAGTTATCTTTACTGAAGCGCCTGACCCAAGCGTTCAGATCTTTGAAAAGTAACACGAAATTTTTGAAGTCTAAAAAGACTTCAGGGTCTATTCAACCCCCCTCCCCCTTCTAGACCCTTTCGTATGCCACTTGGGACCATCAGGCAGGTCCCCCCAGGCGCCACTGTAAATGAACTATGGTGTGCGCCCTCGATCATAGCCACCCTCACACATACATTCATTGTCTTTTATATAGATGTTATTTCATTTTGATTTGACTAGACTAACGTTTGCTTGTTCTTCATGTTAGATAAATGATAGATATGTATGGTTTGGTAGGCAGTAGAAGTCAACAAACCTGTAATTCTTGTTCTTATTAGACATTTGGGTCTAAAACACATCAGTTCATATTTATTTATTTAGGTTTAGATATTTTTTTTTGATTTTTTTTTTTGTTATATGATTATGAAACTGAGTTCTTAATTTTGCCTTTCATAGATTTGTTTGAACTATTTTCAATATTTTTTATGTGCTTATGTGTATATAGGTATATGTATATATCCACGTACATTGTTGTATACAATAATGTTATATATATATATGTATATATATATGTATCTATATATAAATTGAAAACAATTTTAGCAGATAAAAACAAAAAATGGGGCAAAATAAGGATATACCAGGTCTCGAAGACTCGAACCCAAATAGATCCAAGATACATTATGTTTGGGTTGTTTAGGCAAAATGACTAAAATAACCTCTTACGTGGGTTTTCAATTTCCACCCATTAATTGCCCCAACCTGTTTACCAAACCAATACCATTAACCAACCCCACAAGTCACAACACTTACACAAGCATTGGCCCACGAATGTTGAGTTACACCATAAAGCATCATCCATTGTTTCAATGGGCAAGGGGTGTACTTCGACTTAATTAAATGCCATTAAAGCGATATACATATTGTCCAAAATACAATTTTATATAGACAATAATCAAATGTAAGATTATATATATATATATAGAAAAGAAATAGAATATAGAAGATTTATAAAAGTACGGGTTGATTAACATTATTTGTGAAGGGTTTGAATTCATTTTATCCATTCAACTTCCTCATTTAGGCATTGCATCAACTATAATCTTATTGCTATAAAAAATGGAGGGAAAAAAAAAAACTACACGAGTATCAAGATTTTGAGTCATAACGAAGAGATTATTATAAGTACACATGACTCAATGAGAGGAAAGAAGAAATAAAGTGCTCGATCTATCAAAATTAAACAAGATAATGTATAAAAGAATCATGAATTTACATAAAAATTCATTTAGTGATGTTAATATATAAATCTTGATTTTCAATTAACTTATTTTCTTCAAATAATCATTCAACTTTTCATGTCACAATATATAATCTTCAAATAATTATAATTTTTTAAATAATCAGCATTTAATGCATTTGAATTAAATACCCGTTGGTACTTAATGCTTTGAGAATATTTGCATTAAACTCCTTCTGGACTTAGAAATAAATTCAGGTGAAATTACTTCTGTCCCATAAGGAAACGCTTGATGTAGCTGGTCAATTGGACGCTTGGAGACTTTTATCTTCTTTCAGAAATTAGGCGCTTGAGTCTTCGAACTATACTACTGATAAACTCACTCAGAAATTATCAGACGCTCAGCCTAAGACTACTCAGCCTAACAATCTAAAGTAAAATAAAACAAAGCCTAATAGGCCTATTACAAAACTAACGCTTCAAAACTTATACAAATTTTCTACTAAAATCAAATTTACATATTTTGGGGTCTAACACAAAGTCCTAATTGTCATCATCAAAACATCTAACATGAAATTCCTAACAATTTCCCCCTTTTTTGATGATGGAAATACTTACTCTTTTATAGTTCAAGAGTTAGACAGCCAAAAGTAAAAGTTAGCTTGATTAGATAACGTTAGTTAAAGTTAGTTACGCTTCAACGAGATGTTTCAGCTAAAAAAATGCATTTTATATATATCGAGAATTACAGGCATTTTTACAACTGAACAAGTGAAGAAATAAGAGACAAGAATATAGATAATGTAAAATCAGAAAGCTTTAATGTCTTGGTCTGACTCTGTATCGCTTGGGCATTTCAACTCGGATAGCTTCAGTCAGATTGTCTTCCAAGGTCATCATTGCTTCATGATCTTTGTTGATTATGAGCTTGTTTTCTTTTTGTTGTCTCTTCTTGAAGGCAGTAAAATGATTGTCCCAGTCAGTTGGATCAATACCGATATACCTTAGGCAGATTCGAAAAGCTTGGATAAAGTCAGTCATTTTTCTCTCTTCAGCTAAGATTCTTGGATCTGTAGGCTCTGGAATGGACGTTCTTTGAAGAGGGATGTCAAACTGTTCAAGCAGTGCTCTTGTAGGTATTGGTAGATTTGGATATAACGCTCTAGGAGGATCCCTTAGCGTACTACTGGGCGCTCCAGATGTACTTTGAGCCGTTATCCAAGACGGAAGACTAAGCGCAGAAGTAGAAGTAAGCACTTGACGCTTAGGAGACGGAGGCTCTTCAGCTCTTGAACTAGACGCTTTCCTCTTTTCTCCTTTCTTCTTCTTTTCCCCCTTATTGCCATCATCAGACTTTAAGAAATGATCTGTGAGTAAACTGACCTGATGAGCAATCTGAGACATAGAATCTGTGACGTCATCCAGACGCTTGTCAAAGCGTTCCTGCAGAGCGAGAAGCTTGGCGCTGGTAGCATCATTTAGAGAGGTCTCAAGGGTTTCAAGGCGCTTCTCAAGCTCTTCTTTCATGGCAAGTTGGGTTGCTTGAGTGGCATCATGTATTTCTTAAAAATCTTGCTTGCACTCACCAACAGCCGCTTGAGCTGAACTACGCATATGAGCAATTTGGACGCTCATTACGTGAGTTTCAATCTTTGCCAGATCGTCTTTAATCCAATGGAGAGATTCTTCGTTCTGAGTAGCGTGGGCGCTAATATTCTCCAAGACGGATTTGAGCAAAGGACCAAAATATTGACTCTCATCTGAAGGAACTGCTTGAGGAGCCGGTCGCTTAAACCTTGATGAGTATTTGAGAGAGTCAAAAGAAACTTGATGGGCTGGATCAAAAATAGTACCTCGAATGTCAAGAGACAGATCCTCATCACCATCAACATTAACAGATTCAGAAGCGTCAGGAATATCCTCTGGTAGAGACGCTTGAACGAGTTCTTCAGCAAACGCTGGAATACTTATAACTGCAGACTTGAACGCTTCAGCTGATTTATCAGGCGTTTCCTCAAGCGTTGACTCTGGTTGACGAAAGTCATCGAATTGGAAGTTCCAGTGTGCTAGATCGGCATAAGAAGTAGATGCAGAGTCCAAGAGTTCAGTGAGTCTGGTTCGGGAAATACAAGTACCGGAGATGTATGTGCGAAGGGGACTGTCAATAGCCCTGATGTGCATTGGACCAATGATATCAAGCACATGATTTGGGAAGACTTTGGATGGCGCTTGAGCGATGGAGAAGAGTGAATCTGGACAGTGTTGTCTGGAAAATCCAATCAAGCAGTCAGAGGGGAGAGACGTAGGACGCCGATGTGCAGGTACACAATCAGCATAGTACTCTTCAAGATATGGATAAAGTGCTTGAGCCAGCTCTTGATTCCTTTCAAGCATGGAGAGGACGAACTCATAGTGATCAAGTACCTCGCTGCGGATTGAAGGGAGCAGTGGATATCCTTTGAATGGACTGATTACTGAGCCGTTCCAAGATCTAAGATTGGCAGTGAAGATCTTATTGAATAGAGAGACAGGAGTCAAAATCTTCACCATCAGATTGAAGTTTTCTTTAAAGTGGCTTGGGGCAAAATTTAAGCACAATACACCAGATGTACCACTGGAAGAGGTTTGAGCGTTGAACAGAAGAGGAGTGGTGGAAAATCTGTGAAGCTCTTGATGCAGACACTGTTCGATTTGATGTCTAACAATTGGGAGCTTGAGAACAGGTCCGACTCTCTGTTGACGCTGCTTGAGGCAATACTTGGCGAACTGACGCTTCTTGTCATGCATGCCTATGCCGAAAAGATGGGGAGCTTGGACTAGCTCTGAGAAGGTATATTTGTGTCCCACATACGCTTCAACCCAGTTAACTTCATTTATGCAGAAGTCTGTGCCAACAGTCACCATAGCGCGAATGCCTTCAAGATGAATATCTCTGATAGCTTCAAAACGATATCTATCAGGCTGATAGTTAGCATTCCAGACGTTGTCAAAATAGGCATCAGCTTCAGTCTGAAGCAAGTCTGTCAACGATTCGAGACGCTCACCGGCATGAGCAGCTTTATTCTTCCACAGACGAAGTGGACGGACTGATGCAAGATTTTCAGGGCTATGAGCAGTCTGAGGGAAATGTGTGTAGCCTTCTCTGTTCAAGACTGACTCTGAAGGATTGAGAAATCTAGGACGCAGAGGCTCATACATACGAATGCTGTAATCCCTTAGGGCGAACCCGGTTGGCTTGCTGTGCCCATAATCCAGATAGTATGCTAAGTCCATGTCACATCTAGGAGTTCGGCCTCCTTGTCTGCCTTGTATGATGACTTTGATTTGACTGTCAAAATCAATCAGTCGAGCAACATCATTCTCTGCAGCAATATATCTTTCTTCGTTGTATCCTGCAGGAATGAAATCTTCTTTGAGCGCTGGGGGCATATAATTGATTGAATGATCAATCGTCGTCAGCGGGTCGAGTTGGAAGAAGTGTCTAGGCACTGGAACGTCTTCAGCATCGCTCTGACCTTCTGAGCGTGCCTCTGTTATAACCTGAACAGGAAATGAAGTCTGAACCTCTGTAGCAGCAGGTTCCTCAGCTTCAATTGCAGCAACTTCTGTGGCAACATCTTTAGCGATAGTAACGAATTCGGTCAAGTCAACATCCAGGATGATATCAGTTGACGCTTCAGCAGCAGCTGGAACTATAGCTGAAAGAGAGGAACTATCCTCTATAAGAGCAGGATCTTCTACAGATGTAGGAAAAGAGATGTTGTGGGAAGAAATAAACTTACCCTGAGAACTTGTCTCAACAGCAATACTTTGAGCGCTTGGCTCAACAGTAACTTGAGCGCTTGGCTCATCAGTCTCAGGCTCTTCAGGAACGAGAGCAGCTCGACGCTTGCTAGTCCTGGAACGCTTGAAGATTTTCTTCACGTTGACTCCTTCAACGAGTTTAGGCGGTGGAGCGGGAGGATCAGCAGCTGGTTCTTCAAAGTCTATTTGTTTAATGATCCCTTCCAGCTTCCGTCTTTTGAGAGGTAACTTGTCCTCTGCATCCTCATCGGTTTCCTCATCAACCTTTTGAGAGGAGGCGACAAATTTAACTTTATGTTTTTTGGGAGCCTTCTTCTTGGTTGCAGTCGGACGCTTCACAGCTTCTTCTGGCACTGGACGCTCTACTTCTTTATCGGACACTTGACGTACTTCCAGACGCTCAGATAGTGGTTTGGCAGCACCACCAATTTTGGGAGGATTAAAGAGATTGTTCAAAATCCTTTTTCCCAGCAACTTGGTCTTATTCAACGGAAGACCAAAAGAATATACACACTGTGAATTGTATAAAAGGTCACTCAGGACAAGCCCATACGGTTTGTTCAAGCCGCTTAAACAGTCCCGAAATCTTCCAAAAACGTACTCACTACAGTTGATTTTGATGTTCAAGAGTATGGCAGTCATCATTTGGAATTGTACTGGGTTCACCTTATCAAAGGTTCCCACTCTGCATTCTATGATCTTGCTACAGAAATCAGCCAATAGCCGATATTTGGACACCAGGTCTTTCTTTTCGAAAAATTGAGTGTAGGGTACATCGTCGTACGCACTCATGGTTGTCCATGCTTCTTTGATCTGTTTTAAGGTAATAGAATCCAGTGCCTCACCCTCATTTGGGAGTTTGAAGTTCTCGGCAATGGAGGCAACAGTCAGAGTGAATTCCTTGGGAGACTCCTTCGAGGATAGAGGAATTAGACAAGAGATAGACTTCTTGTCCTCTGAAAGTTTGGCAGTCCTCCAGAAGGTATCCACTTCAGTTGGAAACAGATACGAGTATTGAGTCAAGAATGACTTGAGCCCAGCTTTGACGACCATATCCATCATATCTGTTAGATTGATCTGAGGTTGCTCATACAAAAATTTCCAGTCGACAACAAGGCCTTCAGTAACCTTGATGGTAGCTTCAGCAGAAGTAGACGAGGATTTCTTTGGTGCCATTTTTAGTGAAAGAGATGAACTGAGATTTGCTTTTGCTTTTGAGAGAGAGAAAGTAAATTTGCAGAGATTTTTGAGTATGAGTAAATGAATTTTCTGCAAATTGTGTTTTAAATGACAGAGGTTAATTTTTGAAACTTGTGTTTTCTTATCTCTGTAGGATTGACACACGTGTAAAGAGTTTTAATCTCAGCCATGAATTCATTAACCGCGGACGCGATTTTTATGTAATAGAGAGAAGTTACATTTGGTAATTCTCATATAAAGATTTGACATCCGAGTTAAAGTTTAAAAAAAAACGTTTGGCATTTTCAGAGTGTAACGCACGCGCCTGTATGTACACTGACATGTACACAAACACGTGCTATCTCTGAACCGTCATTTTGAAAAGGTTTTTAATTACCCGCCAGTTTGATGTGATAGAAGTGTGTGGATAGAGTACACAATAGACTGTTGAGTCTATCCACTACTTCAAGGAGCGTGTAAAAAGTTTTATGCATGAATTTTTTTTTTTTTATTTTTTTTAAAAAAAATCATTTTTATATTAAGTGTTGAATGGAATAGTTTCAACGCTTAATAACACTTATTGGAGACAATATGGACGCTTAAAGCTAAATTCCTTTTATGGTTTAGCGTCCAACATATTACACAAAAGAATACTGAGCGTTGATGATCATGCACCTGAAAGTTTTTGATCATTGATGCTTAGTTATGTTCAAGTATAGTTTTAAGGTTCCCCCTAAATTTGATAACTTGTACCATTTGTTTTGCAAAGAAAACTTTTAGACATAAACCAAGTGGATTCCCCCTAAATTGTATGTCTAATAAAGTATGATGTTTGATGATTAGGCGTTTAAATCAATCATACCTAGTTCACTTCTCAAAGTGAGAAAGCGTTGTTCGTTGAGCGCTTTGGTGAAGATATCTGCCAATTGTTTGTCAGTTCCAATAAAATGCATGGAGATATCTTTCTTTTGAACATGGTCACGAAGGAAATGGTATCTAATGTCAATGTGTTTGGTTCTTGAATGAAGAACAGGGTTTTGAGTCATGGCTAGAGCGCTTTGGTTATCACAAAGAATGGGGGTTGGACCTAGGATTGTTCCATAATCTCTAAGTTGTTGCCTTATCCATAAAACTTGTGCACAACAACTTCCTGCAGCTACATACTCAGCTTCGGCTGTGGAGGTAGCTATGGATTGTTGTTTCTTGCTATGCCATGAAACTAACCTATCACCTAGAAATTGACAAGTACCACTAGTACTTTTACGATCTATTTTGCAACCTGCAAAATCTGCATCTGAGTAACCGATTAGTTTAAAAGGAGAATCCCTAGGATACCATAAGCCCACATTTTGTGTGCCTTTTAGGTATTTAAGGATTTTCTTGGCAGCAATTAAGTGTGACTCTTTAGGATCAGCTTGAAATCGTGCACACATGCATACCGAAAACATGATATCAAGTCTACTTGCAGTAAGATAAAGAAGTGATCCAATGATACCTCTATAATTAGTGATATCAACTTTCTTTCCATTTTCATCTTTATCTAACTTAAGCGTTTGGCTCATTGGAATTTTTGAATATGATGTATTTTCCATACCAAATTTCTTAATCATGTCTCTCGTATATTTAGCTTGGTTAATAAATATTCCATTAGGGAGTTGTTTAACTTGTAATCCTAAGAAGAAAGTTAACTCACCCATCATGCTCATTTCAAATTGTTCTTGCATCATTTTCAAAAATTTCTCACACAAACGCTTGTTAGTAAAGCCAAATATGATATCATCAACATAAATTTGGACTAAGAGAATATCTTCGTTATTGGTAATTTTAAATAACGTTGTATCAACGCTGCCTTTTAAAAAGCCTTTACCAATAAGAAAGATAGAGAGTGTCATACCATGCTCGGGGTGCTTGCTTAAGCCCATAAAGTGCTTTGTCTAGCTTGTACACCATACCCTTACCATGGTAGTTGAAGAATCCCGGTGGTTGCTCCACATATACTTCTTCTTGGAGTTTACCATTCAGGAAGGCACTCTTCACATCCATTTGATATACTGTACACTTGTTAAACGCTGCATACGCTAGAAACATGCGGATTGCTTCAAGGCGGGCAACAGGAGCGTATGTCTCATCAAAGTCAATGCCCTCTTCTTGGCAATATCCTTGAGCTACGAGTCTGGCCTTGTTTCTTATTACAATGTCATTCTCATCCATCTTGTTTCTATAAACCCATCTAGTTCCAATGACTCCTTGGTGAGTTGGTCTTGGTACTAGTGTCCAAACCTTACTACGCTCAAATTGATTAAGTTCTTCTTGCATGGCTTCAATCCAACTTGGATCACTTAGCGCTTCATCCACTTTCTTAAGTTCCATCTGAGATAAAAAGATTGCGAACATAGCCTCATTGAATGTAGCGGCTCTCGTTCTAATAGGCGCTCCAATATCTCCAATAATTTGCTCTGGTGGATGATCTCGCAGCCATAGTCTATCTGGTTGGAAGGGGTTAAGAGATTGAACAGGCGCTTGGGGATCAGACGCTTGACTACCTTCTTGCGTAGGCGCTTCAAATTCACAATTCCTTGTTTGCTCTTGATGATCACTCTCTTCATGATCATCAGCATTTCTTATATGATAATCCAGAGTAATCTCACGAGTAATCTTAGGAGGTGGCACTGAGATCTCATCATCGTCGTCAGTATCTTCATCAATAGTAATTTTAGACGCTTGATGACAAAGATCTTCAACTCCTACATCATTTATATGAACCTTACTCGGTTCTTGGTTAGCATCATCAAAAACAACATGAATAGATTCCTCAACCTTCGATTTGCCCTTGTTTAGGATGCGAAAATTCTTCCCATTCTTGGCGTAACCTAGAAAGATTCCCTCATCCGCTTTAGGATCAAATGTCTTTAGGCTTTGGGATCCATTATTATGAATAAAGCACTTAGAACCAAAGACGTGAAAATATGAGACATCTGGCTTACGTCCCTTCCATAGTTCATATGGAGTTTTTCCATGCTGTTTGTTGATCATGCAGCGATTTTGAGTGTAACACGCAGTGTTGATTGCTTCGGCCCAAAACCTAGGAGCAAGCTTGGATTCTGCTAACATTGTCCTAGCGGCTTCCTTAAGCGTTCGGTTCCGGCGCTCAGCAACACCATTTTGTTGGGGAGTTCTGGGAGCTGAATACTCATGATGTATTCCATTTTTTGCACAAAACTTCTCAACAATCTTGTTAGAAAACTCAGTACCGTGATCACGTCTTATTCTTGCAACTGTAAGATCTTTCAATGTTTGAAGTTGTCGAATAAGCGTTGTTAACTTGTCACATGTTTCATCTTTGGATGACAGAAATTCCACCCAAGTAAATCGAGAGAAATCATCTACTATCACCAAAGTATACTTTTTATCGCTTACATTGGTTGTTTGAACAGGTCCAAACAGATCCATGTGAAGTAGTTCAAGTATTCTAGAGGTAGATAGATGAGGTTTTCTCTTGAACGATGACTTAACTTGTTTACCCATTTGACAAGCGTCACAAAGGCGATCCTTGTGAAATGGTCTGTTTGGTAATCCCTCTACAAGATTTTGACTTATAAGCTGAGAGATTGTTTTAAAGTTGAGGTGGTTCATTTTTCTATGCCATAACCAACCCTTTTTAGATTCATTTTTAGCAACAAAGCATGTTGGGTTGTTATCAAGTGTTGAACACCAATCTACCAAATATACGTTATTAGTTCTTTTTCCTTTCAATTTAGTAGACTTAGTCTTAGCGTCGTTTATATAGCAGCAGTCACTTGAGAATATGACTTCAAAGCCTTTATCACAGAATTGACAAATGCTTAATAAATTGTGCTTCAGACCCTCAACAAAATAAACATCACTTATCATGATGTTCCCCCTATGCACAGTACCTATACCTTTGGTTTTACCTTTGGAGTTGTCACCAAATACAACCTGAGGACCATTGGCAGCTCGATAGTTGATCAGAAGATACTTGGAACCAGTCATGTGCCTTGACGATCCACTATCGAAGTACCAAACAGATGTATTGACTCTAGCTCTAGGTACCTGCACTCAAGAAGGGAAGTTCTATTTCTGTTTAGGTACCCATTGTTGCTTGGGTCCTTTAACATTAGTAACATTGTCAGTTTGAATTAGAACTTTAGGAACCCATATTTGCCCAGTCTTCATTGTAGGAATATTGGCCTTTTTGGGTTTCACATTGTGATGTGTGTGCTTTTTGGATGTATAATAATATCCTTGATTATAATAACAATCATAATCATAGTCATAATCATAATCATCATAGTATCGATAATATGATCTTGACTGTCTTGGATATTGACGCTGAGATTTCCTTGGCACTGGCTTAGGTTGCACTTTTGTTGCTGGACGCTTAGCGCTTGATTCACAGTTGTCAGTCTTATCTTTAGCTTTTTGAGCGTTTGGATAAACCCGTCTTTGTGAATCATTTGCCTTAGTTTTACCCTTGCCTGAGTTAGTTTTGACTTTTTCATTTGGCCTCTTACCATTGTCACTTGGTTCATTTTGAGTTTGACCTTGTGAACCTTTTTCAACAAAGATAACACCCTTTCCTTTGTAGTTTGTTGTAACATTAGATTGATTTGATTGTTTACCGAGTTTATCGCATCCTAAACAGGTCTTCTCACCAAATAATCTGGTTACTTCAGTCACATTATCCAGCTGTCTAGAGGCTTTTGATAATGATGAGATGAGCTGCTCTGATTTGGCAAGTCTAGCGATCAAATCAGCTTCTCTCTTGACTATTAGATCAAGATCACCTTTTAATTGAATAACTTCACTCTCAAGCGATTTGTTTTTCTCAATGCACTGTTGCTGAATTCGCAACTCTGCTCTGAGCGTTACTTTATCTTTAGTGAGTGATGAAATAATAGTGAGATCATTTTGATATATTTTGGCAGCTTCTTGACATTCATTATAGTATTCTCTGACTTTGTCAAGTAATTCATCATAAGAAAGAGGAATTGATAATTCATTGATTAGCTCAGGAGACACTTCATCATCTCTGGCCATGAGAGACATATGAGCGCTGAGTCATCTAATGGCTCATCATCATCACTACTTTCGTCTGATGATTCTAAATCTTCAGGTGCAGATGCTGGTTCTGATTCCGCTAGCAAACCTTATTGCCGAAGGTTGCTCCTGAATTGGTTTCTATCCAAGTAATCCTGCCTTGAGGGCTTGGATACGTTTGGATAAGGGCAATTTACCTGGTAGTGCCCTGGTTTCCCACAATTATAACAAAGATTAGTTTTCATCTTTTGTTCATTTGATAACCTTGCAGTGTGTGGCTTTGAGACCACGGGTGTTGAGAGATTTTGAGTAGACGCTTGATATTGAACAGGCGCTTGGGGTGAAGGAGCAGAATACTGAGGCGCTTGGTACTGTTGTTGTACTGGAGTGGGCGCTTGATACGAACTTTGTCCTTGATTATTGAAACCTTTTCCTTTCTTTTCATATCTCAAGAACTTCCTGAATCTATTCAGCAAAGCCAACTCTTCTTCCTCATTGATATCTGAATTCTTTCCTTTATTACCCGATTTGCCCTTGATTGATGCAATAAGCGCTCCAGATTCAATCACTGTTTTTAGTTCTGAAAAGGCGTCTTCTGGAGTTAGAAGATCCAGCATATTTGATTCTCTCATAGTGATTGTCTTCATCAAGAATTTACTTGGTAAGCTTCTAAAGATTTTGACCACCATTTCTCGGTTCTGTAAATCCATTCCCAACGATGTAAGTTCTGTAACTAGAGCTGTAAATCTTATATCCAATTGCTCTAACGTTTCATTGGGTAGCATCTTAAATCCATTAAACTTTTCTTTGGCAATGGAAAGTTTGTTTTCTTTGATTTGGGCTGAGCCACCACAAATCGTAGCTAATTTATCCCATATTTCTTTAGTGGTTTTGCAAGATTTGATTTTGTTAAATAAGTTGTCATTATCACCAATAGCCGTATATAGAGCGTTACATCCAACATTGTCCAAGTTAGCTCTTCGACGCTCATCTGGAGTCCATTCTTGTTTTGGTTTTTCAACGTAACCATCGAGAGTTTCTTCTGTGGCTCCAGGTGCTCTTGTGATAACTTTATATATTTTGATTAGCCCATCTGAAATGATATCGCACATGTCATCATCACATGAACAGAGATATGTAAATGCTTTGACTTTCCATGTGTCATAATTTGATTCGTTCAGCTTGGGAACTTTAGCAAATGCCATTTCTAAATTTTAAAAAGCAACTAGATTTTTGAAAGAAAAGGATCTAAACAAGCCGTTATGCTTGGAAATTTTAAAATTTCAATTTTAACCGCTCTGATACCACTTGTTGGTCCCAAGTGGCATACGAAAGGGTCTAGAAGGGAGGGGTTGAATAGACCCTGAAGTCTTTTTCGACTCCAAAAAGGTTTTGTATTAAAAAGGTTTTGGACGCTTGAAATGTGAACGCTTGACTGAGCATTTACTTTGAAATATAGACGCTTAGGTTAAGCGTCTGATGAAGACTGTTTTTAGAGAGTTAACTTAGACTCCAAGATTTGAATACTTTAACCGAGTGGGTTTAAGCTTTCAGTTCTTTAATCAGTGTTTGCACAGCGAAATGATTTTTCTAGTCTTCTTTTGAAAGCTTTAGCGTCACCAGAAGTTTCTTAGTTGCTTGGCATTTGATTGTATTTTACTTAATCAATTTATGCAATGATATGATATGAAAGAATTGACTGAAAAGTAAATAACACAATATTTGTAAGGTTCGTTGGGTGATGTAATCCCAACTACGTCCTTCTTCTCCTTGAACACTTGGAGGCAATCCACTAAAGTGATTCTCAAAGAATCACACAGAATCTTCTACACAATAGGGAGAGATAGATGTCGATGACTTGAGTTCCTTGATCACACAGATTTCTGCTCCAAATCACTTCAATCTCCTTGCTTCTTTCACCCAGAAATGATGCAAGTATCCAACTTCGACTTCACACAGATCGCGAGGCTTGGATGGGTTTTTCTAAAACGGTTTGTTTGATTTTGATGAAGTTCAAACAACTTGGAAATATCTCAGTAGGAAAGTGGTTTCTTCGAAAAGAATGTTTGAGATATTTGTTGACTGTCTCAGGATTGAAGAAAAGCAGAGGAAATGTTTTCTTGATTATTCTGGCTTTTTTGAGAGTTTAAGGAATGAGACTTCAATGCAACAGCAATTTGACTTGAAGATTAATTGTTCTCACTATTTGACTTGTTGTTGAAGTCCTATTTATAGGCATTCTTGGAGAAAGTGTCCGTTTGACACATGCACAGGCGCGTGTCTCTCACTTCCGCGAGTGAACAACTTTTGTCCTTTTTCCTGAAAATCTGCTGCACAAAAGTTGGTGCTGCAGTCTGAGATAGTTGACAGTCCAATAGGGTGGCTTCTCCGTACGTCTGAAAGTGCTTATAACATTTAATGCTCTTATCAGCATTTAATGCATTTGAATTAAATACCCGTTGGTACTTAATGCTTTGAGAATATTTGCATTAAACTCCTTCTGGACTTAGAAATAAATTCAGGTGAAATTACTTCTGTCCCATAAGGAAACGCTTGATGTAGCTGGTCAATTGGACGCTTGGAGACTTTTATCTTCTTTCAGAAATCAGGCGCTTGAGTCTTCGAACTTTACTACTGATAAACTCACTCAGAAATTATCAGACGCTCAGCCTAAGACTACTTAGCCTAACAATCTAAAGTAAAATAAAACAAAGCCTAATAGGCCTATTACAAAACTAACGCTTCAAAACTTATACAAATTTTCTACTAAAATCAAATTTACATATTTTGGGGTCTAACACAAAGTCCTAATTGTCATCATCAAAACATCTAACATGAAATTCCTAATACAACATAAACAAAAATCAGTGGTGCTTAATCACCCATTAAAAAACAAAACACATCGAAAAACTGTGCATAAAAAGCGACTTCCAAAAACAAACCAAATGTAAATGCGAACACAGTCTTGCCCAATTGGGTTTATAAAGGATATAACAAAAAACTAATGTTTATATATTTTGTGCGAAACTGATAATCAACATTTGCTTTTGTTCAACACTAGATATAATATATTAAAATATGCTTCAGTGGGCAATGAAAACAACATAAATTATAAGTAAGTTTACCTGAAATCTCAGGTGACCAGCGATTTAGTCTGGAAAGGGGAATGGGGGGTTGAAAGAGAACAATGTTGGTAAGTAGTTGTTATTTGTTTAAATGGATAATCTAGATAATCTACATTCATTCACACTTTATTAAGGTAGTTGGGTAGAAATTAAAAATCATTTCACACATTGCATATTTAATACAGTGGTGTTAGTTGGGGATTATTTGTGAATTTCAGTTGTTTGGAATATGAGTCCGTAGGCAAAATTTCGGATTTACTCTTCCAAGTCCAAGATACACGTCCTATTAAATTTTACTACTCAAATAATGACACATAATTTGCCCCATATATATATATAGGGTCAAGATTTAATACATACCCTATCTAAAATAAGATATAAGACCCATTATACACCATTAGATCAATTAAATCCAACAGTCCAAAAATAATCCAGAAACATGCGGTAAAATGGGTTCTAATTCGCTCAAGGGGTATAATTGTCAATTTTTTCATTACACAGCATCATCCTCCCAAAAATAACGGCATAAAATCTTCCCTGAAATCTCTCCATTTGAAACTGCGAAAATCTCACCTACAATCTCTCGATTTGTTACCAAAATTGACTCAAAGAAGTTATAGAATCCTATTAAACCTATAATTCCTTCGATTATCACCACAAAAAAATTCTGAAACTCTAAAAAATTTCTGGAAATCGAGATTGCAAATCCTCTGAAAAGAGTGATTTTTTCAATAGTGATTTGAACACATTATACATCATATTATATTACATTATACACTATCATATAAGCCATTATACAGTGAATACAATAGCTAATTAATCCATTATATAATAGTTAATAATCAAATATACAGTAAATATAAACAAGGTAAAGTACGAAAATAATGGAAATAAATAAAAATAAAAATAAAAATCCGACTGAAAACGTAAAAACGCGAAAAAACCTATTAAAACGATGGAATTTGGGTCCGAGAGAGTGGTGCTTAGCATACTTATGATAAGTATCCTAAGTTGTTTTTAAAACGACCTTTCCTACAAGATTGAAGTAGAGCTTGGGACCAAATTCCAAAAACAGTTTTTGCAGTGTATAATGGTTTATGTTGTAGTGTATAATAATGAATCTAATCTATAATCTGTTATACCATTCTATATAGTTGTGTATAAAATTCACAGTGTATAATGGTTTGTATTGTAGTGTATAATGGTTTGTATTGTAGTGTATAATAATAAATCTAATCTATAATTTGTTATACTATTCTATAAAATAAGATTTATAAGTTGAATCCATAAAGAAGAAGATAACACTTGCTATAAGTTCCTGTGTTAATAATATGATTTTTGTGTAATGCATATACATCATATATATTGATGTGTATTTTGATAAGTTACATATATGCACGCTTGCATAATATGCCTACACTTTTTTCAAAATTAATAGAAATTGCTGTCTTATACCACCAATGAATGCCTTATAGCTGTTCACCCATCAAAACACGTCAAATAAATTCTATTAGTGAAGAAAAACAATGGTTTGTGGGAGACTTCCAATGGTTTGTATTGTAGTATATAATAATAAATCTAATCTATAATTTATTTTACCATTTTATATAGTTGTGTATAAAATTCACAATGTATAATGGTTTGTATTATAGTGTATAATAGTTTGTATTGTAGTGTATAATAATGAATCTAATCTACAATTTGTTATACCATTCTATATAGTTGTGTATAAAAATTCACAGTGTATAATGGTTTATATTGTAGTGTATAATGGTTTGTTATTGTAGTGTATAATGGTCCGTTACAGAGAAATAAAGAGAAACTCATTTGTTCAAATTCACTCTATCTATTACATTAGATCAGTTGCTTAATGATGATTTGCAGACTCATAATTGATAACAGAAGAAGAATTCAGAAAAATTGAATTGAAAACAGAAGAAGATGATGAATAAGGATTCGATTTCTGCATATCCTTCGATCTTTACAGCCCCGATCTCGAATTTTACTGAAAAACAATCGATTTGATGATGAATTGAACGGGAAAAAAACAATATGTCGTATCAATTTTGTTGAAAAACAACCGATTTGATGATAAATTGAACAGGTAAAACGATATCTCGAATCAATTTTACTGAAAAACAATCGATTTGATGATGAATTGAATGGGTAAAAAAATATCTCTTATCAATTTTGCTGATATATGTGATTATGGAAAAAATATAATGAAATTGGTTATGGCTCATGAAATTGGAGATTTGATTTGATACTGTGTATTAAATTGAATCTGTTAGTTATAATTTAATGACTAAAATGCCCTTTACATAATTAAAACAAATTATTAAATCAGTTAAATGTGTTAAATGTAGACCTTGGGATCAAATTGAATCAAAGGCCTAGATTGGGTCTTATATCTTACTTAATGGCAAGGGATGTATTTGGTCCATATCCTATATATATATATATATATATATATATATATGTAACATTATATAAATTTGTAAATAACTAAATTATTTGTTTCATTGGAAAAACAATTCCACACCCATATTCACTATTACTTGTTTATGAATTAATTAATATTAAATAATTGAATGTATTAAGTACAACAATCCATTGATCAGGAATACGAAACCATTTAGCCGTAGCTTAATTTAGAATTTCAAACAAGTCCTTTAATTATTGATTAATCATTGTGAGACACAGGCACATAATTGTATCCGTTCATATTGTTGTTATGAAACATATATGAATCATTTTCATAGATAAAACACATGATAACGATATTTCCAACTGATACACTATTCAAAATTATGTCATGCTGGCAAAATTATGTTACACATCACTTACGCTAACCAAAAAAATCCCCTTATATATATAATTGAAAAACAGGTTATGTCCGCAATTTGGCCATGCTACAATTAAATAAAACAGAAATAATAAGTTAAAACAAAAAAAAAAACTTAGCACATTAAATACGTACATAAACATATAAATGGTAATATTAATTATCGTTGGGTCATGGGAATTGCAAGTTCTTGCTTGTTGTTTTTTATTAGTTATCGTGATTGGACGGGAGGTCTTCCAGATATACCAAAGGAAATTTTTTTATATAAGCCGGGTCTTGGGCCTCACCTGTGCATCATGTGGATGTGATTAATACACATCACTTATTTTTTAATTCAAGTAGATAAAATAAGTGATGTGTATTAATCACATCAACACGGTGCACAGGTGAGGCCCAAGACCCGTTGTATACAAATGTTTTCCGTACCTAAGAATGTAATGGTACCTTCGAATTTTGCCTTAAGGTGGGGTTTCTCCCTGTTCACTCTCAAAAAGGGAAATACTTGTATAAGCCAGGTTTTGGGCTCCACCTATGCACCTTGTGTATGTAAAACAAACACCTCACTTTATATATTATTTTGAATTAAAAAATAAGTTAGGTGTCTTTTTACATCCACATGGTGCATGAGTGGGGGCCAAAATCCGATCTATACAAGTATTTTCCCTAATAAAGCGGACAAAAGTGAAAGATTGGGAGATGAAGAGTTGTGGTAGGGAAAGGACACGTGCGGTCAGAAAAGAGAGAATGGGTGCTTGGGGTGTTATAAAGAAGTGAAGGCTAAATTTCGATTTTAATTAAAATCAGGGTGAAAATTGTATTTTCCTCACAACCCAACCAAGTAAACCAATGGGTTACAAAAATTACTATATGGGCCCACTTCAATCAGTTGACCGAAAATAACATTAAAACCCCTTTTCGGAGATTGGCGTTGTGTATTATTATATTTACATATAATAATATATATTATTATGTGTTTTTATTCATAATATGTGTTTTTATTTATATATATAACTATATCAGTCACTATATCTATCATTTCATATATTTATCAATCAAAATAATGTACTGCAATCATTATCTATTTCTTTTTCATACTTTACAAATGTTTTTGTAATTTTATTATTTGTGGAATCAAATAATCATTAGGGATAATAGCAGACACCCCCCCCCCCCAATTATGGGGTGATGTACACTTTGCCCTCCAACTTATTGAAATGTGCGATTTATCCCCTCACTTATAAAAAATGTGCACTTCACTCCCTCGGGCAGCTCGGGCAGAGGTAAAGTGCTACAAAACTCATAAGTCAGGGGGCAAAAGTCCAATTTTTATGATAAGTGAAGTGCATGAATCTGCCCGAGCTGCCCGAAGGAGTGAAGTGCACATTTTTTATAAGTGAGGGGTAAATCGCACATTTCAATAAGTTGGGGGGCAAATTGCACATTACCCCATAACTGAGGAGGTGTCTGCTATTATCCCTAATCATTATCTAAATAACTAACTCAATCATTCAACACATCATACATCACCCTATCAGAATTGATTTAACACATTTCAAAAATTTGAAGCAACATACAATTTTTACTAAAACATAAACACAAACACCACAAAATACTTCATTTTCACACAAATCACCATTGTACAAATTTTCAAAAATATTTTCAGATTTCTAACTAAAAAGCATAAACAAACGTAGCCTAAGTTAATGATACGGAAGTTATACAAACATGTTTGGACGAATAAACGTATTACAAATCGGTATCATTGTAGATTTCGGTGTACATTCAACGAAAATATTATTTCGATTTCGATTATAGAGATATCATGGAATTTTTTATAAATAACAATAAAATATAAATGAAGCTTTGGGTATCTTTCATTTATACTATTGTGTATATAATGTTTAAATAGTGAGTTATCTTAATTAGTATGAGTAATATTGGTTGGAAAAATTTAAAATAAGTAGAAGTTGGAAGTAAAAGAATTATGAATAAAAATCTTTGCAACTTCACTAAAGCAAAACACATACAATTGTCACAGAATATGTTTTCCAAAATCAATTTGAACTCAATAGATTAAAAGCATTGTATTCTGTTTGACATCAACTTTTCATATTCGGTTTGACATCAACTTTTGATAATTTCAGGTTTCGATAAAAGTTTCGAAGAAATTTCACGTTGCGCTCGGAATGTCACAAGACATTCAGCACAACTAGATCGAAAGTAAGATTTCGATTCGATAGCCTAGGCAATTTCGGGAAAGACGTGTATTTGTTGCCAAAATCACAAAACATTACCACTATATACTGCAAAAATACGTAATATTTGTCCAAAATCCACAATCAACAAAAGCAAGGAAAATCCAAAATATATAGTACAAAATCCACAATTTTTCAACCCTAAGCCACACTGTCAATCATGCAATTTTAACACATCCATTTTGACCTTCCCACCACATTCCTCCACAATCGCAAACAACAAACGATCTCCCCATTTGACCTTCTCCGCTTTCACAAACTCTGGCCAACCATCCTTGAGCGAGTACGTACCTTCACTCCTGTCGCGACCGTAGCTTTTCCTGTTGGTCCCAAGTGGCATACGAAAGGGTCTAGAAGGGGAGGACTGAATAGACCCTGAAGTCTTTTTCGACTTCAAAAATTCGTATCACTTTTAAAGATTTGAACGCTTTGAAAGCTGAGCGCTAGGTCAGGCACTACAATAAAGACAACTTAGACTTGGTGATTTTAGCAATTTACCAAAGTAGGGTAAAACTTAGATCGCTTAATCAGGGTTAGCACAGCAAAAATGATTTTAAAGCTTTAGCGTTCAGTTTTGGTTAAATAGTCGCTTAGCAGATTGGTATGTCTTTTTCAGAATAAATAAGAGAATATAAAGCAAGACAATAATAGTAAATAACACAAGAAATTGTAAGGTTCACTGGGTGATGTAATCCCAGCTCCGTCCTTCTTCTTCTTTTTCACTTGGAGGGAGATTTACTAAGTTGATTATCAAAGAATCACACAGAATCTTCTACAAGATAGTAAAGTAGTGAAATGATCTCGGGCTCCTTGATCACATGGATTTTAGCACCAATGAAGATCTTCTTCTACAAGCTTCTCTCACTTAGAAATACTGCCTGTAAGGGTTTTCAACAACTTTCTCACTCAGATGAAAGGTTGAGGGTTTGTCACACAGGTTTTGTTTGTTTTTGAAAAGATTAAACAACTTGGAATATCTCAGTAATAGTTTAGGTTTCCTCTTTGGAAGATGTTTGAGATATTTGTGACTGTCTGGAATGTATGTGAAAAGCTTGAAAGATTTTGGCTATAGAGTTTCTAAACTTTTCTTGAGAAAATATTTCAGCAAAGTTTTTACTTTCTTGTGTATGTACGTATGTATCTCTGTTTTTAGGGTTTGCTGGAGGTAAGGTATTTATAGGAAATTCTTGGGATTTGTCCGTTGGACATATGTAGGAGCGTGCCTCTCACGCGGCGCGTGAATCTGCTTTTTCTCTGACATTCCTGAAATCCTGCAGGTTTCGATTGGACGGGAGTAGACTTGAACTCTGAAAACCTGACAGCCTAGTCAAAATGTGGCTTGTCCACAAGTCATAATAGCTTATCACATTTAATGATCTTATGAGGCATTTAATGCATTCGAATTTATTTCCCGTTGGAAATAAATGTCCGTTCAATGATTGCATTTAAGTCCTTCATGACTTGAGAGATTATTTCAGGTGAATCTGATACTGATCGCTGGAGTGCTTTGAGCGCTTGATCCATAAATCCTGAAATAGTCCTTTAGCGTTTGACAGTCACTAAGAACAAATCTTCATCTTAATTTGACTTCAGACGCTGATCTTCAACTTCATCTCTAATAAACTCACCTAGAATTCTATTAGCGATTTGGTATCTAATACTTAGTCTAAAATCTACAAAGATAAAAACTACAAGCCTAAATAATATTACAAACTTTCAAACACTTATTCATAACTTCTATGAAAATATAAACTTACATTTTTTTGGGGGTCTAACATAAGATCCTATCTTGTCATCATCAAAACATCTAATATGAAATTTCCTAACATTTCCACTGAAAACCAACTTCCATATTGGTAGCACCACAACGAACAACCTTGAGCACAGCAATCTCCTTTGTCAACAACCCGTATTCCCTCCATGCATGTGCAGGTACGCATTGTACATAAAGGGGGGGGGGGTTAGGATTAATATTTTCGTAAGTGGAAACCGAACAAGTAAAGCGTACATTCAAATAAAAATAGGTACATTACTAACCAATGATGCAAGACGTGGTGTATGATAATCATAACCACCACTAGGGAGTACGGTCACCTCAAACTCTTTCGGCTCCTCACCCGCATCAGAATTATCCTCATATTCCATGGCATCATCAAACTCATCCTCGTCGTCATCATCGTCATCGTTATCATCATCATCACTTGAGTCTAAAGAAATGAAATTTGAAATGAAGAAAATGACGTATTTCAAACCAAAAAACAAAATAAATCAGTACCTTCTCTACTTAATGCATCAACATCATAATTCTTTGATGACATGCTTGGGTCAAGCACTTTGGCATCGAACACCATCCGACCACAATGACGAAAGTAGACAAGTTCACCAAATTCAAATTGCGAACGACAACAAAGCGCATCCACTCATAACGCTCTAACACGTAACGTCCTCCATTAACGGGCCAACCCCAAACTCAAAAGTGCCGAGTATGGTCCGAACTATTAAATGGGACCTGATGTTCAAGTCGGCACGTTGAGCAAATTCACGGGGGCGTATCTACATTACCAATAATATATAATCTGCAATCATTACCAATAATATATAATCTTTAATTTAGCATTCAGAAAAAGTATAACTCAAAATATCGTATAATGTAGTTTAATAAAGTTGATTAGCATATGTTAATTACCATTTCTTCCAAGCAATCGGGGACTTCTAGAATCTTAAGGAAACTTAGCTTGTCCTTCCTAGCACTTGGCATTTTGACTCCTACATAGAAGCTTCTTCGTTAATTACATAATAACATGGATGTAAGAAGGCATCGGGATATTTTGAAACAAAAATGAAAATTATAGTTGGACTTCAAACTCATGATTCTGCAAATTTGTTGAACAATCATGTGAACACCAAAAATTGAAACATAATACAAACTTTAAAAGAAATCGGAGAAGTTACCGATTATATTAACATAATTCTTCAACATATTAATATTTAAGAATCGCGATCAAATCATTAAAATAGACTGTTGTTACAGTATTCTCTAGATAAACATAAAAAAGGCAAAAGTCGTCCAATTTAATTTAAATCATCACATCGACATTAAAATAAGTATGCATGCACTATTATCAAAGCCCAAGCAAAGAATTAGACCTAAATACGCACATACAAATAAAACAATATGATGTAACCAAAATAATAATAAAAATACAACAATCTGAATACAGGAATATATTGAAATGTTCTTTTCACATACATGCAACAAGTCAGTAAATGAAGTCTTCTTTGTGAGTTATTTTGTGAAGGATTAAAGTTTATTTACGTCAAAACTAAAAAATAATGCAAAACCAGAAAAAGTCACTCGTTTTTTTAGAATCCTCCGCCGAAATTTGACTGAAAAAACCCAAAAAAAGTTAGTTTAATGTCATCGTTGTCAGATGACTACAAAAATACAAAATTTACAAATCTTGACACCTTGTTTTACCCGATTTATGCAAAGTAAAAATGTGGTTTCAGTATTCAATAGAACGTACCTTATTCTTCTGCAATGGAAAAGGACATGTCTGATGGGGGAAGGATATGTAGAGACGCGTAGGTGGACCCATTTATGATTCAAGGGTAGAATGGGAAATAACTTAAGCTTAGTGATAAAAAGGTAATTTACGGATTTGTATTTGGTGGCTAGAGAGTATTCCAGAAGAATAACTTAAGTTCAACAAAGAAATGAAGGGTACTTCATTGTACATGTATGTCCTTTTTCATTTTCAATTCTTTTGTTTTCTATTTTAAATAACAAAGTACTTGTGAATTAAAAAAAACTATGAAATATCAAAAAATCTAAAAAAAATAGAATTAACAAAACAAGGACAAAATAGACTTTACCCCCCAAACTATAGCCCTCGTAACAAAGGTACCTGCTTTGGATTAAATATGTAAGAAATTGAATAGAGGTTGTTAAATTGTTAACAACTCCCACTATAAATTTTTGAAATTTATCTCATATACTTATTAGGATTAATATTAGAAGTAACAATTAATTTTAGTTAAAATCTATAAGAAGGAATTTATACAACAAAAAAGTACAACATTTACTATGATAGGTGAAAAAAGGACAAGCAGCATCATTATATTATTTTATGCCTTTTAATTTTAAAAAAAACTTGCATCATAATATGTAGGTGAATTTTGCAGTTCATTTATTTTTTATTTAATTAGTTAACTGTTATTTCCTTGAAGTGCGAAAATCACTGCTTGGGAGGTGGAGGGTTTTGGGGAGAGTATCAAATAATAACATTTGAATGTGTTCTGTGAAATTAATTCCAATAAGGATAAGAACTTGTCGACGGATATGTTGACTTGTAATCAATTGCTCAAATTTCAAATCATAACTGATTTAAGGTTGGAAAGACAGTGTGTGTTGGTTCGAGTTGATTATAGGAGAAGTTTGTTGAATTAATACTGATAAAAGAATAATTTGAATTAATTGTTTACATTCAAATTAAACTAACATGTGAACGTGACATTTTTATCTTTAAAAAATTAATAAAATGACCACACGTTAGAATTTGAGTTTATAGTGGGTCAAAATGGGTAAAAGAATAGATACATAGAACAAAACATCATCATTTTTCCAAAATAATTATAAAACAAAAGGAATGAATGATAAATAGTAATAAAAGAGAAAAAAAAAAGGAAAAAACACTGATTATACACCAAAAAAAAAAAGGGGGCACCCCACTTTTGTCATCAAAATCACTACCCCCCCCCCCCATACCTATTGCAATCCTCCCCGGCGTGGACGTCGACTTTTGAAAGAAAGGTATCAAAATTTCTTTCTTATCATCAAGGTGCATTATACATTTTATACTCGCATGTCATACAAGTATTGGTGGAAATTCGTTGTTGAACTCTAGTCAGGTTTTCCGCATAAATTAGGGTTTGTATCAAACATTTTAGTTTCACGTTTGCAATGTGTAACCATGTGAAACCCTGCAGAAAAAGATAAAAATCCAGGATATAGCTAAGGCAAATGGGTGTCCATAACACTGTTTATATGAAGTTTAGTTCAACCGATTGTGAAGCATTGTTAAGATATTTTCTTTTATGCTTTAGGATTAATTTACTTGCGCCTAATTCATGAGCGAGGTGGCATTTTTTTTTCAATATGCGGTGATTCGTCGAACTATCGTGTCAATAAATCTTTAAAAATATAATTAGTATTTGTCAAATGTTGTGAGGCTCGGATTGATCGACTAAAAAAATTAGAAGATCCCAACAAAAACTTATTCGGGAAAATCAACTACTATATGTCAATAATTTTACAATTTTCCTTATATTTTATGCCCCTTACACCAACGTATGGACGTTTTTGTCAAACTTACTATAGTTGCAACTCATTACAGTTGCAAATGGAGATTCACAAATGCGGATTTGTGCATTTTTTCAAACCTCTGGTACTCGGTTGGGAAGAGTAGTTGGTAATGTATTTCATTTATCTTAATTTTTGTTTTATAAAACTAGAATAACAATGGTTTTAAGTGTACCATAGTTGATTGTGTTCATATAAGGACACTGAATTACAGTTTTATCGGTTCACATGCACTACCTGAGATGTTTGTAAAAACTAGTGGATTACGTCATGGACAACAAATTACAGTTCAGTCTATTTTAATCAAATTTGTTTTTAGCCTGCATAAACAAAAAACAAAGCTGGTGATTCGTGGAACCGAGTGGGTACTCTTCATTCGTACTCACCACCTCAAAGAAGTGTATTTTTTCATGTTCAAACACGAAACTCAAAAATGTTTTACGGTTAAGGTAATCGACCACTCGTTAACCGCAAGTTCATGCAACATGGTACATGTTAAGATAGAAGGTATTTCATAATTACTTCGACTTTACCGATTTAAATAGAACATTTGTTGTTGTTATATAGTATAATTAATTAATTAATCAATATTGTATAGCTCGCGAGGAACACGAGGAATATAGCAACTAAATCCACACTGAAAAGGGGGGACTATAGTTTCAAATTCCACCTCCAAAGTATGACGATCGAGACTTTATTCACATTATGCTTGCCGATTGGATAGGGCCTCCGGTAAATATCAAGCATCTTTTATTTATCACCGTACTACATTTACACAACATCGATTAATTTGACAGAATTATTGACAAACCTCATGCAGAGAATCCCACCAATATTGGTTCATAGGAGATGTATACAAGTGGGAGACCAAGTGACATTAGAAACCTCATTGGGCAAGTTTGATATTGGTGTGGAAAGAGGGAAGTTTGGGTTATATTTCAATGAGCCCGCGTGGGAATTGTTCAAAAACAATCATCAGCTGGTCAACCGTTGTTTTCTGGTTTTCGCACATCAAGGATTCATGCATTTCATTGTTGATGTGTTTGATTCTTCATGTACCACACACAACTTTAGGTAGGGCAATCACATTTTATCGACAGGTAAATGTGCTGATTGGTACAATTTATATTTACATAATTAGATCCAAAACATTCATGTCAATTCATGTTACGTTTGGTGTTGCAAATTAAGATGTTTATTGTGTATTTCATGTTGGTTAATATTCAGAAGTGGGTAGTTCATCCAATACGTGAGCGTGAGTGCAACTCATGCCAAAATGTGAACGTGGACATAGTTGTTGAGCCTTATTTGATTGACACATCACATTGGAGAAATTTCAAGGTTCAAATACCAGCTACAAGTGCATATGACTACCATATTCGCCATCTACGTAGAGTGGTAAGCTAACAATCGTGTGTTTGAAGGCATACTAATAGGTGTAATACAGTAATACTATTTACTTCTTCAATCTTCTCGTAGACCATACCAGGTGAAGCAAACAACATTGTTGCACTACAAGTTAAATCAACAGCACAGCTAACGTTACCAAGTGATCAAAATAAAAAGTGGGATGTTGATCTGAAGTGGATTAGTAGGAGTACCAAATATAATCCATTACGTGCTCTGGGTAGCGACTGGTGGGATTTTGCAAAAGCAAACAAAATCAAGAAAGGGGTCACGTGCCATTTTCACATTGTAGGGGAGAAGGATGCCATTGTAACAATGGTTGTTACTATTGTGAAATGAGTAGGCATGACAATTATCTTCCTATGTGTTCGGTAAAGCAGTATTTTGAGATGTTTATTTGAATTATAATTCAGAAGATATGATTCGTGTAAGCTAAACCAATCTGAAGTAAATCTATCTAATTTTTTTGTTCCTTAGTATTAGTTTCTAGTAGACAATAATAAATGTTCTACAAATTTCTTAGTACTATTATTCTAAATTCATTATTTGCTGTATTAATATATTTCTATTTGAGTCATACCAAATATAATTTGACATCGAATAGAATGTATTATTCATCAAGTAAAATACTAGTTCCATAAAGTACGTGTATTATAAGGTTCAAGAAAAAAAAATCAAAAACAAGTATTCGTAACATGTTCGGAAGGTATAAGTGAAACTAATCTATATTTTAAATTAACGTAGACGATGTTTTGTATTGGTTATATACGAGTAGTAAGTAACACGAAAAAGAGGTATTGCATAATTATTGTGTATAATAAAAAGGTCAGCATTATATATATGATTGTCACTATATAACATACATGACAATTCAACTTTGATTGCACAGTTCCATTAAAAAAAAACTATGATTGTAAGGGGTGCACAAGAACCAAAGCAATATTATTCACATGTCTTTAGTAGTAGTGTTTGCAGAGAATATTAAAAGATTCCCCATTAGCAATGATATTGATTTGAATTGCAAACCCAATTTGGAGGTACATCACTAACATGGAACAGATATTTAATCAATAGTTGGTCGTAATTAATATTTGGTTATATTAGACAAACCGGGTATTTCAATATTACGAAAAATTAGAATTATGCAAAGTCACCAAAAATTTTACACAATCTTGAAACAAAATGGTTGGTTTAGGGACATTAAAATATACATATTCAACTGCAATTTTTTGTCTGTTAAACGTAAGTCCCATTACTAAATTTGAAGTACAAGTTATAGAAGGTTAAACACAAAGTTCCATTACTTATTTTGCTAGTTCGTAAAATTCCAGTGAATCAAATGATAATTTTTAACCAAAACTCGGGCCCTCAATTTTAAGTTTGATCCAACAGATAATGGACTTTGCGGTTCTTAATTATTACTACAATAACATAAAATAAAAATGCAATAACATAAAATTAAAACTTAATTTATGTAATAGACATGGATTTTCATTGATATTAATAATGGGAAACAGCATGTCATAAGTACAGAAGGTCATTCCTTCTGAAACCAAACATTCATAATAGAAGAAAAATGTGACAAGGTCAAGCTAGATAAACACAACAACAGTCCTAACATTGAGGGTGCAATTGCACAATCAACCAACACGAACAGGGAAACGCAACTAAATCATACATAAAAAATATACGGTATAGAGACCTTAGGTAGTTTTGCAACTAATAACACTTAAACAAATTAAAATTAAGCATAATACTAAAACAAAATGGGTTATGGTAACACCAAGAAATCAACCAAATGTTTTCGGTGAGTTGGACATAGAAGAACTACCATAATCATGGTTGGCAGCTTCAAGTGGATCAGAAATGGTTGGTGCATCACTGCCCGTTGCTGAGTCATGGTTACCCGTGAGCTCCCTCCAGAACGCGCTGTCTAGGCTAGAAGTATCAGATGTCAGGTCAATTACAGGGGAATCATAATTTCCCAACAGGTCTGTATAATCATCTGAATGATTTGACGAAATATGAATAACTTCAGTTTCTTTAATTGGAAAGAATTCAACAGGGGTATCATCTCAACCAAAAATGGAGCACAAATCAACCCAGTTAGGATCTCCCATTGTCATATAAGCATATGCGAAAGCTTCGGCATGTAATTAAAACAACAAGTTTTCATTAGTTAGTTATATAGGATACAAGTGAAATTATCATAAATTCTACAAATCAAAAGCTTGAAGAAGGATAGCGTACCTTGGATATGTGGTTCCAGAAATATGGGAAACCAGTCACCTTGTTTGTTTTGATATCATAGTGAACACCATCTAAATGCACCAACCAATCAAACACTCTAAACCTTTTTTGCAGCATTTTCACTCTTCCCTTAATTTGCTCCATGGTGAAGTCCACCTGAAACTCATTGTTGATGATCCACTGATTTACTTCTAAAGTCATAGAGTTGTCGACTCCCACATGATAACTTCCAGCAACTGATTCATCAACCAATAGCTGGACAAACTTTTTGTCAATGGACTCGGTCCACAAATCATCATAATGATATTCAGATTGTGCAGGGATATATATAGCAGCCATTGGAACTTTCAGTAAGATGAAGGAATGTATGTAAGAGCTTCTTTGAAGGGAGGATTCTACTTTTGAATTAATGGAGAGAGAATTTGTAGAAGATTTAGGTTTGTTGAATGGTTAAAATAGCTAATATAATAAAACAAAAAAAAGGGTACAATTGGATTTGGTGGTTGGATATTAACCATTGCAAGTCTTGATCAAAAGTGTTATGTCAATACTATTTTACAATCTTCATAACTGAAGAAAAAGTTGGCTGATTTGGCTGGTAAGTTGACATGTTATGGCTCCAAAAGGTCCTTGGAGAAATGATTGCATATAAAATGATGTGATACAAGCTGAATAAATCTATTTGATATGATTGCAAATGCATAAACACACATACAAAATAGATCCATATCTGCACAAATAGAGATTAGGGTCACATCATTTAGATATGGAGATTAACCACAATTAGTAAAAACCAATATGATTTAAAACATGTATGGATGGAAGGAAAACAATTAAATCAATTATATAGAGTACACATATAAATGAATTAAACCTAAATACTGCATTCATCTCATCATATGATTGGAATGCTCACAGATGAACATGCAACACCCATTGCTGCAAATTGCAATAACACATTTGACATGCACATCGTATAGCATATTCACTTAAGCTAGTGTACGGACAAATAATATTACACATTATAAAGTGAAACAATCACATAGCTTATGCAATTATAATATGATAGAGTATGAATGACCAAACAAAATATATATGAACACAAACTGCCTTCATGTGTGGTGGGGCAGTATGCCAAAATGAGCAAAGATAATGAAACCGATTATTATGTGATATAGGGCTGCATGGAAAATGAACATGACAATATTGTCCACCACAAACAAAAACCCATGGATTAGCCATGCATACAATATACATTCATATATTCAAATACAAAAAGTACATGCCAAGCTCGTTTCAAATTTAATGAGTACCCCTCAGCTACAACAGTAATTCAAACTTTTTCGCAACATTTATTGATCCCAATTTTTCAAAGTAATTGTAGTTTTCAGATACACTACAAATACCAAAATATCAAACATTATATGATTTCATTTGTACAGATAATGTGTAAAAAAAAAAAAAAAAAAAACCAGCCATATTGCAATTCTAGGTTATAATGTATAAAATATATTCACTAAACATGTTTTGTAATTTTGTTGTGAATGAAAAATGATGCCAACAATTCAGTGATACACTCGATGATAAACAAACTATCCCCCATAAAATAATACAGGATTAACATGAAAAACAAGTATATAAAGATCACAAGTTGCAGAGTTGATGTGGGTATATGCATCTAAAAGGCTCATAATCAAATCACTGTTAGTTTAGTTGCAAAGTATACATGCGGTATTATGACATGATTTCATTAAGATTCACTTGGTACTTGCTAAATGCACAATATGTGTTAAGGACACATATTAACAATAACATTTGGTGCCAAGTATAAACTTGGTATTCAACCAACTGAATATTACATAAACTGAAATGTAAATAGGCTAAATACCCTAGTAGATAATATAGTGTGACATTGCTTATCACAATAAAAAGAGTATCCCAAAATAATTGTACATCTTATCTGTTTGGAAAAACTTGCTTTAATTTGTATGTATCATGTCAAGTAAAAATCTTCTCAATATCAATGTGCAAGATAGTGTATATCACAATGTACAAACATGCATATATTGCCTCCAGCTAACATGAGTTAGGAAAAAATCATGCTTCAGAAATGGATAGATGGCAGAGTCATTAAAGAACTCAATGGACTAAAACATAAGATAGGATCACAGAGCGTGTAATTACAAAATTTGCTAAGTGATAGTCAATTAGGATTATAATCCATGATTTAATAACGTCAAAACATAAAACATGTTTACAAATTTAAAACATGTTTACACATTTGGTTGTAATATCCCAAAATCAAGTGCACAATACTAAGTTATGTCTGGCGAAAAAAATGTTTACATCAGGCAAGGGGGTTATTCGGAGGGCCAATCGAGATAACTACCAACACGGGTTAACAACGACCAAATTACGCGCACAGAAATGCAAATTAAAGTTAACATAACCATAAACAATTCAAGTCCAACGTACTAACACCACAATGTCATGTTCATGCTTTGTTCAAGCCACAAACCCACGCCATAAACACACCCAAATGACAATATGGAAACCAACAGAATCCCACCATTAACAAATTTAAAAAAAAAAAAATAGTCTACAAAACATTTGGGCTGAGGGACATTGAAGATCTAACTATGCACCTATTTGGTAATTTGAATACGAACACTACCGGG
Source organism: Buddleja alternifolia (assembly GCA_019426215.1). Classification (NCBI taxonomy): domain Eukaryota; kingdom Viridiplantae; phylum Streptophyta; class Magnoliopsida; order Lamiales; family Scrophulariaceae; genus Buddleja; species Buddleja alternifolia. Next base: position 17,280,676 of record CM033395.1, on the reverse strand, counting down.
AGATCAATTTCTTATATCCGCCAAGGATTACATTATCTGGATGAACAAATAAAATTTAGCTGCATTCAAAAATAACTTTTATAATGTCACGGATCGAAAGAATAGAAAAAATACCATAAACTAGAAACCATTTTGTTTGGTTCTTACATTAGATTTGCTAAAACAACATACGCTATACCATTGTACATCTGGACGAGGTGTCAAATTCATGGCAGATTGAAATTCGTTGAAGGATAAATGGGGTTAGGGCTTTTTAGCAGTTACTGAACATGGGCGAATGACCAAAATTTTGGAAAATATTGACCTTTTAAAGCATGGGCAAAAAAGTAATATCACACAATCCGGGGTAGTATCATCTGTTTTATGCTGGTGATCCATAAAATTCCAAGGATAATTTGTGTGTACAAAACAAGTGATTGAATTGTCGGACTTTTTTAAAAAATAATATAGTTTTAAATAAAAAATTTATATATAATACACAAAAAATTATATCTTCAGAAATAGCATGATACGCCATTGGTAATGGCGTACCCACCTGGGATATGCCACTATCAATGGCGTATCCCTTAAAAAAAGAATTTTTAAAAAAATTTGGTTTATAAATTTTTTTTTTAATTTATACCTGGGTACGCCATTAGTAATGGCGCACCCAGATACATTCTAAAAAAATAAAAAAATTCCCCTCTTTCTCTTTTCCTTCTTCCTCCCTCTTTCTCTCTTCTCTCTCCTCACGTTTCTTTCTTCCTCACTGCAATCGGACACCATCACCATCCTCTTCATTTCTTCTTCCTTCTTACAACAAAAATTCAACAACACAAAGCCCGAAATCCTCCTTTCTTTCAAATTTCTCTTCCTTTTTTTAATTTGAGGTAATTATCTATTTTAATTTAATTTGTAGTTTTATACTTATGAATTTAGATATAATTTTTATGATTTATTTAGAATTTGTGATTGTTGTTTAATTTAGTAATTATCCCTAAACTTTATACTTATGATTGTTGTTGAATTTTAGGATTTTAGGGTTTATTGGTTAATTCTAGTGTAGAAGTTCGGATTTTAAGGTTTACGTTTCAATTTTAGGGTAGAATTTTGAATTTTATGGTAAAATTTTCAATTTTAGGGTAGAATTTCGAATTTTATGGTAGAATTTCGAATTTTAGGGTTAATGTTTCAATTTTAGGGTAGAATTTTGAATTTTGTGGTAGAATTTGTATTTTAGTCTTTATGTTTCAATTTTAGGGTAGAATTTCGAATTTTTTGGTAGAATTTTGAATTTTAGGGTTTATGTTTCAATTTTAGGGTAGAATTTCGAGTTTTATGGTAGAATTTTGAATTTTAGGGTATTATTTTCGAATTTTTGTAGTAGAATTTTAGTTAAAATTTTGAGTAGTATAATTTAGAATTTTTGTAGTAAAATTTTAGTTAGAATTTTTGTAGTAAAATTTTAGTTAGAATTTTAATAAAATATTTAGGTACTAATTTGAATTTATTTGGTATTCCACACTTTCAAATTTGTATGTATAATATTTACTTATAATTTAGTATTTAGTGTTAATTCTTGAATACACATATAAAGTTTAGGTATTAATTCTTGAATACACATATAAAATTATAATTTTTATGTTTAATTTTTAAGTGTTTATTAATTTAGTCAAATTTTTAGTGTTGATTATTGAACTTTGATACAATATAATTTGGGTATAAATTTGAATTTTTAGTGTTTAGAATAGTGGATAATGATCTAATTAATTCATTGTATTCTAATTGTACTTGCTATACTTTATAAATGCAGGATGGCAAATCGTGCTATATATGGGCCTGTAGATCCTAGTGTGCTGACGGATTAGGCAAGCCATAGGTCTGAGTTAGTATTTTCAGGTTGGCAATCAGGTTCATGTCCAAATTATGGTGGTTTGATGCTACATTTTCGAACATACATTCATGTGGCCCTCTATACTTCGATATCTCCCAAAAATGTATTTTCTTGCTAAAATGAGCTCAAAGTCTAAAATTGCACCCTTCTATTTCGCCTTTGTGTTTTCATACAACAACATAAGTTGTCGGGTTACTGATTTCCACTGTAAACTCTAGTTTTTCATGTTTTATGTGGTAGTCTTTCACTACTCTTTGCAAGCTTTCTTTGTTATGAAATGTCAATCTCAAACCAAGATTACCTATCTGATAATCATAAGTCATATCACTTGCTTCACTTGGTCGATCTAATGAGTCTCCTTGTAATTCTTCATATGATGTGGAGTAGAATGGGAGCACACGAAGAAGTTGTGGTTGATTCCCTGTTCGAGGAACATCTTCCTCAACATTTTTCTCATAAGTCGGTTCGTTGTTGATTTCTTCATCGAAGTCCGAGTCTCAATGCCCATCAAGCGAATTTCGACAAGAACTGTCGTTGTCATCCTCAAACTGATCATTTTGAGGTGGTATCGAACTACTCGCCCCTCCATGATGAGAAAAATGAGCATTGTAGTTGGCTTCCTCAAAATGCCCAAACTCATGATGACTGTGTGTAGACAGACCTACATGTACAAAAAATTGAAATCAGGCGAAGATATTTGTCATAATACATGTTGATAGAATGCAATGATAAAGAATAAGACAAAATAGGACACTAAAATTATGCAAAGGTGTAGATGATTCATTATTACCTTCTTCTACATCCGGATTTGAATAACTCCCTGAACCATGAGTCGCCAAAGGGAAATTTGGTACATTTTCAACACCTCCAAATGCATTACCCGATGTAGAACATCCTAAAAAGGCAATCATAACAAAGAAAAACTATAAGAAAATGATACAAATAAAATTTCTTATAAAAAAATTTACACAATTATAACATTTATTAAAAAATACGATGATACAAAGTAAATATAAAAATACAAATTACCTGCATACACATCTTGATTCGGATAACTACCGACATTTAAATTCGGTAATATTGGTTGTGTATAAAATGGTAAGGATTGGTTTGGCTGATACGAATTCACTTGTGTTAACAGCAATGTGAATCGACCCTAAGATTGTATTGGCTCTTATTGAATATAAAGATCCATTATACTAACACCAGTATAAGAATCCAAGAAAAAAAATTAAATCATCATCGTTTTTGACCTCCATTGCTCTCTGCCTAAGCAAATTTCTATCTTCAAATGAGTACTTCGAAGATACTTTCAACAAGAATTGATTCGGATTAATTCATGTACTCTCATATACCTTATTCAACAATTCAACAAATTTGATTGAACGGGGTATTCTCATGTAAGTTGTTGCTGGAATGCTATAACTCAACATATAGTTCGAATCTTCAATTATTTGTCCATCCAAAAATATACAAACATCAACTAAGTTCTGCCTCGACATTTGTGCAAAATATAAATTATCAATTTATAGTTCGAAAACATAAATTATATTCAGACACATTTAAAAAATCTAAAAATATCATTTATAAACACTAAATTCGATATTACAACTCAAAATTATACCTAAAAAATTATAAATTGTACCTAAAATATTATATCAAAGTTCAAACCCTAAAAACACCTACATTTGAAATTGGGGTCCAAAATTATACAAAAAAACGAAATCTAAGTACAAAATAAAAACTACAAAATTAAATCAAAGTTCATAACCTAAACTCTAAATTTGATATTATACCTAAAATAATTTACACCTAAAATTAGAATACAATAACAATATATATAAACCATAAACTCAAAGACTAAAATTTAAACTAATTTAGGCCATAATTTGATTCACAATTAAAATTGAAAACTAGGGTTTAAATTGATAGAAATCATAAACATTTAAACCATAAACTCTAAATTAAAATAATTAACTAACTCAAAAAATGTATTCTATAAAATAATAACATAGAATTAAAAAAATTACCTTGTAATTTAGGAATAAAATGCTTGAAAATGAGAGGAAGAATGTGGGAGATGAGATTTGATTGCAGTGTGTGAGCGAGGAAGAGATGAAGAAGAGAAAAGAGAAAGAGAGAGGAAGAAGAGAGAAGAGACAATTTTTTTATTTTTTTTTACGTATTAGTGGGTACGCCATTAGTAATGGCGTACCCAGTCAATTTCTCTATGACTGGGTACGCCATTACTAATGGCGTATCCAGTCACATTAAATTTGACTAGGTACGCCATTAGTAATGGCGTACCCAGGTGCAAATTAAAAAAAAATTAAACCGAAAATGAAAAAAGAATTTTTTTTTAAGGGGTACGCCATTGATAATGGCGTATCCCAAGTGGGTACGCCATTACCAATGGCGTATCATGCTATTTCTAGATATATAATTTTTTGTGTATTATATATATAATTTTTATTTAAAATTATATTATTTTTTAAAAAAGTCCTTGAATTGTCCAATACTATCATGAACAGTGTAATCCCCTCTAGTCAATCCTATCCCCTCATATCCCATCCACACTACAAAACGAGTTGATAAGAGGCATTTTTACGTGTTTTTAAGCCCCTTTGCGTTTATGTCTTAGGTTCATTTATCGCTTGATTCTTGCCACATGTACGTTTAATTCGTGCATTAAGTGATTTCAGGTCTTAAATGGATACAATCAAAGAACGGGATGAAAAATGACGTATAAAACAAGTTTAGGCCAAATTGCTACGCACCCCTACGCCTAGGCGCCATCTTGCCCACGCCCGGGCGCCGTATCTACACCACTTTCCACGTTCGAGCGCTATTTCCGTATGTTTAGAGGCCGAATTGGATGAAGTTACCTTCTACAATGTTGTAGAACTATGTGTTAGCTTCAAACGAGGACTTGAATCATCCAAATCGGAGTTTCGTGGAGAAAGTTATGAATGAAATACGATTGCTGCGCAGGATACATTGCATTTAATTTCAGCATTCTGAATCCCGCGCCCAAGCGCCGTAATGCCACGCCTGGGCGTGTCCACACCCGAATTGAGATTCTTTTCAGCCAAAAGATCATCATTTGATGGGGGAATGGAACATTTAAAGCCAAGAGGTCATCACATGTATGAGAGGGATGTCATAAGTATGTTTCTTAATAGATCTACTTTAGGGAATTTTATACTGCTCACTTTAAGAGTAGTGGAGGACACACTAGGGGGGACACACACTAGGAGCTGATTTGTGTGGTCTTCTTAAGGCATTTTTGAGCACAATTGACCGAGACATCTGGGAGGAGGGGAGAGAGAAAGGCATTTTGGCCATCACTTTTCACTCATCGTCATTGATCACCATTCTTGATCACTTTTGGAGGGGAACAAAGAGAGAGGAGTTAAGGATTGAAGTTGAAGAGCAAAGATCCATCATCAATCAATTGAGGGAGTTTTAATTATTTGCATTTACATGTTTATTTCCATGAGTATGTATATGTTTGTATTAGATTTTCTTAAGGCTTTGATGAGAGGCTAATATTGTAGAACTAAGGCCATGTGAAGGCCAAATTTATGAATCAATATATGTGAAGTTGCTCTTTGTATTAATTCTCCTATTGCTTTGTGTGTTAATTCTATGCTTTTATTCCAATCATGTGTTTGATCACCATATGCTTGCTATCTTGCCTAATCTAGTTGTTCGAGAGAAAATAGATTAGGGTGCAAGAGAATTAACACATCATCTGAAACAAATGAGGGATTGCCCTAGAAATAGGTAAAGATTCCCGGGTGTTATTAGCCGGATTCGTTCGGGGAAGCTCTAGAACGTTAATGCGTGATTTTTGATTAGATTCTCGGATAGACATATTTAGAGAACCGTCAATTAATCATAGGATTATTATGTGCCGAGACATCGGGTAATAGTTAATTTAGGAGTTTCCACCAAAGCAATAGGAGTCTAATAATTCGAAGAGTAGCTCATATATATTGACGAGTAGATTCGGTTGTAGCATGTGCCTTAGTCATTGTATCATACGTGAGATTAAATCTATAGTACGTTTCTCTTTGGTTCTTCGTTTGTTTAATCTTTTTCTTGCACTTTACTTTAATTGTCTTATCTTTTATCGAAAATCATTAACTAGAATTCAAGTCCTTGTGGTTCGACAACCCGGACTTTTTGTCCACTTATTACTACACACGTCTAGTGCACTTGCTATTATAGCACGTTAGCTTTTAGCGTGTCAAGTTTTTGGCGCCGTTGCCGGGGACTTGTTTATTTTAGTTTTTTTTTATATTTTTATTTTCGTTTACATTTTTTATAATTCTTAGTTTTCGTTTATTTCTTGATTTTCTTTTATTTTCGTGATTAGTCTAATTTTGTTCTTGTATTTAATTGTTAGGTTCTTGAGGTGCATGACCCGCTCCTCAAACAAGCCTCTATACGAGTTGGAGCCTGAAATTGAACGAGTTCTTAGGACTAGTAGGCGAGCAAGAGAAATGGCCAATAATCTCAACCAAAACCCAAATGGAAATTTCCCGGACATGAACTCACCGGAAACTAGGGAGTGGTTACAAGGTGTTCTACAAGCCATGCAAGCGGTACCTCCTCCACAACTCCCGTCGGTTCGGGGTAGCTTACCACCTAGGGTCCATACCATTCCGGGGCCCGTAGTCGTGCCTAATTTCTTCACACCAAACTACCACATTCCGGCTCACATTTTTAATATGGTGCAAGGAGATCCTTTCTATGGAGAACCGCACGAATCACCACACGCTCATTTGGAAACCATAGATGAGGCTCTTGTGACCATTCAATATCACCCACGAGATCTTGATGCGATTCGTCTAAGAGTCTTCCATTTCTCATTGAAGGATAGGGCGACAACATGGTACAAATCCTTACCTCCACAATCTATTACAACATGGAGTGAGTTGGTCGATGCCTTTTTAAATAAATTCTTTCCACCCTCAAAAATCAATGAGCTACGGAGTAATATAAAAGGGTTTAGGCAAAGGAGCAATGAATCTTTAGCCGAGGCTTGGGCTAGATATAAGGGCATGCTCCGTAAATGTCCCGATCATAATTTTGGGTTGAATGAACAAGTACTCCATTTCTATGATGGGGTTAGGTCACGTATTCGGCATAGACTCAACGCGGGTGCGGGAGGAGATCTCCTTGGGTTAGACTGTCAAAGTGTATGGGACAAAGTCGAACAGTTGGCCCGAGAAGACGAGCTTTACCCCGACGATGAAGAGGCCTCATCCTCTAAAAAGGTTGCTTGTATTGAGGAAGTAGTAGAGGAAGTAGTAGTCTTGGAACCGGAGGTTGGCAATGTTAATTATGTGGGGAATCAAAATAAACCTCGGGTGAACTTTCATATACCCGAGAATTTTCCAAAAAGGCCCAACCCCGCACAGAACGCACAACCGGGGATCTATCAACCGGGGATCTATCAAGCTCCACGACCACCCTTCAATAACCCACCCCCGAGGCAAGGCAATTTCAATGGACAAGGTCAAGGTCAAGTGCAAATGCGACCTCCCACAATCGATGAGAAACTAGATGCTCACATGAAAAAGTCCGATACATCTTTCAACGAACTTCGGGGTATGATAAAGGATATGTGTATGGAGATGAAGGATTTGCGAACACAAGTAGGGCAACTTTCTAATGCGGTTAACGGTAGAGCCCCGGGGACTCTCCCAAGCGACACGAAAAAGAATCCGAAGGCCCAATGCAATGCCATAGCCTTGAGAAATGGCAAACAATTGGAGAATGACACTGCCAGTACATCCGCGCCCGAGCGCCCCGACATGCACGCCCAGGCGCGTGATCTACCCTGTTCTGGACAAAATTCTCTGTTTCCCGCGCCCGAGCGCCCCGACCTGCACGCCCAGGCGCCTACAGATACGCGCCTAGGCGCCAATATACGCGCCCAGGCGCCACCCACAAACCTGCCAGATGCATATGTTCTGCATCCCGCGCCCGAGCGCCCAGAAATGCACGCCCAGGCGCCAACAGATCCGCGCCTAGGCGCCGATATACGCGCCCAGGCGCCGCCTACTGTTTCAGTGGGTTTTCATCCGTCTAATCCAACGCTTTCTCCCCCTATCGAAGTTCGTCTCCCCTTCCTAAATGCTCACAAAAAGAAGAAAAAGGAGATGGATCCGAGCTTTCTTCGAATTTTGGCAATCCTTCGGGAAGTGAGAATTAATATTCCGTTTATTGACGCCATTCTCCAAATGCCGAATTATGTGAAGTTCTTCAAGGACATACTCTCCAACAAGCAGAAGTGGGAAGAGAATGAGACGGTGTGCCTCACGGAAGAATGCTCCGCCGTATTACTCAATAAATTGCCAACTAAGCTCCAAGATCCCGGGAGTCTCACAATCCCATGCACGATTGGATCCCTATCATTCAAGAAGGTGTTATGTGACTCGGGGGCCAGCATCAATCTTCTTCCATACTCACTGTTTAAAAAGCTAGGCCTTGGAAATCCCAAGCCGACCTCAATGAGCCTTCAACTAGCCGACCGATCGATCAAGAGGCCCAAGGGGATAATCGAAGACGTTATTGTCCAAGTCGACAAGTTTTATTTTCCCGTTGATTTCGTAGTACTCGACATGGAAGAAGATGTGGAGGTACCATTAATCCTAGGGAGACCATTCCTAGCCACGGGTAAGGCGGTAATTGACATTGCTAATGGTAAGCTTACCTTGAATGTGGGCGATGACAAAGTTACCTTTGATGTTTACAAAGTCCTTAAACATCCTATTGATCATGACTCGTGTTATCGAATTGATACATTTGACCATTTGATTGTTGAGTATTTACAGGACAATACAATTGAAAATTCTCTCGAACAGAATCTTATGAAATCCATGCAAGTGGACTCGGAGAAAGATGATCTAGTGGAAAAGGTTCTAAGCTTGGAGTACAAATCTTCCTCTCATTCGGGAGGATTCATCAAAGTTGATAGATCATTGTCAGGATCACCTCGCCCATCTATTGAAGAACCCCCCTCTCTCGAACTCAAACCCCTCCCCTCCCACCTTAAATATGTGTACTTGAACGACGACGAAACACTCCCATTGATCATTTCCTCATCTCTTTCAGGATCACAAGAAGAGCAATTAATGACGGTGTTGAGATCTCACAAACGGGCTTTTGGGTGGAAACTTGCGGACATCAAAGGCATTAGTCCAGCAATATGTATGCACAAAATACTTATGGAGGACTCCACCAAGCCTACACGCCAACCCCAAAGGAGATCAAACCCACAAATCCAAGAGGTAGTAAAGAAGGAAGTGATTAAACTGCTCGACTCAGGTATAATCTATCCTATTTCTGATAGTGCGTGGGTGAGCCCTACCCAAGTGGTGCCTAAGAAAGGGGGGATAACGGTAATTGAGAATGCGAATAATGAGCTTATCCCAACTCGTATAATTAGTGGGTGGCGTGTATGTATAGATTACCGTAAGTTGAATGATGCCACACGTAAGGATCATTTCCTCCTCCCCTTTATTGACCAAATGCTTGAACGATTAGCGGGGCATGATTTCTATTGTTTTCTAGATGGTTACTCCGGCTATAATCAAATTGCCATAGATCCTGAGGACCAAGAGAAAACCACTTTCACTTGTCCTTATGGCACATTTGCTTATAGAAGGATGCCATTTGGCTTGTGTAATGCCCCGGCCACTTTTCAAAGATGCATGATGGCTATTTTTCATGATATGGTTGAAGACTTCCTTGAAATTTTTATGGATGACTTTTCTGTTTTCGGAACAACTTTTGATATTTGTCTTGCTCATCTAAATGTTGTGCTTAAACGTTGTGAAGAAACCAACCTTGTTTTGAATTGGGAAAAATGCCATTTAATGGTCCGGGAGGGGATTGTGCTTGGCCACAAGATCTCTCAAAAAGGGATCGAAGTGGACCAAGCCAAGATTGAGGTCATTGAAAAACTTCCCCCGCCCACATCGGTAAAAGCTGTTAGGAGTTTTCTCGGGCATGCTGGTTTCTATAGGCGATTCATCTTGAATTTCTCTAAAATTGCGAAACCGTTGTCTAATTTGCTTGTTAAAGATGCACCTTTTGATTTCAATTCTTCTTGTATGCAGGCCTTTCTTGATTTGAAGGAACGCTTAGTTTCCGCCCCTATCATGTCATCCCCCGATTGGAGCTTACCATTCGAATTGATGTGTGATGCGAGTGACACCGCGGTTGGAGCGGTCCTTGGCCAAAGGAAGGAAAAGGTATTTCGAACCATTTACTATGCTAGTAAAACTCTTAACGATGCACAATTGAATTATGCCACCACGGAAAAAGAATTACTCGCCATAGTCTTTGCATTCGATAAATTCCACTCTTACCTCGTGCTAAACAAAGTGATAGTTTACACCGATCATTCGGCTTTAAAATATTTGCTTGCCAAGAAAGATGCTAAACCAAGACTTCTTAGGTGGATTTTGTTACTCCAAGAATTTGATTTAGAGATAAAAGACAAGAAAGGCACCGAAAATGTAGTAGCCGACCACCTCTCACGATTAGAGCTAGTGAATGATCCGTTAGATGAGACACCAATTCGTGAGGAATTCCCGGATGAACACCTCCTTGCTATTTCTGAAAAAATTTCACCTTGGTATGCTAACTTTGCCAATTACATTGTTACGGGCCGTCTTCCCCGGATATCACTTTTCATCAAAAGAAGAAATTTCTATCTGATGTAAAGCAATATCTTTGGGACGAACCCTTTTTATTCAAAGTTTGTGCAGATGGTTTAATTCGACGTTGCATACCCGAAACGGACGTGCATGCTATCCTATCTCATTGTCATGATATGGCGGTAGGTGGCCATTTTGGGCCTTCCAAAACGGTAGCTAAGATCCTCCAATCAGGTTTCTTCTGGCCTACTCTTGTTAAAGATGCACATCATTATGTCAAATCTTGTGATCGCTGTCAACGAATGGGGAACATCTCTAAACATCATGAAACGCCCTTAAATAGCATGTTAGAGTGTGAGTTGTTTGATGTATGGGGTGTGGATTTCATGGGCCCTTTCCCCAGTTCTTGTTCAAATAAATATATCCTTGTTGCGGTAGACTATGTCTCCAAATGGGTGGAAGCCGTGGCCTTGCCTACTAATGATGCTCGGGTTGTCACTCGTTTTCTGAAGAAGCATATTTTTACTCGATTTGGAACTCCCCGAGCCATCATTAGTGACGGGGGCACCCACTTCTGCAACAGGCAGTTTGAACTTTTATTGACCAAGTACGGGGTGAAGCATAAAATTTCGACCCCATATCACCCACAAACTAGTGGCCAAGTGGAGGTCTCGAATAGGGAGATTAAGCGTATTTTAGAAAAAACTGTCAACGCATCAAGAAAGGATTGGTCCCTTAAATTGGATGATGCTCTTTGGGCTTATCGGACCACCTATAAAACCCCAATTGGCATGTCCCCGTATCGTCTTGTTTTTGGCAAAACATGTCACTTGCCCGTTGAACTCGAGCATCGTGCTTATTGGGCCATTAAGTTTCTAAATTTTGACTCTCAAAGTGTAGGTACACAACGTTTGCTACAACTCAACGAGCTCGAAGAATGGCGTCATCTTGCCTATGAGAACGCAAAACTCTATAAGGAGCGGACCAAAATGTGGCATGACAAACATATTCTCCCCCGGGAATTCCACAAGGGAGAGCGGGTGTTGCTATACAACTCTCGACTCCGACTCTTCCCCGGGAAGCTTAAGTCTCGATGGTCGGGCCCATTTTTGATTTCCCAGGTCTATCCATCCGGCGCCGTCAAGCTTACAACAGATAAAGGACATACTTTCTTGGTCAACGCTCAACGTCTAAAACCTTACTTAGGGATGGATGGACCAAGAGACAAAGAGTCCTTCATCCTCGCGGACCCTTCGTGATTCTTCGCTTTCAGTCGAGCTAATGACTCTAAACTAGCGCTTCTTGGGAGGCAACCCATGTTTTCTTTCCGTTTCCTTTTCTTTTTCCCTTATTATCCCGTTTGTTGCTTTATTTTCTAGTCTTACATCTTTGTTAGTTTGTGTTTTAAGTGTTTTGTCTCTTCCCTTTTGAAACAGGAAATGAAATTCTTTACAAAATATTTCCGAATGGGGCGCCCAAGCGCCGAGAAAACAGCCGCCTAGGCGCCCGGTTCTGAAAGGGGCGCCCAAGCGCCGAGAAAACAGGCGCCTAGGCGCCCGATTCTGAAAGGGGCGCCCAAGCGCCGAGAAAACAGGCGCCTAGGCGCCCGGTTCTGAAAGGGGCGCCCAAGCGCCGAAACAACGCCCGCCTAGGCGCGGGCATTACCAGTAAAAAATTCCAGGACGTTGTGTCGCGCGCCTAGGCGCCCAAACACGCGCGCCTAGGCGCCCGTTTCTAATTTAAACAAATTTGTGGGTCAAACGGTCAAAATTCTTCACAAACTCTTCACAACTCCTCTCCCAAGCGATTTCCGGCGACACTCTCACCTTTTCCGGCCATCTCCACCGTGTTTCACCGCCACTTTCCATCAACATCACTCGCTGCACAGTGACCCCTCCTTCACATCCAACTCGGTGCGAAAATTTTGGGGAAAAAGGTGAGTTTTGGCTTTACCCTTCTTCCATTTCCGATTCATAGACGACGAGTAGGTGCCTTACATTATATTTTGAGGATTATTTGGGGCTTCGTCCGATTGTGGATTGAATTTTTTTTTTGAGGATTTCTATTGAATTTGTGGATCGTAATCAAAAAAAAAATTGAGGGTTGTTGTTGTTGAATTGGATGATCTATTGTTATCAATTGGTGGGTTGAAATTGAATTTGTGGGTTGTTGTTGTTGAAATTGGATGCTATTTTGTTGATTAAATTGTGGATTATTGCTTAAAGAATTGAGGAATCGGTTAAATCCATGGATTGTTGCTAGATTGTGGGTTGCTCTCTGATTTTGGTGTGTTGTTGGGCGTTGACGATTGTTGTATTTGGTTGGTTGCATTTGGGTTGATTTGAGTAGTTGAGAAGTTGATCATTGTTGTTGCAAATGACGAGAACTACCAACAGACCGTCCAAGGGTAAGAAAAAAGTGGGTGAGGGTTCCTCTAATGAGCCCGAGACTCCCGATAATACCGTTTTGAAAACTCCCAAGTCCAAATTATGTGTCAGAGTTTGAGCACCCCCCGCACCCTTATTAAGGAGCACTATTTAACCACCCGGGGACAGCCCTCTGTGCACGAATTGATACAGTTTCATCGCTTACAGTTTTTCTGTCAAAAGCCCGAGGCCATTCGTCTTCCTTGGGTCTTGGAATTCTTCAGCTCCGGGGTTTATGATGAGATTGAGACACGAGGATGGCTGGGGACTACCCTTTTGGTCCGGGGCAAACATGTCAATTATGAGTTGAGACAGATTAGGGAGAGCATAGGCACCCCGACCCCTCAGACATGCGAGTTCACCACTCTTTACAATGCAGGGCGCCTCCGAGTTAGCCTGTCGGATATTTTGCGGGTTATTGGCCGAGAGGGGTGGGAATGGGTACCCGGAGAAGCTCATGTCCCCCGTAGGGCTCTATTACCCGAGGCTGCTTTCTGGCTCGACTTCATCCGATTCAATTTAATACCGAGTACCAATCGATCAGAGGCAAACAAGGAACGGGCTACCCTCATCTACGCTATTATGTCCAAGAAAGCTGTGGACTTTGCCCGGGTAATCCACAAGTCTTTGACGGACCACTTTAGGAAGTTGAAGAATGAGTTAGGGCCGTTGATTAACAAAGAATTGGCTAAGCAAAAGGGAGAAGGTCCCACTCGGAAGATTCCCATCATTCTCCCGTCACTGATCACAGCTTTATGCAAGGCGGCTAAGGTTCCCACATTTTCTATGGAGCGTACTGAGCTTCCTGGTTCTTATCTCACCGTGGTAGATGACGACTCCCAGGCTCCTCCACCACCAGCTACTTCCAAGAGGCCTCGCCCGTCTTCATCCAGGTCTACTAGCTCCCCACAGTTTCCACCTATGGATGCCGCCGCCATTAGACAATTAAAGGATGAATTGAGGGATGAGTTGCGAGATGAGATGAGGGTGGTCATGTCCGACACTTGTGCTTAATTCCGTCAGCTTTTTGTAGAGCATGATGCGTTTGTCGGTTGGGGGCCGTTTGATTATTCTGCTCCTCCACCTTACCCGCACCCCCCGCCTCAGCAGCCCGCAGATATGCACGAGTCAGGTGCTCTCATTCCTAAAGGAGGTGATGATGAGGCTCATAATGATGAGGGTAGCCCGTTGATTGATTTGGATGATCTCGGCGGAGCGGATGAGGATTACATTGACCGTTTTGGCACCACCGATTAGGCTTATCTTGTTTTATTTCCATGCATGTTTCTTTTTGTTTTTGGATATCTTTTGTTGGGTTGTTGGATATTTTATGTTTTATGTTTGGATGCTTGATGTTTTCTTTCCATGCATGTTTCTCATTTTTTGTTTGTCTCGTTTTGTTTTATTCTATTCTATCCAATGTTTGATGCTCTGTATGGCTAGCATTTGTTTACCTATGTAGTGATCGACACAGTGATTGCCATCCGTGGACTTGATTGCCTTAAGTGGACTCGGGTTTGCTTTTCAGCTTCCCCATGGTGACGTGTACTTTGCCCTTCTTTTTTTTTTCAAACATTGAGGACAATGTTCATGATAAGTGTGGGGGGGTATATGGTATACTAGATCCATTATAGTCATGTTGATTCATGTTTTACATATTTCGGTCCAAGTTTGGGGGGTGCTGTACCTCTACATGTGAAATGTGTGCAATTTTAATTTTTTTTTTTTTTGGATAGAATTTCAACCCTTCACTTGAGGCATTGAGTATGGTTAATTTGAATACATGGTATGTTTTCTCTATCAATTTGGTTTTTAATGGCTATACACATCGTTCTTTGCTTATGGGATCCTAACTAGACTAGATTAACCTTAAGATGATTCACATATGCACCTAAATCGAAGGTAGAGGAGTTGAGTGGGCAATCATTTTGAAACACTTAAAGGCTTGATCCCGGAAATATCAACTTAGAATTTTCACATGTGTTATGAGTTGAGAACGTTAACTTCGTGTGCTTAATAATAATAAAAAGAGGTTGAACATTGGTATGACTGAAAAAGTCAGGCTTAATAAATACTGGGGGCGAAGAGCACCATGCCTAGAATACTGTACTATTTTGCTAATTTGAGCTAAGCTCAAGCCAATGCAAGTGTTAAGTGAATAAGGACCTAGTTTGATTTTGTGGCCTTTGACACTCGAGCGATTAAGCCCTTAGGAATGTCTCCACATTTGATACCCTAAAGCCATCTGGTTTAGGAGTTATTGGCCTAAAACTCGTTACACGGGTGTCATAGAAAGCCTAAGAGGATCAAACATTGCACATGGTCTAGCCTCTAATGTTTCGAGTTGAAAGTGCATAAGATAAATCCGAAAGTGGAATGAAGTGATGAATTTTTAAGTGGCTATGAAGTTGTATTCAATTCTCGTACCATGTGAATAATCAAAAGTTGATAAATATGGGGTTAATGTTTGAAAAGTGGTAAGAATGCCACTTGACTATAATACTTGAGATTTATTACACTACACCCTTAGGATGATCTTTTCAATGTTAAGGCGTAACATGAGCAAATGTGTGATGTGTATATATTTGTAATATGAGCTTAAACAGATGAATTCATACCATTGTGTGCTATTAATCATTGTAATTT
Organism: Buddleja alternifolia; assembly: GCA_019426215.1. NCBI lineage: Eukaryota > Viridiplantae > Streptophyta > Magnoliopsida > Lamiales > Scrophulariaceae > Buddleja > Buddleja alternifolia. Next base: position 17,265,053 of record CM033395.1, on the reverse strand, counting down.
ACGTTGAGTGATCGGGGTTGAAAATCTTTCGATTTTGTGGGTATATCGTCTGCAAACCCTCACGAGACTATAACTCGTCCTTTGAGGTAACTAAAAGGTTCAAAGGCTTGTTGCATTCGCTAAATGCAACCGTTTACTCCACGAAAGTGAGTTAGGTAGTTTTCTTTTTGTTTCTCTCTTTGATTGATGATGTTTCCTTATCTTAAAACTCTTATTGCTCGAGGACGATCAATTGATAAGTGTGGGGGTGTTGATAAGAGGCATTTTTACGTGTTTTTAAGCCCCTTTGCGTTTATGTCTTAGGTTCATTTATCGCTTGATTCTTGCCACATGTACGTTTAATTCGTGCATTAAGTGATTTCAGGTCTTAAATGGATACAATCAAAGAACGGGATGAAAAATGACGTATAAAACAAGTTTAGGCCAAATTGCTACGCACCCCTACGCCTAGGCGCCATCTTGCCCACGCCCGGGCGCCGTATCTACACCACTTTCCACGTTCGAGCGCTATTTCTGTATGTTTAGAGGCCGAATTGGATGAAGTTCCCTTCTACAATGTTGTAGAACTATGTGTTAGCTTCAAATGAGGACTTGAATCATCCAAATCGGAGTTTCGTGGAGAAAGTTATGAATGAAATACGATTGCTGCGCAGGATACATTGCATTTAATTTCAGCATTCTGAATCCCGCGCCCAAGCGCCGTAATGCCACGCCTAGGCGTGTCCACACCCGAATTGAGATTCTTTTCAGCCAAAAGATCATCATTTGATGGGGGAATGGAACATTTAAAGCCAAGAGGTCATCACATGTATGAGAGGGATGTCATAAGTATGTTTCTTAATAGATCTACTTTAGGGAATTTTATATTACTCACTTTAAGAGTAGTGGAGGACACACTAGGGGGGACACACACTAGGAGCTGATTTGTGTGGTCTTCTTAAAGCATTTTTGAGCACAATTGACCGAGACATCTGGGAGGAGGGGAGAGAGAAAGGCATTTTGGCCATCACTTTTCACTCATCATCATTGATCACCATTCTTGATCACTTTTGGAGGGGAACAAAGAGAGAGGAGTTAAGGATTGAAGTTGAAGAGCAAAGATCCATCATCAATCAATTGAGGGAGTTTTAATTATTTGCATTTACATGTTTATTTCCATGAGTATGTATATGTTTGTATTAGATTTTCTTAAGGCTTTGATGAGAGGCTAATATTGTAGAACTAAGGCCATGTGAAGGCCAAATTTATGAATCAATATATGTGAAGTTGCTCTTTGTATTAATTCTCCTATTGCTTTGTGTGTTAATTCTATGCTTTTATTCCAATCATGTGTTTGATCACCATATGCTTGCTATCTTGCCTAATCTAGTTGTTCGAGAGAAAATAGATTAGGGTGCAAGAGAATTAACACATCATCCGAAACAAATGAGGGATTGCCCTAGAAATAGGTAAAGATTCCCGGGTGTTGTTAGCCGGATTCGTTCGGGGAAGCTCTAGAACGTTAATGCGTGATTTTTGATTAGATTCTCGGATAGACATATTTAGAGAACCGTCAATTAATCATAGGATTATTATGTGCCGAGACATCGGGTAATAGTTAATTTAGGAGTTTCCACCAAAGCAATAGGAGTCTAATAATTCGAAGAGTAGCTCATATATATTGACGAGTAGATTCGGTTGTAGCATGTGCCTTAGTCATTGTATCATACGTGAGATTAAATCTATAGTACGTTTCTCTTTGGTTCTTCGTTTGTTTAATCTTTTTCTTGCACTTTACTTTAATTGTCTTATCTTTTATCGAAAATCATTAACTAGAATTCAAGTCCTTGTGGTTCGACAACCCGGACTTTTTGTCCACTTATTACTACACACGTCTAGTGCACTTGCTATTATAGCACGTTAGCTTTTAGCGTGTCACGAGTCCTTATTGGACTAGAAGTGAACTTTTGGGGTCGTTTGGTCTATCGTCCAAACTTAGGCATGATAAATTTACACATGATATAATATCACTATATTGATGTGATAGCTTATTGTATTTTGTTTGGTTAAACTTGAAAAAGTTGCATGATATGGGGTTGATAGCCTTAAGTTTTGTTTGGTTGAATTGATATTATGCATGTGATAGGCGTAAAAAGTCATAAATGTCCTTATGACACATAATGAATTCCTGAATCACCCTTTCCTTTATATTTGATTAATTTATTGAATCCCCCCTCCCAAATACTCATTTCCCCCATTTTCATGTTTGCTTCCCCATTCTTCTTCATCGGATTGAACCTGCCAAAGCCGTGATTCAGGATTTTTTTTTTATAATAAACTTTCATGTTCGTAACATACGGTTTGTGCCCTAAGCGGTGATTTTGAATGTTTTTTACTAATTTGATTTCGGAAATTTGACCGAATGAAGAATGAATTCTGCCCATTATGGTTTTTGATTGGGTAATTGTAATAATGCAGCGTATTTGTGTTGTTAGGTTCCGGTAATTCTTGGAAAAATGAAAAATTGGTGAAAGTTGGGGTAATTTTGACACACACGAAATTGATGATTTGGCTGAATTAATTGTAATAAATTCATTTATTTTGCATGGGTCATTATTGGATGGGGGAATCCGCTTGTTTAAAACAATGTTGTGTGTTTGTATCGGGTAAATGAGGGCTTAGTTGTTTGGATTCAGTCCAATCTGCTACATTGTTTGTAGGAAATGAGGTGTGTTTGTGTGATTTAATTATAATACAATAAACTATAAATGTGTTTTGTTCAATATTCATCGGTTGAATGCTCACTTATTTGTTTGGTTTCAGTCTAATTTTGGTACAATTTTTGCTAATAATGTCAAGTAGTTCATCGTCTTCAACTGGCCAAACCTACTAGCACTATGGTGAACAAATTCCAATATTACGTTGTTGTTGTGGCCATGAGTTGCAATTCCTTACATATTGGGGAAGTGATGATCCAGGCAGACGTTACCACGCATGCCCCAACAGGGTGTGTTTTTTAGCTGAATTTAGTCGAATTTATAATAGATGTATGAGTTATTATGTCTAAGTTTAATCGTATGCATTTAATCATTTCAGCAACTCGAATGTGATAATCCCAAGTGGTATGACCCTCCAATGTGTGAGAGATCAAAAAAAATTATTCCGGGTCTACTACGAAAAAGTAATTATCATAGAGATGAAAGGAAAAATTATATGTTGTCACTTAGCAAAGTTGAGGAGGAATTGAAGGTTACAAGAATGCGTTGTATGGAGCTGGAAGTTGAAGTTAATCAATTGAAGACGACGCCCCACGGTCTTGTTAATCGTCAAACGACATCACATGTAAAACTTATATGGCACCGTGCCTTCATAATATCATGTATTACAATTTTTTGGTTAATGCGTCATTGGTCACCCCCCGGTTCTGCCGGTCGATACGCGTTAACTCCTAATTGATTTTGTAGTCAATCATTTGAGTAGTGGTTCTATCTTATCGGGTCGTTAGGTGGTAACGCCGGTTCAATTCATGTCGTTCACGTATTATAATATATTTTGATGAATTGTCGTATGTTATACGTTCTGTAAATTATTACATCATGAATTGTCGTATTAATATATACATATTGGCAATGTTTTTATTGATTACACATCTTACGGTTATATGTATGTGTGTAGGGTAATTACAAATTGGAATTTACTATGCATGTCTTTTTTTTTGTCTCTGCAACTACACAACATGGGAATCTTTTTGCATTTTCCAAGCAATTATCGTAAGGTGAAGATATGGTGTATCCTTTTGCATTGTCTAGTCTACACAATTCAATCCAATTGCTTTTGTAGGATTTGAGTGATGAGAAGTAAGATGCAAAAGCTTCTACCCTATCATCCCCTATCATCATGCACCCTTGACTATAGGTTTGATAGGATACACACACACACACAACCTAAGCATAAATAAGAAAGTAAGCTACAATATTTATATCAAACCTCACTAGTCATTCCTCCACCCTTTTGTCCACATCCCTCCAATAAGAACATAACCACCCTTTATTGCCCCCATTAACATGGATTATTGTGGTAATTTTAAGTCACTCTCGGTTTTTACACTAATTTTATTGAAAAAAAAATTAAATGGCTAGTGATCGGTTAACACATAGCCGAACACGATTTTTTAGGGCCAATGAAGATCGGATCAGTTGTTTGGCACCGGATATTCAACGGCATTTAATGTCCTTTCTAACAACATTGGAAGCGGCAAAAATGGGCATGGTGTCGCACCTTTGGAGGGACGTATGGTTTTCCTTCAACAAGCTTGTTTTTTATTTTGAAATTTTTCCACTCGGTTATTCTTCCCATTTGGACTTTAGTCATTTTATTGATCGAACTCTTACACAACATGACATGACGAATGTCAAAATTATTGAGTTTATTTTATGCCCTTGTTTAACTTGTGATGGTGCATTGAAGGTTGAGTGGATTAATTTTGCTACTAGCCACAATGTAGAGAAATTGAAAGTTTACGGAAATTTTTTGAATGGGTTGAGTTTGCCTCATACACTTTTCACGTGCAACTCTTTGGTATCATTGGAGTTAGCAATATGCTCATATGGTTTACTTTGGCCTAACTCTTTTGATCTCCCTAATCTACGTAAGTTGATACTAAAACATATTGTTCTTTCTAATGTTACTTTTACTAGAGAAATATTCTCAAACTTTCCTTGTCTTAAAAAATTACAATTTTTTTTATGTGATGTGAGGACTCTTGACATCATGAGAGTAGTTTCATCCTCTGTACTTGAATTTTGGGTGGTTAATTGCATTGGTATGGACACATGCATGCCGCGTCTCGAATGTCCTACCCTTTCAAGGTTCATATACATAAATATGGACGAAGGGTTGCCTTATTTGGTTATTCCTCATGCCATGTTCCGATTAGTGTTAAACGGTGAGGAAATGGTGGTTGACACCGAAGATAATGGTAATTTTGTCACATGCATGGGGAAGGCTCTTCACTTCGTACTACATCACAAATATGTGTTCTTAAGTCACAATCTTATTGAGGTAACCATTTATTGTTTAATGATTATTAAACTTATTATATATTTCGTCACCACATATATTGAGGCCACATTCTTGTGAATAGATATTTGGTGCAAACACTGTTATCTGGATGTTGCTTAGTACTACGCAATTCGATACTATCACTCATATGTCTGTGAACATTTGTCCGCGTATGAAGCATTTGGAGGTTTTTTTTTTGTTGATTGGGTCATTTCCAAGCCTCGAAGAACTTGCTGTCACAATCAGGGTAATTAATATAATTAGATTTGTGTGTTAGGTCCTTATGTATGTGATATTTTGTTTGGCATTGTGTTGCATTTTAAGCTGCTAACAATTTTTAATAACAAATCCGTGCAGCATGGGGAAGGAGAGGTAGTTGAAGGTGTTAATCATATATATTTTGACCCACTACACGAAGTCGGTGGATTCCGAAGTCTAACAAATATTGAAATACATCATTTCGATGGGGAAGCCATTGAAATGGACATGGAGTGAACGATGCTTGCTAGTACACCCGAGCTTGAGTTAATGAGCATAAATATGAGCTTACGTATCGTTCAGAATGGACAACTAAAGTAAAAAATGATGACCATACTTAATTATGCTAAAGCTTCGACACAGGGTGACGTGATATTTGAGACTCGAAGGACATGCAAGAGTAATGTGGGTAATCAGGATTTGGTAGTGTATCTTTCCAGCTATATTATGCACGACTTGGTAGATCGTTTGTCATAATTTTGGAATGACCATCATCGTAAAGTAGGTCTATGTTATTGGTATAATTTTGATTTTCTATTTTGCTGGTTCGGTTCATATTACTATTTGTAATATATTATAATATATGATTTTTTCCCAATGATCATTAATATTAATCCCTAATACATTGTAAATTGTATCCCCTACTTTGACATATACCTATATGATACAACATGTATAATATGGGTACCTAATAATGTATAAATTGCTTTTAACCGTAAAGAAATACAAAAATATCATAACACTAGCATCATAACTAAGCACAAGAACACATTTAAATAAATTAGCACTAACCAGATGACCAAGGCGGGCAGGATTGTAATTGTAAGCGGGTGAGTCAGGGATGGTAACGCTGAACATTTTCAGTACTTGTATGTCGTCATCGGATCGATCATCATCGTCGGGGTCATCGAAAATGTAGTCATCCATCACATAATCCAATTCCAAATCTGTTACACCATTTTCGTGCACTTCATCATCATAGACGTGCACAAAATACTCAAGTCCTACTTGATGAGTGAAAATGAGGAAATCCCCTAACACCACGTTATTAGCCCCCACGAATTGACGTCACACGGTTCGATCAGGTATAAGACGGTCATTCTTTTGTTCCACCACAAACTCCCATGTCCCAACTTCACTGGTCACCATCACTTTATCACCAACTTTCAAGTGAGTTCGCTCACACATTTTTTTGGGAAAAGCTAACAATCCATTCAAACGAAGAAAAAAAATGAAACCATATTAGGCAATATTTCCATATACACAATCATTTACCAAAAAATTGAACACTAAATTACACAACTGCATGCTTCATAATAAGAAATGAATAACATACCATGTACTCTTCATAATCATCTTGCCACATCCGGGTGTAGAAACTGAATGGGCAATAGTCCTTCGTAGACATGGCCTACAATCTACGTGGGGTTATTTCGCACTAAGTAGTATTTCAAACTAAGCCGAAAATGAACATAAGTTGATGACGTACATCATTTAAAAAAAGGAAGATGTCGTATATAGTATAAACATGAAACCCTATCACATACGTAAATATCGATCTATAACTGAAAATGGAAAAACATCTAATAACAGTAAATTGTAAATTAATTGGACGAAGGCATACAAATGGTACCGTACACCTTTGTATGGGAGTGAGAAAACCGTCCCCATTTGCATAACCATTGTCACACAAATAATAATTTCCTGTGCCACATAATCAAAACAACATCGATTTACTTGTCCAGTTGACTAAGGGAAAAAACTTTCTTTCCAACTGACAATATAAAATATACCATGAGGAAATTTGAGTCCATGAGCCCTATTTATTGCATCACAAAGGACCCTACAATCAGCAGTTGATCCTTCCCACCAGTTAGAAGATAAATAAAGTTTTGATTGATATCACAAACAACCAGGACATTGACCGCTATATCACCCTTTCTTTCTATATCTTCCCTTGTCACTTTCACTGACCTTCACTTTTATATAAGTGCCATCTAGAGCTCCTAAACAACCCTAAAATATCAAATAACAATGTACGATCAATATTCACTAAACTAATCCTAAAGATTGAATTTGATAAAAAAAATTTGTTACCTTGAAAAACTTCCATCTGGGGTTTGTACAGTCATCCCCTATTGGGACAGGGGTTACAGGAAACATAGTGTGGAGCTTCAAAACAGCAGTCAAAACTTCATGAAAGTATTTGATAACTGTTTGCATTGATCGCTTGAAATCATATCGCACAATCCTCATTTTCTTATAGTGAGCCAAGATAGACAAGAACAGACCTTCTCTTTCACGATCACATATTTAGAATCTGTTAGGCCTCCAACGTCTTTTACTAAATAACAAAGCTTTGCAAATGGACCACGACGCATTCTCAGATTGTCTAGATAGTCTACATCATTTAGTTCAACTAAATTCTCAAGGTGTTCAATCTGTTTAGGAATTTTATGCGCCATGACGTATCTAATAAATTTCGTCGTTCGCTAGGATTCTCAAGCATATGTTCAACAAACAATGACAACATGAACTTGCTTTGATGCATAATTTCCTCAAGTACAATTAGTATCTCAGTATTTTTTCTCAATCTAGATTCCATGAAAACCTATTTCGCAAAATTACAGCAGAGGCGTATGTAAGTATAGAATAAAGTATTGCCTCAATAAGAAAAGCGAACATCATTTTTATGTTCAACGCAGCCCAAACAAAATTTCCACAAATTCAGGCTACAATTTGTTGCACAACATATACAAATGGATAAATCATATTAAACAAACTAACATAACAAATAAATGAAAGCAACCAAAAAAATTAAAAAAGTGCAACGGAACACATTCTACTCGTTTCTTCAAATATTGTCTTACATTACGTTACCACCAATACTATACCTTCTCGATCTGAAATTACGACAACCTACTCGCCCAAATCTACACAAAAAAATTGAGGAAAAATGTGAGTGACCATGAACGGCGGGATGAACAAGCAAGAATAATTCTTCTCGTTTTATCCCAAAATTAAAAAAAATAAGCTGCACTACTTAAAAGAAAAAGTAAAATTAGATATACATATCATTAGTAAAACAGAAATACACACAAATACAGATAATGAACTGAGATATTCATATACTGCACTTTATCTATCCTAAAAGCAAAAATAGGTTATAAAATATACGCGACCCTCTCTCTCTCCCTACTCTCTCGATACAATAATATCATTATGTATATGATTTTCAACACACACCCACATTCACAATATTTGAAGAAAGAATTCAAGAACTTTATTAAAGAATCACCGAATCCAACCATTTTGACAAACCCTAATTCGAAAACATTGACACACATGATATGGGTCTTCATTTAACGGAAATTACGAACTATATAATTTATAGGTGTCATTTTCGCATAATAAAATTACATGAGGAGGGGCTTACCAGTGGAAGAACTCCAGCAAGAAGAAATGTTCCCGACCTCCAAGGAAGAAGAAAAAGTAAAGTGAAAGCTGAAAAGTACAAGTGGGTCATTCAAATTTGAAGGTGTACTAACTTTTAGCAATAATTTAGGAACGTTTTGATCATTTACATGTGTGAGGCCGGATGATAAATTGGGTGTGATTGTAGATTCCACCTACCTGGTGGAATCTAGTATCACCTTGCTTCATGATATGTGGATCGGGCCTCAAATATATCATGGGCCTTCTATTTTCAACCAAAACCAAATTTTACACATGATATGAGAGCTATGAAGCCCAAAAAACCCTACCAAACGACCCATTTGTGTAAGTACACGAGACGAGATACAGGCACGAAATCCTTGTGATGTTAAATGAGACGTTTACATCTTTCACCTTCAGTTTGGAGAGAAATGAGGTCCATAGCTGGGTTTCAACTTCTCCAGCCATATCCACTCATGAAACCCTCCGCAATCCTGTTAAAATTTCCTCACATCACACCTATCCTCACTACCCAGACCAATAATTACAGCAATCTCCGCCAATGCAGACTCTCCACCACTCCACCTCTTCGCTCTAATTCAGAGGTATGCTATGCGTCTTGCCTTGTTTTTATACTATTACTAGTTTCCAGTTCGTGATGTTAAAGATTTCAATTTAAACATTTAGAAATTTTGATCGCAGAGCAGTAGTAGTTCAAGTACTGAATCGAAGCAATCAATAGTTGGCGATCTTCTCCACTACCTTAATGAGTCCTGGACTCAGTTTCATGCTACTGGTATTTTCAGATTATGCAACTGTAGGATCAGTTGCTGAAATAACTGCCACGTACCCCCTTTTTTATTTTCCTAATTTTATTGATCAAAGCATTAAAATTAAAATGGATCCGTTCCTAAATGATCCAATATCAAGAGATGAGTCTTAATCCCAAACCAGAATACAAAGAACAAACTTGTTTGGAGCTCATTTGTGAATTTTCCGAAATTAGAAAGTTCACCAGAGAATTGAATAAGAGAGTCAATTCTGAAGGTCACTTCCAAATGAATGAACAACCAGAGGGGGAGAGAGAGAGAGAGAGAGAGAGAGAGAGAGAGAGGCAGTTCGATCTATTTTCCAAACCGACCATCTATCTGTTTATTCATATCCAATTGGTATTTATACTAATACTGGAAATGTAAAGAGAGTGGTAGAGAATGTGACTTTCAGCTCGACAATTGAGCTTAATTAACTAACTAAACCTAAATGTATTTAACTTACCGTCTAACTACTATGTATTAATGACTAATTAGAGTTGCGATCTGATTAAAGGAAAGAATGTAAAGTACTAAGCAACTCGTCTTATACACGCTGATGGAGTTTTCTCAAACATCATTGTGATTGGCTGTTGAGTGGCGTGTTTTTACTAATGGAGGCGTGCTTCCAGGAAAATAAAGGGGATTGTCATTGCCCATATTACACTTTCGATTAGGCACATAACAATCCTATTCCCCCCCCCCCCCCCCCCCCCCCCCCCCCTCCAAAAAAACAAAAATTAAAAACAAAATTTTATTGGCTTTGTCGTCAAGGACAAAATGCTGGCAATTGTTGCTGAAGGTGTATAAGTCGTCCGGAGTAGAATCTTCAACAGTAGCGTTGGACTACTTCACGAGCACCGGCGCGACTAACCTGTTTTACCGAAAGGAATAATCTTGCAATCAAGAATGATGTCTGGCTCCATGACTTAAGTGTCCATGTGAAGTAAGGACAACACGTAAATCTGCGAGAAAATAATTAGTGTGAATCCTTTGTTTTACGGTGACACATGAAATTTAGAGCGGATATGAGATTTTGGTGGCAAATCTAGAGTGTAAGCCACCTCGCCAATGCGCCCGAGTACCTGGAATGGACCCAAAACGTTTATGGGAAAGTTTGTGATAAAGAGTACTTTTTTAGTGAGAGCTGTTTGAATGTTTGTAGTTTGACAGAGACCCAATCTCCCTCAATGAATTCTCTCTAAGTCCTTGACTCGTCAGCTTGCTTTTTCACCTTGGACTGAGCATGTGCGAAATTCTGCTTAGGCAACCTCAAAGTAGCCTACATATGCTGATGACTTTCGTCCACTTCACCCACTCGAAGGAGACATATGAATGGTTCATTGGGGGTTTCTGACCATAGACATCATATGATGTGAACTTGGTGGCAGTATGATAGGAGGTATTGTACCACCACTCATGAGCACCATTCCAGCCAATCCTTAGGTCTCTCAAAAGTCATGCATCTCAAATAAGCCTCCAAACACCTATTGACAACTTCAGTTTGTCCATTTGTCTGAGGGTGCTAAGAAGTAGATGTATTTAACTAAAACTTCTGGAGTTTGAAACAAAAAAAATAAATAAATTTTGGAGTTGGAGGAAGTCTTGCCAAATATTGCTGAGAAAGATGGGATTCCTATCACTGATAATCAATTTAGAGACTCCATGCAATTTTGAGACAGTAGGCACAAAGGCTTGAGCTGCTAATTTAGCCGAATAGGGAAATGAATTTATTTGTTTAATCTATCTATCACCACTAAATATGGAATCTTTATCTTCAGATGTGGGTAATCCATCAATAAAGTCCGATATATATCTTGAGATATTCCTTTAGGGATTAATAAAGGTTGTAAATTCCCAAGGGAAGCCAAAGTCTCTCCTTACATCTTTGACATACTTCACAAGCCTTAATGAAATCATACAGTCTAGTTACAAACCTTTCCAGGAAAGGCACTGTATCAGTCTTTGTATTGTTGCTTGTATTACAGAATGTACCACCAATGCACTACTATAATAGATTTACATATTCTCTTGCTTCAAAGTATCAATGTTTCCAACTACTAGTTTTCCCTTCGTATTCAATACACTGTCCTTCCATATTTAATCAGGTTTAGAATGTGAGTTTTGAGTCAATAACAAATGATCATTTTGTGTCTCTTGAATGTGACTTTAAGCTCAACCAATTGAGCTCAACATACTAACCCACCCTAAATGTATTTAACTACCTACCTAACTATGTGTATTAATGACCAATTAGGGTTACAATCTGATAAAAGGAAAAAACGTAAAAGATAATAAGCAACACACCTTTTATTTGGTTGATTGTGTTTTCTCAAACTTCATTATGATTGGCTGTTAAGTGGCGTGTTTTTACTTACAGAGGTGTGCTTCCAGGAAAATAGAAGGAATTGTCATTGCTCAAGTTATGATTTTACTTCGGCACATAACAACATCCTGTAAACATTCACGTTTACTCACTTCGACGGGATGGATGTTTAATCTTGACTGCTAATAGGCTTGTCGTTGCAACAGTCCATAATTTCCGTGGTTTTCTCATAGAAATGTACAGACATGGCAATAAATAGTAAAATAACTATGACGAAAGTTGACATCCTCTCCAACAGTATTGTTATACTTGTATATGCATTTCCAAACACTCTTTTAGAAAACTATGATTTAGATTCTTTACTTTCTATACAAGAATAGAAAGTTTGTATAGGTTATTTCCTTCCAATATGCATTTATGTTATGATGCTTTCGCATATTGCTGAATAAGCATTATTTGCCTACAGTTGAGGAAGTTAATCTACAGTATGATATTGGTGTAACCAAATTTAGTAAATTCGGATTGGTTGTTCCTTCTAACACGTGACAGAAAAGAGTTTGTTGCTAAGCTCGTTACATAAATCACTTCACTTGGTTTTTAAAGTCCACTAGTCCATTTACGAGAGAAGCATTGATGATAAACAATCTTTTTCGTACTGCAGAAGGCATAAAGTTGTTGATACTGAATCATGAGAGTCAAGAAAGCAAAACTAACTACAAAATATTTGGAAATACTATATATGCCTCATACAGAATCAATAAAATCTTAAAGATCATGTTTCATGAGCAAAATATGGAAAGTCTTACATGTGAAATGTCATCTGGTTTTGATTTTCAACAGTATTTTAATATCAATGAAGAGTGGGTGTTAGAAAAATTCTTGTGAGTTTTTAAAGTGTTGTATGCAATTTATGTTCCTGCTGCTCACAGTACAGCGTACAGAGCATGTGCAACTAACCTGTCATACGGAAATGAGACAATCATAGTTTTCTTTTTGATTCTGCCGAAACATATAATTGACTGATACTTTTTATTGGTTTATTAGCTGAAGCAAAACAGCAACTAGTTGCTGCGGGATTCCATTTGCTTAATGAGAATGAAGAATGGGAACTGAAGGCTGGTGGTCGCTACTTTTTTACTCGGAACATGTCTTCTTTAGTTGCCTTTGCCATTGGGGAAAAGTGAGTAAATTGCATCTTACACATCATTAGAATTCTGCTACACTCTTTGCATGGCTTAGGCTGCTGATTTTGATGTGCCTGAGGCACTGGATATTGGACTTCAGAATTACAATATACCTAGGTACTATGGAACAACAGATTGTCTTTTAAGGAAGCATGGATTCTTTCTAAATATACACGTAGCTTCTCCATGTCACTTCCCTTGATTTCTTGTTTCTTATTGTTGCTTTTTAGTTGATGTACTTTGTTGTTATTGCTTTCATGGAATATGATATTGGTTCAAACGCTGTATGAGTGCTGTGCAGGTATTCAATTGGTAATGGTTTTCATGTGATTGCTGCACATACAGATAGCCCATGTCTTAAACTGAAGCCAAAGTCTGCATCAACTAAATCTGGCTATCCGATGGTCAACGTACAAACTTATGGTGGTGGTTTATGGCACACTTGGTTTGACAGAGACCTAAGTCTGGCTGGACGGGTTATTATAAGAGCTGATGATGGTTCCTTTTCTCATAAACTAGTCAAGATAAAGAGACCTTTATTGCGGGTCCCTACACTTGCTATTCATCTCAATAGGTATGCTGTGTTTCCCCCAAGCTATTTCCTAAACTATTTTCTTGCTAAAATTGGTATCAAATCTATGTTCATAGCCTGTTGACCACTCATGCCTTTGCATGCTTCTTATTATGGGAGTGATTTTGAAGGATGGTAGTCCGTACTCGATACTCGCTAAAATGAAAAATCTACAGTTGTTAGAGTAATGTTGTCAGCTTATCTCTAGTTCTTTGGATCTTGATGGGACTTGTTGATAGTTCTTTTCATTGACCTACTGAAGTAGTTGGTTCATCCTAATCAGCTATTAATGATTTGGAAAAGTTGTACTTGCCCAAATTTTAGGTGTGCTAGTTTCAATAGTCCTGGCTACTTTTTCACTGTTTGTATTGGTCATTTGATGCTTGAGATTTCATCTTGTAGTGTTTATCTATTATGGTAGCCATGTATTTTCTCCAAACTATTGGATACACCAATTATTATATGATAGTTAGGTACACATTTTAAGTAGAAGAGAATCAGAATTGGTGTATGTCCCTGGAAAGAGTTTTAAAAGGAAGTAACTATACCTTGTAATGGAACCGCTATTTTCTTTTCCTTTTCAGACTTAATATATCAAATAGTTAGTATGATGAGCAAATTCAGGCACTTGTGAAATCACTGCTTGTTGTTACTATGCTAAGTTGGTCAAAAGGCTCATTCTTCAACATATAGCCTATTCCATTAACCAAGAGCTACATACTGGTTAGTCTACAAATCATTTTCTTTTTCTCTGCACTACTTTTCTCATGAAGAAACCAAACTGAGCAGGAGCTCGACTTTCAAGTTCTTAATTCGGTGCTAGTTATATTTAGACGATTTCAAATAAGCGTTAAAACCTATGCTTTGTATATCGTATTAATAGAACTTGATATTTTCGAATATGCTTTATTTGAAGTTTCTTCGAACTGCTTAATTCTTGCATACAATGCTAACGGTTTTACCAATTTATTTGGCTTATTTTTCTTTTATTCCATGCATTGAACAACCATGTTAGAATGTTTTGTTTTAATCAAATTGTGGCATCACTGATGTTTGCGGCTTTTGTGTTCGCTTCTTTATTCTTAGGACGGTAAATACAGATGGTTTTAAGCCAAACTTTGAGACTCAGCTCATCCCTCTTTTAGCAACAGCCGCTGACAAAGCTCCTGAGCCCGATGACAAAGTCAGTGCATCATCATCGAAAGATGCTCACCACCAACTGCTCATGCAGGTATCTTTCTGATCCCGTTCCTCTGTGGTATACTCTTTGACAAAGGGAATAGGCTGTGGTGAACTATTCAAAGCATGTTGTGTTTTGGGTCAATACATGGAGGGAAACATGTGAAGACAGCTGTGATGTTCTAGGGAAAAATGTGCTAAAAGGAGAGTTACTTCTGTGCTCCTGCTAGAACTTGTTGTCTTGTAATCGGAAATATTACAAGTGAAGGAAATATTGGAGGTCTGTGTATGCGAAAAACACTATTTGTCAACAGAACTAAATCTCGACATTGTTTACATTTTACCTTAATGTTCAAAATTGCATTTGTTCATTCTTGTTTGCAGTCATTTTTCCAACCCCAGCAAAAGAAAAGATAGTCATTTTGTAAATAAGATCTATTTTGCTCCCTTGAAGTCTTGTAGTTTAAATAATAGGAGATTCTGTGCATGGGGTGGTCCAAATATGTTCCTAAATATTAGGATAAGATATGAAATCAATTATGTTGGACTGATGCTGCTCGTGTACCTCCATTTTTTTCCAGCTAGAAATTTCTCAATGTTCATTACACAGAAAATTTGAATTTTCTAATAGGACTTGTAAATATAATTGAATTTGTTCATATTAGGATGCTTAAGTGTATGATTGAGGAATATTCTTAGCCACCAGTATGGATATTAAGATATATTTCAAGTCACCTCACAATCCGGTTGGAAATGGTGGCTGTATACAGTTTATCGTTGGGGTTGAGTGGGATTAAATGCAATAGTAGCATTGCAATAAATGTGAACGGTGAACCATAATATACCCAAGACAAGCAAAACTTTTTGGAAAAAATCGTCACAGTTCTGATTCAGCAAGGATACCAAAAACAATTCATTTTGCATATGGAGACCTTTAAAACCTAAATCAGAAATTTCCTCTTCTGCCTCTACATCTGCAAGAATAGACAAGTAAATGGAGAACTCCCAAGTTATAAACAGTTTCCTTGCATATTACGCTCTTGCTTCATTCATGTGGCATACTGGTGCCAGTCAGATGTTAAATATCATGCTGTACTCAACCAGAAATCACACTCAGATCTTGATAAAGATGATAAAAATAGCCAAATCCTAATTGACTAAAGATAGTTTTCTTAATATGCACCAGTGCGACATTCTGTGGATAATATCTTTCTATTTCAGAAATATATAGAAATATATCTTCTGTCATCTGCTTTAATTGAACTATCTAGATGTAAGAATGATTGCTTCTGGTATAAACATGATGCTCGAAGAATTGTACTTCCTATAATTGCACTGATCTTTTGTGTGTGCGTGTGTGTGTATATATTCATTGGAGATGTATTGTATAAATTCGAGGTGTCATCAGAGACTCACTTTACCATGTTCTTATGGAATAGTCTCCCCCATCCAACTGCTGGTGACATACAAGAATATTTTTCATATACCTAAACTGGCGATTCTTCTTCCAATCAATAGTCTCCACATGAATCATGGTTACAATGTTGGAAAATGACTTTGGTGATTATATAATGTTATGGAGTAATTGTTTTAAAATATTGCATAACATCTAAAGCATATTGCTAGTATGCATTTTGTTTTCCAGATCTTGTCAGATGAGCTGGGCTGTAAGGTTCAAGATATTGCCAGCATTGAATTAAATGTCTGTGATACTCAACCCAGCTGCCTTGGAGGTGCTAATGATGAGTTCATATTTTCTGGAAGATTGGATAATTTGGCTTCGAGCTTTTGTGCATTGAGAGCTCTTATTGGTGCTTGCGCCACACCTGAAGATCTAGCAAATGAGCATGCAATTCGAATGGTTGCTTTATTTGACAATGAAGAGGTAAATTACTGCAGAAGTTTGCTCTTCATACAGAATCGTTTCAGTCAGAAGCTCTTGTGAGAGGATATAACTAGTAGTCTAATATTAGTTGATTCAACTCTTAGTTTTCTCCTAGCTAATGTAAGAATTGAAGTGACAGCCAGCTGAAGAAAAGTTAGCTAGCATGTTTATCCTGTTGATCCTATTGACTCTAAAGCATAGCAGGGTAATTCTGATCTCGCATACTTATCTTGCTTCCTTCTACTTTTTGAAGAGCTAGACTCAAACATTGATGTCAGTCAGGGGTCCCATCCATGGCAGTCATCCTCCGCTAGAATCTAGTCGGGAATGCTTCCAGATTGGAATAAGGTGCCAATCAACAAGTGTTTCCCTCAAAACTTCCGCTTCTATGATTAATAGAGAAATTCATTAATGAGTGTGACTTGCACACTGAAAAGGTGTAACTTATAGAATAAAAAGGAAGGGATCCTTGATGGTATCGTAAAGAAATTCCTGACACACCTTTACCACGAGATCAATGGAAGAAAATATATGTTTATCACACACGGCCAATATTTTTGACTAGACATTCCCGGAATTTTGTGAGATTATACTTTGAATAATTTCCTCCTGCGGGCATAGTAAAAGGCTCCCTGATTTCCTGAGAATGCAGTAACGGCTAACATTATTCTTAAATTAATTACAATAAAATTCCACTTTTATTTTTTCCTAGAAGAAATTCGCTAAAAGGAGTGCTTCTGATATTTCCTGTCTCTTGCACATGATATAGACATCACAGAGAAGTTGTTCGTCAAGGCTTCAACTTAGTATTTCAAAATGAAGATACCATAGGAAAACGGGGATTCATACAGACATGAATAGAACATTTGTAAATTCCTGAAGGATAAAAGAATCACGTCAGGTAGATAAATCTTACCTAACGAGATGGTATCCAAGGATTTCCTCAGCATCTTATCATTGAATTTCCTACATGAAATGGAAAATGACAGAATTGATTTAACCTCCAAAAGAAATTGCTCTCTTGTTTTATGTGCTGAGAATGAAATTAAATATTTGCATCCAACTTTCTGTTTTACATAGCTAGATTGCCATCACTTGCCATAGATATAAGGGCTTCAAGCCCATATGATATGCATCTTTTCTCAAACTTGACCAGTGATATTGGATAGACTTTAAGTGATGCTTGTGAGTTTAGAAGGTGGTAATCAGTTGGATGAGAAGGTTCCAGGTTTTGGGAATTACTTTCACGTTTCAACCTGACATACGGGAGCACACTTTATTCCAGTTTGTGTGGAATATTCATCGCTTTTGTCCTTTCTCAAACTCATCATTTCAATTATCATTTCATGTTATAGGTTGGTTCAGATTCATACCAAGGAGCAGGTGCGCCAACCATGTTTGAGGCCATGAGACGAATAAATTCTTGTTTAGCTCAACAGTCTGTTGGCGAATGCGGCTTTGCACGAGCAATTCGTCACTCTTTTCTTGGTATGCTAATCTTTCTGTAGCTTGAGAATACATCCTTTTTCTCATAAATCTAAGTGCTACCTGTGAAATTTGATTTTCTGAAATGAAGTTAATAGTTATTGTTGATCTAGTTTTTTTAGTAACTGAAGTTTTCCCAATAAAAGGAAAAAACTTGTGCCACATTATAAAGGGTTAACTCGACAAAAGAACAGCCTTCCACTTCTTATAGGAAGTTCACTAGAAATATACAGTACTTGTGACTAAGAAACTTCATACAGATGAGAGACAATTTATACGATTGTCAAAACCTATTAATATGTGCTCTCTGTTATTATGTTCAAGTTACTCATTGTAAATTAATTGTTGAAGCAGATATCCTTAGTCATCTGATACAGCTTGCAAATACCTCATCCATCGAGACCTAGCTCGACTTTTGTCATCACTATTTGAGTAGTTAGTCCTGATCTGAGAAAATTATAGCATCTTTCAGCCTGGTTCATTATATAAGAAAAGTAAATTACATGCACACGCCTCACTTTAGTGCTAACTACTGAAAACCCCATGATCTTTTCGAAATTACATAAAATACCCCTCATGTTAAGGCATTCTTACAATTACACCCCCTATGTATTTAAAAATTCTTACAATTTCAACCTCTGTAAACTTTACAAATAGACCCCTTGAGGGGGTGTCCTTGTAATTTACCAAAAGTCAGGGTTTTTTTTGGTAATTAGCACTAAATTGAGGGGGTGTGCATGTAATTCACCCTATCTTATATTTGAGTGGAATTGGCTGGATTAATCCAAGGACATGATTTGTAGGCCAAGAGTGGAAAGAGGACAAGGAAATGATTTAGTTTTACCATT
This sequence comes from Buddleja alternifolia, assembly GCA_019426215.1. Taxonomy (NCBI): domain Eukaryota; kingdom Viridiplantae; phylum Streptophyta; class Magnoliopsida; order Lamiales; family Scrophulariaceae; genus Buddleja; species Buddleja alternifolia. Next base: position 17,246,033 of record CM033395.1, on the reverse strand, counting down.
CTGTACATATTTTCCTGTGTGTAAAACACCTTTTATTCGTCATAAGTTTGCTCTATATTTGAACACTTTTGCAGTTTCTGCTGACATGGCTCATGGAGTCCACCCCAATTTCATGGATAAACATGAAGAAAATCATCGGCCCATGCTGCAAAAGGGGCTTGTGATAAAGCATAATGCGAACCAACGTTATGCTACAAGTGGAGTTACATCGTTTCTTTTCAAAGAAGTGGCTAGAATTCATAATCTTCCCATTCAGGTGATTAAACTTTTAAGCAACTTAATACTCTTCACCCCCTACAACACATAAAAGAATAATCATGCTTTTTGTCTACTTATTTTTAATGCACTTTCTCACACTTTAATGCCCTTTTCTCGTTCATAATGTGAGCTGGTAGTTTCTCAATTGGTTCATCACTCAGTCTTTGACACTATAGCAGACTTGACATGAAACTGGGTTACAGTTGTAGCCTAAGGAGCTCAAGGGCTCTCGGCTAAGTAGCAGGACTAACTTTTAATTTATTTATGAGCCCAAATAATGGACTCAATAAGTTACTGCCAATAACCTTGTCCACTGAATAGAAACAATAAACTAACAGCCAATACAAAATAAGCACCTAGGAAAAGGGCCATATGCAGATAATGAAGAACCACAAGACTCATAAAAGCTCTTGAAGCTTCAGTTGGAGTAGGGATATTATAGGGTCATAAAGTTTGCTGTAATAGCACATATCTACTCTCAAATAAAGGAATCAAAATGATTTTCCTTCCTCCCATTTCTTTGCTATATAAGATGCACCAATGAAGCCCTTGTCCCTTGTTATACATAAAAAAACTTGTTTATGGTGACACTAGAGAATATGATGCCTCTGCATTGTAAATTTTGGGATTTGTCTGTTGTTGGGTTGTTCCATTTGTTGCTTAAGAAATATGATCTAATAGGTTGTAAACTATGTCACAATAGATTAACAAACTTATAACAGTTTTAACTTTCTGAATCCCAAGTCTCAAAGAGTAACGAGAATAGATAGAGACCAAAAGGTAACGGCTTGGAAAGAATCATGTAGACTAGAAGTGGAAACCCCAACCAATCACATAGAAATAGAATTAGGAATTGATATGTTCGGCATTCTTTAGCTTCGTTCAGTTGTACAAATTCAGCTTGTGCTCCAGATTTTAGTCAATGAAATAGAGAAGAATTCAATCCTGTTGTGGTTCCAATCACTCACACAATTATCCACAACGGATGTAGGACATGTTATCACAAACTCCATCACTCAAATATTTGTGACATTTTTGTTGCGTCAATCTGTGGACCATAGCCCACTCCAAGAGTCCACGACCAAGATGACAATGCCGGATGTGTGGATTTGGTACCATTTTTAAGGACTTAGATTCAACTCTTGGCTTGTCACATCATTGGACCTTGGGTAAACTGGTCTAAAATGTGTCAGCCTATTTTAACAAGTAGGAATTGACAAAGACCTTATAAATCACTCACAATAAGTCACAACTGTTGAGGGGTGGGACATGTATATTGTATTACAATAAGTTTTTGGTCACATTGAATTGTTGGTACTGTTTCTATTGTTTCATTGTTGTCCCATCACTGACATCTTATTGAATCTAACTGCTGAAAACTGTTCTAATTACTAGTGGTTATCGCGAAAGTTTAAATAGTTATTCATCAACATAGAAGAGATCGAGTCTTCCGGCTAAAAATTGTCTTAGTTATAGATCTGAGTAGTGGATACTTAGCAGTAATTTGATGTGAGTCAATCAATGTCTTCTGATAGTTCCGAACCATTGGTGAGTGATGAAGGAAGTATCGGACCCTTGAGGGTGTACGTGCGGCGCACGGGCTGGGTGTCGAGACCAGCCGTGGAGTCGTACGCAAGCTAGAGGCTAGAGGCCGATTATTATTATTATTATTATTATTATTATTATTATTATGTCATTATTGTTTCATTATATCCTTTCTAAGTTATTAGTAGTTTCCTTTTGCAAGTAGGAGTCTGTAATAGGGAATAATATAAATAGTCTGTTAGGATTTCATTATTGTTATCAAGAATTGATCACGGATATTGGATTGGCAAGAACGATTGTTCTTGAGTATTTTATTGCAATTTCAATTTATAATATTATCACTCATCAATTTGGTCTGACCTGCCGGATCAACACCTCGAGAATAGAAACATGGTAGAAACACGATCTGGCTCGGTAATTCTATCCGGTTCGGGTGGTGATGATCGAGTTATGAAATTGGAAGAAAATCAGGGAGTTATGGTCGAGGATATTTTGCAGATTAAGTTGCAATTGAACGAGTTTATGAAAGAGATGCAGGACGTGACGACTGCCTTGTTGAACACGCAACGTGGGCCGACGGCTTCGGCCACCAGTTCGCCTATGGCACAGCAAACAGCGGCGCACGTGGAACCACAGTTAGTTAACCCTGACGGGATTGTTTCTGTTCCCGCCTTGCCCACCTTTAACGGGGCGGATCCACTTGGATGGTTGGCTCGGGCCGACCAACACTTTGATTTGTACCCCTGTATTGACGAACAGAAAGTACAACTGACTATGGTAGCCTTTGAGGGCTTGGCTTTGTATTGGTTCCGTTGGTTCAAGCGCAAAAGACTGCAATTTTCATGGCAAGAGTTGACACACGTGTTAATTGCGCGTTTTGACGATAGAAGTGAGGGCAATGCTTACGAACGATTAGCCGCGACTAGACACACGGGGATGGTGGAGACATATATTGATCTATTTACGCAATTGGCTAATCAACTCCTGGCGCTTACGGATGAGACATTGTTGGGGCTATTTATGCATGGCCTGCGGGAAGACGTGCGAGCCCAAGTGCGATTTTTGGACCCGGTTGATTTGGACTCCGCGATGAAGATGGCGCGAAGGGCGGAGGTGGTGCTACGGGTTCAACTTAAAGGGGGAGGGGAACCGCGAGCCGGCTGGCAGGCTACCCGAAATTCAGGGCCTACGACTCGACCTGTGGCTCCGTCGTTCCTCCCGGATTCCAGCATCGCCAGCTTCCAACACAGGGCGAACGCCGGGTAATGGCGCACCTGGCAGTGGCCGCGCAGGTCGCTCGAGCTCCGGGCCGGTGAAGGCAAAATTTGTGCAGCTCTCGGACTCGAAACAGGAAGAATTACGGAAACGGGGTCTATGTTTTCGCTGTGAACAGCCGTATCATCCAACCCAACACGACTGTCCAATGAAATATTTGAATGTGTTGCTTGTCGGTGATGATATGGCTCCAGAACTAGAACTTGAGGAAATTGAAGTAACTGGGATCGAGGCAAGTGAAGGGGGATCCGAGGAGCAGCAACTGGACCAAGAAATTTCCTTGTCCGTATGTTTTGCAGTGGGCATATCGGGGCCTCGCACTATGCGTTTAAAGGGGCTCGTGCAGGATCGTGAGGTAACTATATTAGTGGATAGTTGGGCTAGCCATAATTTTATTTCCGCCAAATTGGCATCTCAATTGAATTTACCGGTGGACCTCACTAGTCAGTTCGGTGTGAAATTGGGAGACGGGTGTCGTACGGACACGACGGGCTTGTGTCGGCAGGTGGCGATCCGTCTTGACTCAACAAGTGTCTTGGGTGGTGTTGATATGATCTTGGGAATTGCTTGGTTGGAGACGTTGGGTAAGATGGAAGTGGATTGGAAAAAGAGGTACCTGACTTTTAATTACGAGGGGAAATTGGTGCAGTTAGTGGGTGATGGCTCGTCGTATCGGGCGGAGGCTACCATGAAAGTGATACTACACAACTCAGATGTGGAGCTGCGCATCGTATTGATTGAGCCGTGTCAATGCTGGATGATCACGGCTAAGACAGGGGCGGACGAGCAGCGGGTGTCGGAGGTGCTTGAGTATTTCGCAGATGTGTTTTGGGATTCGGAGGGTCTACCACCTAAACGACCAACGGATCACCAGATTGAGCTTGAGGAAGGAACGGGGGCGGTACCAGTGAGGCCGTATCGATACGGACATGTCCAAAAGGATGAAATTGAAAGATTAGTAGCAGATATGCTTACTGCATGGATCGTGAGACCCAGCTCGAGTCCTTTTTCGAGCCCGGTCTAGTTAGTTAAAAAGAAAGATGGGAGTTGGCGTTTCTGTGTGGACTACAGTGAGCTCAATAAGGTGACGGTACCGGATAAATACTCCATTCTGGTGATCCAGGAGATGTTGGATGAGTTGGCTGGGGGCGACTGTGTTTTCTAAAATCGATTTACCTTCGGGGTAACACTAAATTCGAGTCCATCCGAGGGATATCCCGAAGACGGCGTTTCGCACTCACAATGGCCATTATGAGTTTCTAGTTATGCCATTCAGATTGTCGAATGCGCCGGCCACTTTCCAACCAACAATGAACGATATTTTTCGGCCCTACTTACGTAAGTTTGTCTTAGTATTTTTCGATGACATTTTAATTTATAGTCCCTCCCTTGTTGAGCATGTTGATCATCTTCATGTGGTGTTGAAATTGTTGAGGCAACATAAATTGGTAGCAAATCGAAAAAAATGTGCTTTTGGGTGTCGACAAGTCGACTACTTGGGCCACATAATTTCAGAAGAAGGTGTGGCAATGGACCCGGCCAAGGTCCAAGCCGTGTTGGATTGGCCGATTCCTTGGTCAGTAAAGGAAGTTAGGGGATTTCTCGGGTTAACCGGGTATTACCGAAAATTTGTGCAAGGGTATGGAATACTTGCAAGGCCATTGACACAGCTGCTGAAGAAGGAGGGACCCGTACGATTTGAGTGGCCCGAGTCGGCTGAGTTGGCATATCGAGCATTGAAGGTCGCACTCACTTCAGCCCCGGTGCTCATTATGCCCAACTTTAATAAAATGTTCACCATCGAGTGCGATGCGTCAGGAGCAGGTGTAGGGGCGGTTCTAATGCAAGAGGGGAAGCCAGTTGCATATTTTAGTAAGGCGTTCGGTAGTGGCTCGATGGTTAAATCCGCTTATGAACGGGAATTAATGGGGTTGGTGTTAGCCGTGCAACATTGGAGACTGTATTTGGTCGGACGTCGTTTCGTTGTTAAGACAGATCACCATAGTCTCAAGTATTTGTTGAATCAGAAAATCGCGACACCTTCTCAGCAAAATTGGGTGGCTAAGTTGTTGGGCTACGACTTTGAAATTGTGTATAAGACAGGGAAATCAAACGGGGCAGCCGATGCTTTATCACGGAAGGGGGAAACCGAGATGGTATGTGCTGCGGTTAGCAGGTCATGCTGGACGGGGTTGGCCGATGTGGTAGCCGAACAGCAAGGTGACGCCGGAATTCGTGAGATAGTGGCGGCGGTGCAAGCCTATGCAGGAAGTCGACCTGGATATTCGGTGGTATTCGGTGGTAGAGGGGCGGCTTTTGTATAAAGGCAAGATTGTCATTCCTAGTTCGTCGTCGTGGATCCCCAGTTTATTACATGAGTTTCATGATACTCCGGAGGGGGGGGCATGCAGGGGCTCTCTGTACATATCGACGTTTGTAAGCTAGTGTGTATTGGAGGGGCATGTTTCGAAAAGTTCGAGAATACGTCGCAAGTTGTTTGATTTGTCAAAAATCAAAGTATGAAGCTTTAACGCCGGCAGGGTTATTACAACTATAACCGATTCCCGAGTCGATTTGGGAGGATATTTTGATGGACTTTATTACAGGGCTGCCGAAGTCTGTGGGATTTTCTTGTATTCTCGTCATGGTGGATCGCCTATCAAAGTATGGGCATTTCTTGTCGCCTATATTTACCAGGTGAGTGTCGAGTGGAAGCAGTGGCCGATAATCTGAAACATCGGGACGAGATGTTACAAAGCTTAAAAGTGAATTTAGTTCGAGCTCAAGAGATGATGGTTCGATATGCAAACAAGCACCGACGAGACTTGGAATTTAGCGTGGGGGATAATGTCTTTTTGAAAGTGTGACCTTATCGCCAAATGTCTGTGGCTGCGAGATGTTTTTCGAAGCTCACTGCGAAGTATTATGGGCCCTATGAGATTACGAAACGGGTGGGGATGGTGGCGTATGAATTAAAGTTGCCATCCACTAGTAGGATTCATCCTGTGTTTCATGTATCGCAACTTAAACGGGTGGTATCTGATCTTCTTGTTATCTAAACATTGTGATTATGCTATGTATTCCGGTTTATTTCATTTATTTTTCTTTCGGTGCAGGAATTTGTTGTGAGAAATGATATGGGATGTGGATCCACTATAGGTCCCATATTGGCTTCAGGAGTTGGAATTCGTACTGTTGACTGTGGCATAGCTCAGCTGTCCATGCACAGGTGAGCACTTAAAGTTTAGTAGCTATATCAAAATTATATGCAGACTCTAGATGTGTTAAAATGAGAGCACCGAGTATTCTGAGAAAAAGGAGACATTTGGTTGTACGCGTATTCATCAATGCTTTTGTATCTGTTTCCTTGAAATCCATTTTGCATATCTATTCTCAAACGCGATTCGTTTTGTTTTTTCCCTCTATATCGCAGTGTGAGAGAAATTTGCGGAAAAGAGGATGTGGACATTGCTTACAGGCACTTCAAGGCATTTTATAAAACATTCTCAAGCATTGACAAAAAGCTGAGCGTGGACTACTAGCTTCTCAATGAAGAAGGATTTTGAAAATTCATTCATTCCCAAACGTTTCCGTTTGGTCTTTTCTCTCTCTTTGTTCTTCCTTCGGTTGCAGTGGGGGTTGTCATGGTGGAAGGAAGAACAGAGGCGGTTATACAATCACATGCACACACGCACAGTAGAGGAAATAAGAGGGAGTAAGCAGAGGGGTACTGATTATTTAATGTTGCACATGTATTTAAAACTCAAACTTCATTCATTTTCTGTAAAAGCGCAGAAACTGGTAGTTATTGGATGCAGACGGAATATGATAACATAACAAAATAGACTAGAAAAACATTTATTAGCTCAATAAGTTTTGACATAAATGATAGAACATTGGCAAAGGCGGCTCCAGCATGTCTTGAAATGTCGTTTTAGTTGTGTTTCTGCGAGCGAGATTTATTGCCCTTCTTGTGGCTTGTCCCAGAACTGGTGGCGATCTTCAGCTGGATTCCAGAATTCGGCATGGCACTTGCTTCCAGAAGCTTCTGCTTTAACTCGGATAGCAAAGCCTGATTTTCCTGGTTGAGTTTCTCAGCTTTCTTACGCAGCTCTTCATTTTCACGCATCATTTCATAGTTTTCCTTGTACAGCTTTGAGTTTTGCTTGTCCATTTCCAGAGTTGTGATTATCTGCAAAATCAACATAAAACATGCATATTTCAGGTACTAAAATCGAGAAAGGAGATTGAAACACTTTCAAAAGCATTATTGTACATGAATGTTCTGTATAAATGTATACTAAAGTCTACATGTTTAATGTGTGTTGTGTGTGACAACAAGTGTGTCTGTGTTTTGTGAAGCCTGAGGTTGGAAGTGAAAACAAACCCTTATAGAGTAAGCTATTTGAAACTTGTACCAATGTTAAATCCTGTAACAGGGGAAGCTGTGTTGTGTTGGACTCATAGGTGGCTGCTCTATATATATATGTATAGTGTGTGTGTGTGTGTGTGTGTGTATAAATTGGGAGGTTTTGGAAGCACACGAGAGGAGCACTGGTGCTCATAAAGCGGCAAAAATTCCTATATGTAAAGCCGTAAATCGGTCACTTTGCTCATGATAAAAGACCAGCATTCATGCTTTAGCCGTTGTATTGAGCTGAGAATTGTTTTTATGTAAATGATGCGGAGTGTGAATCAGAGGAAAGAAAGCAGTTGGAATGTTAGTGTACAAGGGAAGTTTTGTGAGGGATAGAAGAGACAATTGGTTCATCATAAAACATGTGTCAAGTTTGTTACTTGCATGCCTACCATCTTCCTCTTTCAAAATTTATACCAGAATCACAATATGTGTCATTCAATGGAGTCTGAATATTTGGTATTAATATTTGGAAGTTAATTTCCTAAAATTTTCTTTGGATAAAAGATACCGCGACCTATAGGGGTTGTGCACTTTGGCCTCCATCCTAGTTTTTCCATATGTGACGCCTCAATTTTTTAAAATTGTTGCAAGATAACTGATGGTACCATTTTTGGTGGGAATATTCCACGGGAGACCTTAGATACATTTTCTCCTTATTGAACTGGAAACTCTTATGTCTTAATTACGCATATTTTTGTATAAATCATATATTGTTTCTGCATAAGTTTGCACATATGATAATCATGATCGATGAATAGATTTAAAATTAAGTAATTATATAGTACACATAAATGTGGGGCAACCATATAATTTATAACTATTAAATTACTTAAACTGATCAAAATCAGCACGTGTATTGGAGAATGGAGAGGAGGAAGATGAATGGTAAAATACTAGTGAAGCAGTTCGTTCTATTCAAGTAAAACACTATCTCAAATAGTTTATGGCGACGGTTAAATAATTTTAAGATCAAGGGACAATGTGCACATGTTTATGATATCTACGAATCTCCTATAGAATATACCATTGGGGATTGCATTTGGGGTATTAAACCAGGTTTAAAGATTGAAGCGTTGGATATAGAGCAAATTATAGGATTCCTTATAAGTTCAGTCTATGCCTTTTACTGTTTACCCATTTTTTATTTTAACCATAGTCCATAACTCACATTGTTTACTTATTATTTTCTATTTCACCGTTTCTTTGAAGTCGAATTTGTTGAGCGGTGGTGGACAGGAGCAACGGTGAACATCGATGGGGTAGGAAGGTGGGCGTAGGGGTCTTTTCTAAATTTTTTTAGAATGATAAAATATGGACCATTGGATGAATTTTAAATAATGCTCAAAATTATTTTGTAAAAAGAATATACGGGATAAATTGTCTATTTTTATTTATTTAATTTTCATTTTTATTTTTTATTTTTTGACAATTTTCCGGTAAGGGTAGAAATATCATTTTGGGTCATCCGGGGATGGATTTATGGGGGAGGGGGACAAGACTTCAAATTTTTATTATAGGGTACATTTAATTTTATAATATGAGCCCCAAAGTAAGTATATTTTTAGCATCACAGCAACAATAGCTTCAGCAGAGTTGGTAAAGGGGCAAGGCGCTAGGAACTCAATTCCTAGTGGATTTTTAGAGAGCAGGGGTTTGATTCTCCTTGCTCTCTTTATGTATTGTTTATTTTTAAAGACCTTTTCCCAATTTAAAAGTGCACAGTTCCACCCTCATCATGCCACTTTTATGTAAGGTCCTCATTTTGATTAAGAAGTCAATAATTAAAAAAATATTAGAAAGGTGATTGCCAATACAAAAAGTTGAATTGTCAATAATTTTAATTTTTTTGTGAATTTCTCTTCTATATTTATTAGGAATAGAATTACATTTTTTTTTCGCTTTTAGACTCCTCTTTTATACTTATTAGGATTACAAATTAACGACTAATTTTCCTAAACCCATTTACCCTAAAAGCATCGATAAGAAAGAAAAATATACAGGATATCAACAAATCTAAAGACAAAAAAATATCGATCAAAGTTCAATTATTTAGAGTTTATTCAGCACAAGGTATGAATTGATTGTACTATCTATTTTATAGTTTTGAAAGAGCTTTAGTAAATATTAACTTTATTTTTTGGTGCAGAGATTTACATGTTCTTTAGTTTGTTTTTAGGTTTATATTTAGGGTAAAAAGCATTTTCGACCCCAACTTATGTCGGTCGGAGCACTTTGGTATATAATTTATTAACTTTTACACTCGAGTACCCAACCTTTGTAAATTGTGACAAATAAGTCCATAGGGGGAATAACTTGAAATATTCCATCCAAAAAATTTGTCACATGCTTTAAGCATGACTTAGATTGTGTACCAAATTGCACATATAATGTAATGTGTAAGTAGTCGGGTGCATAATGTACAATAGGATACGGGTGCTGTTAAGTGTGAGTTTTACGTGTTTTTGAACCCGATATTCATATAGTTTAGGATCATTTATGTGTTATTTTAAACACATGTGGCTTTGATTTGTGTGATAATTGAGTTCAGGGTAAAAATCATCACAATCGAGAAAAAGGGGGCCAAAAACATACAATTTTAGAGAAACTACAGTTAACGTTCGAACGTGGTAAAACTTTACTTTTGAACGCTGCTTACGTCATCAACGTTCGAACGTCCCAACAGTCAACGCCCACTCAACCAACTTACGCCACGTCATCAACACTCAAAAGTGAGGAAACTAACGTTCGAACTTCGGGCCCGGCTGAAAGAAATTTTGGAAAGTTTTTGACCTAGTTCAAGTGGGATTCTTCAAAGCCAAAAACTATAAATACCTGCTCTTTTAATATCATAAGGGTTTGACTTTTGATCACTTTTTACATACTTTTGGAGAGCATTTGAGAACAAGAAGACGAGACGAAGCAAGGAGAAAGAAGATTCAACTCAAGATCAATCATCAATCCGTAATAGGGAGAAATTTAGATTTAGTTTATTATTTGTCCATGAATAATTCTTGACACGCGAAATCCTAGCAAGTATACTAGGTCGTGCAAAGTAATAAAGTGGACTATTTAGCCCGGGGTGTATCGTCTCCACAGGGACAATTGGATTCAATGCTCGTAATTGCTATATTATCTAACTCTAAGCTAAATCAAATTATAAGATGATGGTTGATTATACTATGAAAATAATCAAAGACAACTATGTGATAAACAAGATAATAAATCGAATGGAAAGAGGTGATTGGGTTATGATCCTACTATGTTCTATTCTATGTTCATGAACTCTCAATTATCCGGATTTTTAGAACGCTCTTGTTATGGCGAAACCCCCTAATGTATTTATTATTCAATCTCTTGAAATAACAAGCCTATACTAGTTAACAACTTCCTATATCTCTATAGTGAAGACTGAATTAACTAACATGCATTTAGGTTCAAAGGAATTCCTTGCTTACGAAGATCCTACATTCAATCGGGTCATCTTATCACAAAAAGCCACACAACGCAATCAATTCTATCTTTAGTCAATTGTTACGTTATGATGTTTGATTTTTCGATCTCCCTTTATCTATCTCCTCTCGGTCTCAAGACAAAGCATTATATCAAACACATGGTGATCATTCATGTGAAAGCATTAAGCATAAAATCAAACATGTAACAAGAATGTAATAAATCCGGAAATTAATCATTCATTAAACACAAAACATCACAAAGTATTTACATAACCCAACCACAAAGATGCTTAGCTCATACTTACAATAACAAATGATTCAACAATTCTATAAGACATAGTTGATAAACTAATCAAAGAGAAAGAGTTGAATTACTCCCTATTACAAGGTGTGAATCCAAGATTTTGATGATGAAAATGGCTCCTCAAGCTTCCTTGGGTCTTCCTATGGCTTCCCTATGTGTTTTTAGAACAAGTGTAAGTGTTTTCCAAGAGAAAAGTGTGTTATAAAGGAGGAAAACGGCGGACTTAAAATTAGGGCATCGGGGAAATCGGACCGCGGCACACATTCTAAACCAACCGCGGCTCGGATGGCAAGCAGTGCCGCGGTCTAAAAAGCAAGTCATGCCGCGGTTTTTCGAGGCCTAACAGGGTGCCGAAGGGTCAAAACAGGGCCGCGGTGTTCTGGGCGCCGAAGGCCGCGGTTCTGTGCCGCGGTCCTATCCGGATTTCTCATTTGGCATTGTACCGCGACCGCGGTCTTGCGCCGGGTTTAGTGCCGCGGTCCAGAATGGCAGATTCATATTTTTCTTCGCTTTTCCTTCTCTTGTTCTGCCTTCTTACTCAATAATTGATCTATTTGACTTAAATCCTTACACACATGAAATTGAAACAAATCAAAGCACTATGCAGGATATTCATTACTAAATTATGACGAAAATACCTAAATCAAAGGGGTAAAAAACTTGTAAAATGTGAACTTATCAATTCTCAATTTTTATTTTCTTTTCTTGTTATGATTATGAACTAATTACATAAAACTAGGGCCATGTGAAGGCTAGATTATGAGTTTTTATAGAGTGTTCTTCGTTTAAATTCTACAATTGCTCTGTGTCTTGATTTTGTGCTTTAAATTCTTGCACATGCTTGATCACTATATGTTTGTCAGATTGCCTATCTTATTTATTCAAAAGAGTATAGATTAGGGTTCAAGAAAATCATCACATCACTTGAATAAAAGAAATTGCCTAGAAATAGTATAGATTCCCAAGTGCAATTAGCCGGATTCTCCGGGAAAATTCTAGAACGTGAATGCATGTTTGTTGGTTAGATTCTAGGATAGAAATATTTTGGGAACCATCAATTTAATTATAGGATTATTAATTCTGAGACATTGGGTAGTAATTATATAAGGAATTTCCACCACAATGTATGAATTGATTCTGGTGGAAATATAAGAAAAATATCAACAAATATACAGGATTTCAACAAATCTAAAGGCAAAACAAATATCGATCAACGTTCAATTATTTAGAGTTTATCCACCACAATGTATGAATTGATTGTATTATCTATTTTATACTTTTGAAAGAGATTTAGTAAATATTTGTATATGATTTATTTTGATTTTAATATGGTATGTATCTATAAATATATGTTTTAAATTTTTGAAAACATTAAAAAATCTGAAATTTTAAAATTAAAATCATAATTAGTACCAATTATCAATATAAATTTTGTAAATAAATAAATTTCATCACAAAACTACAATTGATTAATTTTTAATTTAGAAGGCTAAGGACAATTAAGTCCATAAATTTGTTAACACTAAATATTGGATTTTTGTGGAGTGAAAGGTTGATGGAGTGAGTTTTTCGGATTGACAAATATTATCATGAATTTTTTGGATGTAAAAGCTTATTTTAAGGGTTTTTTTTAGCAATTTTCCCAAAAATTTACATAACTCAAAAACAATAATTCAAAATTTGAGAGTGTTTAAGTTTGAAAAGGCTCATATTGTTCTCGGCTTCTCTCTCTAAAAAAACCTAGTCATCTTTTTCTACTGTTCTTCTCCGCCGACGATGGCTTGGTGAAGCAGTCACCTCCAACACTCCTGTTGTCACCACCATTGTAGGCTGGATGGGTTGGAGAGCACCGTACTTCAAGTTGTGAATCTCAACTTCAAATCTGACAAGATAGAGATGGATCTAAGAGACAACGATGGATCTGACGAGATGAGGATGGGCGATACATTAGATTTTAGGGTTAATTACATCTAGACCCCCTCCTGATAGGCCTAATTACAAATATAACCCCCATCTTTTTTTATTACTCACACCCCCCCCCCTCTAGCCAACAAAACCTTACACGTCAGAATTTGCCCTAACAGATGGTTGAAAAGTTCAAAAATCCCTTGAATAATCCCCAAAAAGAAAAAAAAATCACATTTTAAAAAAATAAGAAAAAAAGAGAAAAAAAAGAAAAATAGAAATAGAAAATGAAAATTAGAAAAAGAAGAAGAAAATAGAAAATGAATGAAAATAACATACCTGGTTCTTCATCTTCTTCAGCTTCTTCGCAGCCAGACCACCACAACCTGCCAGGTCGCCGCACAGCCCCGCATTTGGTCGTCTTTAGGAATGACAACGGGGCGGGTATGAGCCAGTTATAGCAGGACTCAGGGACCCGCCCCGTTAAGAAATTTTCATACCCGAACGTGCCTCGGACCCAGTCATTACCCGCCTCACACCGGTCCCGACGGGTACCCGGCAAGTCCGGGTCCTACCCGTTAAACCCGGCCGATTTCTATTTTTTGACTTTTTTTTTGCTTATCTTGTTCTCACAAACGCATTCAAAACACATAAATAAGTAAATAACATCGAATCGATAACTCAACGTAAACACATCCACTACAAGTCATCCCGTGCTAGAGAATGAAAAGTGGGTTTTGAGTTTAGACTTTTCATTCTAATTAATTGATTCTTTTTATTTATTTATTTAGTGAAGGTTGTAAGGTAAGTTGCTATAGCAAATATCACTTTTTTGGATACAATTTAAAATTACTAATAAATTTTAATAATAATTAGATATATAAAATTAAAAAAATATAATTTATTAACCGCGGCGGGTATCGACTGGACTTGTTACCCGTCCCAGACCCAGCCGGGTCTTGAATTTCAATACCCGGATCCAGCCCGAACCCTTTTTTTTGGATTCATGCCCGCCCTAAATGGGGCGTGTCCGGGGCGGGTACTCATTAGACTCGGACTCATTGCCATCCCTAATTGTCTTCTTCACTGCAAGGACGGGATGTTTTCGAGTCGATCAAAACTCGATTTCAATCGAATCGATTCGAGTCAATTTCAATTGAATCGATTCGTTCGACCTCGAGGTAGGGGGGGCAAGGTGGCAGGTTCTCCGGGGCGGTGGCAGGGTGGTGGCCAGCGAGAAGAAGCTGGTTTTTCATTTTTCTTTTTTTTTTTTCTGAATTTTTAAATTTTGAAAAATTCAAAAATTTTATTTGGTGAAAATAAAAAAAAATATTTTTTATATTTATTTTCAAATATTTACTACATATTTTTATACTTTTCAGAAATTCTATAAATATTTTTTATATTTTTAAAATATTTTTCTATCATTTACTAATTTTTTTATGTTTTTGATATATTATTTAATAATTTTTAACATCTACTAAATATATTTTCTATTTTTCAGATACTTTCTAACATTTACTAAAAAGTTATAATTTTGATATTTTCAAATATTATTATAATAATTTCTAAAATTTACTAAATATTTTTTATGTTTTAAAGATATTTTCTAATATTTAAATAATAATTTCAAATTTTTTGAACATTTATTTAATGTTTTTTGTATTTCTTTTCTTTTCTTTTTCAAAATTTCAATTTCTGTTAAGAAAAATCATAAAATTAATTATAAAGGCATTCTAGTCGGGTCACAATTTTTTTAACAAAACTCTAATGTAACCCTAACGGCAGTTGATGGATGTAAACGTTTGCTAACTAGAGGAGGGTGTGAGTAATAAAAAAAGATGGGGGTATATTTGTAATTAGGCCTATCTGGAGGGGGTCTAGATGTTGGGTTGGGTAATCCCCGTGATAGGTTAGCACAACGGAATGTAAAAATTTACAACTACCTCGAAACAGGATTACATTGACCGGTTTAATCGAGCTAATATAAAACTAGAAAAACTAACTACGAGAAATACCTTTCGCGCTATTTTCCTTGTACAAGTTTCTAATCTTATCAACTCGAACAAATACTCCCTTGACTCGAAATTTGAAGAAACCATCGGCTCCTCTTCAAAATCCGAGCTCCGTTTTTGTTCCTTGTATCTTCAAGTGATCCAATTGTCTCGCCTCTAAGATGTATCCACACCTCCGTATAGTTCCCAATAAATATATATATATATATATATATATATATGGTGCTAGCCTATATATTTATTTTAGATTTAATTTAAGCTTATCTATGAAGGGAGGAATATATGTGAAAGGTTAATTTCAACACATGAACAAGACCTTATCAAGAAAATTGGAAGATGAAATTTTCTCTATTTTTCTTGAGGTGGTGGACGAAAATTTGCACAATAATAATGTATGTGTGTGTTTTTCTTAACACACATTTATAGAGAAACTCCTAAGTTTAGTTTACTTAGAAGTCAAGATGAAATCAAATCTCCAAGATTTGACATCTAATTCTAAGTAGACTCTATTAAGGAGTTTGACACGCTAAAAGCTAACGTGCTATGATAGCAAGTGCACTAGACGTGTGTAGTAATAAGTGGACAAAAAGTCCGGGTTGTCGAACCACAAGGACTTGAATTCTAGTTCATGATTTTCGATAAAAGATAAGACAATTAAAGTAAAGTGCAAGAAAAAGATTAAACAAACGAAGAACCAAAGAGAAACGTACTATAGATTTAATCTCACGTATGATAAAATGACTAAGGCACATGCTACAACCGAATCTACTCGTCAATATATATGAGCTACTCTTCGAATTATTAGACTCCTATTGCTTTGGTGGAAACTCCTAAATTAACTATTACCCGATGTCTCGGCACATAATAATCCTATGATTAATTGACGGTTCTCTAAATATGTCTATCCGAGAATCTAATCAAAAATCACGCATTAACGTTCTAGAGCTTCCCCGAACGAATCCGGCTAACAACACCCGAGAATCTTTACCTATTTCTAGGGCAATCCCTCATTTGTTTCGGATGATGTGTTAATTCTCTTGCACCCTAATCTATTTTCTCTCGAACAACTAGATTAGGCAAGATAGCAAGCATATGGTGATCAAACACATGATTGGAATAAAAGCATAGAATTCACACACAAAGCAATAGGAGAATTAATACAAAGAGCAACTTCACATATATTGATTCATAAATTTGGCCTTCACATGGCCTTAGTTCTACAATATTAGCCTCTCATCAAAGCCTTAAGAAAATCTAATACAAACATATACATACTCATGGAAATAAACATGTAAATGCAAATAATTAAAACTCCCTCAATTGATTGATGATGGATCTTTGCTCTCTTGATCTTCAATCCTTAGCTCCTCTCTCTTTGTTCCTCTCCAAAAGTGATGAAGAAATGGTGATGAGTGAAAAGTGATGGCCAAAATGCCTCTCTCTCCCTCTCCCTCCCAGATGTGATCGGTCCAATTGTTCTCAAATATCCTTAAGAAGACCACCAAAATCAGCTCCTCATGTGTATGTCCCCCCTAGTGTCCCCTCCACTACTCTTAAAGTGAGTAGTATAAAATTCCCTAAAGTAGATCTAGTAAGAAACATACTTATGACATCCCCCCCATACATGTGATGACCTCTTGGCTTTAAATGTTCCATTCCCCCATCAAATGATGATCTTTTGGCTGAAAGGAATCAAATCTCGGATGTGGCCACGCCTAGGCGCGGGATTTATGGCGCTCGGGCGCCCAAATCAGAATGTTGGGAGTATTTGCCTCTGTCTGGCGCAGTAATTGTATTTCCTTCATAACTCTCTCCACAAAACTCCGATTTGGATGATTCAAGTCCTCATTTGAAGCTAACACATAGTTCTACAACTTTGTAGAAGGAAACTTCATCCAATTCAGTCTCTAAAAATAAGAAAATATCGCTCGAACGTGGAAACTGGTGCAGATACGGCGCCCAGGCGTGGGCAAGATGGCGCCTAGGCGTAGGGGTGCATAGCAATTTGGCCTAAACTTGTTTTATACGTCATTTTTCATCCCGTTCTTTGATTGTATCCATTTAAGACCTGAAATCACTTAATGCACGAATTAAACGCACATGTGGCAAGAATCAAGCGATAAATGAACCTAAGACATAAATGCAAAGGGGCTTAAAAACACGTAAAAATGCCTCTTATCAACACCCCCACACTTATCAATTGCTCGTCCTCGAGCAATAAGAGTTCTAAGATAAGGAAACATCATCAATCAAAGAGAGAAACAAAAAGAAAACTACCTAACTCACTTTCGTGGAGTAAACGGTTGCATTTAGCGAATGCAACAAGCCTTTGAACCTTTGAGTTACCTCAAAGGACGAGTTATAGTCTCGTGAGGGTTTGCAGACGATATACCCACAAAATCGAAAGATTTTCAACCCCGATCACTCAACGTAAATTACAATGATTAATAGCACACAATGGTATGTATTCATCTGTTTAAGCTCATATTACAAATATATACACATCACACATTTGCTCATGTTACGCCTTAACATTGAAAAGATCATCCTAAGGGTGTAGTGTAATAAATCTCAAGTATTATAGTCAAGTGGCATTCTTACCACTTTTCAAACATTAACCCCATATTTATCAACTTTTGATTATTCACATGGTACGAGAATTGAATACAACTTCATAGCCACTTAAAAATTTATCACTTCATTCCACTTTCGGATTTATCTTATGCACTTTCAACTCGAAACATTAGAGGCTAGACCATGTGCAATGTTTGATCCTCTTAGGCTTTCTATGACACCCGTGTAACGAGTTTTAGGCCAATAACTCCTAAACCAGATGGCTTTAGGGTATCAAATGTGGAGACATTCCTAAGGGCTTAATCACTCGAGTGTCAAAGGCCACAAAATCAAACTAGGTCCTTATTCACTTAACACTTGCATTGGCTTGAGCTTAGCTCAAATTAGCAAAATAGTACAGTATTCTAGGCATGGTGCTCTTCGCCCCCAGTATCTATTAAGCCTGACTTTTTTCAGTCATACCAATGTTCAACCTCTTTTTATTATTATTAAGCACACGAAGTTAACGTTCTCAACTCATAACACATGTGAAAATTCTAAGTTGATATTTCCGGGATCAAGCCTTTAAGTGTTTCAAAATAATTGCCCACTCAACTCCTCTACCTTCGATTTAGGTGCATATGTGAATCATCTTAAGGTTAATCTAGTCTAGTTAGGATCCCATAAGCAAGGAACAATGTGTATAGCCATTAAAAACCAAATTGATAGAGAAAACATACCATGTATTCAAATTAACCATACTCAATGCCTCAAGTGAAGGGTTGAAATTCTATCCAAAAAAATAAATTAAAATTGCACACATTTCACATGTAGAGGTACAGCACCCCCCAAACTTGACCAAACTTGGACCGAAATATGTAAAACATGAATCAACATGACTATAATGGATCTAGTATACCCCCCACACTTATCATGAACATTGTCCCCAATGTTTGAAAAAGAAAAGGGCAAAGTACACGTCACCATAGGGAAGCTGAAAAGCAAACCCGAGTCCACTTAAGGCAATCAAGTCCACGGATGGCAATCACTGTGTCGATCACTACATAGGTAAACAAATGCTAGCCATACAGAGCATCAAACATTGGATAGAATAGAATAAAACAAAACGAGATAAACAAAAAAAAAAAATGAGAAACATGCATGGAAGGAAAACATCAAGCATCCAAACATAAAACATAAAATATCCAACATCCCAACAAAAGATATCCAAAAAAAATAAAAAGAAACATGCATGGAAATAAAACAAGAGAAGCCTAATCGGTGGTGCCAAAACGGTCAATGTAATCCTCATCCTCGCCGCCGAGATCATCCAAATCAATCAACGGGCTACCCTCATCATTATGAGCCTCATCATCACCTCCGTCAGGAACGAGAGCACCTGACTCGTGCATATCTGCGGGCTGCTGAGGCGGGGGGTGCGGGTAAGGTGGAGGAGCAGAATAATCAAACGGCCCCCAACCGACAAACGCATCATGCTCTACAAAAAGCTGACGGAAATAAGCACAAGTGTCGGACATGACCACCCTCATCTCATCTCGCAACTCCTCCCTCAATTCATCCTTTAATTGTCTAATGGCGGCGGCATCCATAGGTGGAAACTGTGGGGAGCTAGTAGACTGGGATGAAGACGGGCGAGGCCTCTTTGAAGTAGCTGGTGGTGGAGGAGCCTGGGAGTCGTCATCTACCACGGTGAGATAAGAACCAGGAAGCTCAGTACGCTCCAAAGGAAATGTGGGAACCTTAGCCGCCTTGCATAAAGCTGTGATCAGTGACGGGAGAATGATGGGAATCTTCCGAGTGGGACCTTCTCCCTTTTGCTTAGCCAATTCTTTGTTAATCTATGGCCCTAACTCATTCTTCAACTTCCTAAAGTGGTCCGTCAAAGACTTGTGGATTACCCGGGCAAAGTCCACAGCTTTCTTGGACATAATAGCGTAGATGAGGGTGGCCCGTTCCTTGTTTGCCTCTGATCGATTGGTACTCGGCATTAAATTGAATCGGATGAAGTCGAGCCAGAAAGCAGCCTCGGGTAATAGAGCCCTACGGGGGACATGAGCTTCTCCGGGTACCCATTCCCACCCCTCTCGGCCAATAACCTGCAAAATATCCAACAGGCTAACTCGGAGGCGCCCTGCATTGTAAAGAGTGGTGAACTCGCATGTCTGAGGGGTCGGGGTGCCTATGCTCTCCCTAATCTGTATCAATTCATAATTGACATGTTTGCCCTGGACCAAAAGGGTAGTCCCCAGCCATCCTCGTGTCTCAATCTCATCATAAACCCCGGAGTTGAAGAATTCCAGAACCCAAGGAAGATGAATGGCCTAGGGCTTTTGACAGAAAAACTTTTATCCCCAAAATTTTCGCACCGAGTCGATGTGAAAGAAGAGCCTCTTGTGCAACGAATTATGTTGATGGAAAGTGGCGGTGAAATACGGTGGAAATGGCCGGAAATGGTGAGGAAATCGCCGGAAATCGCGTGGGAGAGGAGTTGTGAAGATTTTGGGAGAATTTTGACCGTTTTGACCCACATATGTGTTAAATTCAGAATCGGGCGCCTAGGCGCCTGATTTCTCGGCGCTTGGGCGCCCCTTTCAGAATCGGGCGCCTAGGCGCCTGATTTCTCGGCGCTTGGGCGCCCCTTTCAGAATCGGGCGCCTAGGCGCCTGATTTCTCGGCGCTTGGGCGCGCAGTTCTGAATAGTTTTGTAACCAATTTCATTTCCTGTTTCAAAAGGGAAGAGACAAAACACTTAAAACACAAACTAACAAAGATGTAAGATTAGAAAATAAAGCAACAAACGGAATAATAAGGGAAAAAGAAAAGGAAACGGAAAGAAAACATGGGTTGCCTCCCAAGAAGCGCTAGTTTAGAGTCATTAGTTCGACTGAAAGCGAAGAATCACGAAGGGTCCGCGAGGATGAAGGACTCTTTGTCTCTTGGTCCATCCATCCCTAAGTAAGGTTTTAGACGTTGAGCGTTGACCAAGAAAGTATGTCCTTTATCTGTTGTAAGCTCGACGGCGCCGGATGGATAGACCTGGGAAATCAAAAATGGTCCCGACCATCGAGACTTAAGCTTCCCGGGGAAGAGTCGGAGTCGAGAGTTGTATAGCAACACCCGCTCTCCCTTGTGGAATTCCCGGGGGAGAATATGTTTGTCATGCCACATTTTGGTCCGCTCCTTATAGAGTTTTGCGTTCTCATAGGCAAGATGACGCCATTCTTCGAGCTCGTTGAGTTGTAGCAAACGTTGTGTACCTACACTTTGAGAGTCAAAATTTAGAAACTTAATGGCCCAATAAGCACGATGCTCGAGTTCAACGGGCAAGTGACATGTTTTACCAAAAACAAGACGATACGGGGACATGCCAATTGGGGTTTTATAGGCGGTCCGATAAGCCCAAAGAGCATCATCCAATTTAAGGGACCAATCCTTTCTTGATGCGTTGACCGTTTTTTTAAAAATACGCTTAATCTCCCTATTCGAGACCTCCACTTGGCCACTAGTTTGTGGGTGGTATAGGGTCGAAATTTTATGCTTCACCCCGTACTTGGTCAATAAAAGTTCAAACTGCCTGTTGCAGAAGTGGGTGCCCCCGTCACTAATGATGGCTCGGGGAGTTCCAAATCGAGTAAAAATATGTTTCTTCAGAAAACGAGTGACAACCCGAGCATCATTAGTAGGCAAGGCCACGGCTTCCACCCATTTAGAGACATAGTCTACCGCAACAA
The DNA here is from genome assembly GCA_019426215.1 of Buddleja alternifolia. NCBI lineage: Eukaryota > Viridiplantae > Streptophyta > Magnoliopsida > Lamiales > Scrophulariaceae > Buddleja > Buddleja alternifolia. The sequence continues at coordinate 17,224,554 of CM033395.1, read as the reverse complement.
GGATATATTTATTTGAACAAGAACTGGGGAAAGGGCCCATGAAATCCACACCCCATACATCAAACAACTCACACTCTAACATGCTATTTAAGGGCGTTTCATGATGTTTAGAGATGTTCCCCATTCGTTGACAGCGATCACAAGATTTGACATAATGATGTGCATCTTTAACAAGAGTAGGCCAGAAGAAACCTGATTGGAGGATCTTAGCTACCGTTTTGGAAGGCCCAAAATGGCCACCTACCGCCATATCATGACAATGAGATAGGATAGCATGCACGTCCGTTTCGGGTATGCAACGTCGAATTAAACCATCTGCACAAACTTTGAATAAAAAGGGTTCGTCCCAAAGATATTGCTTTACATCAGATAGAAATTTCTTCTTTTGATGAAAAGTGATATCCGGGGGAAGACGGCCCGTAACAATGTAATTGGCAAAGTTAGCATACCACGGTGAAATTTTTTCAGAAATAGCAAGGAGGTGTTCATCTGGGAATTCCTCACGAATTGGTGTCTCATCTAACGGATCATTCACTAGCTCTAATCGTGAGAGGTGGTCGGCTACTACATTTTCGGTGCCTTTCTTGTCTTTTATCTCTAAATCAAATTCTTGGAGTAACAAAATCCACCTAAGGAGTCTTGGTTTAGCATCTTTCTTGGCAAGCAAATATTTTAAAGCCGAATGATCGGTGTAAACTATCACTTTGTTTAGCACGAGGTAAGAGTGGAATTTATCGAATGCAAAGACTATGGCGAGTAATTCTTTTTCCGTGGTGGCATAATTCAATTGTGCATCGTTAAGAGTTTTACTAGCATAGTAAATGGTTCGAAATACCTTTTCCTTCCTTTGGCCAAGGACCGCTCCAACCGCGGTGTCACTCGCATCACACATCAATTCGAATGGTAAGCTCCAATCGGGGGATGACATGATAGGGGCGGAAACTAAGCGTTCCTTCAAATCAAGAAAGGCCTGCATACAAGAAGAATTGAAATCAAAAGGTGCATCTTTAACAAGCAAATTAGACAACGGTTTCGCAATTTTAGAGAAATTCAAGATGAATCGCCTATAGAAACCAGCATGCCCGAGAAAACTCCTAACAGCTTTTACCGATGTGGGTGGGGGAAGTTTTTCAATGACCTCAATCTTGGCTTGGTCCACTTCGATCCCTTTTTGAGAGATCTTGTGGCCAAGTACAATCCCCTCCCGGACCATTAAATGGCATTTTTCCCAATTCAAAACAAGGTTGGTTTCTTCACAACGTTTAAGCACAACATTTAGATGAGCAAGACAAATATCAAAAGTTGTTCCGAAAACAGAAAAGTCATCCATAAAAATTTCAAGGAAATCTTCAACCATATCATGAAAAATAGCCATCATGCATCTTTGAAAAGTGGCCGGGGCATTACACAAGCCAAATGGCATCCTTCTATAAGCAAATGTGCCATAAGGACAAGTGAAAGTGGTTTTCTCTTGGTTCTCGGGATCTATGGCAATTTGATTATAGCCGGAGTAACCATCTAGAAAACAATAGAAATCATGCCCGGCTAATCGTTCAAGCATTTGGTCAATAAAGGGGAGGGGGAAATGATCCTTACGTGTGGCATCATTCAACTTACGGTAATCTATACATACACGCCACCCACTAATTATACGAGTTGGGATAAGCTCATTATTCGCATTCTCAATTACCGTTATTCCCCCTTTCTTAGGCACCACTTGGGTAGGGCTCACCCACGCACTATCAGAAATAGGATAGATTATACCTGAGTCGAGCAGTTTAATCACTTCCTTCTTGACTACCTCTTGGATTTGTGGGTTTGATCTCCTTTGGGGTTGGCGTGTAGGCTTGGTGGAGTCCTCCATAAGTATTTTGTGCATACATATCGCTGGACTAATGCCTTTGATGTCCGCAAGTTTCCACCCAAAAGCCCGTTTGTGAGATCTCAACACCGTCATTAATTGCTCTTCTTGTGATCCTGAAAGAGATGAGGAAATGATCAATGGGAGTGTTTCGTCATCGTTCAAGTACACATATTTAAGGTGGGAGGGGAGGGGTTTGAGTTCGAGAGAGGGGGGTTCTTCAATAGATGGGCGAGGTGATCCTGACAATGATCTATCAACTTTGATGAATCCTCCCGAATGAGAGGAAGATTTGTACTCCAAGCTTAGAACCTTTTCCACTAGATCATCTTTCTCCGAGTCCACTTGCATGGATTTCATAAGACTCTGTTCGAGAGAATTTTCAATTGTATTGTCCTGTAAATACTCAACAATCAAATGGTCAAATGTATCAATTCGATAACACGAGTCATGATCAAAAGGATGTTTAAGGACTTTGTAAACATCAAAGGTAACTTTGTCATCGCCCACATTCAAGGTAAGCTTACCATTAGCAATGTCAATTACCGCCTTACCCGTGGCTAGGAATGGTCTCCCTAGGATTAATGGTACTTCCACATCCTCTTCCATGTCGAGTACTACGAAATCAACGGGAAAATAAAACTTGTCGACTTGGACAATAACGTCTTCGATTATCCCCTTGGGCCTCTTGATCGATCGGTCGGCTAGTTGAAGGCTCATTGAGGTCGGCTTGGGATTTCCAAGGCCTAGCTTTTTAAACAGTGAGTATGGAAGAAGATTGATGCTGGCCCCCGAGTCACATAACACCTTCTTGAATGATAAGGATCCAATTGTGCATGGGATTGTGAGACTCCCGGGATCTTGGAGCTTAGTTGGCAATTTATTGAGTAATACGGCGGAGCATTCTTCCGTGAGGCACACCGTCTCATTCTCTTCCCACTTCTGCTTGTTGGAGAGTATGTCCTTGAAGAACTTCACATAATTCGGCATTTGGAGAATGGCGTCAATAAACGGAATATTAATTCTCACTTCCCGAAGGATTGCCAAAATTCGAAGAAAGCTCGGATCCATTTCCTTTTTCTTCTTTTTGTGAGCATTTGGGAAGGGGAGACGAACTTCGATAGGGGGAGAAAGCGTTGGATTAGACGGATGAAAACCTACAGAAACAGTGGGCGGCGCCTGGGCGCGTGTATCGGCGCCTAGGCGCGGATCTGCTGGCGCCTAGGCGTGCATGTCTGGGCGCTCGGGCGCGGATGTACTGGCAGTGTCATTCTCCAATTGTTTGCCACTTCTCAAGGCTATGGCATTGCATTGGGCCTTCGGGTTCTTTTCCGTGTCGCTTGGGAGAGTCCCCGGGGCTCTACCGTTAACCGCATTAGAAAGTTGCCCTACTTGTGTTCGCAAATCCTTCATCTCCATACACATATCCTTTATCATATTCCGAAGTTCGTTGAAAGATGTATCGGACTTTTTCATGTGAGCATCCAGTTTCTCATCGATTGTGGGAGGTCTCATTTGCACTTGACCTTGACCTTGTCCATTGAAATTGCCTTGCCTCGGGGGTGGGTTATTGAAGGGTGGTCGTGGAGCTTGATAGATCCCCGGTTGATAGATCCCCGGTTGTGCGTTCTGTGCGGGGTTGGGCCTTTTTGGAAAATTCTCGGGTATATGAAAGTTCACCCGAGGTTTATTTTGATTCCCCACATAATTAACATTGCCAACCTCCGGTTCCAAGAGTACTACTTCCTCAACTACTTCCTCAATACAAGCAACCTTTTTAGAGGATGAGGCCTCTTCATCGTCGGGGTAAAGCTCGTCTTCTCGGGCCAACTGTTCGACTTTGTCCCATACACTTTGACAATCTAACCCAAGGAGATCTCCTCCCGCACCCGCGTTGAGTCTATGCCGAATACGTGACCTAACCCCATCATAGAAATGGAGTACTTGTTCATTCAACCCAAAATTATGATCGGGACATTTACGGAGCATGCCCTTATATCTAGCCCAAGCCTCGGCTAAAGATTCATTGCTCCTTTGCCTAAACCCTTTTATATTACTCCGTAGCTCATTTATTTTTTAGGGTGGAAAGAATTTATTTAAAAAGGCATCGACCAACTCACTCCATGTTGTAATAGATTGTGGAGGTAAGGATTTGTACCATGTTGTCGCCCTATCCTTCAATGAGAAATGGAAGACTCTTAGACGAATCGCATCAAGATCACGTGGGTGATATTGAATGGTCACAAGAGCCTCATCTATGGTTTCCAAATGAGCGTGTGGTGATTCGTGTGGTTCTCCATAGAAAGGATCTCCTTGCACCATATTAAAAATGTGAGCCGGAATGTGGTAGTTTGGTGTGAAGAAATTAGGCACGACTACGGGCCCCGGAATGGTATGGACCCTAGGTGGTAAGCTACCCCGAACCGACGGGAGTTGTGGAGGAGGTACCGCTTGCATGGCTTGTAGAACACCTTGTAACCACTCCCTAGTTTCCGGTGAGTTCATGTCCGGGAAATTTCCATTTGGGTTTTGGTTGAGATTATTGGCCATTTCTCTTGCTCGCCTACTAGTCCTAAGAACTCGTTCAATTTCGGGCTCCAACTCGTATAGAGGCTTGCTTGAGGAGCGGGTCATGCACCTCAAGAACCTAACACTTAAATACAAGAACAAAATTAGACTAATCACGAAAATAAAAGAAAATCAAGAAATGAACGAAAACTAAGAATTATTAAAAATGTAAACTAAAATAAACAAGTCCCCGGCAACGGCGCCAAAAACTTGACACGCTAAAAGCTAACGTGCTATGATAGCAAGTGCACTAGACGTGTGTAGTAATAAGTGGACAAAAAGTCCAGGTTGTCGAACCACAAGGACTTGAATTCTAGTTCATGATTTTCGATAAAAGATAAGACAATTAAAGTAAAGTGCAAGAAAAAGATTAAACAAACGAAGAACCAAAGAGAAACGTACTATAGATTTAATCTCACGTATGATAAAATGACTAAGGCACATGCTACAACCGAATCTACTCGTCAATATATATGAGCTACTCTTCGAATTATTAGACTCCTATTGCTTTGGTGGAAACTCCTAAATTAACTATTACCCGATGTCTCGGCACATAATAATCCTATGATTAATTGACGGTTCTCTAAATATGTCTATCCGAGAATCTAATCAAAAATCACGCATTAACGTTCTAGAGCTTCCCCGAACGAATCCGGCTAACAACACCCGGGAATCTTTACCTATTTCTAGGGCAATCCCTCATTTGTTTCGGATGATGTGTTAATTCTCTTGCACCCTAATCTATTTTCTCTCGAACAACTAGATTAGGCAAGATAGCAAGCATATGGTGATCAAACACATGATTGGAATAAAAGCATAGAATTCACACACAAAGCAATAGGAGAATTAATACAAAGAGCAACTTCACATATATTGATTCATAAATTTGGCCTTCACATGGCCTTAGTTCTACAATATTAGCCTCTCATCAAAGCCTTAAGAAAATCTAATACAAACATATACATACTCATGGAAATAAACATGTAAATGCAAATAATTAAAACTCCCTCAATTGATTGATGATGGATCTTTGCTCTCTTGATCTTCAATCCTTAGCTCCTCTCTCTTTGTTCCCCTCCAAAAGTGATGAAGAAATGGTGATGAGTGAAAAGTGATGGCCAAAATGCCTCTCTATCCCTCTCCCTCCCAGATGTGATCGGTCCAATTGTTCTCAAATATCCTTAAGAAGACCACCAAAATCAGCTCCTCATGTGTATGTCCCCCCTAGTGTCCCCTCCACTACTCTTAAAGTGAGTAGTATAAAATTCCCTAAAGTAGATCTAGTAAGAAACATACTTATGACATCCCCCCCATACATGTGATGACCTCTTGGCTTTAAATGTTCCATTCCCCCATCAAATGATGATCTTTTGGCTGAAAGGAATCAAATCTCGGATGTGGCCACGCCTAGGCGCGGGATTTATGGCGCTCGGGCGCCCAAATCAGAATGTTGGGAGTATTTGCCTCTGTCTGGCGCAGTAATTGTATTTCCTTCATAACTCTCTCCACAAAACTCCGATTTGGATGATTCAAGTCCTCATTTGAAGCTAACACATAGTTCTACAACTTTGTAGAAGGAAACTTCATCCAATTCAGTCTCTAAAAATAAGAAAATATCGCTCGAACGTGGAAACTGGTGCAGATACGGCGCCCAGGCGTGGGCAAGATGGCGCCTAGGCGTAGGGGTGCATAGCAATTTGGCCTAAACTTGTTTTATACGTCATTTTTCATCCCGTTCTTTGATTGTATCCATTTAAGACCTGAAATCACTTAATGCACGAATTAAACGCACATGTGGCAAGAATCAAGCGATAAATGAACCTAAGACATAAATGCAAAGGGGCTTAAAAACACGTAAAAATGCCTCTTATCAGAGTTTCCTAAAAATAAGGAACTTAGCTTTCAAGCTAACTTATTCCATTTTTCTCTCTCCTAAATATTTTCTTGATTCCAACTTGATCAAGACTTGGAGGAATTACATTCCCTCCTCAATTCGTCTGCCACCTCGCCCCCTCTTAGCTTGGAGTCCAAAAATTTTATCCAACTTGATTTAATTTTTGACTCTTTATTTAATTAAATAGTCCAACCATTTAATTAAATATTCCATAATAATCAAAGTCCAACCTTAATTATTATTACCCAATTATTATTTAATTTTCGACTTTCTCTACTAATTAAATAAAATTCTTGGACTCTATTTGGTCCATTAATTAATTAATTAAATAGTCTAACTAATTGACCTTCCACCAATTAATTAATATTCCATTTTAGGTAAGCCTTAGACTTTCCTAATTTCACCTCAACTTCCAAAGTTGATTAATTAAGCTGGAACCTCAGGAGTAAGTGTGTGACCCCTTAGGCTCGTTTATGTTCTAGTAGTAAGTACACTTTCCAAAAGTGTCATTGTACGTTTCTATATTTAGAAAGTACTAGATTAAATCTTCCTTGATTTAATCCGACCACGAATTTATCACTCATAATAACATGGTACCTACAAATCGAGGTTACTGTCTAGCAACGGGCCTCGAAGACCTAGACTCAAACGATATCAAGATACTCAACCTATCATAACCACGATCCTAGCATAAGTAAGATCCCTCCATCAAATTTCCTGGATTGGTGTCTCGAGTAATGGCTTAGTCGAAACTCTTACGACCCAATCACTATGTCTCCTTCATTGCATGATACGGTTCATGCAATCCAAACGAGGAAACACTCCGCCTCTTTGTATTGCCATACTTTGGCCAAAGATTCCTTGAATCGATTCAATAAGCAAAATATAGGAAATGTCTGATTCGCTAAATCAGTGATGGATCCCATATTGGTCTCTCATATACCTCGACACATAATCATACTATATCCAAGATATCCCATATGATGTCTCTCGAATGAATCATGAGATAAGTCTAAGTATAATCAACTATGCTCAAAGTAATCAATGGAACCTTAGGTCCATAAGAATTACCTTTATGCCTACGTGATTATAGAAAATTCCATATTCGATCAAGATAATCATTTTAGGAATTTCCTGCGAGGTTGTTCAGTTCACTCATTATCCCAAATGAGAACCCTCGTGTACATCTATGCCTATGGAATGAGGCACGTTCTCTAAGAACAATGTACACAAGCAAGTCTTTCGGGTCCTTGTCATTATCTCTCATCTTGACAGACCCATTAACGACTTGGAACCTTTTGAGAATCACGACTTTAGAGACATATTTCATCATCATAATTCCCGATGTCCGATGATGTCCCATAGTCATATGTGATTCAAGGGACTTCGTTCTAAGCATATAATAACAATTTAAGAACAAAGAATGCCATAATAAAATTGACTTTATTCATAAGAAAAGATTGTCTTATAACGTTTATTACATAGACAGTGGCGCTCAAAATTGGTGCGACGGGCATCTACTCTAACACTGATGTAAGTATCCCTAGATTTTATATAGTTTCTTACTTTAATATTTTGTTTTCTCTCTCGAATGAGAGCTTGTTCGCTCGCTCAAATGAGAATTTTGTACCCATTTGTTATTCCTTAATATTTGTTATCTTGAATAATCTTGATATTTGGTGCTTTAATTGTACTTAACTACTTCATTGAGATAGTCTAAATTGTATTGTCCTTGGTGTGTAATAAACTTTTTATTGAATGAAATAAAATGATCAATTTCGTTAAAAAAAAGTTTGAAAAGGCTCCAAAAATCACATGTGTTAACTCTAAACATTCTCCAATATAAAATAATATAAATTAATAAGGGGTGTTTAACTTTTCCAAAATCAAGTTTCACATTTTTATTATTGGTATACTTTGGTTGTGTTTGTTTCTGTTTTCAAACAAATTTTGGCCAAAACTTATTTGTTTTATGTTTTTTGACCAAAAATGACTTTTTTGGTCAAAGAATTTGTTAGCTATCGTCTTTCTATTTGTGTCTACTTTAGGGTGCCTACTAATTACATCAATTACAATATATATATATATATAACCATAATATTAAAATCAATTAAACTTATATTATATTATATTTTTCAATCATTAACTAATTATAAAAACTTACATGATTTGATTGCTACAGTAACTTTTGTCTCTTTTGAAAATAAAATCAAACACAAAACCAAATACATTTTCATCAAAATACACAACTCCCAATAAACTTTTTCACCAAAATTTTCAACAAAAAACCTCCAAAATAGAAACAAACACAGCCTTTGTTTTTTATTATTTTGAAGTACATTGAGATTACTAATTTCTTATTTAGTAGTTAAAGTTGAAACTAACAAACCTCGTTATTACGGGGAAAAAAATGCAAAATTAACAAAATCATAACGAAGCTGAATCAAGCTCGACTTGAAGCTTGTATTTGTTTTGAAGTTTTAAGCACAAAATCTTGTAAAAATTGAAGCCACCAGAAACGAGAGCTTTTGATTCCAACTCAAGTGAAATAGGTTTAATTCGCTTAGCTTGATTTACACTCATAAGAATAAACGATGTAATGTCCTTCTTTGAATGTTCATTGATGTTAGGAGGCAGCAATATGGTATTATATATGATTCGACACAAATCCATATTAGTTCGAACAGGTTAAATTTTAGAGGACGGATCTCACTGGGCGGATCCAATTGAAATCACAAATCGATGATCTCATCAATGTTTTGAAAACCGGATCGGACCGGTCAGTTCGACCGGTTAAAACCGGAACCAGCCATCAAACCGGTCCGGTTATAGGAAAAAACCGTTCAGGGGTCAAAACCGGTCAGAACCGCGGTTCAACCGATCAGAACCGGTCAAAACCGGTTGAACCAGACAATTTTGAAAATATTAAAATTCAACCTTTTAAACTCTAAAAATCTGAAATTGACCCCTTTAAAATCTAAAAATATGCAATTGGCCCCCAAAAGTATAGGAAATACATATTGTTTTTCATATTTTCATATATATATATATATATATAGGAAATACATATTTTTTTTCATATTTTATATATTTAATAGTATATTAATTATTATTTATTGCATAATTATGACATCACCGGTTCGACCCCGGTTGACCCGATGGTTGAACTAGTGACCCGTGACCCGGTCACTTTTTCAGTTCGCTGTCCTGTCCAGTTTTCAGAAGCCTTATTCACCTTATGATGTGAATGAAATAGACACTAAGAGGTACTGCTATTGCAAATTTGGTACCAATATTAGATAGAATTTCCCCAATTGTGTCACGTTAATGATAGATTTTTGTCTTATTAATTACATTTATATTCCTTGTGTCCCAAATTTATATCTCATATTTTTTTATTAAGATGCCCCAAAATAAGGCTCCATTTATTAAAATGGAAGTTCTTATCCGAAGGTAAGACCGGTAGCCCCCACAACTACTTTTAAAGACAATCAACTATATGAGGATTGATAGGGGAGCTCCATAAATTACTATAAAAGCTCCACTTTAATTATTTCTCTTAGCAAATGATAACAATACTCATTTGTTAATAAAACATGAATATACCTTTAAATAAACAATTAAATATTTTCATTTTTCTTAGTAATTTGTCTAATAATTGGTTTATGAAAGCATAATATTAGACAATACATATTTGTATGTGAGTAAAAAAATTATCTATTCAAAACGTAAACGTAGTGAGTAAATAATAATTATTATTATTATTATTTGTGTTTTTTGGTGGTTCTTAAAACTGTCAATTATGTGAGAGTATCTGTTAATGATCCTATAAGTATCAATTATTATTTTTGATGTGGTTCGGATTTTCACACCAAGAAAATCGGAGAACCAAGCAAGGTATTCGATTGATTGTTGTAATTTAATGTATCTAAACTCTTGAATCACACTCTCAATTGACAAATATAAAAACATTCGAAATATGTAGAGAAAAATGAGAAAGACTTCTTTATTAATTTTGGATATTCAAGAACATAAACCCTAATTTTTGGAGTAATACAATTTAATAAAACTTAACTTTATCTACCAAGCTAAACTTACAAAAAATGAAGTAAAAACTATTTATATAGGCCTCATGGCCAATTTTAGCTAGGGTTGGGGAGTTTTGGATTGCTTCCAGCTTGTTCTTGGATATTGGCGGATACGATAAGCCATATCCCTCTTTTTAGGATTTGGTAGTTTAAGATAAAATTTATCAAAATATTCTTTTATTTGAGCTTTCTCATAAGCATTTTCATGAGCTTCCCTTTGGGCTTCCCTCTTGGCATTCTCACAAGCATATACTTTTCACAAGCTTTCCATTCATAAGCCCTCTTCATTTATTCATCTTGACACAAGCCAACTCCATGTTAACCCATTTAGGAGAAGTGAAAATTAAGACTCATATCATAAGCCCCCCTACTCTTGAGAATTTTGGAATAAAAGGCTCAAAAAGTCTCGAGAGTACAATAAATTATCATAATTTCAAAGAGGGTTTGATCTATTTTGTTACACTGACTGCCTAGTCAAAAACCTTACCTCGGAAAACTCAATGGAAAAAAACCAAGGTTAAGGGAAAAAGAGTGAAGGGTGTATCAATTCCTCCTTGTGACCTTAGGGTGGGCTCATGGGGTAGATGACCGATTTTTGGGGGTAGGGGCCGAAAATTCCCCCCTCTTTTTTGTTCTCCTTGTTTTCTCTCTCCTTAGCTTCCTTGTGTTGGGAATTATACGAATAAAATATAGCGGAAAGTAAATTTAATTCCCAAAGCCCGAATCATCTCTAATCCTCGTGTTTAATTGTGTATAGAAAATTACCGTTCTCGCGTATGTTGATTTCTGAACGTGATCCTTTTCTCTAATGCCGAATTTGCCAACGTCTCTAATTCGTCATGCCAGAATCAAAAACGAAAAACTCCTCCTTTCTTCCTTGTCAAAGACGGCTAGAGAGAGGTGGGAGACTTTTTCTTGGAGAGAAAGTTATGTAAGTTGCCTTGTGTTATTTTTCACCTTGTGATATATTTATATATTATGAAACAATAACCCTAGCATGCAAGAGCCCTATTTGGGTGTCTATTTGGCCGCCCCTTAGTGGGCTCGAAAGCCTTCGGACTTTCGTCTTGCTTGCTAATTAATTATCGGATAATTTATTTATCCAATAAATTAATTGATAATCCAATTAATTCAATTTCTAATTAATTTATAATTCAATTTCTCCAAGAAATTAATTAGCTCATTAATTTAATTAATTAATTAAATTATCCAATAATTAATTAATTAATTACAGCATCCAATGCCGTGAATTTCTCTCAAGTCTTTTTCCCATGTTTTTCCTTTTGCACTTCCTTTAAGCGCGACTCTTTAGGTTCGTCTCAAAAGGCAATTGGGAGGAATCCAAAGGGATGTGAGTGACACCTAGCCAGTCTCGTGGCTCACACCGTAACCCAATTGAGAACGAATGAATAGGATCATTCCAAACCTTTACGCCGTGAATACCGTACGTGTATAAACCTTTTATTCTTATATCCCAGTCAAGTAAGAGTCATGGTTTACAGTCAAGTAAGAATCATGGTTTAAAGTCAAACTCATATAACTTGACCATATGCCTAAGCTCATAATAAGTCGAGGTATTTAAATGCTTTGGCCAAAGACTTTCATCCTCACTTATTCATGATCGAATAGGATATTCTACTCATTCACTTATGAGAGAATAAATTCCATATTGCAAATCAGTTAACAATGCTACTTGCCCATCAAGTCGCACTTCGAGGTTGATTCCACCAACAGGTGATTTGAATCTAACTACTCTAATAACAGACTTGATGTCACAAGTACATCTTCAACTCGATTTCTTAGGACAGAGGTTCACACGTACCTATCACTACTTATCAGTTTCATCATGGACTGTGTTGGTCCCAAGTGGCATACGAAAGGGTTTAGAGGGGGGGGGGTTGAATAGACCCTGAAGTCTTTTTCGACTTCAAAAGATTTCGTACTAAAATGGTTTTTGGACTCTTGAAGTGTCTAACGCTTGACTTAAGCGTTCACTTAAAATATAGGCGTTTTGGTGAAGCGTCTAACGAAGACTGTTTTTATAAAGTTAACTTAGATTTTAAGAACTGAATACTACAATCAAATAGGTTTGAGCATTCACTTCTTTGATCAGTGTTAGCACAGCGGAGTGATTTTTGTAGTCTTCTTTTAAAAGCTTTAGCGTCACAAGAAGTGTCTTAATTGCTTAGCGTTTGATTGTGTTTTACTCAATCAGTTTATGCAATGATATAATAGATAAGAGAATTGACTGAAAAGTAAATGACACAATATTTGTAAGGTTCGTTGGGTGGTGTAATCCCAACTACGTCTTTCTTCTCCTCGAACACTTGGAGGCAATCCACTAAAATGATTCTCAAAGAATCACACAGAATCTTCTACAAATTAGGGAGAGATGGATCTCGATGACTTGAGCTCCTTGATCATACAGATTTTTGCTCCAAATCACTTCAATCCCCTTGCTTCTTTCACCCAGAAATATGGCAAGTATCCAACTTCAACTTCACACAGATCGCGAGGCTTGGATAGGGGTTTTTCTAAAAGGTTTGTTTGATTTTGATAAAGTTCAAACAACTAGGAATATCTCAGTAGTAATGTGGGTTTCTCCGAAAAGAATGTTTGAGATATTGGGTTGACTGTCTCAGGATTTGAAGAAAAGCAAAGAGAATCTTTTCTTGAAAGTTTGGCTTTTCTGAGATTGTAAGGAATGAGACGTCAATGCAACAACAATTCGACTTGATAATTGTTCTCTATGTTTGGCTTGTTGTTGAAGTCCTATTTATAGGCATTCTTGGAAAAAGTGTCCGTTTGACACATGCAAGGGCGCGTGTCTCTCACTTCCGTGAGTGAACAACTTTTGTCCTTTTTCCTGAAAATCTGCTGCACAAAAGTTGGTGCTGCAGTCTTTGAATAGTTGACAGTCCAATAGGGTGGCTTCTCCGTACGTTTGAAAGTGCTTATCACATTTAATGCTCTTATCAACATTTAATGCCTTTGAATTAAATGCCCGTTGGTATTTAATGCTTTGAGAATATTTGCATTAAAACTCCTTCTGGACTTAGAAATAAATTTAGGTGAAATTACTTCTATCCTGTAAGGTAACGCTTAATATAGCTGATCAATTGGACGCTTGGAGACTTTATCTTCATTCAGAAATCAGGCGCTTGAGTCTTCAAACTTTACCACTAATAAACTCACTCAGAAATTATCAGACGCTCAGCCTAAGACTACTTAGCCTAACAATCTATAATAAAAATAAAACAAAGCCTATTACAAAGCTAACGCTTCAAAGCTGAAAAACAAACTTACATATTTTTGGGGTCTACAAAGGTCCTAATTGTTATCATCAAAACATCTAATATGAAATTCCTAACAATTTCCCCCTTTTTGATGATGGTAATACTTACTCTTTTATAGTTCAAGAGTTAGATAGCCAAAAAAAAGTTAGCTTTGATTAGATAATGTTAGTTAAAGTTAGTTACGCTTCAACGAGATGTTTCAGCTGAAAAATGCATTTTATATATATCGAGAGTTACAAGCATTTTTACAACTTAAACACAAAATATGAGAGACAAGAATATAGATAATGCAAATCAAAAAGCATTAATGACTTAATCTAACTTTGTATCACTTGGGCATTTCAGTTCGGATAGCTTCAGTCAGATTGTCTTCCAAGGTCATCATCGCTTCATGATCTTTGTTGATTATGAGCTTATTTTCTTCTTGTTGTCTCTTCTTGAAGAAGTTAAAGTGTTTGTCCCAATCCGTTGGATCGATACCGATATACCTTAGACAAATTCTGAAAGTTAGGACAAATTCAGACATCTGCCTCTCTTCAGCTAAAATTTTGGGATCTGAAGAGTCTGGAATGGATGTTCTTTGAAGAGGGATGTCGAACTGTTCTAACATTGCTCTTGTAGGTATTGGTAGATTTGGATATAGTGCTCTTGGAGGTTCCTTTAGTGATCTACTAGGCGCTCCAGAGTCACTTACTTTTAAAGCAGTTATCCAGGATGGGAGACTTAGCGCAGAAGGAGAGGTTAAGACTTGACGCTTGAGAGACATAGGTTCTTGAGCTCTTGAACTCGACGTTTTCCTCTTTTCTCCTTTCTTCTTCTCTTCCCCCTTATTGCCATCATCAGACTTCAGAAAGTGATCTGTGAGTAAACTGACCTGATGAGCAATCTGAGACATAGAATCTGTGATGTCGTCCAGACGCTTGTCGAAACATTCCTGCAGGGTGAGGAGCTTGGCACTGGTAGCATCATTCAGAGAAGTCTCAAGGGTTTGAGGCGCTTTTCAAGTTCTTCTTTCATGGCAAGTTGGTTTGCTTGAGAGGCATCATGCATTTCTTGAAAGTCTTGTTTGCACTCACCAACAGCCGCTTGAGCTGAACTACGCATATGAGCAATCTGAGCGCTCATAACGTGAGTCTCAATTTTTGCCAAATCATCCTTAATCCAGTGATGGGATTCTTCGTTCTGAGCAGCATGGGCACTGATATTCTCCAAAACGGATTTGAGCATAGGACCGAAGGATTGACTCTCATCTGATTGAACCGCTTGAGGAGCCGGTCGCTTGAACCTCGATGAGTGTTTGAGAGAGTCAATAAGAACTTGATATGCGGGATCAAAGACAGTACCTCGTATGTCAAGAGAAAGATCCTCAACAATATCATCAGCAACGGGTTCAGGAGCGTCAGAAAGATCCTCTGGTGGAGACGCTTGAACGGGTTCTTCAGCAGACGCTGGAATACTAATGACTTCAGATGTGAACGCTTCAACTGACTTAGCAGGCGCTTCCTCAAGCGTTGACTCAGGTTGACGAAAGTCATCGAATTGGAAGTTCTAATTTGCTAAATCGGCATAAGAAGTGGACGCATCTTCCAAAAGTTCCGTGAGTCTGGATCTAGTCACACAAGTTCCGGAAATGAATGTGCGAAGGGGACTATCAATGGCCCTGATGTGCATTGGACCAATGATATCTAGCACATGATTCGGAAAGACTTTGGACGGAGCTTGATAGATGGAAAAGATTGAATCTGGGTAGTAATCTCTGGAAAATCCAATCAAGTAGTCAGAAGGAAGAGACTGGAGACGCTGATCCTCAGGCACGTAAGTAGCGTACTACTCTTCTAAGTATGCATAGATTGCTTAAGCTAGTCCCTAATTTCTCTCAAGCAGTGAGAGGACAAACTCATAATGATTGAGTACCTCTGTACGGATAGAAGGGAGCAAAAGATATCCTCGGAAAAAGTTGATTACGGAGCCGTTCCATTGTCGGAGATTGGCAGTGAAGATTTTGTCGAACAGAGATAGGGGCGTCATAATCTTCACCATCAAATTGAAGTTATCCTCGCAGTGGCTCGGAGCAAAATTCAAGCACGATACAAAAGAGGTACCACTGGAAGATGTTTGAGCGTTGAAGAGTAGAGGAGTATTGGACAGTCGGTGAAGCTCTTGACGCAGACACTGCTCAATTTGATGTCTAACGAGTGGGAGCTTTAGAACAGGTCCAATTCTCTGTTGACGCTTCTTCAGGAAATACTTGGTGAACTGACGCTTCTTGTCATGCATGCATATGCCAAATAAATGGGGAGCTTGGACTAACTCTGAGAATGTATATTTGTGTCCCACATACGCTTCAACCCAGTTAACTTCATTCATGCAGTAATCTGTTCCAGCATTGACCATAGCGCGAATGCCTTCATGATGAATATCTCTGATAGATTCAAAGCGATATCTATCAGTCTGATAGTTGGCATTCCAGACGCTGTCAAAATATGCATCAGCTTCAGTCTGAATCAAATCTGTCAATGATTCGAGACGCTCACCGACATGAACTGCTTTATTCTTCCACAGGCGAAGTGGATTGACTGAAGATAGATTTTCAATACTATTAGCAGTCTGAGGAAAGTGTGTGTAGCATTCTCTGTTCAATACTGCCTCTGATGGATTGAGAAAGCTAGGACGAAGAGGCTCATACACCCGACTATTGTAATCTCTTAGGGCGAAGCCTGTACTCCTGTTGTGGCTAAAATCGAGATAATATGCCAAGTCCACATCACATCTAGGAGTCCTTCCTCCTTGTCTGTCTTGTTGAAGAATAAGAGAAGACGGTATTTGACCAAGGTTTTTCCAAGTTCAATGGCTCTATAGAACTTTCTCTCAATTTCGGTCATCTCAGTGTTAAACACGATATCCTTGATTTTATTGTCGTCGTCAGTCAACAGGGCAATTTCATTCTCAGCAGCAATGTATTTTTCTTCATTGTATCCTGCAGGAATGAAATCTTCTTTGAGTGTTGGAGGCATGTATTTGATCGAATGATCAATCGTCTTCAGCGGGTCCAGTTGGAAAAAGTGCCTAGGCGCTGGAATGTCTTCAACAACGCTCTGACCTTCTGAGCGTGCCTCTATTATCGCCTGAATAGGGATTGATGTTTGAACCTCTTTAGTAGCAGGTTCCTCAGCTTCAATTGCAGCAACTTTTACGGCAACATCTTTAGCAAGAGCCACAACTTCTGTCATCTCAACGTCTAGGAGGACATCTGTTGATGCTTCAGCAGCGGCTGGAACTATAGCTGTAACAAAAGAACTATCCTCTATAAGAGCAGGATCTTCTACAGATGTAGGGATAGAAATGTTGTGGGAAGAAATAAACTTACCCTGAGAACTTGTCTCAACAGCAATACTTTGAGCGCTTAACTCAACAGCAACTTGAGCACTTGGCTCTTCAGGAACAGGAGCAGCCCGAAGCTTGCTTGTCCTGGAACGCTTGAATATTTTCTTCACGTTGACTCCTTCAACGAGCTTAAGCGCTTGAGCAGGAGGAGCAGCAGCTGGTTCATCGAATTCGATTTGTTTGATGATTCCTTCCAGCTTCCTCCGCTTTAGAGTTAACTTGTCCTGTGCATCCTCATCAGTTTCCTCATCATCTTTCTGAGGAGCAGGAACAGCTTGTACCTTGGGCTTTCTAGGAGCCCTCTTCTTGGTAACAGCCGGACGCTTCACGGCTTCTTCTGGCACTGGACGCTCCACTTCCTCATCGGACGCTTGACGTACTTCCAGATGCTCAGATAGTGGTTTAGCAGCACCACCAATTTTGGGAGGATTAAAGAGATTATTAAGAATCCTTCTTCCCAGCAACTTGGTCTTATTCAACGGGAGACCAGACGAGTATACACACTGTGATTTGTACAGCAGGTCACTTAAAACAAGCCCATAAAGTTTATTCGAGGCGCTTAAACAGTTCTGAAACCTTCCAAAAATGTACTCACTCCAATTGATTTTGATGTTGAGGATTATAGCAGTCATCATTTGAAATTGTACTGGGTTCACCTTATCAAAGGTTCCCACTCGGCATTCTATGATCTTGCTGCAGAAATCAGTCAACAATCGGTATTTGGATACCAGTTCTTTCTTTTCAAAATACTGAGTGTATGGTACATCGTCGTACGCACTCATGGTTGTCCATGCTTCCTGATTTGTTTTAAAGTAACACAATCCAATGCCTCACCCTCATTTGGAAGATTGAAGTTCTTGGCAATGGAGGCAGCAGACAGAATAAATTCCTTGGGAGACTCCTTCTTAGATAAGGGAATTAGACAAGAGATAGACTTCTTGTCCTCTGAAAGTTTAGCAGTATTCCAGAAGGTGTCGACTTCAGTCAGAAACAAATAGGAGTATTGGGTCAAGAAAGGTTTAAGTCCAGCTTTGACGACCATGTCCATCATGTCTGTTAGATTGATCTGAGGTTGTTCATAAAGGAATTTCCAGTCGACAACAAGGCCTTCAGTAACCTTGATGGTAAGTTCGGCAAAAGTAGACGAAGATTTCTTTGGTGCCATTTTTAGTGAAAGAGATGAACTGAGATTTTCTTTTGCTTTGAGAGAAAGAGAATAAATTTTGCAGATATGTTTGAGTAAAAGTGAATGGTCTTTCTGCAGAAGTTATTTTTTAAATGACACAGTAAAGAATTTTTGAAACTTGTGTTCTCTAGTCTCTGTAGGATTTAGACACGTGTAACGACTTTTGAATCTCAGCCATAAATTTATTAACTGTGGATGCGAGTTTTGTGTAATAGAGAGAAGTTACATTTGGTAATTCTCATATATAAAGATTTAACATCCGAGTTAAAATTTTAAAAACGTTTGGCATTTTCAGAGTGTAACACACGAGCCTGTTTGTACACTGACACGTACACAAACACGTACTATCTCTGAACAGTCATTTTGAAAAAGAAACTTTTGATTACCCGCCAGTTTGATGTGATAGAAGCGTGCGAGTAGAGTACAAAATAGACTTTTGAGTCTACCCACTACTTCGAAAGAAGATTGTAAACTTTATGCATGGCTTGTAAAAATATATTTTTATATTAAGAGTTGAAAGAAATTGGATCAACGCTTAACTGATACCACACTTGTTGGTATATAAAAATTAGACGCTTAGGATTGAAAAGACTTTTATGTTTGAGCGTCCAATATTTTATGCATAAGTAATACTGAGCGTTGATGATCATGCATCTAAAAATTTTGATCATTGACTCTTGTAGTTATGGTCAAGTACAACTTTAAGGTTCCCCCTAAATTTGATAACTTGTACCAGTTAGGAAAAATCTTTTAGACACAAATTAAGTAGATTCCCCCTAAATTATATGTCTAATAAAATATGATGCAAAATGATTAAGCGTTTAAATCAATCATACCTAATTCACTTCTCAAAGTGAGAAAACGTTGTTCGTTGAGTGCTTTGGTGAAGATATCTGCCAATTGTTTGTCAGTTCCAATAAAGTGCATGGAGATATCTTTCTTTTGAACGTGGTCATGAAGAAAATGGTATCTAATGTCAATGTGTTTGGTTCTGGAATGAAGAACAGGGTTTTGAGTCATGGCTAGAGCGATTGGGTTATCACAATGAATGGGGGTTGGACCTAGGATTATTCCATAATCTCTAAATTGTTGCCTCATCCATAATAATTGTGCACAACAACGTCCTACAGCTACATACTCAGCTTCGGCTGTGGAGGTGGCTATGCATTGTTGTTTCTTGCTATGCCATGAAACTAACCTATCACCTAGAAATTGACATGTTGATATATGTCAATTTTACACACGATTCGCCCCGTTTAGCAAATTGATTTTGATGGTTTCTTTGATAATTTGATCACATATGATGCTTTGATCTTTGTTTTCTCATATTTTATAGAATAACATAACATTTGGAGGAAAAGAACAAGGATTGAAGGTAAATCATGCATATAGAGAAAAACTGTCTGCGCAGTGCTAGAGTTTATGGAATAGCTTTCTCTACACATGTCCAAATTACACACTTGGTACACCAATGGAAACATAAGTGCCAAAGGTACATTTCTTATGTTGAAGACAAAGATCAGATATGTAAGAAAGGAGGTTAAAAATCCATCGGAAGAGACGTCTTACGATGGAGTTTTCTCATTCAGTGACTTGTGAGACAATTTTATCATCTTTAACGTTTGATTTTGGATTTGGTGTCTTCTTGAAAGTTGTATATATTTGTTTTAGGATTCTATAGCAACTTGAATCAGATTATTCCGACATTGGTAGAGAAATTTATACATATTTTACCAAAACTGGACGGAGCAGCAGGGGAACGCCGCGGCGTTCACCACTCAACGCCGCGGCGATGATAAGCAGAATGGAACGCCGCGGCGTTCGAGGCGGCGGACCATTTAGGTTAAAACACAGGAGAGACACTTGAGAGCAGCCAAATACCAAAAGGGAGGAGAGAAACACTTTGGAAAGAAGATTGAAAGTCATAACGTCTCCTTGAAGCCCCGGATTCGCAAGACGACGGAGAATTCAACGAGGGATCAAAATCATCACGCTTATTCTGGAGTTTTTACATCTTTATTTCTTAACTTTGTCCAACTCTCTAATATGATTTGTATGATTCAGATCCGTACTTAAGACATGAATATGAGCTAAACGCATATGATTAAGGCCGTGGCTAGGCCGTTTATGTTATTTTGATTGTTCTTGCTTTGGTTTTTATTGGATTAATGTTGGTTTTAGTTATGTATTCAATAGTTGATCTCAATGCTTCACTTGTTTGATCACCAAGTGTTCGATAAAATGCCTAGGTTAGAGATCGAGAGATAATAACCTAGGGAAGATATAAACATTGAATACCCTATAGTTAAACCGACTAGAGATAGACTCGGTTTCTTTAGGTGGCTTTCCATTCACGTGGGGAATTCCTAGACCTTAAATGCATCTTTGTTAAGACGGGTTTTCATATAGAGATATATAGGAAATCGTTAACTAAGGTAGGGTTGTTATGCCAAGAGATTGGGTAGTACGTACGTTAGGGAATTTCGCCTTGGCTAAATCCATCTAATAATCCATTAGAACCTTAATCACAATCGAAATACATACATGGTTGAACCATGTGCCTTAATCGCTTCTCTCCATTGCTTTCTCCCTTTGTTTGGTTTGAAGTTGCCTTAGTTTGTTTTCTTATTTTGATAATTAGTTAAATCAACCTCTTATCGACCAATCTAACTTAGAAAAGAATAATACAGTAGTCTTGGTACTTAGATAGTAGTTGTCCCTGTGGAGACGATAAACCCGGACTTAACGTCCACTTTATTACTACACACGACTAGTACACTTGTTGTGCATACACGTAAGATTCTGTCGTGTAGTATAGTGGTATGTATTCCCGCCTGTCACGCGGGTGACCCGGGTTCGATCCCCGGCAACGGCGCTAAAAACTTGACACGACAGAATCTTACGTGTATGCACAGCAAGTGTACTGGTCGTGTGTAGTAATAAAGTGGATGTTAAGTTCGGGTTTATCGTCTCCACAGGGACAACTACTATCTAAGTACCGAGACTACTGTATTATTCTTTTCTAAGTTAGATTGGTCGATAAGAGGTTGATTTAACTAATTATCAAAACAAGAAAATAAACTAAGGCAACTTCAAACCAAACAAAGGGAGAAAGTAATGGAGAGAAGTGATTAAGGCACATGGTTTAACCATTTATGTATTTCGATTGTGATTAAGGTTCTAATGGATTATTAGATGGATTTAGCCAAGGCAAAATTCCCTAACGTGCGTACTACCCAATCTCTTGGCATAGCAACCCTACCTTAGTTAACGATTTCCTATATATCTCTATATGAAAACCCGTCTTAACAAAGATGCATTTAAGGTCTAGGAATTCCCCACATGAATGGAAATCCACCTAAAGAAATCGAGTCTATCTCTCGTCGGTTTAACTATAGGGTATTCAATGTTTATATCTTCCCTAGGTTATTATCTCTCGATCTCTAACCTAGGCATTTTATCGAACACTTGGTGATCAAACAAGTGAAGCATTGAGATCAACTATTGAATACATAACTAAAACCAACATTAATCCAATAAAAACCAAAGCAAGAACAATCAAAATAACATAAACGGCCTAGCCACGGCCTTAATCAAATGCGTTTAGCTCATATTCATGTCATAAGTACGGATCTGAATCATACAAATCATTTTAGAGTGTTGGACAAAGTTAAGAAATAAAGATGTAAAAACTCCCGAATAATCGTGATGATTTTGATCCCTCGTTGAATTCTCCGTCGTCTTGCGAATCCGGGGCTTCAAGGAGACGTTATGACTTTCAATCTTCTTTCCAAAGTGTTTCTCTCCTCCCTTTTGGTGTTTGGCTGCTCTCAAGTGTCTCTCCTGTGTTTTAACCTAAATGGTCTATTTTATAGACCATTTCTGCCACCTCGAACGCCGTGGCGTTGGGTGTTGAACGCCGCGGCATTCCATTCTGCTTATCATCGCCGCGGCGTTGAGTGGTGAATGCCGCGGCGTTCCCCTGCTGCTCCGTCCAGTTTTGGTAAAATATGTATAACTTTCTCTACCAATGTCGGAATAAGCTAATTCAAGTTGCTAGAGAATCCTAAAACAAATATCTACAACTTTGAAGAAGACACCAAATCCAAAATCAAACGTTAAAGATGATAAAATTGTCTCACAAGTCACTGAATGAGAAAACTCTATCGTAAGACGTCTCTTCCGATGGCTTTTCAACCTCCTTTCGTACATATCTGATCTTTGTCTTCAACATAAGAAATGTACCTTTTCCACTTATGCTTCCATTGGTGTACCAAGTGTGTAATTTGGACATGGTTAGAGAAATCTATTCCATAAACGCTAGCACTGCGCAGACAGTTTTTCTCTTTATGCATGATTTACCTTCAATCCTTGTTCTTTTCCTCCAAATGTTATGTTATTCTATAAAATATAAGAAAACAAAGGTCAAATCATCATATGTGATCAAATTATCAAAGAAACCATCAAAATCAATTTGCTAAACGGGCCGAATCGTGTGTAAAATTGGCATATATCACATGTACCACTAGTGCTTTTACGATCTATTTTGCAGCATGCAAAATTTGCATCTAAGTAACCAATTAGTTCAAAAGGAGAATCCCTAGGATACCATAAGCCCACATTCTGTGTGCCTTTAAGGTATTTAAGGATCTTCTTGGCAGCAATTAAGTGTGACTCTTTAGGATCAGCTTGAAATCGTGTACACATGCATACCGAAAACATAATATCAGGTCTACTAGCAGTAAGATAAAGAAGTGATCCAATGATACCTCTATAATTAGTGATATCAACTTTCTTTCCACTTTCATCTTTATCTAGCTTAAGCGTTTGGCTCATTGGAATTTTTGAATATGATGCATTTTCCATACCAAATTTGTTAATCATATCTCGTGTATATTTAGCTTGGTGAATAAATATTCCATTAGGGAGTTGTTTAACTTGTAATCCTAAGAAGAAAGTTAATTCACCCATCATGCTCATTTCAAATTGTTCTTGCATCATTTTCGAAAATTTCTCACACAGACGCTTGTTAGTAGAACCAAATATAATATCATCAACGTAAATTTGGACTAAGAGAATATCTTCGTTACTGGTAATTTTGAATAACGTTGTATCAACGCTGCCTTTTGAAAAGCCTTTACCAATAAGAAAGATAGAGAGAGTGTCATACCATGCTCGGGGTGCTTGCTTAAGCCCATAAAGTGCTTTGTCTAGCTTGTAAACCATACCCTTATCATGATTGTTGATGAATCCTGGTGGTTGCTCCACATATACTTCTTCTTGGATTTTACCATTCAGGAAGGCACTCTTCACGTCCATCTGATACACCATGAACTTGTTGAACGCTGCATACACTAGAAACATGCGGATTGCTTCAAGACGAGCGACAAGAGCGTATGTCTCATCAAAGTCAATACCCTCCTCTTGGCAATATCCTTGAGCTACGAGTCTGGCTTTGTTTCTTATCACAATGCCGTTCTCATCCATCTTGTTTCTATATACCCATCTAGTTCCAACAACTCCTTGGTGAGTTAGCCTTGGTACTAGCATCCGAACTTTATTTCGTTCAAACTGATTAAGCTCTTCTTGCATAGCTTCAATCTAGCTTGGGTCGCTTAGCACTTCACCCACTTTCTTAGGTTCTATTTGAGATAGAAAGCTTGCGAACATAGCCTCATTGAACGTAGCGGCTCTAGTCCTAACAGGCGGTTCAATATCTCCAATAATCTGCTCAGGTGGATGATCACGCAGCCATAGTCTGTCTGGTTGAAAGGGGTTAAGAGGTTGAACAGGCGCTTGAGGATCATACGCTTGACTACCTTCTTGCGTAGGTGCTCCAAGTTCACAATTCCTTGTATGCTCTTGATGATCACTCTCTTCATGATCATCAGCATTTCTTACATGATTATCCAGAGTAATTTAACGATTAATCTTAGGAGGTGGCACTGAGATCTCATCATCGTCGTCAGTATCTTCATCAATAGTAATCTTAGA
Organism: Buddleja alternifolia; assembly: GCA_019426215.1. Lineage (NCBI taxonomy): Eukaryota > Viridiplantae > Streptophyta > Magnoliopsida > Lamiales > Scrophulariaceae > Buddleja > Buddleja alternifolia. The sequence goes on along the minus strand of CM033395.1, from coordinate 17,200,283 downwards.
CGCTTGATGACATAGATTTTCAACTCCTACATCATTTATATTAACCTTACTCGGTTCTTGGTTAGCATCATCAAAAACAACATGAATAGATTCCTCAACCTTCGATTTGATCTTATTGAGGATGCAAAAATTCTTTCCATTCTTGGCATAGCCTAGAAAGATTCCCTCATCCGCTTTAGGATCAAATGTCTTTAGGCTTTGGGATCCATTATTATGAATAAAGCACTTAGAACCAAAGACGTGAAATTATGAAACATTTGGCTTACGTCCCTTCCACAGTTCATATGGAGTTTTCCCATGCTGTTTGTTGATCATGCAACGGTTTTGAGTGTAACATGCAGTGTTGATTGCTTCGGGCCAAAACCTAGGAGCGAGCTTGGATTCTACTAACATAGTCCTAGCGGCTTCCTTAAGCGTTCGGTTCCGACGCTCAGCATCACCATTTTGTTGGGGAGTTTTGGGAGCTGAAAATTCATGATGTATTCCATTTTCTGCACAAAACTTCTCAACAATCTTGTTAGTAAACTCAGTACCGTGATCGCTTCTTATTCTTGGAACCTTAAGATTTTTCAATATTTGAAGTTGTCGAATAAGTGTTGTTAACTTGTCACATGTTTCATCTTTGGATGAAAGAAATTCCACCCAAGTAAATTGAGAGAAATCGTCTACTATCACCAAAGTATACTTTTTACCGCTTACACTAATCATTTGAACAGGTCCAAACAAATCCATGTGAAGTAGTTCAAGTATTCTAGAGGTAGATAGATGAGGTTTTCTCTTAAACGATGATTTAACTTGTTTACCCATTTGACAAGCGTCACAAAGGCGATCCTTATGAAATGGTCCATTTGGTAATCCCTCTATAAGATTTTGGCTTATAAGCTGAGAGATTGTCTTAAAGTTGAGATGATTCATTTTTCTATGCCATAACCAACCCATTTTAGATTCATTTTTAGCAACAAAACATGTTGGGTTGTTATCAAGTGTTGAACCCCAATCTACCAAATATACATTGTTAGATCTTTTTCCTTTCAATTTAGTAAACTTAGTCTTAGCGTCATTTATATAGCAACAGTCACTTGAGAATATGACTTCAAAGCCTTTATCACAAAATTGACTTATGCTTAATAAATTGTGCTTCAGACACTCAACATAATAAACATCACTTATCATGGTGTTCCCCCTATGCACAGTACCTATACCTTTGGTTTTACCTTTGGAGTTGTCACCAAATACAACCTAAGGACCATTGGCAGCTTGATAGTTGATCAGAAGATCTTTGGAACCAGTCATGTGCCTTGACGATCCACTATCAAAGTACCACACAGATGTATCGGCTCTAGCTCTAGGTACCTACAATCAAAAGGGAAGTTCTATTTCTGTTCAAGTACCCATTGTTGCTTGGGTCCTTTAACATTAGTAACATTGTTAGTTTGAATTAGAACTTTAGGAACCCATATTTGCCTAGTCTTCATTGTAGGAATACTGGCCTTTTTGGGTTTCACAACGTGTTGTGTGTGATTTTTGGGTGTATAATAATAATATCCTTGATTATAATGGTAGACATAATCATAGTCATAATCATAATCATCATAGTATTGATAATATGATCTTGACTGTCTTGGATATTGACGATGGTATTTCCTTGGCACTGACTTGGGTTGCACTTTTGGTGCTGGACGCTTAGCGCTTGATTCACAGTGGTCAGTCTTATCTTTAGCCTTTTGAGCGTTTAGATAAACCCGTCTTTGTGAATCATTTGCTTTAGCCTTACCCTTGCCTGAGTTAGCTTTGACTTTCTCATTTGGCCTCTTACCATTGTCACTAGGTTCATTTTGTGTTTGACCTTGTGAACCTTTTTCAACAAAGATAACACCCTTTCCTTTGTTGTTTGCCGTAACATTAGATTTATTGGGTTGTTTACCGAGTTTATCGCATCCTAAACCGGTCTTCCCACCAAATAATCTAGTTACTTCAGTCACATTATCCAACTTTCTAGAAGCTTTTGATAATGATGAGATGAGCTGCTCTGATTTAGCAAGTCTAGCGATCAAATCAGCTTCTCTCTTGACTATTATATCAATATCGCTTTTTAATTGAATAATTTCACTCTCAAGTGATTGGTTCTTCTCAATGCACTATTGCTGAACTCGCAACTCTGCTTTGAGCATCACTTTATCTCTTGTGAGTGATGAGATAATAGCGAGATCATTTTGATATATTTTGGTGGCTTCTTGACATTCATTGTAGTATTCTTTGACTTTGTCAAGTAATTCATCATAAGAAAGAGAAATAGATAATTCATTGATTACCTCAGGAGATGCTTTATCATCTCTGGCCATGAGACATAAGAGCGCTGAGTCATCTAATGGCTCATCATCATCGCTACTCTCTTCTGATGATTCTAAATCTCCAGGTGCGGATGCTGGTTCTGATTCCGCTAGCAAACCTTGTTGACGAAGGTTGCTCCTGAATTGTTTTCTATCCAAGTAATCTTGTCTTGAGGGCTTGGATACGTTTGGATAAGGGCAATTTACTTGGTAGTGCCCTGGTTTCCTGCAATTGTAACGAAGATTAGTTTTCATTTTTTGTTCATTCATTAACCTTGCAATGTGTGGTTTTGAGACCACGGGCGCTGAGAGATTTTGAGTAGACGCTTGGTACTGAACAGGCGCTTGGGGTGAAGGAACAGAATACTGAAGCGCTTAGTACTATTGTTGTACTGGAGCGGGAGCTTGATATGAACTTTGTCCTTGATGCTTAGGACTATTTCCTTTCTTTTCATATCTCAAGAACTTTCTGAATCTATTTAGCAAGGACAACTCTTCTTCCTCACTGATATCTGAAGCCTTTCCTTTATTACCCGATTTACCCTTGATTGATGCTATAAGCGCTCCATATTCAATCACCGGACTACTCACAACATCACTAGCAGAATTCAACTCGAACTCAAATGCTTTGAGCTCTGAAAAGGCGTCTTCTGGAGTTAGGAGATCCAACATATTTGATTCTCTCATAGCGGTTGTCTTCATCAAGAATTTACTTAACCACCATTTCTCGATTCTGCAAATCCATTCCCAACGATGTAAGTTTTGTAACTAGAGCTGTAAATCTTATATCTAATTGCTCTAAAGTTTCATTGGGTAGCATCTTAAATCCGTTAAACTTTTCCTTGGCAATGGAAAGTTTGTTTTCTTTGATCTGAGCTGAACCACACAAATTGTAGCCAACTTATCCCATATTTCTTTAGTGGTTTTGCAAGACTTGATCTTGTTGAATAAGTTGTCATTATCACCAATAGCCGTATATAGAGCATTACGACCAACATTGTCCAAATTAGCTCTTCGACGCTCATCTGGAGACCATTCTTGTTTTGGTTTCTCAACGTAACCATCGGGAGTTTCTTCCGTGGCTCCAGGCGCTCTTGTGATAACTTTATATATTTTGATTGGCCCATCTGAAATAATATCACACATGTCATCATCACATGAACAAAGATATGTAAATGCTTTGACTTTCCATGTGTCAAAATTTGACTCAGTTAGTTTGGGAATTTTAGCAAATGCCATAACGAAAATTTTAAAAGCAACTAGATTTTGAAAAAGGATCTAAACAAGCAGTTATGCTTGGAAATTTTAAAATTTCAACTTTAACCGCTCTGATACCACTTGTTGGTCCCAAGTGGCATACGAAAGGGTCTAGAAGGAGGGGGGGTTGAATAGACCCTGAAGTCTTTTTCGACTTCAAAAGATTTCTTATTAAAATGGTTTTTGGACACTTGAAATAGTAGACGCTTGAAGTGTCTAACGCTTGACTTAAGCGTTCACTTAAAATATAGGCGCTTTGGTGAAGCGTCTAACGAAGACTGTTTTTATAAAGTTAACTTAGATTTCAAGAATTGAATACTACAACCAAATAGGTTTGAGCGTTCACTTCTTTGATCAGTGTTAGCACAACGGAATGATTTTTGTAGTCTTCTTTTAAAAGCTTTAGCATCACAAGAAGTGTCTTAGTTGCTTAGCGTTTGATTGTGTTTTACTTAATAAGTTTATGCAATGATATAATAGATAAGAGAATTGACTGAAAAGTAAATGACACAATATTTGTAAGGTTCGTTAGGTGGTGTAATCCCAACTACGTCCTTCTTCTCCTCGAACACTTGGAGGCAATCCACTAAAATGATTCTCAAAGAATCACACAGAATCTTCTACAAATTAGGGAGAGATGGATGTCGATGACTTGAGCTCCTTGATCACACAGATTTCTGCTCCAAATCACTTCAATCCCCTTGCTTCTTTCACCCAGAAATATGGCAAGTATCCAACTTCGACTTCACACAGATCGCGAGGCTTGGATAGGGGTTTTTCTAACAGGTTTGTTTGATTTTGATAAAGTTCAAACAACTAGGAATATCTCAGTAGTAATGTGAGTTTCTCCGAAAAGAATGTTTGAGATATTGGGTTGACTGTCTCAGGATTTGAAGAAAAGCAAAGAGAATGTTTTCTTGAAAGTTTGGCTTTTCTGAGATTGTAAGGAATGAGACTTCAATGCAACAACAATTCGACTTGATAATTGTTCTCTATGTTTGGCTTGTTGTTGAAGTCCTATTTATAGGCATTCTTGGAAAAAATGTCCGTTTGACACATGCAAGGGCGCGTGTCTCTCACTTCCGCGAGTGAACAACTTTTGTCCTTTTTCCTGAAAATCTGCTACACAAAAGTTGGTGCTGCAGTCTTTGAATAGTTGACAATCCAATAGGGTGGCTTCTCCGTACGTCTGAAAGTGCTTATCACATTTAATGCTCTTATCAGCATTTAATGCATTTGAATTAAATGTCCGTTGGTATTTAATGCTTTGAGAATATCTGCATTAAAACTCCTTCTGGACTTAGAAATAAATTCAGGTGAAATTACTTCTGTCCTGTAAGGTACCGCTTGATATAGCTACTCAATTGGACGCTTGGAGACTTTATCTTCATTCAGAAATCAAGCGCTTGAGTCTTCAAACTTTACCACTGATAAACTCACTCAGAAATTATCAGACGCTCAGCCTAAGACTACTTAGCCTAACAATCTATAATAAAAATAAAACAAAGCCTATTACAAATCTAACGCTTCAAAGCTGAAAAACAAACTTACATATTTTTGGGGTCTAACAAAGGTCCTAATTGTCATCATCAAAACATCTAACATGAAATTCCTAACAGACTGTCAATGAGTGAATACCCATGTGATGAACAGATACAAGCCGTGTTCGAACATATTAGTCCAACTGACACGTCTATGATATAAGTTCCCACTACCATTTCCATAGTGTACGACTGGCACTTTCTCTGTCGAAACTTACATCATACAAGTCTTTATTCACTATTGATGCCCAATCAATATTTCTTAGACTTGCGAACCCTTTTAGATGTCAAGGGTCAAACCATTCTAGTGTCTTTCCTCCTATCCCATAGGAGGTAGACGGTTCGCCTTGTCATCAAGGACTTTACGTTGTTTATTCACACCTTATAAATGCCTATAAGAAAACAACAATCAACTGCCTTATATTAATAGAAAAACCATAGTTTAGTTACAATGTTTATGCCCTATAAATCTATCCTCTTTATGGCATTCGAGGGCATATACTCTAACACCTTGTTCAATAAAAACCCCTTCTTTTAATTTCCTTGTGCAAATAGAATTCTTCTTCCTCTTTTCCTTTCTTATCAAGATACCTAAAAAGTCTCCTCTTCTCCTAGCTATTTTCGAAAATAACTATAAATGTATGTGGATATATATTTCCTCCTCTTTCCTTCTTTTTCTCCCCAATTTTCGAAAATTCCTCCATAAAAATTCATCTTCTTTGCTCTTCTAGTCCCTTTAGGATTTGGAATAATTTCTTCAAGATATCTTTTTAGTCTTCAAATACAAGACTTCTCCCTTTATTTCTCTTCATAATTTTTGAAAAATGCAAGGCTTTATTCTCTCCATATTTTCGAAAATTTTAAGCCATGCAAGCGAGCACCCACGATTTTTCGCGTAATATTTTCTTGATAACTCTTCACATATAAATCTAGGTTTTTCATCATCTCTTTTGTCTTCATATTTTTAGCAATACCATGTCTTCTTTTGTATCGAGTAATTCATCAAACTTGTCTTCTCGTCATGAAAAATTAATCGAGGTGTCGTCTAGTGATAATGATTCTAGTGAAAGAACAAAAATAAGTGTTCCATTACCTCGTGTTCAACCCCTCTCGCCCAATAGGGAGTATGGAGCGATGGGTGATTCTATGTGGGATGAGACCTTGTCGGACGAGGATGTTTCCGGTGATGAAGTCTCGCTTGTAGTAACTGAGGAACAAATCCGTTTCGAGATGCTCAAAATAAATGAGGGTTTTCCATCATATGAGGTGTATTCTTCTCGTTTTTCGTTATTCAATGCTCAAAAATTAAGAAAACATTTACATCTTCCCCCGGGGTAAGAAATAATGTCCCCTCTCCCCAAGTTCGGTCAAACATGCCCCTTTTGGGCTGCTTTTTTGTTGCTCAAATTGAGGCTGATTTGAGCTTTCCAATACCTTCTTTTTATATTGACGTGTCCAACCGATATCAAGTGCCTTTATGCCAATTGTGTCCAAATTCTTTTAGCCTCATGGCAGCTTTCTTCATGGTGTCTTCTTTTAGGGGTGAAATTCCATCAGCAAACAAGTTTTACTCGTTTTTCCAACTCAAAAGTTAGAAAAAGGAGTTTTTTATTTTAATGCAGGGGTAGGGGTGCATTTCTTGACCGACAATTTCAAAACTCATGGTGATTGGAGACACCATTACATTTTTATTTCTTCTCCTTCTCCATGGTCATTCCCCAGTATATGAATAGAAGAGAGCCCCAAGTAACCCGGTTTTCTCCTAAAGATAGGCCTCTTTTTCATCAACGCATGTTGGATAGGTTGAATGAGCAAGTATATGACATCAAGGTCTTGATTGATGAGAACTTATTGAGGTATTTCCATTTGAGTTACAAGCATACACCACTGGGAAATAGCTTAAGTATACTTCTAAACAATATTACCTGCCCTTTACGAGTTTTTCGTATGCATATACATAAGATTTTCATTACTATATGTATCACTTCATTACTATCAATAAATACCTGGATTTAATTGAATGTCTCCTTGTTGCTGTTGTTAGGTGCCAATATGTTCAGTGCCCTTTTGAAGAGTAAGGGCAGATTACCACCCTCTGACGGGAATGCAAATGGAATGCCAATGGAATTAGGTCCAAGGAAGAGAGCTCCAAATACGCCTCCTATCCCCTTTGACGAGCTACCTGCCGGGGATGTTGATGGGAGAGACAAGAACGAACTCCCCTGGAAGGCCAAAGAGAACCCTCCTGTGCATGCTGATGGGAGAGGTCCTGAACGTCCTCATGACCAGCCTCTGCCTCAGCTGTCTTTTGAGCTTTCTAGTGCGAAGGCTTTCGACACTGCGGCACCTCCTGCCAAGAAGGCTCGTGATCACTCTACTCATCTTTCTAGTGACAGGGTTTCCTCCATTTCACTTTTCCTTAGTAGAAATAGAAAGATAGCTTGTGGTCAGCTATTAGGTCTAGCTTCGTCCAAAGATCGTTGTTATATGGGTGATTTTTCTGACTCTGCCTCATAGAGGAGTTTTCTTCCACCATGTTGTAGGTATATTCTTATTTTTTCTCATCATATGTGTTAATTTTGAAATGACATTCCTTTTGCGTCAGTTAGCTATTAGTTTCCTTATATGCTTTATTCGCAGGCGAGCATGCTTGGCGGTGATGCTATAGTTCAGCTTAGTCATAAACTAGCCAAGGTTATTGATGAAGCTAAGAAAAGTGCTAGTTATAAGGAACAGTTTACATCCAAATCAAAAGAATTAAAGGGGGAGCGTGTTTTGAGAAAGATCTTATCTGCCGAATTGGACCAGCTGATGAAGGATTTTGCAAAGTTTCGAGCAAGTCATGCTGATGAAGTAAGAAAAGAGCACCAGACAGCTCATCAGGAGGCCACTGAGAGTTTCGCCCTCTCCCCTGCCGGGCAAGTCCTTTTAGAAGCTTTTTACCAGCATAGGCAAAAGAAATATCTAAAGTCCAACGACTTTTTTAAATTATTGACGGGTTCAGCTCTCCCATATTAACACCATGGCTTTCGCTCTTACCTTAAGCAATTTGTGGAGGCTGGCATTTTGCCTCCAGGGATAGATTTTTCTTTCCTTAAGGAAACAACTGGATCCTCCCCTTGCTGGTGAAGAAACTCTTGAATACACCCCCACCAGCTATCCAGCCACCTGATCTGCCAGCTACTGGGATAGCTGATGAGATTGCCAGTAAGGCATCTGGAAAGGCCCCTAAGGAGACGGCTGATAAGATCATAGATAAGGTGTCTGCCAGAGCCCCTGATGATACTATTGCGGGTGGTCAGCCACCTGATAAGTCTTTTTTTAAAGTGACAGACGAGCTTGCTATTCCAGAGGCAAATGAGGAGCCTGAGTCCACTACCTTTATTTAGATTATTTGGATACTAGTTGCTTTCCCTTTCTGTATTTTGATTTTCCTGCAAGTACTTTGTAACATACTCACTTTCGAGGCATAGACATTAGTTTTTGTGTCATGCTCACTTTTGGGGCATGAGCTTTCCCTTTCTTTAAAATAATAATAAGAGATGTTTGTTTTTCACCTTTAGCATATGATTTTGATGGAGAATGCCAAATGCATGCAATTTCATTCATGGCAAATATATGCCTTTCATAGAAAATGTAATGTATAAATGTGAATTTATTCACTATATATACCTGCTATGCTACCTAGGGCTTACAAGCAGCCTTATAACAGGGCTTATGCCGCCTAGGGATTATGCAGTATCCTTCCTTCATTATTATTTTATGTGTTGCCTAGGGCTTAAACTGCCTTGTGGGCTTACACTGCCCAAGGCTTATGCAGTATTCTTCCTTCACTATTTTTTGTATGTTGCCTAGGGCTTAGGCTACCTTATAACAGGGTTTACACAACCTAGGACTTATGATTTCCTCCATCTTTGTTGCTGCCGAGGGCTTACAGTAGCCTGAAGTAGTCAATGTTAGGGCTTACGCCACCTAGGATTTTATGCTCTGCCTCTTATTTATTATTTTGTATGTTGCTTAGGGCTTATGCTGCTTTATAATAGGGCTTACATAGCCTCGGGCATATGTGTTCCCCCATCTTCGGTGCTACCGAGGGCTTACAGCAACCTGAAGTAGACAATGTTAGGGCTTACGCCGCCTGGGACTTATGCGATGTCTTTTATTCATTATTTTGTATGCTGCCTTATTACAGGGCTTACACCGCCTATGGCTTATGATTTTCTCTATCTTTGGTGCTGCCAAGGGCTTACAGAAGCCCGAAGTAGACAATGTCAAGTCTTACACAACTTGGGGCTTCTGCGATGTCTTTTATTTATTATTGTTTATGCTGCCTAGGGCCTATGCTGCCTTATAACAGCGCTTACACAGCCTAGGGCTTATGATTTCCTCCATCTTCGATGCTGCCGAGGTCTTACAGCAGCGTGAAGTAGACAATGTCAGAGCTTACGTTGATTGAGGCTTATGCAATGCCTTTTATTTGTTTTTGCAGCCTAGGGCTTAATGGCGGCTTGATGTCGGGGTTTACGCAGCCTAGGGCTTATGCTATATTTTTTGTTATCATTTGTGTGGCGACATAGGTTCTTGACATTTTAATCTTTATAAAGATCATAAGCATAATGATACCAGGATGAATAAACTTCATTATTTGTCGGTCTTATCAGGAGAAAACAAGCATACATTGCATGATTTTTATCACAGAAAATGGAAATCAACATTGGACTACTTCTAGATGCTTTCAAATCAAACATTTATTATTTTGGAAAAAGCAATAAAAATACTAACTTCATTGGGACAATCTTCCTCTCAACTGTAGAACTTCCTCAAGTTGTGCACATTCCACGACCCAGATAGCTTTCGGCCTTCCACATCCTCTAGCATATATGCACCACCACTTAGCACTTGTATCACCATGTAAAGGCCTTCCCATTTGGGCCCCAGCTTCCCCACCGACTTTAGAATATCGGCTCTCCTGAGGACTGTTGGGGTTTATAGCAATAAAACGCAGTGGAAAAATAAAATCCTAAGTGCTTCATCTCGATGTCAGTCACATGGCTCACATCGTATCCCATTTGAGAACGAATAAATAGGATCATTCCAAACCTTTTATGTTGTGAATACCGTACGAGTATAAACCTTTTATTCTTATATCCCAGTCAAGTGAGAGTCATGGTTTAGTCAAACTCATAGGACTTGACCATATGCTTAGCTCATAATGAAGCGAGGTCAATGAGTATACCTTCATGTCTAACATGAGTGTCTCTTGTGCTTTGGCCAAAGTAATTTAACCTCACTCATTCATGACTGCATAGGATATTTAGCTCATTCATTATGAGAGAATAAATCCCATTTTGCTAATCAGTTAAGATTGCTACTTGCCCATCAAGTCGCACTTCGAGGTCGATTCCACCAGCGAGTGAATTGGATCTAACTACTTTAATGACAGACTTGATTTCACAAGTACATCTTCAACTTGATTCCTCATGTCTAAGGTTCACGCGTACCTATCACAACTTATCAGTTTCATCATTGACTGTCAGTGAGTGAAAACCCATGTGATGAAACCGATGTGAGCCGTGTTCGAACATATCAGTCTAATTGAGATGTTTATGACATAAGTTCCCACTACCATTCCCATAGTGTTTGACTGGCACTTTCTCTGTCAAAACTTATATCATACAAGCCTTTATCCAGTATTGATGTCTAGTCAATACTCTCTTTGACTTGCTAACCAGTTTTAGATAATAAGGATCAAACTTTTCTAGTGTCATTCTTCCTAACCCATAGGAAGTAGAATGTTTGCCTTATTATCAAGGACTTTACGTTGTTTATTAAAACCTTACAAATGCCTATAAGAAAACAACAAGGTAAGGCCTTATATTACGAAAAGATATTGTTTAGTTATAAATCAATGCCCTATAAATCTATCCTCTTTATGGCATTTGAGGGCATACACACTAACAATCTCTCACTTGCACTCAATGCCATTTTCTATGGTATTTAATGCCCATCCCTTCTAGATGTTTTTCAAGCACCGTCTGTGCTAATGGCTTGGTCAATGGGTCAGTGACATTGTCAGCTGAGGCTATTTTCTGAACAGGTGTTTCTCCTCTTGAAACGATCTCTCTTATGATGTAATATCTCCTCTCGATGTGTCTGGACTTGTTGTAAGACCTAGGTTCTTTCGCCTGCGTTATTGCTCTGGTGTTGTCACAATAAAGTAGCAATGAGAGCTTTATGCTTGGAATCACTTGAATTTCTTCTATGAACTTCCTAAGCCAAATAGCCTCTTTAGCTGCCTCAGAGGCAGCTATGTATTCAGCCTCTGTTGTGGAGTCTGCGGTTGTGCTTTGTTTGGAACTTTTCCAAGTCACCGCCCCACCGTTGAGGGTGAATACAAATCCTGAGGTGGATTTCCGGTCATCGACATCTGATTGAAAATTCGAGTCAGTGTACTCGTCCACTCTCAAGTTACCACTCCCATAGATGAGAATCATATCCTTCGTTCTCTTCAGATACTTTAGGATATTCTTCACAGCTATCCAATGTTCTTTGCCAGGGTTTGCTTGAAATCGACTAACAACACTTACTGCATAAGCAATGTCAGGTCTAGTACACAGCCTTGTGTACATCAGGCTACCCACTTCAGATGCATAGGTTACAGTGCTCATCTCTTTTCTATTTTCCTCACTTTGAGGACACATAGATGTCGAGAGATGTATCCCATGCCTTATTTGCAGGAACCCTTTCTCAAAATCCTCCATCCTATATTTCTTTAAGACCTATTCTAAGTAAAGGGCTTGAGAGAGCCCTATCATTCTATTTGTTCGATCTTTGTAGATTCGAATCCCTAGAATATAAGTTGCCTCTCCTAAGTCTTTCATGGAGAAATTTCTCGAAAGCCATTTCTTAACAGTGGTGAGCATTCCTATATCATTCTCTATGAGTAATATGTCATCTACATATAACACAAGGAATGTTATCTTGCTCCCACTAACCTTCTTGTAAACACATGGCTCGTCTTCATTCTTAATGAAGTCAAATCCTTTGACAACCTCATGAAAACGTAGATTCCATCTACGAGATGCTTGCTTGAGTCCATAAATGGATCTCTCAAGCTTATACACCTTATGAATATTGTCCTCGGATACAAAACCTTTAGGCTGTTTCATATAGATATCATCTTCTAGGAATCCATATAGAAAAGCAGTTTTGACATCCATTTGTCATATTTCATAGTCTAGGTGTGCTGCTATTGTAAGTAGAATCCTTATTAATTTGATCATAGCCACTGGCGAAAAGGTTTCTTGGTAGTCAATTCCTTCTTTTTGACTACAACCTTTTGCTACTAGCCTGGCTTTGTAGGTGTCGACCTTACCATCAACACTAATCTTTCTCTTGTAAATCCATTGGCATCCAATTGGTTTTACCCCATCAGGCTGATTCACAAGTTTCCAGACTTGGTTTGAATGCATTGAATCATTCTTAGTTTGCATAGCTTCACACCATCTTGTAGCATCCACATCCACCATCGCTTGATCATAAGTGGAGGGGTCATCTCCATGACCCTTATCTAATACAGAATGAAGATCCAGTTCCCTCTGTACTAGATATCCATACCTCTCAGGCAGTTGAGGTACCCTACTTGATCTTCGCAATTGTGGTTGTGTTACAAAAGGTTTGGTTCTCACTTTCTGTGTAGATGTATCCATTGGAGTTTCATTTTGTTCTTCGAGAACAATCTTTCTACCAGCTCGTCCTTCTTAAATGAATTCATCCTCAAGAAAGTGGGCATGTAAAGCTACGATGATCCTCTGATCATCATGTAGGTAAAAGAGGTATCCTATTAAATTCTCAGGATATTCAATGAAACACCCTTTCAAGGATCTAGCCTCCAACTTGTCCACTTTAGTCTTTTTGACATAAGTCGGACATCTCCAAATCTTGATGTGATTAAGACTTGGTTTTCTATTTCTCCATATCTCATTTGGAGTCTTAGGAACGCACTTGGACAGACATCTATTTAAAATGTGTACAGCTGTAAGCAACATATAACCCCACAGTGAAATAAGTAAGTCAGTGTAGCTGAGCAAGGAGCAAACCATGTCCAACAGGGTTCGATATAGTATTACAACTCACCCCTCCAGTGACACCACAGTTAAATGGAGTAGCAAAACTCGTCGCTTATATATTCTCCTTCTCGATCAGATCGAAGAGTTTTTATATGTTAACCAGTTTGATTTTTCACTAAAGCTTTGAATTCCTTGAACTTTTCAATCGATTCAGACTTATGCTTCATCAAGTACACTAGACCATCTCTTAAATGGTCATCAGTGAATGTGATGAAGTAAAGGAAACCTCCTCGAGCCATTTTTCCAAATGGCCTACAAACATCAGTATGCACTAAACCTAAGATTTGTGAGTCTCTTTCAAAAGTCCCTGTGAATGGGGATCTAGCCATCTTGCCTTTGAGACAAGATTCACAAGTAAGGTAGGGATCCAATCCCAATAGACCAATTAGTCCATCTTTCTCCATTTTGTGAATTTTGTGTTCGCCGGCATGGCCTAGTCTAAGATGCCAGATCAATCTTTGGTTAATTCCCCGCCTACTACGTTTCTGTTAGAGTGTATGCCCTCAAATGACATAAAGAGGATAGATTTATAGGGCATTGACTTGTAACTAAACAATATCTTTTTATTATAAAAGAGACATTATCTTGTTGTTTTCGTATAGGCATTTGTAAGGTGTTAATAAACAACGTAAACTCCTTGAGAATAAGGCAAACCTTCTACTTCCTATGGGATAGGAAGAATGGCACTAGAAGGGTTTGATCCTTATTCTCTAAATAGGGTTCGTAAGTTGAAGAAAGTATTTGACTGGACATCAATACAGAACAAGGACTTGTATGATATAAGTTTCAACAAAGAAAGTGTCAGTCGAACACTATGGGACTGATAGTGGGAACTTATGTCATGGACATATCAATCGGACTAATATGTTCGAACACAGCTCGCATCAGTTTCATCACATGGGTATTCACTCACTGACAGTCAATGATGAAACTGATAAGTTGTGATAGGTACGCGTGAACCTTAGACCTGAGGAATTGAGTTGAAGATGTACTTGTGACATCAAGTCTGTCATTAGAGTAGTTAGATCCAAATCACCATTTGGTGGAATCGACCTCGAAGTGCGACTTGATGGACAAGTAACATTGTTAACTGATTAGAAAAATGGGATTTATTCTCTCATAAGTGAATGAGCTAAATATCATATGCAGTCATGAATGAGTGAGGTTAATGTTAAATAGGAAAGATATTGTAGATACTTTGCATATATTTTCTTGTATGTTAAGATAGGGTTTTATTGTATTCTCTTGTAATCTATTTATACGCGAGTTGCAATACAGTTTTCCCGAATGGGTTTTACTACTCTAACATGGTATCAGCCTAATACAGATTCTCCTTTCATATTCTGTCGATCTGTCTGCTTTCGCCCTTCCAAGCCTTTGACCCCGCGACGCAAAATTTTTCACGTTAAAACAACCTTCTCCGTCGGATCCTTTGTTCTTGGTAAGTTCTCTCGGCTTTCTTTCTTGTCTCTCTCTTCTTTATCTTTGTCTCTTTTTCTTTTATCATGAAATTCTTCACGTTAAAACAGCCTTCTCCTCCGGATCCTTTGTTCTTAGTAAGGTCTCTCGGTTTTCTTTCTTGTCTCTCTCCTCTTTATCTTTGCCTCCTTTTATTTTATCATGGCAGATCCTCCACCAAATCTTAAACCCCATGATACGCCTACCCCTACTCATGCCCCCTCTCATCCAGCTTATTCGGTTAACACTATATTCCATCTCTTCAATTTCAAATTATGTAAAGAAGACCCTCGTTTCAAACTTTGGAAAATAATTTTTTCTGATATCTGTCGTAGTTACCGTGTTCTTGGTCACATCGATGGGTCGTCTTTGCCCAAAGATGATGATGACGAAGATTGGTACTCTCTTGATTCAAAAATAAAAACATGGATGTATAATTCTGTCGATGCAAATCTTCTTGATAGTGTAAGTGATGATGGTTTCACTGCAAACCAAATTTGGGATAACCTTGAATCCTTTTTTCACAATAATAAACCATCCCGCTCACTCCATTTACAAGAACGTTTTCGCAATTTAAAAAAGGAACCCTTTCTATTTCTAATTTCTGTCGTGATATGAAACGAATCACTGATAATCTTAAAGATGTTGATTTTCCAATTTCAAATAAGGAACTAGTTCTCCAAATTCTTAACAATTTACCGGATTCCAACAATAGTATCATTGATGTTATCACAAATCAAATTCCCTTTCCATCCTTCTCTCAAGCTCATAACATGTTGATTTTACATGAGTCTCGTGAAACCCAAATCACACCCCTTGCTCCATCTCTTGATTCGCCCCTTATTCTTTACTCTCAAACTCCTTTTCGCCATGATAATGGTAGAGGCCGAGGTCGAGGTAGGGGCAAGAATTTCAGTCGTGGTTCTAGCAAGAACATTGGCCAAGGCACAAGTAATTTTCACAACAATCATATTGGCCAAGGCACTCGCAATTTCTCGCACTATTCTGCCCCTAATAATGCTTGGGCTCCTTTTCCAAAAACTGGAAATAATTCTGGTCCAACCCAACTTTTGGGCCCTAATAATCCCCCCCCCCCCTCCCAAGTTTTTTTGTAGGTACAGGTCATGGGCCTCCCTACCAAGCCCACTACACCAGCGTCCCACATTGGACTTTCGCCCAACAGTCCCCACATTCGGGGCTGGCATACTTGGGCCACCATCCCACCCTTCGGCCCACACTAATTCCACGCCTACTCCAGCATTTTCCTCAACAGCAGGAGTTGGGCCTAATATCCAGTAGCCCACTTATCATTATCCTCATCAATTTCCATCAAATGCAGCAGCCCACTCTCAAATTTTGCACACCTTTCAGCAGGCCCAGCAACCCACGGACCTTGAGTCCCTTTTTCTACTATGATAGTAAATCAGCCCGACGACGGATGGTAACATGGACTCAGGCGCCTCGGCTCACATAACCTCTCACAAAGGTACACTTTCTTCAATTACACCTTGTGAATTATCAAAATCTATTTTAGTTGGTAATGGTGATGTTGTTCCCGTTTCTTTTATTGGTCAGTCCTCTCTCCCTACCCCTTCACCTTCATTTCATCTTCGTAATGTTCTAGTGTCTCCAAATATTTTTAAAAATCTTAGTTCCGTCCGTCAATTTACTCGTGATAATAGTTGTTCTATAGAATTTGACCCCTTTGGTTTCTCTGTGAAGGATCTTAATTCTGGCGCTCAAATATATCGTAGTGACAGCAATGGTGACTTATATCCTTTCCACTCCACCGGTGTTCCTATCTCTTCCTCCGCTATTAGTCTCGCTGCCATCTCTCCAATTACATGGCACCGGCGCCTCGGCCATCCGGGACATTCTATTTTTAAATTCTTATCTTATAGGCGTTTTATTAATTCTCAAGGAACTTTTTTGTCATTGTGTCATGCTTTTCAATTATGCAAACATCATCGTTTTCCTTTTACTAGTTCTGCTAATAAAACTTCTAGTATTTTTGATATTATTCATTCTAATTTATGGACTTCTCCTGTCGTTAGCTCGAATGGATATAGATATTATGTTTTGTTTTTAGACGACTTTTCCCATTTTTTGTGGATATTCCCTTTTCGCAATAAATCTGAAGTTTTTAATATATTTTCTAACTTTCGTACTTATGTCAAAAATCAATTTTATTCTGATATTAAAGCTTTTCGATGCGATCATGGTCGCGAATTTGATAAAGAACAATTTCATAACCTTTTTAATTCCCACGGTATAATTTTTCGTTTTTCTTGCCCATATACTTCACAACAAAATGGTAAAGCTGAACGTACGATTCAAACTGGAAATAATATTGTTCGCTCCTTTGTTTTTCAAGCTCAATTACCATCTTTATTTTGGGTCGAAGCCCTCCATATGACTGTCCATCTTCTCGATCTTCTCCCCACTACAACTCTCTCTTATCGCACACCTTTCTAAATTTTGTTTAATATTTTTCCCACTTATGACCACCTCCGTGTTTTTGGTTGCCTCTGTTATCCTAACCTTACCGCCACCACTAGTCATAAACTTGCTCCTAGGTCCTCCGCTTGCGTCTTTTTAAGCTATCCTTCTAACCATCGTGGGTACCGTTATCTTGATCTTACCACTAACAAAGTTATAATTTCTCGACATGTCACTTTTGATGAAAATTTCTTTTCCTTTCCGTCTTTTCATCATCCCTCCACCAAAGAGGATTATTGATTTCTTTCTCCTCCTAATGATGACCCTTCGTTTCCTCTAGGTCCACCTCTACCTTCCACCAACCCATTGCCAGTCAATACTTCTCCTTTGGAACCCTCAACGGCCCCACCTAGCCCTGTTGCTTTTCCTTCGGTCTCTACCTCCCTACATACCATGACTACCCAATTCAAAGATGGTATATTTTGTCCTCGCCAAGTTCTCAATCTCTCTGCCATTTCTGAACCATCTCCTCTTCCTCGATCTCATACTCAAGTTCTTCACGATCCTCATTGGAAAGCTGCAATGGATGCTGAGCTCTCTGCTTTTCATGCCAACTCTACTTGAATCTCATTCCTTGACCTCCCCACGTCAACTTAGTCGGTTCCAAGTGGATCTTTCAGCATAAGCTTCACTCTGATGGCAGTCTTGAGCGGTACAAAGCTCGTCTAGTCGCTCAGGGCTTCACTCAACAACCTGGCTTAGACTATGACGAGACTTTCAATCCTGTCGTCAAACCCACCACCATTCTCACTGTTCTCAACCTTTCCTTATCTCGCTCTTGGCCAATCCATCAGTTGGACATTAAAAATTCTTTTCTCCATAGCCACCTATCTGAGTTAGTTTTTATGAAACAACCACCCGGATACATCGATTCACAATTCCCTAATCATGTGTGTTGTCTCAAGAAAGCTCTCTATGGTCTCAAGCAAGCACCTCGTGCTTGGTATCAACGGTTTGCCTACTTTCTTTCTTCTTTAGGTTTTATTAGCAGTAAAGCCGACACCTCCCTTTTTGTTCTTCGACACGGTACTGACACTGCTTATCTGCTTCTCTACGTCGATGATATAGTCCTCACCGCTTCCTCCTCCTCTCTCATCTCTATGATTACTCATCTTCTCTCTTTCGAGTCTGCTATGATTGATCTCGGTTCTCTTCATTATTTCCTCGGCATCTCTGCCACTCGTCCCTCATCTGGTCTTTTTTTTTCTCAAGAAAAGTTTGCTCGTGAGATCATTGCCCGCGCCACAATGTCCACATGTAATCCTTGTGCCACTCATGTTGATATGAAAGCAAAACTTCCCTCAACTGGTCGTCTCGTCTCTAATCCTACTCTTTATCGTAGCCTTGCTGGTGCGCTCCAGTATCTCACCATCACTAGGCCAGATATTGCATATGTTGTCCAACAAGTCTGTCTTTACATGCATGATCCTCGTGAGCCCCATATGCATGCCCTCAAATATGTTCTTCGTTATCTCCAAGGGACTCTCTCTCATGGCCTTTGTCTTCGTGTTTCCTCTGTCGACCATCTTATAGCGAACTCCGACACTGATTGGGCTAGTTGTCCGGAGACTCGTCGCTCCACATCGGGTTATTATGTTTTTCTTGGTGACAATCTCATTTCTTGGTCTTCTAAGGGTCAACCTGTCGTCTCTCATTTTACTGCTGAGGTGGAATATCGTGGTGCTGCTAATGCCGTTGCTGAAGCCTCTTGGCTTCGCAATCTCTTTTTTGAATTACATTGCCCGTTACCTTGCACTACTATCGTATATTGTGACAACATAAGCTCTATCTATCTTGCTTCTAACCCTATACAACATCAACGTACTAAACATATAGAGATTGATATTCATTTTGTAAGAGAAAAAGTTGCCTTAGGTGAAGTTCGTGTGTTGCACATTCCGTTTGACCATCAGTTTGCTGACATCTTCACCAAAGGTTTACCGTCGCAACTATTTTTTTATTGCAGATCCAGCCTGAGCATTCGAGAATCTCCAGCTCCGACTGCGGGGGCGTGTTAAATAGGAAAGATATTGTAGATATTTTGCATATCTTTTCTTGTATGTTAAGATAGGGTTTTATTGTATTCTCTTGTAATCTATTTATATGTGAGTTGCAATTCAGTTCCATACCTTGTGCGCCCGGGCCCATATTTGGACAGTCCCTTCTCCAGTGGCCTAGCTCACCGCAGTGTAGGCATATTTCCGTCTTCTATGGTCCCTTAGCTTGCGATTCACAGGAGCTTTTCCTTTTCCTTTATCGACACCACTGAGCTCCAAGCTCGCCACCCTGCTTATTGACTTTCTTCTTCTTATTCTTCGCCCTTTTGGGCCAAGAAGAGATAACCAATGCAATTTCTTTTTCCTTGGGCTTCAATTGAGATTGTGCAGTGTTTAATTTGTTCATTAGCCCAGGTAAGTTGTATTCAATCTCGTTGCAATTGAAGTTCATGACAAATTGGGAAAAAGAATCAGAAAGAGACTGCAAAATGAGATCGGTTTGAAGTTGTGGGTTCATTGTAAAATCGAGAGCCTCTAATCTTTCGATCCTCAAGATCATCTTGAGGACATGATCCCCAACTTTTTCACCCTCTCTCATTTTGGCCCCGAAAAGCTCTTTAGATATCGCATAGCTAGCAGTACGGCTGTGCTCACCATAGAGCTCGACCAAGTGAACCAAGATAGTCCTTACAGTGGTCATCTTCTCGTAGGACCTCTGAAGCTCGTTTGTCATCGAGCCAAGAATGTACCCACGCACTCGGACGTCGTCCTTCACCCATTTTTCATGAGCTTGGACTTCTTCCTCATTGGCATGTGTTCTGGCATGCGAAGCAGGGATGTCAGTGTCCAACACATATCCCAATGACTTCATGCTGAGAACTATTCTCAAGTTCCTTAGCCAGTCCACGTAGTTGGGTCCGGTAAGGATGTTCTTTTCGAATGAAACGAAAAGTGGGTTGATAGTCATTTATGTTTTGAGAGAGATAAATCAAATAACTGCAGAAAATAAAGCAAACTTAATTAGACGTATGTAACTAAAATAAAACCAAGTTTAAAATCAAGAACTTCAACTTATAACTTGGCTCCCACAGCATTTTTCGAGATTCACACTCCCACTGTGAAAAACGGAAGTGATCATTGTAAAGTAATTCGTGGTGGGGATTGAGTTCTTTAATCAATGTAACGGATGTCAACCCTTTAACAATATTTGGTCCATTATTTAATTAAAGTGATGTCCAACATCAATCTATCCAATAGATGGTCCAATCTTCTTTTTCCCTTAATCCACCAAAACCGCAATCCTTTAACAATTTATAAGCTTTGGGGACTATCTAAGTTTAGTCTCACTAACTCCTCATAATCTAACATTTGAATTTCACCTTGCAACCCTTTAACGATATTTGGAGTGAAATATGTCTCGATTAAGACATCTAATGCACTTAATAAAATTTTAGAAATAAATCTTGATATATGACCCCCACTTACTGGGAAGATGCCATATACTAGGTTTAAATTTTAATTTTACTAAGTTTAGTGGAGGGAAAGGATGCCTAGCACCCCTTACTAACTTAGTATAATTTTTAGTTGGGAGAATTCATGTTCTAAACATTTATCTAAGTCTCACTTTGCACGTTATCATATTTATATAGCGCATATTGATTACATATATATGCTTCATACAACTAATGAACATGCATCGAAAGCAATAATAAACCAACACATTTACTCATGGGCTTTTTCTAGAGGGGCCAAGCCAATGGGCCACCATAAAAACAAAAAATAAGACTAGTTATTCTTCTTGGGCTCCAAGTTTCTCTTCTTTTGGATTGATCTCCTCTTAAAGGCCTATTCTATTTCTATCTATTACATGAGATTAATTTAACAACCTATACATAATTCTAGAAATAAAATAAACGGGCTCAAATCCGGACCTTACAACCCATAAAAAGAAATACAATCAAAAGAAAACAACCTAAGCCCATGGGCAATGTCACCATCATATAATACATGCTCGCGATAAACTAAAGCAACTATGTTGATGATTAAGTTAATAATTAATTAGTCCAACTAATAAATTTCCTCAACAAAATTCCAAATTTTATTGGTATTTATGATAATAAACCATCTAGTGAGAATTTATTATTTAAATGAATAAATTAATTAAAAAAACCTCCAAGAATAATTAATTAATTGTTTTACTTAAATAATTAATATTCAATAAAAATAATTTGGGCTCGATTCCATCAAACATAAATTACCAACCATTGGCATATTTAAATTTAATTAATTAGGCCCAAAATTAATTTATTGAATGTCCATAATTTTAATTAAAACAATTTAGGCTTATTTAATTAAATTCGGGTCATCATTCTTTTGACCCACCCGGATAATTAAAACATCCCAAAACCCATTTATTTAAAATTTGGACCCACGAATTTACGACCCAATCCGTTAGGACCCGGGCCCACGCAGCTGGGCGTGGGGCCCGTCGTGGCCTGGTGCCGTGTGCCCGCTGCGCACGGCAGCGGGTGGCCCTTTGGCCACCAGTTGCTCGAACAACAGCGCACAACGTGGGGTTTGTCTGCGCACAAAATGTCGTGCAATTAGCGCACAACATGGAGTTATTCAACTCCCTATTCTCACACACGTTTGATTTTTCAATCACATATCATCATACTACAATATTCAAGAATTTAACATAGAAAAATCATAGCTTTAAAATTATAAAAACATATTCGAATAACATGCTTCAAAAATGCGAAAAACACATAATTCACGTATTCAATTAAATACGAAAATCAGAGATTGGCTCTGATACCACTGTTGAGGTTTATATCAATAAAACGCAGCGGAAAAATAAAATTCGAAGTGGTTCATCTCGATTTCTCATATTCAAATTGGGTTTCGAAATCACTTACCTTTTTTTGCGTAAGTTGAACTCTGAACCAGCTTTCGCGATCCTTTCTTGAATAGCAAATTCGTCGCTGCCTCTAAATCACCACGCTGGAATCAAAATCGAAAAATCCCTTCTTTTCTTTCCTCAGAGACAGCTAGAGAGAGAGCGAGAGAGGGTTTCGAGAGTTTTGACTTGGAGAGAAAGTTATGTTGTAGGCTTATTTTTATTTTTCACTAAGTAGTATATTTATACTACTTAAGAAAAACAAATAACCTAAAAACTATGCATGAGGACGCCCACTTTGGGCTTTTCTAAGCCTTATGCTTAGTCAATTTTATATGTTTAATTATTTATTTAATTAATATTATTTATCCAATAAATAATTTTATCAAATAAATAATTAAATCCATGTTAACTCTATAATTAATTTTCTCTAAGAAATTAATTAACATGTCAACTTAATTAATTAATAAGATCATCTAATGATTAATTGATTAATTAACTTTGATATCCAATACCGAAAAACTCTCTCAAGTCAATTCCATGATTTTTCCTTTTTGCAATTTCTTTAAGCGCAACTCTTTAGATTCGTCTCAAAAAGCATATGGGAGGAAACCAAAAGGATGTGAGTAACACCTAGCCAGTCACGTGACTCACATCGTATCCCATTTGAGAACGAATGAATAGGATCATTCCTAACCTTTTACGCTGTGAATACCGTACGAGTATAAACATTTTATTCTTATATCTCAGTCAAGTGAGAGTCATGGTTTAGTCAAACTCACAGCACTTGTGTTAGGATCGGTATGCCCCCACAAGCGATGTCGGCGCAACGGAAGAAATAAAATATACAAAGCACATATATATCGGCATCCCAAGCTAGGGGGTCAAAGTAATGCACAACAAAAACTAATACGAGTAAAGGGGTTTTAAACCGATTACAAGATTTGGGGTTTTATTAAAGTGAGGGTGTAAAACCACAACACAAGAAAAACCCACAAAAAACTTTGGCTCTCATTTTCGAATCCTCACCTCAACATGGAGGGGTTCGAATCAAACCACCATTAACTCCTAAAGAAAGAAGCCTCTACAAGGACACACCTCAAGTAAGTTCATACCTTAAGCAAAAGATTGGCTAGATATATGTTCTAAGGAAATGGAGTCTATGTAGTGAAAGGTGGAAGACAAGAAGAGTTACTAAAAGAAATATCTATGGAAGATAATCTTTTACAACTAATCTTCAAGAAGAGGTTCTATAGAAGAAAGTCTTCAAGAATCACAAGAGAAGCTAGAAAAATCTAGAGATGAAGAACTAAGCTCTAAGCTTTTTTTTCTTTTTAAGTTTTCATCAAATTTTAAATGAGAGCAAAAACACCTCCTTTTATAGCCACCAATTTTCGGCCATATGGTGTTAGGTGGAGTAGAAGACTTGTTTTTCTTCACCTACCACCTCATTCTCACCTACCATTCCATTCTCAACTACCACCACATATGTAAGAGAATATTTTTCATTTTCTTCTTCATTTAAAAAACATTACAAGTCAAATTTTGACTAGCTTTGAATTTCACTCTTGTGACTTCATTTAATTAAGTCCAACTTAATTAAAATGACTCCCAAGTCTTCCAAGACTTGTTAATTAAATAATCTTCATGATTAATTAATAGTAAAATTAGTAGCTTAAATATATTCCCGGATAATAATAATTTCCGTTAATGATTAATCTCCAAGATTAATTAATAGAAAAATTATTTTCCCAAGCCTACTAATTAAAATGTTTTCCACTTAATTAATTAATCTCATTAATCAATTTCATTTTAATCCTAAACCGGATTAATATTCACATAGCAATTGAACTTTCTTGAGTAAGTGTGTAACCCCATTGTAGGTTCGTTCATGTACTAGTAGTAGGAACACAACCCTGTTGTGCCTTTGCAATTTTCATTGCTAGATTTAATTACTCCAAGTATTTTAATCCGACCAAGAATTAATTACCGATTAATTCGTGGTTCCTACAAATCAAGGTTAGTACTAGCCACGCGCCAAGAAGACCTAGCCATGAACGATTATTAGATGACCTTTCCGCATTACGATTTTCGCATAAGTAAAATCCTTCCATCAAATATCCCGATCGAATCTAGGACTTGGATGTCAGTCGAAATCCCAGTAACTCGATTCTATGTATATCGATCTAAGTGACATTGACCAATTTATCAATCAAGCGAGGAAACACTGCTCCTCTTTATTGATACTACTCCGGCCGGAGGTTCCCATGGTCAATACACTGTGAAGTACATAGGATATGCGCCGATGCTAATGATCAGTGACGGATTCTTTCTTGGCACTCACGCGCCTCCGTACATAACCAGACTGGACCCAATATGCCCCACTTTATGACTCACTTGGAATCGTGTGACAAATCTAAGTACAGTGGGCGATGCACGAGACGACCAATGGTGCCTCAAGTCATGAGGACCAATCTTATGCCTACGTAACCGAGGAGATTCCAAATTCGACATTGACTCCAATATGGAATCTCGGCGGGGTTGTTCAGTTTACTCGATCCCAACGAGAACCCACATACATGCACTGATGTACACCGTATCAGTATCCATGGAATAGGATACACTCTCCAAGAGTGTGCATTGTACGTGCAAGTCTTTACGAGTCATTGATATCCCTATCTCAATGATTCTATGACTTGGAACATTTTTAAGACCACAACCTTAGAGACGTATTCCATGATTGGCATCCCCGATACCAAACACATCTCATAGTTTAAAAGTGATCTAGGGGACTTTATCTAATTTCATAGAATGATAAGATAAAGAAGAAAATGCCATTTATTAAATTACTTGACAAGATACAATATAAGACTGTTTAAAGAGTCGGCTACTACGCCCTACAAATGGCGCACCGGGCACCTAACTCTTTCAACTTGACCCTATGCTTAGCTCATAATGAATCGAGGTCAATGAGTATACCTTCATGTCTAACATGAGTATCTCTTGTGCTTTGCCCAAAGTCTTTTAGCCTCACTCATTCATGACTGCATAGGATAATTAGCTCATCCACTTATGAGAAAATAAATCCCATTTTGCTAATCAGTTAAGACTATTACTTGCCCATCAAGTCGCACTTCCAGGTCGATCCCACCAACGGATGAATTGGAGCTAACTATTCTAATGACAGACTTGATGTCACAAGTACATCTTCAACTTGATTCTTAAGGTTTAAGGTTCACGCGTACCTATCACAACTTATCAGTTTCATCATTGACTGTCAGTGAGTGAAAACCCATGTGATGAAACCAATGCAAGCTGTGTTCGAACATATCAGTCTAACTGAGATGTCTATGACATAAGTTCCCACTACCATTCCCATAGTGTTTGACTGGCACTTTGTCTGTCAAAACTTATATTATACAAGTCTTTATCCAGTATTGATGTTCAGGCAATACTCTTTTCGACTTGCGAACCAGTTTTAAATGATAAGGATCAAACTTTTTTAGTGTCATTCTTACTAACCCATAGGAAGTAGAAAGTTTACCTTATTATCAAAGACTTTATGTTATTTATTAAAATCTTACAAATGCCTATAAGAAAACAACAAGGTAATGCCTTATATTACGAAGATATATTGTTTAGTTTCAAATCAATGCCCTATAAATCCATCATGTTTATGGCATTTGAGGGCATACACACTAACAAGGACTAGGTCTCCCACTTGAAATTCTCTAGTCACAACCTTTCAGTTGTAAGTTGCTGATATTCTTTGTTTATACTTGGCTACTTTCAAGTAGGCCATGTTTCTAGCTTCTTCAATGACATCAAGGCTTTTTCTCATCAACTCTTCATTCTTCTCAGCATCAAAATACTTTACCCTATAGGACATCATGTGGACTTCAGAAGGTATAATAACCTCGGCTCCATACACCCGACTAAAAGGGGCCTCTCCAGTAGTGTTGCGGGGAGTGGTTCAGTATGACCATAACACACTCGGCAGCTCATCCACCCATGTACTTCTACCTTTTTGCAGCCTTGTTTTCAATCCTTGCACGATGATCTTGTTAATCACCTCCACTTGTCCATTGCACTGTGGGTGACCCACAGCGGTGAATAATTGCTTTATGCCCATCTCCATGCACCAATCTTGTATCTTGGCACCTTAAAATTGTCTCCCATTGTTGGATATTATCTCACGTGGTCCTCCAAACCTAAAAGTATGAACCTTTTTAGGAATTTTAACACCTCACTCTCTGTGATCTTGGCTAGTGGTTCCGCCTCGATCTATTTGCTAAAGTAGTCTACTGCCACCAGTAGGAACTTCTTTTGTCCCACCGTAGTGGGGAAGGACCCCACTATGTCCATCCCCCATCTAGAAAATGGGTAAAGTGAGCTCATGACTCCCATAGCTCCGGCCGGATGGTAATACAGTGTCATATGCACTAGGCATTGCTCACACCTTCTCACCATGTTCTTCGCGCCTTCCTTCATAGTGGGCCAGTAGTATCCCGCTCTGAGGTCTTTCCCCCTTATGGAAGATGTACCAGCATGGCTACCACAAAGGCCTTCATGGATATCAATTAGAACCATAAGTCCTACCTCTTTTGAGAGGCATCTCAAAAATGGGTGAGTAAAGGATCTCTTGTACATGGTTCCCACAATTATGGTAAATCGAAGAACCTATCACTACACCCTCGAGGCCTCCTTTTTTCCTCCGACAATTGTCCCTGTAGCATGTAATTGGCTACAGACGTTCTCCATTCATCTGGCTCTAGGGTTATGCTATTTACTTCTTTTCCTATTATGGAACTCGGTATGGCTTCTATGGTTATCCGCATAGTATGGCAATCGATCAGCATACTAGCCAATCGTGCTAGGTAGTCAGACAGTCGGGGTACCTGCTTTATCTCGAAAGTCTTCAATTGGCCTTTTAAGTCTCCTATTTTCTTTAGGTACTCCATCATTCTTCCTTCTTTGGCCTCGTATTGGCCATTCACTTGGCACACCACCAGCTGGGAGTCCGAGTGGACTATCAAGTGTTTTTCTCCCACCTCTAAGGCCATCTTGATCCCGGAAATCAGGGCTTCATATTCAGCTTCGTTGTTAGAAGCGTGGAGATTAAACTTCATGGCATACTCCAACTCACGCCTTTCGGGTGTAGTCTGTTAGGATTATGGCCTCAGATGCCATAGAGGATAGAATGATATGGCATCTTTCTTGTAATGAACTTATTTATTATTCATAATAAAAAGTGCTGTTTAGTTTTCACTTAAATCTTATCTGCATCTAAGTAGTGTAAAACACTTTGTCCATGTTTTCAGTGTAATCTCTAAACTTTCTATGGGATAGAAAGATTGGCAGTAGAGAAATTGATCTTAATTACTTATTCGCAAGTAATATGAAGTCTTTAATGGACAAATAAAAACTTAGAACAATTGTACAATCTTAACTCTGACATGGGAGTCCCAGTCGAAAACCATGTGATGGTGGGAGCTTAAGACTGTAGGCACATCAGTGGAACTGATATGCTCGAACACGACTCGCATTGGTTATGTCACATGGATTTTCACTCTATGAATGTCAATGACAGAACTGATTATGCATAATACGTATAAGTGAACCTTTGACCTGAAGTATCAGGCTAAAGATGCACTTGTGACGTCATGTCTTTCACTAGAGTAGTTAGACCTAATTCACCCATAGGTGGCATCGACCTCGAAATGCGGCTTGATGGGCAAGTGGTAGTCTTAGCTGATAACTAATATGGGATTTGTTCTCTCATAAGTGAATGAGAAAGTATCCTATGTGATTATAGATAATAGAGATCAAAGTCTTTGGCCAAAGTAAAAGAGACGATTCTGCGAGGCACTAGATCGAGCTCAATGATCTCATATTATTATAATTAATACATATGGTCAAGTCCAGTGAGTTTAACATAACCATGACTCTCACTTGACTGGGTCACGTGAACAAAGGGTTTATACTTTGGAAGGTTGTGGAATGATCCAATCATTCAATTTTGTTTGGGCTACGAAGTGGGTCACGTGACTGGTTAGGTGTTACCCACTTCCTTTGGATTCATCTCATTGTCAAACGAAACGAACCTAAAGAGTCGTGCTAAAGGATTGATAAAGAAAAATGAAAGGATTTTCTATTTTATTTTGGGAGATTTAATTTATTGGATAAATTAAATAATTAATTAATTTCTCATTGGATGAGATGATTAATTATAAAGATAAGATTAATTATTAATTAATTTTTTAAAGAAATAAATTAATGAATTAATATATCTAATTAATTTGGTTATTTATTTATTGAATATAATGAATTATTAATTGAATAGATAATTAATTAAAACAAAAGGAAGTGTCAGGCCTAGGTGGGGGCGTCCATTTGGACGCCTCCTAGGGTTAAGTTGGCGGTCCACTAGGATGTCCAACGAGGACTCTTTTGTTTGTCTTGATCAATAAGTCAAATGATAATAAAAAGACTCCTCGACCTAAAACAAGACACAGAAAATCTCATAACTCTCCTAGAAAGAAAAGAAAAACTTCTCCCTCTCTCTAAATACACTAGTCGTCGGTCAAATAGAGAAAAAGAGGGATTTTTTGTCAAATCAATCCCCGTGATTATTTAAAGTCAATGTACGTTCGTTGTTCGGATCAAGAATTCAAGAAAGGATCAAGGATTCGTGAAGATTGGATTGCACGTGTTCTTGAAGTCTTCAAGCCTACAAGGTTCGAATTTTTGAAGATAGAATTGAGTCTCCAACCACTTCACTTCAACGGGTAAGTAATTATTCGTTTTAGCGAGTAATCGATTCAATTATGCAAATCAAGAATTCCAACATCGTCAGCACTACTCCTGCTCCACTTCTCGATGAAGTGGCAGAGCCATCAACATGGAGCCGCCAGACCTTCTTAATGTCTTGGGAAGAAGGTACTTCTGCTATGAAATCAGCTAGTGCTTGAGCCTTTATGGCGGGCCTCGGGGCATAGGTGATGTCGAACTCACTTAGTTCCACCGTCCATTTGATCATCCTTCCCGACGCCTCGGGGCGTCCCAATATTTGCTTCAGAGGGTAGTTAGTGGGTGCTTCCACACTTTGTGTTAGAAAATACGGCCTCAGATTCCTGACAGTGGTCACCAAGGCAAAGGCTACCTTTTCGACCTACGGATACCTCTCCTCGTCCCCCACCCCCCGGTCCCCCTAAGGGCTCGGCTAGCATAGTACACCCACTTTTGGTCTTTCCTTTCTTCTTGAATTAGCACAGAGCTAACCGCATGATCCGAAATTGCCAGATACAGGTACAACTTCTCTCCTGGTAGTGGTTTGGTCAGCAAAGGCAAGTTGGTTAAATACGCCTTCAATTCTTCGAAGGCCTTTTGGCATTCATCATTCCAGGAGAATGAGCTTGCCTTCCGGATAACCCCAAAGAATGGCAGGTTGCAGTTTCCCAGTCTTGAGATAAAACGGCTCAAGGTTACCACCCTGGCAGAGAGTATTTGGACGTCATTCCTTGTAGCCGGTGGCTCCATTTCTTGGATGGCTCTTGTCTTCTCAGGATTAACTTGGATTCTCTTCTCCGTCACTAGGTATCCCAAGAATTTCCCACTCCTGACTCCAAAAGCGCACTTCAAGTTTAGGAAGGGGGTAACAGTCTTTTGGGCAAGCCTTGTTTAGATCTCAAAAATCTATGCACATTCGCCATTTATCTCCTCCTTTATGTGGCCAGTAGCTAGCAGCAGCCTGTCCACCTCTTCTTTTATGATCTTGTCCTTTTTAGGTCAAAAGTGCCTTTTCTTCTGCTTCACGGGTTTGGAGGTGGAAAAGACATTGAGTTGGTGGACTGCTACAGCTTGATCAATACCCACCAAGTCCTCCGCTATCCAAGAAAAAACATCTATGTAGTCTCGGAGCAGCTAAGTTAAGCGAGAAGCCATCTTAGGGTCAATCTGAGATCCTATCTTGGCGATCTTAGAAGGATAGCCTGACACCAGTTCCACCGTGACCAAGTTTTTTGCCGGTTTAGCTTTGGGTTGCATGCCCACCTCTTTGATTCCTCCTTTTATGGTCATGATCTCTTCTTTCTCCAATCTAGGCCCCTTTGGTAGGTCTATCTCCATATTCGATGATCTTTCTCCTGTTCGGATAGCTTCTACGTAGCATTTCCGTGCAGCTTGCTAATCTCCTCTTATCTCTCCTACGCCTTTGCCCACCAGGAATTTCATCTTCATGTGGTAAGTAGAAATGACTGCTTGAAAAGCGTTTAGTGTGGGCCTCCCAAGGATAGCATTGTATGCTGACGAGGAATCTACTACCAAGAACGTCACCATCCGACTCTTCCTTTGAGGTTCTCCTCCCAAGGATAGGGGCAATTTTATTTGCCCCAATGACTGCACCACCTCTCCTGCGAATCTGAAAAGAGCGGTTTCCACCTTCATCATCCTGATACTTCCTAGGTCCATCCGTTTGAAGGCATCATGGAAAAGTACATCCACCGAAATGCCACAATCTATGAAAAATCGGCCCACATCATAGTTAGTGATGGTAGCGATAATCACTAAGGCATCATGATGAGGGCAACTGAGGCAATGCTCATCTCTGTGCCTGAAATTATATCAGTAGCTCGTTATTAACCGCAGCTACCTCCTCAGGTTCCTCCTCAGCTTCTCCTTCAGTCATCTCTAGATCGGACAACTCTCGCAGGGCCCTAAGATGAGCTAGTCGGGCTCTATGTGAATCTCCATCAGTGGGGCCTCCTGTTATCATATTGATAAATTTTTGCCTTTGGTTTGGCCTTCCTTCTTCATCTCTTCTCCCCATCGTGTCCTTTGGATCCTCCTTAGGACGCATTTCAACAACTGCCCTGTACCGCGGTGCGGTATGATTATCGTGCTCTTCTCACAATCACGGCATATAAGCTCTTGCAAATTCCCCCATTCTATGAACCTTTCTATTTCGCTCAAGAGATGCCAACAGGTATTAGTATCATGCCTGTAATCTTTGTGAAAACGGCAATACTTGTCGGATTTTGGATGAGTTGGTCCATAAATCGCGCTTTGTGGCCACCTCACCATCTTTTTGTTATCCTTCTCTATCGCTATAAGAGCTTTTACGGGAGTCATCTTAAGAGGTGTCCGAGTTGGAATTCAGTAATCCTTCTAAGCTTCTTGGTTTCCATCGGGGTCTTCTTTTCACCCTTAGCAGCGGCATTACTGCTAGCTATCTTTGTTTGGGTAGCTTCCTCCAGATTCATGTATTTCTCCACCCTTTCTAACAAGTTGTCGATATTGGGCCCGGGACCTGAACAAATCTCCATCCTTCAAACCTTGCGTGAAGGCATTCGCTAAGACTTCAACATTCGCAGAAGGTACCTCCAAGGCAGCAGTATTGAACCTTCTTATATACCCTCTTAAGGGCTCATTGACTCCTTGGCTTATGTTGAACAAACTTAAGAAGTCTTTCGATACCTCTTGCTACTAGCAAACTGATGTAGGAACATCGCGCTGAACTCCTTAGACGAATGGATCGAGTTCGGAGCTAGTTGATTGAACCACTGCTGGGTAGCTTTCGTCAAGGTGGTTAAGAATACTTGACACTTAACCCCATCAGTATACTGATGAAGCAAAGCGCTATTCTCAAACTTTGATAAGTGCTCCGTGGGATCCGCCGATCCATCATATTCAGCAATAATCGGGACACGAAAATTGTTGGGAAGCTCTTTAGCTAAGACTCGAGGCCCGAATGGTACACTTCGTGGAGGGGGTTGGAAACCTCCTCCTAAGCGTTGCCTCATCTCTCTCATTTCTGCTCTTAAGTTCTCGAATCCTTCTATCGCCTCTGGACGCCTTACGTCATTACCCACAAGATTCATGGGTGGTTGTCTCCACGGCATACTACCCATTTCACCAAGGTGCTGGTGAATCCATCTCTGTTGGTTTCCATCTAAGGCCTCCCCATAAGGACGAGGGCCTATGCCATATGTTTGGTGAGGAGGGAACGGTGTCGTATAAAACGTAGTTCCCCTTGAAGCTTGAGTAGTAGGGATCGCCATAGGGATAGCTAGTGGGGTGGCAATGGAATGCTCACCGGGACCTCCCTCATTGGTTGTGTATATCCTCCTTGCAGGACAGAGGCCATTGCTGTAGCGAATGCTCATCCCCATTGATCCGCGAGATGGAGCTCGCTCTCTGCTGGCGGGACACATGATGGGATAGCACATGCTACTTGATGAACATGTTGTTCATCACCTCCTTCCAATTGTTAGCCTCCTTCACCTATAGACAGTTGTCCATGCACTGGCGGGTTGAGACCTTCGTTCTCATTGGCCAATGGAGGATGAATTGGCATCCGTAGGTCACGGGTTTGTGGCGAGACGAGCGGGACGGGCTCTTCCTAGTTAGGAGGGGCTATGTATTCTCCTTCATGGTAGTGTGTGTATACACGTGTTATATCCGGCGCAACCACCTGTTGCGAGGGTAAGCTTCCTTGAGGTGGTGATTGAACGAATCCCGATGCAACGGTGGTGTTTTCTGGAACGATTAACACGGAAACCAAAGCAGGCGCGGGATCGCCAGTCAGTGACAGCCCCAGCGCAACATCGGGCATCATGGTGGCCGCGCCGGAGTGCACGGCCTCTTCCTCCGCCGCCGACCAGGTGGCGGGCTATCCATGCGCGGCGGCGGCCGGCGAATGCACGGTGGTGCTCCTCCTCTCCGAACGTCGTAATCCTTTAACTCCTTCCATTTCAATGAAATAACTCACGTCTTAAACTCCTTTCCCACAGACGGCGCCACTTGATGTTCGAATTTTCACACCAAGAAATCGAAGAACCAAACAAGATCTTCTATTAATTGTTGTGATTCAATGTATCTAAACTCTTGAATCACACTCTCAATTCACAAATATAAAAACACTCGAAATATGTAGAGGAATATGAGAAAGAATGACTTCTTTATTAATTTTGAATATTCAAGAATATAAACCCTAATTTTTGGAATAATACAATTTAATAAAACTTGACTTTCTCTACCAAGCTTAAACTTACAAAAAATGAAGTAAAAACTATTTATATAGGCCTCATGGCCGATTTTAGCTAGGGTTGGGGAATCTTGGATTGCTTCCAACTTGTTATCCGATATTGGGGAATACGATAGGTTATATCTCTCTTTTTAGGATTTGGTAGTTTAGGATAAAATTTATCCAAATATCCTTTTATTTGAGCTTTCTCATAACCATTTCTATGAGTTTCACTTTGCGCTTTCCTCTTAGCATTCTCACAAGCATATACTTAGGTTTTTCACAAGCTTTCAATTCACAAGCCTTCTTTATTTATTCATCTTGACACAAACCCACTCCATATTAGCCCATTTAGGAGAAGTGAAAATTATGACCCATATCAATTTTATTCAATATGTAGTTTATCTCTTTGCATACAAATGAGCAATTATTAGATACTTCTAACAATTTTTTTTTTTTTTTTTTTGTGCAACTTATTTGAGGCTTTATAAATGACTAAAACGTACTATAGAAAGCTACCAATTATAACAAACTATAGAAAATTAATAGCTTTGTGCTCATATACAATCATAACAACTTGGTTTTCATTTCTAGTTTTATTTTTTATTCACTTTCGAATTTAACAGGCTTCATGCATTATATTGTTAATGATACGATAATTTTTTCTTTGATAGACTTTTCTTTTATGATTCCTTTAAAATTTTACAACTATATATTCAGTTTTTAATTTATGTACTTATTGCTTGATACATGGAAATACTCAAGAGAATATATTAATTTGTTTTGATGCATAAAAATAGTCTTATTACTCAATTTTGAGTGCATAATATATTGAATTTAATGGGCATTATTGTCATATTTTGATACAAAATTTAAACTTTAAGATCCTATAATAATTTATGGGTGCTATATATATAAATATATTCTTTAATGAGCCTCTGTTAAGACTTTAAGATACTTTTTAGTTTTTTCTGTTTAGTTTTCGTGTTCCAATCTCTTGTTTTGTTGTTTATTCAATTTTTAAATTATTTAAATATTTCGTATCATAATTATACAGTAGTCTTAATCTGTTAAAAATGAAATATTTTCGGACAGTTTCACAATTTAACTACACGTACAATAGAATTAATCTTAGCCCATGTGGATGGCTAATTTTAGTTCAATCTAACATGGCAATATCTTGCTTCCAATTTATTTCCCGAACTTTTTCCTTCGCAAAATGCCTGCAAGGAAAACAGTATATATCCAAGGTAGATGCAGACTCAACCTGAATTATGCATAAGCCCATCATAACTAATAATTACACAATAACATAAATTCGATGATTATTAATATATCGACCGGGAAAAACGCACTTTTGGTCCCATAACTTTGATTTTTTTCAATTTTGGTCACATTGGTTACAGGATCCTCACATTATAGCCCATAACTTCCATTTTTTCTCACATTTGGTCTCATAAATAATTTCCATCCAAAAAGTAAAAGATAAGGCATGTGCATGGCATGCGCGTCGTTGGGAGGTAAAAACAAACCCTAAAATCACCCCCCCCCCCCTCCAATCCAAATTTTAAACCCTAAAAAATTGAGCAAAAATTCTTTACAATAACCTTTTTATCTTAAGTTTAACTGAAATCTTTCAAAAAGGAGGACTAAATCACCTAAATTGCGAGGCAAATTAAGTTTCCACAATTCTGCAGCTAAAAAATGCCCTAAAATGCTGATTTTCCCCCTTTTATTCCAAGTTTGGCGCTTAAATTGCAAAGGGGCCAGCCAAATCTATCGATTTTCCCTCCAAATCTGACCTAGGGCTCCAATTCTTGAAGGTTGGGAGGCAAATTCAGTTTCCCCAATTTTACAGCAAAAAAATGACCCCCATTTCAAATTTCCCCCCTTATAATCTAAGTTTGGCGCTTAAATTGCAAAGGGGCCAGCCAAATCTATCGATTTTCCCTCCAAATATGACGTGGGTTTGACTAACATCGCACATGTTGTGCACGTGGCTTCTCCCGTTACTTTTTGGACGAAAATCACTTATAGGACCAAATGTGAGAAAAAATGAAAATTATGAGAAATAATGTGAAAATCCCGTCGTGAAAGGGACCAAAATTGAAAAAGGCTAAAACTATGGACCAAAAATGCAATTTCCCCTATATCAACCATATACTAACTGTAAACTTAAAAACTCCAAGGCCCCGCACTTGAATAGGACTTCTAACATTTCCAATTGAAAGGAAAATCAACTTAAGTCGAGCAAATGCAGTTGAACTGAATAACTAGTCATAAAATTAACTCACGAGGTTAAACATGTTGTGTAAGCAAATGAACAACACATTGCAAACTAAAGATAAATGGTAATCAGAGCTCTAAACAAGTCACAGTAGCCAAACACCAAAACTGGCGGAGGCCCAAAACACCTCAATACATCTTCCGCCCTACATTCCTTTTCCACACGCCTCGGTGCTGTGACAAAACGAAACCAAAATACAGAAAAGATTCTCAACTTCCAAGCATTTATAGACAATAAAATGATAATAAAACCAGACAGAAGAGGTTAATTAAGTTGCTGAAACATACCTGTGCTTAACATATGAACACGACTTTAAAGCTCTGACGTTTTCCTCTTCCTGTGCTGATTTTCATCATCATCGTCATGGGTCATGGCAAAGCAGAGTTCTAGGGAACCCATTTCCATATTTTGCAGTGCCACTGCCAACAAGCTCCATCAAGCATGAACGAAGCTTTTATTAAACTGAGACAGGCTGAATGGATCACAACTAGATAATGCAAGATGAAGCACCACCACTCAGCATATCCCAGTTTCTAATGCCTGCACCCTAGTCAGTTGGGCCGAATATGCTGCCTAGCAGCTACCACAACGAACCAAGCCCAGCTATACCCTGCCAGGGTGCAGGCACTGCCCAAGCCCCTCACCGGGGCCGGGCTAGTCCAAAACTCGTATCAGGTTGCTGCTGATGAGACTGAAAAGAAATATGAGCAAACAATGGTCATATCGTAATGTTTTTCAGAAGGAAAAGATCACCACAACAAGAATCTACAAATAGGGAGATAGCAGATAGCACTTCAATAAACAAGACTAGACACCTCAAACCACAAAATAGAATACAACACGAAAGACTGTCAAAATGATGGTCTTGTGTCAATCAGAGTAGCAGCGATCAGAATTTCTTTTTAGAAACCAAGGGGAGACAAATTGAATTATTGATGCACAAAAGGGGGATGCTACTTTAATGATTTCGTCGACAATATTTTTTCACTCTTCCATGGTGGTTTCCCGGAAAACCAAAAGGTCTTTCCTCAGATAGAGTTGGTACACATGAATGGCAGTAAACACTGTTCTAAGCTAAGATTAGACATCAAATTAACCACCAAAATGAGCACTCCATCTTCGTTGGTCTTACCAACATATTCCATGGATTCAGAAGAAACTTGCCACAACGGAAGGTGTTCCACGCGAATTCAAAAAATTGCCACATTGTACAGATGCTCAAGTTCAGAAAGAACTACTATTCATAGTAAAAGCAAGAAATTATATCAAAATACTTGAAGCTTCCAATACTACCACTTCCAATAGAACTTGGATTCACGGATAATAATTAACAGAAGTCCTATAAACAGCAACTTTTGTTATCATCTGGAAATGAGAGCTGGAATGAAATCAAATTAACCTAATTGTTAAGCACGACAGTGAACACATCATCTACCACGAAGAATATGAGAAGGTATAAAAGGAGATGGAAATGAAATGCCATAACAACTTTATATAATCTGGTAAAATCTGACCTACCTCCAGATGACTCTTTCTTAGTTGAGAGAGCATGATTTCCAAGAAGAATAATGATGCACCACATTACCACCAAACCAACACTCACCCCATGGGAAAATTAAGAGAACCTTTGCCCTGATCTTTATACTGCTCTAATCTAACCACCTACCACCATAGTAACAAAATTTCGTGAATTGGGCGCTGCATCTCGTCGGCTCCTAGTCCTAACTCCTAACTCCTAACTAATGCAGCTGTCATGCAATCCCACGTCAATTTTCAACTATATACTATTACTAATGACTTCACTATTTCCAAGGAGAGGTTGTAGAAATTAACATATTTCTAAATTTCCTTATGACTAGTACTCTAAATTTATTTTAGTTAATATACTACTTTTACTTTGTTTTCAATAACTTGTTTTTGGTTTCTCTAGTTCTGTAACTTGTTTCAATAACATGAAAGTTGTATTATTTTTATCGTTAGGTTAAATATTTGGACTTACATTAATCTTTGAAAATCAGTTCATGTTAATAGACAAAATAGATAATTTATTTACTATCTCAAACCCTATTTCAAAATTACTATGAAATTTTGGCTTTTAAGCATGGATATATTTAGTATTTGCTCATTTAATATCATAATTTTTATAAAAATTACACGAACTAATTCAGTTAATAGTAAACACTTTTATTACTTAAATGAATCTATCAATCAAATTTTGATTTCCCGAGTTGTGTCAATAAAAAATGTAGATTAGAAAAAATTCAAATTATAAATATCTTAACGAAATATTGCGAATTATTCCCAATTAATCTTTTGACTTCGGTTCAATAAACAACTTTTTTTCCGATTTTCTTCCGTATTTCTCCTGAATAATACCCGAATTACGCACTTTTACTAATTGCAAGTAATTCGCGAATACGAAATTTGTTACTATGCCTACCACTACTCATATTCGTATCAATATAGACAAGTATTTCTGCTACACCTGTCACGATACAAGACAAAGCTAGTAGCACACTGGAGTTCAAGTTTTTGTACTTTGCGTATATTTTATGTGCTATACCAATGAAGAGGTCAAAGCTCTTTAGCCACCGAGCCTCAATAGTGAAACCACTCCAAACACTTAGCATGCAGTTCCAAATTTGAACAAGTGGATCTGTACTAGGCATGAATTCTTCAGTAAAATGCAGGATACAGAAGCAACAGGAGATAGTGTGGTAATAAATTAGTTTAGCACCATAGGATGTCTTGCTGAAAATATCTTCATAATTGCTTTATTGCTTGAGAGAGTCGAGAAAAGGGGGAGCAGGGGAAGGAAACTAGCAAGTTGTCTGGTGGTCACTGTTCCTAGTTAGACTATGGAGAACAGTGAGCCGGTCTTTGATAATTACATGACTCAAGACAAGAAATTGTGTGAATGGCATGGAAAACTGCAAACACAGATAAGAGGTAGCAAATCACCACATTACTTTCAACCTATTTCATTTAACCAGGAAACATAGAGACAAATCAACGTTCCAGATCCATTTGTAGGCATTATTCATCAGTATGCATATTGGAGTTTGGAGAAATATACCACCTTTTCTCTCACAGATGAATAAATGCTAGTTGTCTACTACATTTAAATGTTTTGAAACTGGAAAGAAAGAACTCTTGCAATAATTCATCTCCCAAATTTGATTGGCAAATAGACGCAAGTCATCTTATTTTCTTTCTGTGTCCATTTAATTAACATGGACAGGCGATCATTTTATTTAACGGCAAATGGTAGACATCCAATAATTGGCAAATTTCTCAGTCAGACCATGAAAAAAGACATGTTAAAACTCTCACATATCATACCTGTGAAAAAGGCTGGTGAACTGGTTCAAGAGTATGAATATATGGAAGTCCAGACCGTTGACAAGGATACTGAGTAGAATGTAAGTAGAGACCAGGGCTCGAGTGTGCATTGACATGACCAGAACTAAATGGAGACAACATGGTCTCGGCAGGACTATACCCAATACCAGCAGGAGCAGATGGAGCAACCCATGGCCCAGGTAAGTGCTGGGGAAGAGGCCGAGGTTGGTGCTCCGAAGAAATTGGGGGCATATGACTTGATCCAAGCTGTGGGAACTCGGTGTTGTAGTTTATTGCAGGTGCATACATAGGCTGAATGGTGTATGCACCTCCACTAAATCCGAAACCAGGGTCAAACCTCTGCATGTATCTGAGGCAAATAGTAAAACATTAGTTCCAGGTGTTGTTATGAACAGCAGAACAATCATTTCAAGCAACTCTAGGAACCAAAACTGGATTTATTCCAAAAGGAATGATACTAGATCAGAGAGAAGATAGGTACAAAAGTTATTCTCTATGCGTCAAACCCTGTCCAAACTAATGAAATGATGAAAAAAATAGGAAAAGGAGAATTCTTATCTGATCAATCAATTTCATACAATGATCAGTTGTTAAAAACAGACAATATACAAAATAAACCAACATTTGAAAGACTTCACTCATAGAAGGCCTGGGTATGCTACAGAAAATCCATATATTAACAGAAACAAAAGAAGAAAATGACACTATAACAATGATCATACATGACATGAATGTGGAGGCAGTTCTGGGGACTAGCAAAGGAAAAGAGGGGAGGGAGTGGAAGAAACTAAAGTATACCTGTCATAGCTCCTGTTATAGTCAGGATCTTTACGATCCACTTCACGATCCCGAAAGATAGCCACCCTGTTATTTGTCTTTGACCTTCCAATTGGCTCCTTCTCTGCCCTACTCCTAGCTAATCTATTGGCAGACGTAGAAGAGTCGGACAAACTTCTGCTAATAATCACATCAGGTCCACCACCTGGAAAAATTCTTTCTTCGGCCTTTGGCACTCCCAATGAACCATGCTGGAAATTATCCTGAATCTTGGGATGGATTTCCGATTTCCCACTGGAACTCCCACCAGAACTGTTGGAACTAAATATCCGAGCTCGTGCCCTATTATATTCCTCCTTCCTTTCCTCCACGCTTTTAGAACTATTTGATTTCAGGGAAAGCGCATTTAAATTGCTATTACTCTGTGACCCCTTTTGTGGCCTCTGCTTGATTGCAACCTTCATAGCACCACTCTCTTCAGCAGGTAAATTTACAGGAATGTCAGCAAGACGAACCAAAGGAAGCCGGAGATTAGAAGTCTTTTGAACAATAATTCTAGACCCAGACCCATCAGGCAGATTATTATCCAATAAAACCATGGATTGCAGTGAGTAGTGCTGGGCCACCCGATGTGCAGCCAAGCGTAGATAAGAAGTAGGCAGC
Organism: Buddleja alternifolia; assembly: GCA_019426215.1. Classification (NCBI taxonomy): domain Eukaryota; kingdom Viridiplantae; phylum Streptophyta; class Magnoliopsida; order Lamiales; family Scrophulariaceae; genus Buddleja; species Buddleja alternifolia. The sequence continues at coordinate 17,160,060 of CM033395.1, read as the reverse complement.
TGTTGGAACTCCATTTGCTCCCTAGTAGGATCCCGAATGAACTTCTCCACATCCTGCTCCATCCGCAAAACTGAATGAACATGGAATATCGTTATTTTCTTGAGGATCATAGGCAAAGACCATAAGATATGTTTTACATAACACCACTAATGACACAAAAGCACGAAACTAACCATCAGTAAAGCAGAGCCATAACTATTAAAGGAAGGTTTTTACAAAAATTATAATTCCAAAAAAGCAATTGCTGTATGCTTTTATACAATTTGGAAGTGGATAATTATGGACCAGCAGAAGTTCAGGGTTTCAAACTGAAACTCGATTGACGAAATCTGCAGTTCTTTTCAAGTATTCGATGCAGAGTAATAGGAGCCCACAACGACAGAGCGGGGTATAAAACAGATGTTGAGACTCTGTTTACAGTTTAAGTGATAAAGTAAATATGTTGATAATCCGTCATGTAAAGAGGTCAGAATATTCCCAACCAGGCAACCACCATGGTCTAATATGAGTGAGTTTCTATTGAACAGCACTCCATTTTTGTATCCCTACTTCTCACAGAAATTTTTCGCCCTTGTATCTTCCATGCTCCCTTTGACCATATGTGAGCTATGGTATATAGATCTTGGCGGTGAGTCAATACAAAAAGACCAATTCCCTGAGGACGAAGAATGAAGCGAAATCTACTTATTATGACAGGAGATTGACAAGAAAAAAAAAGGGCTTTATGTTCTCCAAGTTGTTAATTTTAAATTAGCATGCATGCTACTACTGCTTTGATCACAACTGTTAACACTTACCCCAACAGCAGTCCATCTTATCCGACTCGAGACAGCACTATAAAGACGGATCAGCAGTTAGATTAGAACGGAAAATGTCCTTTTGGTTGAATATTCAGGTTTCAATTGTATGTTCCCCTTCTAATCTCAAAGTTTTCACTTCTGTTCCTAACCAATCTTGTTTAATGAGAATTTTAGTCAACCAATAAATGAATTTCAAGCACATTCTCCTGCCATAATACTAGCCACCATGTCATCTAGAAAATGAAAAACTTTCTTAAATTCGATTCTTGAGTATATACAATCTTCTATGGCAAAATAATCTATTTAGTCTCCTTATTCATTCACACATTCAGAAATTAGCTTAGATTGATTCTACCAAGCCATTAACATATTTAACGAGAAAGTTCCCGTAAAAAATTTCAGGTGATGACGCTTCTGCTATCTCGTTTTTTAATGGCAGTTATGTAGGAACATCTAAAAGTATATATATCTTTGACAGTCTCCTTGCAGGACTCAGCCACATAGATAGTTAAAATATAACAAAATCAAAACTCAACACACCTTAACATATCCTTGACTAACTTATTAAGAACAACCAACCAAGCCACAGATTGTAGAACTGCACTAAAAGCTTAGAACATGTCAACAAGCTACATACTAATCATTGAGCACCCAAGCAAATCTATAAAATAGAGCCTGAGAATTGGAAAATTCCGCCTTACCCTATACATGTTTCAGCAAGGTTTCTGCAATCCGCTGCTGAAGAATCCCATGTCAGAATTTCCAAAATTAACAGAAACTATAGAGCTAAGAGCCATTCCCTATTTCAGATTCAAAACATCTGTGTACAGGATTTCATAGGTTTCTGCAATTTTCTGCTTCAGTGAAGTATCCCATGTTAGATTTTTTTAAAATCATAGAAATTATAGAGCTACGAGCTATTCCCTGAACTCGGATTCACAACATCTTTCTTCCGAATTTCCATTAATCTATCTGCAAAGAGAGGGTAAACACCGTAACTTCCTGAGCCTACACATATATGTTGTCTATACTAAATAACCAGATCTCCAGTCATAAAAGAGCTGTGAACATATTTTAATCGATGTGGTTTTAATATCCAAAATACAGTTCAATAAGTGCACAGGCTTCTCTTCTCGGTGTTCAAATTATGGCCTTCAACAGCCAACTGGCTCCGTAAGTTTAACAGTACGGTGGTCTGGTACTTCACCACATAAGCTACTTGATTATGTCATTAGCATCTGGCTAAAGTCCCCGTTCGAGACAAATAACTATCAAGTGGTTTTGTCTGCCTGAAGCAAGAGTCTCTCCCAACCAACATAAGAAAGACTTTCAGAAAATTCAATAAGTGAACACGACATTATCAACAATTACTATAAAGCTTTAAATTAGAGTTACTTGTGCAAAGAACAATCAAAATAACAGCACACGGACAACCCGAAAATACTCCAAGAAAAACTCACTCACCGGAGAGGCGCTCGCGAGGATTCTGTATAGCTTCCCGCAGAAACTGATCCACTGTGTTGATCAAATCATCGGTCATACCGAAACCCGAACCCGAATTCAAATCGGAACCCGAACTGTCGGAAATCTCAGCTTGATTATTATTATGATTATTGCTATTGTTAGAGCTGCTAGTATTCGAATCCTTTCTGGAGGAAAGCATGAGGCGGCGCATGCTGGCGTCGACGTCAGCGACCTCCCATGACTCCGGACCTTCATCAGCCGCAGCCAAGGACGCCGTTGCAGAGCCCTCCATAAACGCTTCGAATAATCTTTGTCGGATTTTTAAGAGTTTTTTAGAGGTTGATTATTATTCTACAAGAATATCAAACCATCAAATACAGCTGAAATTCGAGGGAACATGAGGTTGATTATGATTCCACAAACCCGTCGAATTTCGTCTAAATCATCATCCCATCCCGTCCCGTCCCCTAATTTTATTTTGTTTAGGGTAAAACTATTCTTAGGTTAGGGTTTCGAGGAAGAGAGAGAGAGAGAAGAGAAGAGAAATAAAAAGAGAGAGAAGATAGGGTTTGACGATTGTGTAATTCTTTTCTCTTTTGGTGTGCGTTTGTTTGATTGTGCCCTTTGCAATTTGCAAATTGCTTCGGAGGTAGAGATTGGCACGTGCACGCCACGTGACGTTCTCTTGCCTTGATAATGGATCTGGATTCTCTGCGGTGGAAAATCTTTGTGTTGATGCGATAGAATGTCCAAGAATATATATATATATATATATGTATGTATATGTGAGAGAGAGAAACTTGAACTACAGGGTAGTATTTGTCCCAAGGGTACAAGCAGTTTGTTTCTTTTGCTAATTGAACAGTACAAGTAGTTCAAGTTCATGGAAGGAATCCAATTTTGTAACATAGGATTAGTTGTCGTACGGAGTAGATGGGAATATATTCGACCACTAATGGGACCATACGAGCAAGTAGACTAAATACCCAGCACCGCGCGTGGTGCATCGTACCCACAGTACTATTTTTTTCTCTAATGCATAGAGGCGTGAATTAGGTTGGTAAATTTAATGTTTTTAAGCTAAATATTCCGAAATGCCCTCGTCAGTATTTTTCTATACCTAAACTACCCTCTTCTCTCTCAATCATCACTATTGAACCTCGCCAAAATCCAAAATCAATTTCTCACGTCCTTTGCACTCCCACCACCAAAAGGTCCCGACGTTTCAGAATCGCAGGGAATCCAGAGTTGAATTCATCAAGGTAAAAAGATTCATTTTTTAAAAAAAAATTCTTTGTTTTGTTTCATAAGATTCACAAACCACTAGGGCGATGCGATTTTGCAAATACAGTGATAACCCTATTTGTTGTTTCCACACTAGTTAATTTCCTCCTGGTAAATCACTCTCAACCTGGGTTTTTTTATCGTAGGATAATGGCTCGAATCAGGGTCCCCGCTCATGATTTCTTCAGAGTCTTAGTACTCGATTGGCACCGAGAACTGGTGAGATGAATTTGTCGATAAAGTTTACTTGCTTCTGTTTTTGTGTTGCGAAGCGTTCTTATCTCACGAGTTTGACAAACGACGTGAGGTTTTGGGAGAAACTTCCCCCCACTTTTGTGGCCAATGCTGGATTGAACGCAGGCAAGTGCCTAATAGTTTACACAATCATGGGGAAATTTTTTATACATGTTCACAAAATTCAAGACGGGCTTATGTTCAGTGGTCCTCAATGGAAATAGTTTATCGACGTGCATAGATTGGATGAGGTGCATTATTAGGTGTTTACACACGAGAGTGGTCTAAAATTTTCTGCAAAGGTGCTCGCTACTTCATTTTGTGCGAATTCTTGCTGTATTGTCAGGGTGAAAGCTGAAGGATCACAAGAGTCTAATGATAGTTTACGTAGGCAATGTCTTGGCGCATGACTGACTCATTAGATGTCTCATGCAGGCGAGGTGTGTATTAAGTTTGGGAATCCCACGCTCTGGATGCGTCATGGGCATTTTTCTATGTATCAACCAGAAAAGGTTTGTGGTTGCTTCATTTCCGATAGTCTTAGGATATATTAATTTACCCAATAGGTACTTGCTAATCGTTGTACCTGCACTATTTAACCACACCCCAGTTTTTTCCTAAAACCAACAGCATGCGGCGCCAATATTAAATTGCAAGGATTTTATTATATTTATGTGTTTTCGGATGCGAAGAGGATCAGGTAATTTGATATAATGTGTGGATCCTTGTGGAGGTGAACAAAGATGTTGAATTTAGTGTTTCCTATGCAATAACATACATATATCTCGTACACATGACCAACTAAACACTCATGCCTCACAAAAGAGATTGCCTTCAGAATTTGCCAGGAGATCATTGCTGGTAGATGGGGATTGCATACAGGCGAAAACCACAATCGGTGTATATAGTTAGGAGTAAAAAAAAAAAGTTAAGGGATTTTCTACGAGCATGATTAGAGAATTTAACCGCGCGCATCATATTACAGAAGGATGTTTCCTGGTTTTTAGTCACCAAGATACCAAGAGTTTCATGGTCAGTATTTTTGACATTTCCTGCACACCCCATATATGTGGTCGGCCTGCAATGATGATGGAAGCTACATAGTATTTTGCAGATTAAATATATTTGAATTGACATCACACCGTAAATCTATTTAGCGTGTCATGTTCTTTTTATGCAGAAGAGAAGGGAGAATATAGTCAGGCTATCCAACAAAATCTTATCATCGGAGGCGCAACAAAGATCGAGGAATTGCACAAGGCACAATCATCGTTGGAGTTCAGTATTTGATTCCACAATCAAGCGCTTTTGATTTGCGTTTCTCACCTTCCAGGATAGTATGTTGCTGACTATAAATTTTCCTATTATTTTGATTACCGAACATAGAACCCTAATTGTTCCCCACGGCAGCACATTTCAACAATTGCCTCACAGGACCCTCAAATAGCATGCAAAAGTGAAGCACTGTTGGTTGTAGCTGAGGATCCTGCGAATCCAAGCCCAGTGAACTTTAAGTGGATTAACAAAGATAGGCTCACTTGCACTCGTGGAAGGATGGCTGGATTTTTCCGCAAAGTATCAAATAAAGTGTGGCGATGTGTGTTCATTCTGTTGGTCCCAAGTGGTATACGAAAGGGTCTAGAAGGGGGGGATTGAATAGACCCTGAAGTCTTTTTCGACTTCTTAAAAATTCGTATCACTTTGAAGTATTTGAACGCTTGACAAGTTTAAGCGCTGGATGTGGCGCTTGAGAAACGTTAACTTAGACTCGGTGATTTCAACGCTTACCAAAGTAGGGCAGAGTTTAGTCACTAAATCAGAGTTAGCACAGCGGAAGTATTTTATAGCTTAGCGTTCGGTTAATTAATCGAAAGTAGTCGCTTAGTTGTTTTAAGACTTTATCAGAATGTATGCAATATGAATAGTAAATCAGTAAACAATGAATGCTTAAAGAGGTAAATGACACAAGATATTTGTAAGGTTCACTGGGTGATGTAATCCCAGCTACGTCCTTCTTCTCCTTTTATCAGGGAGGTTTTTCCACTATGATGATTATCGAAGAGTCACACAGAGACTTCTACAAGATAGAGGGAGATTGGATATGATCTCGGAACTCCTTGGTCACACAGATTTCAGCTCCACTAAAGACCTTCTATCCCCTTGCTTCTTTCACTCAGAAATGGTGCAAGTTACTCTTGATCTCGGAACTCCTTAGTCACACAGATTTCAGCTCCAGTAGAGATCAACTTCAACAAGCTTCTTTTACACAAAAATATTGCTTGCAAGTCAACCAGCTTTCTCACTCAGATGAAAGGTGTTGATGGTTTTGGTCACGGGTTTGTTTGTTTTTGGAAAGTTCAAACAACTTGGGGATATCTCAATGGTAGTATAGGTTCTTCTTAAAAAGAGATTTGAGATATGGGTGACTGTGTCTGGAATATTTGTGAAAAGCTTATATGGATATTTGGCTATGATTTTCAGTAAGCTTTTCTTTCAACAAAGTAGGTATTTTTGCTTTTTTTTGTATGTATTTTACTTGTTTGTTGAAAGAGCTATTTATAAGGTATTGGTGGTTTTTTGTCCGTTTGACACGGTTGGAGTCTCGTTTCCCCAAACATTCCTTGAGTTCAGACATTTCTAACTTTGGGTATACTTAATTAGTTAGGCATGTTCTTGGTTTCATAACTTCTGACAGTTTCGGTCAAAAGAATGGCTTACCCATACGTTATAGTGCTTATATTTTAATAGCACTTATCCGACTTTTAATGCATCTTGTCTTATTTCCGTTGGAAATAATTCGTCCGTTTGATTCATGCATTTTTAAGTCTTTGGATGGTTTTGGGTTTGAATTTTCAGGTTACGTTCTTTGTAGGTTGTGTTGGTTTAACCTTTTGGACGCTTGCTGAAGAGAATAGTTATTCTCGTGTATTGGACAAACGCTTGGACTGATCCTGAGTTTCTTCTCTTTATTTCAGACGCTTACTCTTCAATCTTGTCCTGATGGTCTTACTGAGAATTCCGTCATTTCACTTGATGTTGAGTATTCGGCCTGAGTTATCCATTCTTAGTTTGAGCACTGGGATAATCCCTAAAGCGTTTGACAGACGCTTCAAGATATCTTTATCTATTGTAGCTTCAGACGCTTGATCTTCACCTTCATCACTTGGTAGACTCACCCAGAATTTTCCTAAGTGATTTAGTGTCACATACTTAGTGAATTCTACAAAGATAAATACTATAAGCCTAAGATAAATAAGCTTTCAGGTACTTATACATAACATTCTATGAAAGCTTTTACACTTTTCGGGGTCTAACAGGAAGTCCTATTTGTCATCATCAAAACATCTAATATGAAATTCCTAACACATTCCAATTGAGAAGGGTGTCGAGTAACACAACAACTTTGGATGTTAATATTGTCAGGGGAAGGCATTGATTTGTATGACACAATTTTTTTGTATAGTCTGTACAAGCAGATAAGATTTTGTATGTTTTTCTGCATTTCTTGCATTTTTTGGATGGGTCGAAAAGATAATTTATGTCTTAGCCTCTTTGGCAAGGAAAGTCATAGGTGACTATGCTCATGATTTTTTAACGCGCCTAGATGAGCATGCAACATATCTTAATTGATCAATGTGTTGTGCAATTTTAGACTATCAAATAATTGGTATAATCCAATGGATCACCTACCATCGTGTATTAAATACAGCAGCTGGCTTATAGCACAGTCCATGAATGGGACTACCAATTTTCACGATATATGATTATTTTGTTTCTAGGACCCGATGGATCTAACTCGCCATATTTTTGCACACTTCAGTTGGTATATATTATGATGGTTAGGTTAATCTGAGGGCAACTTGCTGCTTCAAAAGTCGGGCCATATATTTATGTACGATAAATGTGTTAGAGTTATGCCCTCAAATGTCGTAACAGGATAGAATTATAGGGCATTAGTTTGTATCTAAACATTCTTGTTTTAATAAAAGGCATTTGATGTTGTTTCTTATAGGCATTTGTAAGGTTTAAATAAACAACAATTAGTCCTTGGTATTAAGGCGAACATTCTACTCCCTATGGGTTAGGGAGAATGGCACTAGAAGTGTTTGATCCTTAATATCTAAATCGGTTTGCAAATCGAAGAGAGTATTGAGTGGACATCATTACTGGATATAAACTTGTATGATCTAAGTTTTGACAGGGGAGTGCCAGTAGAACACTATGAGTATGATAGTGGGAACTTATATGATAGACACATCAGTTAGATTGGTGTGTTTGAACTCGGCTCGCATCAGTTATGTCACATTGGTTTTTACTCAATGACAGTCACTGACAAAACTGATAAGTTGTGATAGGTACGCGTGAACCTTAGACCTGATTTATCACGTTGAAGATGTGCTTGTGACATCAAGTTTGTCATTAGAGTAGTTAGATCCATCTCACCCGCTGGTGGGGTCGACCTCGAAGTGCGGCTTGATGGGCACGTAGCAATCTTAACTAATTAGCAATATGGGATTTATTCTCTCATAAGTGAATAAGCTAAATATCCTATGCTGTCATGAATGAGTGAGGTCAAAGACTTTGGCCAAAGCATTAGAGATACTTATGTTGGACATGAAAGTATACTCAATGACCTCGATTCATTATGAGCTAAGCATATAGTCAAGTCCAGTGAGTTTGACTAAACCATGACTCTCACTTGACTGGGATATATGTATAAAGGGTTTATACTCGTACGGTATTCACAGTGTGAAAATTTTGGAATGATTCTATACATTCGTTCTCAATTGGGCTACGATGTAGACCACGGGATTGGCTAGGTGGTATCTACATCCTTTTGGTTTTCTCCCAATTGCCTTTTGAGACGAACCTAAAGAGCCGCGCTTAAAGGAATTGTAAAGTAAAAATCATGGAATAAAACTTGAGAGAAATCTTTCGGTATTTGATATCGTGATTAATTAATTGATCATTAGATGATCTTATTAATTAAGTTAATGAGTTAATTAATTTACTAGTGAGATTAATTATGGAATTAACATGTGTAAGTTAGTTATTTAATTGACATATTTATTGGATAAATTTATTAATTAAATAATTAATAAATACACAAATTGGACTAAGCCCGGAGGGCATTAAAAACTCCCAAGTTGGGCGTCCATGCCTTTAGTTAACTAGGTTAATTATTCTAGTTGTAGTATAAATATACTACTTAGTGAATAATTAAACGATAGCCTCACATATATCTTTCTCTCCAAGTAAAACTCTCCACCTCTCTCTCATCTCTCTAGCTGTCCAAGTGGAGAAGAAAAGAAGGGATTTTTGCTTTCGATTTCGGCGTGGTGATTTAGAGGCAGTGACGTTATTGCTGCTCCAATTAAGAAGTTGGTTCAGAATTTTTAATTATGCGAAAAAGGTACATGTTTCTCAACATTATTTAAATATGTGAAATCAAAGATGAATCCACCGTGGGTATTTTATTTCCGCTGCGTTTTGATGTTCAAAAACCCAACAAAATGTAAGTCATTGCGTTGATTGAGGCCCTTTGCAGTAACCTAGGCATACCAATGCAGACTTCAATTGGTCAGATTGTCAACGGGCAGCGATTACATATATCCAGACATTTCAGTTGCGAATAAACACAGAGTTATTCTTTATTTCTGCTATATTCCTGGATTAGGTATTTTGCTGGCGATGGGCGACCAGTTTTCAGAAGCCGACAGATGGACTGCTGAGCGGGAGGCCTTTTTTATCCAACTACTCCACAACGCCTGTAGTCGTGGAGATATTAAAAGGGGGGGGGGGATTAACAGCGACTTGGTGGAAACGCTACTCGATCAGTTGAACGGCCAGTTCAGGGAATTTACACTGTCATCCGTTATCAATCGTCTTAATATGCTACGGTGACGAGCACTCATCTTCGACATGATAACGTCTAAAGACGAGTTCGAGTGGGATCGCCATAAGAATTAAATAAAAGCAACCAAGTCAGATTGGAAGGATTTGATTGAGGTAAGAAGCCTAAAATTATTTTAATTTCACACTTCGCTAGAAGTTCTTCTCCGTTTTTTACAAGGAGTCCTATTCAGATTATTTTGAACTCTATATTATTTGTGGCTTGTATGATAGCAATACTCGGACGCCAGGAAGTATTAATTTCGCTGGGAATTACACTGGAACCAATTATCAAAGGTGTTCGATGGTGACATAGGAGACAGATGTGTTGTCAACCTCACTGACAAGGTGAAAGCACAAGACGTTACAGACGAAGATCATAGTTGTTGGGAAAAATAACAAAAACGTAGCAGTAACGGTGTAATTTAAATTTTTTTAGATTTTCCAATTCAGGATTTACCCAGGATTTTATCATGCGTATATATGATAAGGTTTTCGATACATTACCAATTGTAGCGAAGTGGTTGGAGAATCTCAACTTCTTGAATGCTTCAAGATTTTCGCGAACTGATCCGCCTGACTGATTGATGATTTGAGCAGTACAAAGGTGCTGCCTCTATATTAACTCTCCGAAAAACTTTAACGAAAAAATCTCTCCTTATTAGCTATGGCGGCCGACGACTAGTAGAGAGGAGAGGGAGTTTTTTTTCCCTTGTAGCTCAAGTGTATTGTTTCTTGTATTATAATCTAGGTTTAATTAAGTGATATATTTATATCACTTAAGTTACAACCTTGGACTTGAAGAGGCCATGTTAGAGACCTACTAGGCCGCCTCACACGTCCATGAGGTGCACTAATTTTAAGCTCAATCCAATCTTTTAATTAATTCATTCATTCAATCCAATTAATTAATCTAATTAAATAATAGATGGGATAATTAATTAATTTTATTTCTCTAAGAAATAATACAATTAATATAAACAAATTAACTTATTTCAAATAATTAATTCTATTTAATTAATTTTAAGTATTCAATACTTAAAATATTGCTACAAGAAATACACCGCAATTTCATTTGACTTTTCCCTTTTTAAGCGTGACTCTTCAATGGGAGGATTCCATTGAATGTGGGTAACACCTAACCAGTCAAGTGGCCCACATCGTATCCCAAATAAGATGAAATAATTAGATCATTGTTTACCTTTCCTATGTTGGGAATCCTGTTAGTCAAGAGCCCTTTCTCAGATCTTCTTCCTAAATTGCTTTAGGCTTTATTCTAAGCAAAGGGCTTGGGAGGGGCCCATTATCCTATTCGCTCTATTTTCATGGACGCAAATTATAAGGATAAATACGACTTCTCCCAAGTCTTTCATGGAGAATATGCTCGATATTTACGTCTTGACATAGTCAATGAGCCCACATGATTTCTCATAAGTAGAGCATTCTCTACATATAGCACCAAAAATGAAATCTCGTTCCCACTGACCTTATTGCACACAGATGGTCCCTCCTCCTTTTGATGATATCATAATTCCTAATTATGTCATCAAAGTGAAGATTCTAACTACGAAAGGTCCGCTTAAATCCACAAATTGATTCATACAGCATGTAGACCTTATGGGAATCGACTTCAAATGTGAAACCCTTGAGCTGTTCGAAATGGATGTCCTTCTAGAGGAATCCATTTATGAACGAGTCTTCACATCAACGTTCCAAATTTTTATAATACTGGTGTGTTGTTATCGAAAGTAAGATTCTAATGGATTTGTTTTTAATTGTGGCAAAGGGGCTTCCTCATAGTCAATGTCCTTCTTTTGACTATACACTTTAGCCATCAGTCTGGCCTTGCCATTCGAATCAATCTTTCTCTTTGTAGATGTATTCGCCTCTGATGAGTACAAAATTCTTAGGGCGATCTACTAGAGTCTAGGATTGATTCAAAGACATCTAATCCATCTTCACTTTCATAACCTTGACACCTTCTCGTAAATTAATTTAATAAATTATCTATTATTTAATTAGATTAATTAATTGGATTGAATTAATTAATCAAATAATGGATTGGATTAAGCTAAAATTGGTGCATTAAGTGGCACACCAAGGCCTATATGGGGCGGCCAATAGGCGCCTTGTATGGGCTAATTTGAGCCCAATGTATGAACTTAAGTGATATAAATATATCACATTAGTTAAGACCTAGGTCATAAGTTGAAATTGACTCAAGCCACAAGAAAAGAAATCCTCTCCCTCTCACTCTCCTAGTAGTCGGTCATCACCAAGAAGGAGGAGAAGACTTTGAGAAAGGTTTCTTGCCCATGAGATATGGAGTGCACCTTTCAAAGTCTATGTCTCCTTAAAGTGAGGAAGATAGGAAAGAAATGAGTACGGTGCCCCATGCGTCTGTAGTGGGTACTCTGATGTATGCTATGTTATGCACACGACTTGACATAACCTATGCAATAAGCGTTGTAAGTCAATTTCAGGCTAACCTGGGAAGAAAACATTGGACTGCTCTAAAAAATATCTTAAAGTATTTGAAGAGAACTAAGGATATGGTCCAACATATGGACATGGAGATTTGAAAATGGATGGATATACTTATTAGAAAAGTATGTTAGGACCATATCCTTAGTTCTCTTCAGATACTTTAGGATATTTTTTATGGCGGTCCAATGTTTTCTTCCCAGGTTAGCTTGAAATCGACTTACAACGCTTACTGCATAGGCTATGTCAAGCCGTGTTCATAACATGGCATACATCAGAGTACCCACTGCAGACACATAGGGCACCGTACTCATTTCTTTCCTATCTTCCTCACTTTGAGAAGACATAGACTTTGAAAGGTGCACCCCGTATCTCATGGGCAAGAAACCTTTCTTAGAGTCTGCTCCTCCTTCTTGGTGATGACCGACGGCTAGGAGAGTGAGAGGGAGAGGATTTCTTTTCTTGTGTCTTAAGTCAATTTCAACTTATGACCTAGGTCTTAACTAATGTGATATATTTATATCACTTAAGTTAATACCTTCGGTTCAAATTAGCCCATAAAAGGCGCCTATTGGCCGCCCCATATAGGCATTGGTGTGCCACTTGGTGCACCAATTTGAGCTTAGTCCGATCTATTATTTAATTAATTAATTCAATCTAATAAATTAATCTAATTAAATAATAAATAATTTTTTCAATCCAAATTAATAATGTCCTAACATTTACTAATCCTCTAGTGGCATTTGAGGACATTAACCTAACAATTTTCCACTTGTACTCAATGCCAATCACTATGGTATCTAATACCCATCTTTTTAAGATGTCGATCGAGTACTGTCTGTGTCAAAGGCTTGATCAATGGGTCAGTGACGTTGTCTGCTGAATTTACTCTCTGAACAACTATTTCGCCTCTTCCAACAATTTCCCTTATTATGTGTTATCTCCTCTCTATGTGCATGGATTTGTTGTGAGCCCTTAGTTCCTTTGCTCGTGCAATAGCCTCGTTATTGTCACAATAAAGTGGTAATGGCAGCTCCACACTAGGGATCACTTGAAGTTCTCCAAGAAACTTCCTAATCCAAACACCCTCTTTAGCAGCCTCTGAAGCTGCTATGTATTCTGTCTCTGTGGAGAAGTCAGCGGTTATGCTTTGCTTGAAACTTTTCCAAGTCACCGCTCCACCATTGAGCGTGAATATAAACCCTGAAGTGGATTTACGATCATCTACATCAAATTGAAAATTTGAGTCAGTATATCCATCCACCTTCAAATCTCCATGTCCATATGTCAAGACCGTATCCTTAGTTCTCTTCAGATACTTGAGGATACTTTTGATAGCAGTCCAATGTCCTCTTCCTGGGTAGCCTGAAAATGACTTACCACGCTTACTGCGTAAGCTATGTCTGGTTGTGTGCATAACATGGCGTACATCAGACTACCCACTGCAGACACGTAGGGCACCGTACTCATTTCTTTCCTATCTTCCTCACTTTGAGGAGACATAGACTTTGAAAGGTGCACCCTGTATCTCATGGGCAACAAACCTTTCTTAGAGTCTTCCATCCTAAATCTCTTTAGGACTTTCTCTAAGTAAAGGGCTTAGGAAAGTCCTATCATTCTATTTGTTCTATCTCTGTAGATACGAATTCCTAGAATATAGGTCGCTTCTGCCAAGTCTTTCATGGAGAATGTATTTGAAAGTCATCTATTGACTGATGTGAGCATTCCTACATCATTTTCTATGAGTAGAATGTCATCCACATATAAAACAAGGAAAGTGATTTTACTCCCACTAACCTTCTTATAAACACATGGTTCATCTTCATTTTTGACAAAGTCAAATCCTTTGACAGCTTCGTCAAAACGTAGATTCCAACTCCTAGAGGCTTGCTTAAGTCCATAAATGGATCTCTTAAGTTTGCACACCTTATGAATACCAGACCCAAATGCAAAGCCTTTAGGCTGCTCCATATAGATATCCTCTTCGAGAAATCTATTTAGAAAAGTCGTCTTTACATCTATCTGTCATATCTCATAGTCCAAGTGTGCATCTATTGCGAGCAGAAGTCGAATAGACTTGATCATTGCCACAAGTGAAAAGGTCTCTTGGTAGTCAATTCCTTCATTTTGACTATAACCTTTTGCTACAAGCCTTGCCTTGTATGTGTCAACTTTTCCATTTAGGCCTATCTTCCTCTTGTAGATCCATTTGTACCCTATAAGTGCAATGCCATCAGGACGATCTACCAGAGTCCAGACCTGGTTGGAATGCATCGAGTCTATCTCTGCCTCCATAGCTTCTCGCCACTTTGCAGAGTCGATGTCCATCTTTGCTTGATCATAAGTGGAAGGGTCGTCCCCATGAACTCCCACTGCTATAGTGTGGACACCTGGTTCCTCTTGTAGCAAGTACCCATAGTACCTATTAGGTTGATGTGGTACTCTACCATATCTTCGCAATGTTGGTTGTGTTTTATCAGGTTCAGTGTGTGTTTCTTGAATAGTCGTCTCCCTGGGTGTTTCATCTTGTTCATTGAGAACAATCTTTCTACTTGCACCAATTTCTTAAATAAATTCATCTTCAAGAAAGTGCGCTTGCAGTGCAACAATGATCCTTTGATCATCTTGCATGTAGAATAGGTATCCCATAGAATCCTCTGGAAAACCGATGAAACGTCCTTTAAGGGACCTTGCTTCCAATTTCTCTGCCTTTGTCTTTTTGATGTAGGCAGGGCATCCCCAAACCCTAATGAACTTAAGGTTTGGTTTCCTATTTCTCCATATCTCATATGGAGTTTTAGGAACGGATTTGTAAGGACATCTATTCAAGATATGAACAACCATGAGGAGTGCATGTCCCACAAGAAGATGGGTAAATTAGTGCAGCGGAGCATAGATCGAATCATATCCAAAAGCGTTCGATTCATACGCTCTGCTACCCCATTAAGTTGTGGAGTTGCTGGTGGTGTGAGTTGCAATATTATCCCATGTTCCTTTAGGAACTGATCAAACTCGTCACTCATATATTCACCTCCACTATCTGATCGCGGTGTCTTTATATGATGACCAGTTTGTTTTTCCACCAAAGCCGTAAAGTCTTTCAACTTATCAAATGATTCAGATTTATTTTTCATTCGATACACAAGAGCATACCTTGAATGGTCATCAGTAAAAGTAATGAAATAGTGAAAGCCTCCACGAGCCAATTCTCCAAATGGTCCGCAAACGTCGGTGTGCACAAGTCTTAATACTTCAGTGGCTCTTTCAAAAGTCCTGGTGAAGGGAGATCTAACCATTTTTCCTTTGAGGTAAGATTCACAAGTCGGATAGGGATCCGATCCCAATGAGTCAATTAACCCATCTTTCTCCATCTTGTGTATCTTTTGCTCTACGGCATGGCCTAGTCTTAGATGCCACTTTAAGCTTAAGTTGGTACTTTGCCTACCACGCTTCTTTATGATAACATTTACAACACATTCATTTTGCATGTTTAAATAATAGAGGTCACTGACTAAAGTAGCAGTGCAAACAATATTATTATTAAATAAAATGCTGCAAGTACTGTCAATGAAATTAAAAACATAATTATTCCTAACCAACATAGGAATTGAAATAATGTTCTTAATGTTAGAGTTTATGCCCGGCGCACCAATTTTGGGCTCCATTCTATGTAATAATAACTCTAGTTGAACGATCTTTTTCATAGAAATAAAGTTAATCTTTTGGCATTCTTTATTCGTATATATAGCTTGGTCTTAACTTAGAATAAAGTCCCGAGGGATCACACATAGCTATGGGACATCATTGCGCATCAGGAATGGCAATGATGGAATATGTCTCCAAGGCTACGATCCTTAAACATATGTTCCAAGTCGTGAATGGGCTCGTCGAAATGAAGGGATATCTATGAGACCCAAAAGACTTGCTTATATGATGCATACTCTAAATAAAGTGTATCTCGTTCCATAGATATTGGCACGGCGAAAGCCTATGAATATATGAGGGATCCTATTGTGGGTATAGGTATACTAAACAACCCCATGGCAGTTCCATTAAATGGAATCCTAGTCGAATTTGGAACTTCCACTGGTCTTGCAGTATAAGAGTAATCCTTAGAACCTGAGGTTCCATTGGATATCTTATACACAGTTGAACATGTCATGATTTGTTACATGATTACTCAGATGATCACAAATGGGAAAAATCAGACATGGGCTAATTGTGTATGAAGGCATGTGAGAGTCAAGATGGGATCTATCTCTGATATTAAACTTGTTAGTGAATCTCCTATGTTTACATAGTGAATCGACTTTAGGAATCTTCGGCCGAAGTAAGATATCTAAAGAGGCGTAGGGTTTCCTCGTTTAGATAGTCGAAAGTCGATCTCACCGTATTTGGGAAACATAGTTATTGATTAATAGAGCTTCGACCTTAGCCACTGCTCTAGATTCAATCAGGAGATTAGATGGAGGGATCTTACTTATACAAGGACCAAGATCACGAAAGGCGTATCTTTATATTCATCTTTATCTAGGTCTTCGTGGCCCGTTGCTAGACAGTAACCACGATTTGTAAGTGCCAAGAATTAATGTGGTGATTAATTCGAGGCTTGATTAAATCAAAGGAATGATTTGATCTAGTACTTTCTATTTTAGGAAAGCACACTAGCACTTTGGGAAAGTGTACTTACTACTAGATAGTAGACGAGCCTAAGGGGTCACACACTTAACTCGTGAGAGTCACTGCTTAAATGATATGATTAATCAATTTGAGGAAATTGAGGAAATTAGGAAAGTCTAGTCCTTTCTTAATATGGAATAGGAATTAATTGAGGTGATTCAATTAATTCGACTATTTTAATTAATCTTGTAGAATTAATTAAATTAATGGACCTAGTAGAGTCCAAGTATTTTATTTAGTTGGGCTTGGTCCAAGTTAAATAAATAAGCCAATTGGAATAAGTAAATATAATTAAACGAGTTTTAATTATATGGGAATATTTAATTGATGGGTTTAGCCCATAATTAAATATGGAGTCAAAAATTAATTCTTGGACTCCAATTAAGAGTGATGGCTGAATTTTGGGGCCTTGGCAGCTGGGATTCGAAATCTTGGTGGAGAAGAAAAAGGTTTTCTTCTTCTCCAAGTCTTGTAGTTGAATGAGGACTCTAGGTCTCCTATTCTATATATATGAGAAAGCAAGACAAAAACCCTAAGCCTCCAAGAGCAAAAAATATGAAACCCAAAGCTGAAAAAGAAGAGAATTTTTCTTGTCATCCTTGAGCAAAAATTCGCCCCTACCTTATTCCAATACGACATCGTTTTGTTCATATGTTGAACTCACCAATTCACAAATATTCCATCCCTTCATATAATCAAGCCTAGGTTTTAGACTTAGATCTATTTTGTTGTCTAGCACTAAGAACGAAATAGGTGGTGACTTGAACGAGGTGTGGATACATCTTAGAGGTGCGACGGTTGGAGCACTAAAACCGGGGATACAATTGACGGGCGATTTCCTCCAAGAAATCGCGTGGACTTGCACCACAGGGTTGAAAAGATCAAATTGGTTGCTGCAAGAATTTAATCAAAAGGTAAAAATTCTCGTAACCTTCTTTATAGCGTAATCGAGCACACCATTATTCCTGTTTTGGGTGGTTGTACGTTTAATTTTTAAATTCCGCTGCCACGAGCCACTCGGGGAATAGAACCCAACTCAACACTTAAGCTCGTTGGGCAAAACTAAAACATCCTCCAAATTTAAAATATGTCTAGATGATAAACATAAAGAATTTGATCCAATGTGAGAAACCGAGACACTTTGCTCGCTGCTAACATCGATCAACACCTCTCCATGCTCCAGCTTTCTACTTCGCTGCAGATCCTGATTCATTACACAAACATGAGCACTAGCTCCAGAATCAAGTATCCACGAAGTGGAAAATACAGTTATAGAACAATTGGTTTCCAAAACAAAAAGTTCCATACCTGTAGTCTTGCCTCAATTAGGACATTCCCTTCTCCCGTAGCCCAGCTCACCACAGAAGAGAAACCTACTCTTTTCTTTAAGCACTTCCTTACGCTTCTTGTTTTTTCCTTTCTTGTTTCCTATTTCTCTGCGAGCCTTCAAGGGTGCTTCCATTTTTCCTTTTCCTTTCCCATACTTGTAGACATCTAATGGTACGTTCTCGGGATTGGAAATTGTATTCCCTTTTATGTTCCTCCTTATTTGTCTTTGAACAAGTTCGAGTTTGGTTGTGAGCCCAGCTAACGAACCCTCGATATCATTTATGTCAAAGTTCATGACGAAGTAGTAAAAGGAATCAGGAAACGACTGCAATATGAGGTCAACTTGGATGTGAAGATCCATGTAGTAATCTAAAGACTTTAATTTTTGAATTAAGGTCATCATCTTCAGTACATGATCTCCCACATTCTCGTGTTCTCTCATTCTCGTTCTGAAGAGTTCCTTCGATATCAAATACCAAACGTTCTTTCGATTCTCTCCAAACATTGGGTCAAGATGGAGTAGTATGTCTCTTGCATTCTCCATATTTTCATGAGAGAACTCACTGTACATTGAGCTCAACATGTATCCTCTAGCTCGATGATTGTCACAGACCTAGTCCATGTAGGAAATCCAAAACCTTTCATCCACTAAAATACTCGGTACAGGAGGACGTTTGAGTTCTAGTAAATACTCAATCGACTCACTACTTAGGACCATCCTTAAGTTTGTGAGCTATTCTATGTAATCTGGTCCAGTCAACGTGTATCTTTTTATCAAATAAGATAAGGGTTTAGGAGACATTGTGAGAGAGATAAGAAGCAAATAACTGCAGAAAAGTAAAAAGACTTATTAGATTCTAATAAAATTGTTGTTCCAAGTTTAAATTAAAGACTTTCAAAATAAACTTGGCTCCCACTACATTTTTCGAAAATCCACACTCCCACTGTTGAATTCGGAAGTCATCGTTGGAAGGCTTCGTAGTGGTGATTAATTTCTTTAACTAGATCAATAGGCTACAATGAATCAGGATCTTTCAAAGCTCCCTCTTGTATCTCCTCGGCTCGACTTGAATTTCTCCTTTGGGTCTATTCTATTTCTAACTATTACATTTCAATATATGTCACCTATACAAAATTTATCTAGAAAAAAAATAAAAATAGGCTCAAAAAGGCCTTTACAACCCACCGAAAAGAAATACAAAATTAAAAACGAGCCTAAGTACATGAATCATGTCTCCCATCACATAACATGTCTAACATGATATATATCACATAATACACGAAAACCATATATGTTAATTTCTAATTAAATTCCAAATTTAATTATTATTTTTCACATTCTCGACGAAATTAAATTTATTTAATTCCATTTGAAAGTTCAATTTTAATGAACTCCACTTTAATTTTATATTAAAATCCAATTTTAATAAAAAGTAATCTCTAAGTTCATCAAAATTAATTTCACAACAGAAGCAATCCAATTTAACAAAGTCTAACTTCAATTAACATTAGATTAAATGAAAATAAAAATACCCTTATTAAATAATTAATATTATTTATTTTGCATTAAAATCTAATTTTATTCAAAACTAAATAATATATATTATTTAATAATTGACCCAGGTCGACCCATGGGTGACCCAGGTCGTGTCACAGCAACCCGTGTGTTTAAAAAACACACGGGTTGGGCTTGCAATTTTCCGCTGATGGGCTCGCACAGCGAGCCCATCAAGCGTTGTGCGTGCACCGTTACCGCCGGCGGCAGAGCTGCAACGGTGACGGGTCGGAGCTAAAAATTACAACTTTTATTTTTCATCACATTAAAATTACATAAAATTCATCTTTCATTAATTTCTAACGAAAGAAAAATAAATAAAATACTCAAGAGCACAAATAACACGAAATCCACATATCTAATCATGCATCGATAAAAAACTATAAATCATGCATCTTTATCACATATTTACACATAATTTACATACGCCAAACCCCGCGATTTGGCTCGATACCACTGTTGTGGAAAAATAACCAAACGCAGCGGAAACGAAATTTAAAAATTGCTTTGGATTTTTCCATAACAGGATCAATCCCGGAGTTTTATCAGACGTATGTACGATATAGTAAAATAAACTTTACTTGTTGTAGCGAAGTGGTTGGAGAAAAGTCACGAGCTTGAATCCTTCAACTTCTTCGCGAATATAGTCCGGCTTAAAACTTGATGATCCGAGCAATCCACGAGTCCTGCCTCTAAATTGTCTCGCCGGAAAAACTTGATGAGAAAAATCTCTTCCTCCTTCTTGGTGATGACCGACGGCTAGGAGAGTGAGAGGGAGAGGATTTCTTTTCTTGTGGCTTAAGTTAATTTTCAACTTATTACCTAGGTCTTAACTTTTATGATATATTTATAGCACTTAAGTTAATACCTTGGGCTCAAATTAGCCCAAAAAAGGCGCCTATTGGCCGCCCCATATAGGCCTTGGTGTGCCACTTGGTGCACCAATTTGATCTTAGTCCAATCCATTATTTAATTAATTAATTCAATTCAATTAATTAATCTAATTAAATAATAGATAATCTATTCAATTAATTTTATTCCTCCAAGAAATAATATATTAATTAAACTATAAATGAACTAACTTATTCCTTCAAATAATTAATTCCATTTAATTAATTTTTAAGTATCCAATACTTAAAATATCACCACAAGAAATATTCCATTTTTCTATCGATTTTTCCTTTTTAAGTGTGACTCTTTAGATTAATCTATATTTGGCAATGGTTCTATTGAATATGGGTCCCACCTAGCCAGTCAAGTGGTCCATATTTTAACACAAATAAGATGAAATGAATAGATCATTTTTACCTTTCCTATTGCAAATACCGTCTGAATATAAACTTTTCGTTTTCTTATCCCGGTTAAGTGAGAGTCATGGTTTTTAGTCAAACTCATTGACTTGAACTATGCTATATTTATAATAAATTCAGATCAATGAATACTTTGGCCAAAGACTTTAAGATCTAACTTACTTATAAATGCACAAGATAATTCCTCGCTCACCTTCGAGGGAACGAATCCCATTTTGGATATCAGTTAAGACTACTACTTGCCCATTAGGTTGCAGTTCGAGGTTGACCCCACCAATGGGTGAATTGAGCCTAACTACTCTAATGAAGAACCTAATGTCACAAGTATATCTTCAACTCAATTCCTCAAGTCTAAAGTTCAGACACACATATTACAATTTAATTAATTATGTCATTGATTGTCAAAGATTGAAAACCCATGTGACAGAATTGCTGTGAGTCATGTCTGAGTGCCACTATCTCCATCAATGCACCTATGATGTGAGTTCTTCACTACTTCCTAGTGACTGACGAGCACCTTTCTCGTCAAAACTCATATCATACAAGTCTTCATGATTTCCAAAGCCCAATTGAAAATCATTGACTTGCAGACTATTTTAGTACACAAGTATCAAACTCCTCTAGTGCCTTAGAGAGGTAACTCTTGTGTTCATTGACTTATAGATGATTACAGTATATAAATGTCAAGATAATAGTAAACAAGTAATTGCTTTTTATTGATAGAATTCAAAACAATTACAAAATAATAATGCCCTAACATTTACTAATCCTCTAGTGGCATTTGAGGACATTAACCTAACAGGTATGTGGGGTGAAATTTGTTTCGACTAATGGCAATTCATGCACTTTGAAAAATCTATAATATTTTTCAATATATTAACCCCCATTTCTTAGGGACGATATTATATATTAAATATCATTTTAATTTTTCCTAAGTTCAGTGTAGAACAGGATACCTAATACCTTTTACCAACTTAATATTTTTCAATGTGGGAGAATTTAATTATTCAATAGGTTTCACTTTGCACATTAATCCATTTTATACTAAACACATAAACATGGATCATAAATTAATGAAAGCAATCCTAGAAAGCTAACAACAAATGATTCATGGACCTTAATCCTAGATTGAACCAAGCCAATGCCTCAATTAAAAAAAAAAAAAAAACTATACGAAAGCTTCCAAAGTTCCTTCTTGTATCTCTTTGGCTCAACTTGGATTTCTTCTTCGGGCCTATTCTATTTCTAACTATTACAAATTTAATATAATCAACTTATACAAAATTCTATAGAAAGAAAATAAACATAGACTCAAATGGCCTTTACAACCCATCAAAAAGAAATAGATAGATAAAAACGAGCCTAAATCCATGAATCATGTCTCCCATCGCATAACATGTCAAACATGATATAACATATAACACGCGAAAAACATACACGTTAATTTCTAATTAAATTCCAAATTTAATTATTGAATTCATATTGTTGAGGAAAATAAACTTGATTTAGTTCTATTAGAAAATCTAATTTAATAAACTCCAATTAATTTTATATTAAAATCCAATTTTTTAAAAAATAACTTCTGAGTTTATTAAAGCTAATTTTATAATAGAAAATATCCAATTTCATTTAAAGTCAAAACTTTAATGAAATTAGATAACTAGGAATTTTTAAAATCCTATTTTAATAAACAATATTATTTATTTTTGCATTAAAATTCAATTTTAATCAAAAACTAAACATATTAATTTATTAAAAAATATACCTGGGTTACTCATGGGTCAACCCGGGTCGGATTGATCGGCCCGTGTGTTAAAAAAACACATGGGCGGGCTAGCTTCGGAGTCCAACAACGTGGGTTGTCGTTGTGTGGTCCATTTGCACATGACAGTCCAGCTGTTGTATGGAATGGGCTCGCACAGCGAGCCCATTACTAGGCCTGCACACGACAAATCCAGTCTGCTAGTGTGCTGGCCCAGCAGCCGGCGGCACAGCCACCGAATAATCCCACACGTCACCATGGCGGTGGGTTTCGCTGCCGGAGATGGGGATTTTTGATCCCCATCTTTTCTTGATTATTTTATCACATCAAAATTAATTTTATTAATTTCTAACGAATAAAATAAACTAACAATTCCTCAAGAACACAAAAAGGTGAAATCTACATATCTAATCATGCATTGCAAAAAACTATAAATCATGCATCTAATCACATATTTACACGTAAATTACATACGCCGAACCCCATGGTTTGGCTCGGATACCACTGTTGGGAAAAATAACGAAAATGCAGCGGAAACAGTGTAATTTAAAAAATTTCAGATTTCTCAATTCAGGATCAACTTGGGTTTTTATCTTGTGTATATACGATAAGGTTTTGGATACATTACCCATTGTAGTGAAGTGGTTGGAGAATCTCAACTTCTTGAATTCTTCAAGCTTTTCGTGAACTGATTCGGCTGACTGATTGATGATCTGAGCAGTACAAAGGTGCTGCCTCTAAATTATCGAAAACTTGAACGAAAAAATCTCTCTTTTTTGACTATGGAGGCCGACAGCTAGTAGAGAGGAAAGGGAGGTTTTTTTTTCTTTCTTGTAGCTCAAGTGTATTGTTACTTGTATTATAACCTATGTTTAATTAAGTGATATATTTATATCACTTAGGTTACAACCTTAGGCTTGAAGAGCCCATGTTGGACGCCTACTAGGCGGCCCCACATGTTCATGGTGCACCAATTTTAAGCCCAGTCCAATCTTTTATTTTATTAATTGATTCAATCCAATTAATTAATCTAATTAAATAATAGATGGGATAATTAATTAATTTTATTTCTCTAAGAAATAATATATTAATTAATATAAATGAATAACTTATTTCTCCAAATAATTACTTCCATTTAATTAATTTGAAGTATCCAATACTTAAAATATTGCTACAAGAAATACCATAATTTCGTTTCCCCCCTTTTTTAAGCGTGACTCTTTAGGTTCATTTTTATTTGACAATGAGAGGATTCCATTGAATGTGGGTAACACCTAGCCAGTCAAGTGGCCCGCATCGTATCCGAAATAAGATGAAATGATTAGATCATTATTTACCTTTCCTATTGTAATTCCCGTGTGAATTCAAACTCTTCGTTTCCTTATCCTGGTCAAGTAAGAGTCATGGTTTAAGTTACACTCATAAACTTGACTCTATGACATATTTATAATAAGTCTAGATTAGTGAATGCTTTTGGCCAAAGACTTTAAGATCTAATTTGCTTATAAATGCATAGGATAATTCCTTGTTCACTTTGGAGGGAATGAATTCCATCTGGATATTAGTTAAGACTACTACTTGCCCATTAGGTTGCAGTTCAAGGTCGACCCCACCAAAGAGTGAATTGGGTCTAACCACTCTAATGACAAACCTAATGTCACAAGTATATCTTGAACTCGATTCCTCAGGTCTAGAGTTCAGACACACCTATTACAATTAATCAATTCTATCATTGACTGTCAAAGAGTGAAAACATATGTGACAGAATCGATGTGAGTCATGTCTGAGTGTCATGACCTTCATCAGTGCACCTATGATATGAGTTCTTCACTACTTCTTAGTGATTGATGGACACTTCTCTTGTCAAGACTCATATCATACAAGTTTTGATGATTTTCAATGCCCAATTGGGAATCCTCGACTTGCAGATCAATTTAGTATACAAGTATTAAACCCCTCTAGTAGCTTAGAGGTTAACTCTTGTATTCATGGACATATAGATGACTACAATATATGTAAATGCCAATAATAGAGTAAACAACTAAAATGCCTTTTATTAAAAGAATAATAACAATTACAATTTTATTATGATTTCTTTCTCTAATCGTCTAACGACATTTAAGGACATAAACCTAACAAGTATTGAACCAGATCCTGACTATTTAAAATACTTGATCTGTATGGAATTTAATTATGAACTAGAATAAAGAGAGTCGTTGATTGTGGGAGCATATTTGTGCTAGACCACGTGCAGACGTATTTTATTGTAGGATGAATGAATGTTTTGGAATCTATTCACAATGTGTCTTGATTCATATATATTCTATTTAGATATTGTCAGATAGTATATCAATGTTATTAAAGCATAATACGCTGGACAATTTACTATCGTACTATAGTAGTTTAGCCTATGGACAAGTACATTAGCACGGGCAGCGCAAGCAAGCAAAAAATATGAGTGCGCGCATGGCAAATCGTATAATATTATAATATCATATAAATATTTCCTTTTTTTGAATTAGATTGCAAATCAAATCATATTCTATTGCAATTTAAATCATATTTTCAAATAAAGGAAATAATTGCCAATCAAGTTATTGAGAGCCAATCAAATTGTACCACCTTATCAAATAATTATGGCAAATTCTCATCCCTACAACTATAAATAGGGGTTGAAATTCAAGAATTCAACACACTAAAATTTGAGCAAGATAGAGATATCAAGAAATGTATTGCAAATTCTCTCTACTCAAATTCAAAAAGGTTCAAGGCAGTTTGGCGGCAATCAAGGCGACTTGGTGTCAATCAAGGCGGCAATCAAGGCATTTGGTGGCATTTAAGGGGATATTCAAAGCGTTCTTGGCGAAACTCATCAAATAATGCGTTTCATTCGTGATTAAGGTGCTAAACTGACGAATTAACATTATTAAAATTTAAGTCAAATTTGGAGTAGATCGAAGAGTCGAATCCACCAACAAAAATACTCAAATATAACGATTAGCTCGAGATTACGATGCAAATCTCTTAAATTAACGTTATTCAAAGATTAAGTCAAGTTCGAAGGAAATCAAAGTACGAAAATTCCTTCAAGAACTTAATCAAATTGTTGAAGAGAAGAATCAGAGGACGAATTTAGAGATTTGTATCACATTATTTAATTCAATAAAAAAAATTGTGCAATTATTTTTCTTGTTTGATTAAAAAGCAAACATTTAAAATTTGTCGTTCACAATCCCGTTTGTTTATTTCCATTGTGTTTGGTTTAGACTTCCCTACAGTGATATCAGGACCAACTTTAATGACTTTGTTGATTTTATATGCGCTTTTATTTGTGTAAGCTATTTCTTTTGAATGAAAAAACTGATTTTATTGTATAAAATTGCACGTTTGAGAAATTGAAAAATATTGGTTATGAAAAACTGGGGTTCGAATAGCTGCCGATAATGGTAGGGCGGCGGCGTGTGCGATCAACGAGCTTTTAGTGACCAATTTCGAGTCGAGTATCTTGGTTCGTCTTTCAGCTATGATGGATGATACGAAATATACAAGTTTTTTTTTTTTGATTACAAAAAGTTTAGGTACGGTCGGATGCGATCACCTACTAGGGCTAGAATATGCCTCTGGGACCATATATCATTTACAGAGGTACTACAACCACCAAAATAACCCTCACATCGAGTGGAAAAATTGAACACACAACGTTGAGGGGACATGTCACATTCTTACAGACTAAGCCAACATTTGTTGGTTAAGTTATTATTATTAGAGATAATTGCATATTGCACCCTTGTGAAATAATAAACTTGCACACACCCACTTGTATTAAAAAAATAGCCTTAATTTAAAATTGCTTCAAATACACAGCAATGAATGCTACTTTCCGCCAATTTCTAACGTATTGGGGGTTTGGTACAGGGTTCTGAAAATTATATAGGTATATAATGCTATAATTTTAACACAAGGGAGATGTTTGCAAGTTTCGTATTTTACAGGATACGAAATTTAATTTTTTCTTATTTATGTTATTATTATTATTATTTTCACCTAAGTTGAAAGGTCCATTTGCGGAGTCGTCCACGCATTGTATTGTAATACTACCGCTATAAAAGCCTCCCCTGGATCCAATGTGATAAAAAAACAAAAAAAACAAGGGATAATTGTATATTATATCGTGTGAAACACGAAACCTGTATACGTTTTATATGTTAAAAATAATCTAAAATGCCTCTGTATTTTTTAAAACTCTGGGCGAATCCTCCAATCCCACTTCAAGACATTGGGTGTGAATGCTACTTTTTTAGGGTATGATGCGCAATTATCCCCAAAAAAACAAATAGAAAACATAAACAAAACCCACCTTCTTCTTCTTCTTCATCAATCTACAAGAAGTGTGAAAGAAAAGAGATAGGATTTATTAATAATAATGAAAAATTTAGGAAGATTTGTGTATGGAGCAATTCGTTTGAGCAGCAACAATAGTGGATTAGTAGCAAAACCCAGTTTCAATCCTGAGAATGGAAGAATATACACATTTGGTCGACTCATTTCTTTTTCATCTTCAAATCATTTAACCTCTTCCTTACCCATCTCTCAATCCACTCATTTCCAAGGGCAGAGGAGAAGCATGTTTATTCAGACACAGTCGACTCCTAATCCCGCTTCTCTCATGTTCTATCCTGGGAACCCCGTTATGGAGACGGGGAGTACAGACTTTCCTAATGCGCGTTCTGCTATGACTTCGCCACTGGCAAAGACTCTGTTTGGAATTGATGGTACCCATTTCTTTTCTGCCTTTTTCCCAATTTATGTTTGGTATAACAATCTCTGTCATTATGTGACTTCTGGTTGATGAAATTGTCTACATCATTCCGTTTTACCGGCTACATCATTATTTAGTGATTAAAGTTCATGAAATATGAGTTTATTTGTATTAGTAGCAAAATATGATTCTGTTAGCATTTGATGGTGGTGTGAATGATGTTAAGATGCTCCACTAACGTGGATTATTGTATCTTAATCTCTAATGATGCTGAATAAAATGGGAAGATGCATTCATCCATAAACCATGATTCACAACTCAATGCATTGTCGTTATCTTCGTTACTGCAATCAAACTGTCTACTTGTGTATGCTTTTTTTTTTCCCCTTGAGGTGGTGGGTAGAGACCCAGGTATTGAATTTTGAGTTCGGTTTTATGTCATTCATTTGTTAATTTTGGAACCTGAACACAATTAGGAACTTAATGTGAAAATGGAATAGATGGGATGTTGGTGCGAGAGTGATATGAAGATGCCATCTCAGACATTTTTTGGATTGTTTCTAAGGATGGATTAATAGGTTACCTAGGATAGTTAGCAACGGGATTCCAGATATCAGCAATAGGACCCCAGATTATTGGTAATGGGCATGGTCTTGGATGGGAAACACCTTGGGCAATCACCATTTATGCAATGGGCAAACAATTTGGAGGTGTATGTGGTGATTGAGTATGCTAACTTGTCTAAAATACTAATGCTTTGTTTAGACATTGGGTTTTGGTTAGGAGAATGAAAATGATGAAAAGATACATCACAAAGTACTGTCGTCCGAACTGAAGAAAATATCTTCCTTACTGTTATCTTCACTAAAATCCCTACAACCAAATGAAAATGATGAAAAGATACATCACAAGGTACTGTCGTCCGAACTGAAGAAAATATCTTCCTTGCTGTTATCTTCACTAAAATCCCTAAACGGGGGCCGGGGAGCGGGGGGGGGGGGGGGGGGGGGAGTTCACTGTAGAGGTCCAAAGAGCTAAAGAGAAAGGGTTTTCATATATATATATATATATATGAGCAATGCTATATACCACATTTTCTTCACCTCCCCTAGTTTTTGGCAAGAAATGCTTTCTGTTAATTGACTTATGGATTTAATACATCAATAATTTCTAAATCAAGGGGAGGTGAAAAAACAGTGACATAAAATCAGTGGTATATAGAATTTATATATATATGTGTGTGTGCGTGTGTGTATGGACATTCCTTTCCAGCTATTTCACTTGACGAAGCCAAACACATTGAGGGGAAATATCTTCCCATAATCCCATTCTAGCTTTAGTCTAAAGGTAGACAAACGTCTTTCTAATCTTTCCATTTTGAAAGTCCTGTCTCCATACCGAAGTGCACCTTAGTCCCACCTCTAAACTCAGTACTTGTGTTGAGTGTCAGCAATCCGATGATCAAGATAACATTTTTCCTCCCCTAACTGAAAACCTGTCCATTCAGAATAAATTTCTCCACAACCAAACACGTTTTCTGTCGGAAATCATGGAATGAGAAGATGTTGAGGGGAGTGCTGGTAATCTGCTGTTGGCAAAGAGATTGCATTCATTTTTGTAGACCAGGAGGCTGCTGCCGGATCTTGAAGCTTGTGCTACTAACAGATGGAAGATTGAACGTTTGATTTGTGACTTTGCAATTCAATAGCAATTTCTTGACTCAGGCTTGTAGTGAAATCTGAAGTCTAAGGCAATCTAGAATTGCTTACTGGTTTAAACATTTTGGAAAGTAGAAAAGCATGTAATTGAGGGACAGTTTAAGTATGTTGCTTATGAGGCAGATTCTTGTAGATTAATCAGTATGACAGAAGCTAGAGGATAATAATGACGATGAATAGGTTGGAGAACTTGGCAATAAACACATTAGGTAAGAGGTTGTAAGCTTGTACTTACCCTCCAAATGACAACGTGACGCATATCATCAATTTCCTTATGACTGCGTTCAATTTTCCCGATCGATAGATTATAGGACCAAATATGACGAAATTATATTCAGTGGGACTAAAAAAAAAAATTAGCCTCTTGTAAGTTCCTAACCCTTGGAGTAATGGGGTTAGAAATACAAAATTTCCTTGCAGTTAGATAATTGTATGGGAATAAGAGACTGACGAAAATGGGATTGCGAGAAGGAAAATTTAGATGACTCAGATGTGAATATAAAGGTGAGAGCTCCACCTAGAACTTTGGTTAACATAAGGAGTATCATCAAAAAGTTTTGGAGTGTGAAGAACTGGCGTTGTATACATGAGTCCAAATGTTGTTTATGTTTTAGCCATACTCTGTAATATCCTGTACAGTATGACCAAAGAACATTCCTTTGCCGAGATCAATGAAGAAAACAGTGAGTTTTAGCATGGTTATCCATTGTTTTTTAACAAATTGTTGTAAAATAAATTTAATTTAATTTAAAATTTTGTCAAATCAAAACTTTCTACTGTAAGTCGTCAACTTGTAGACGTCTTCAAGTAAAGTTGAAGTTGAAGACTTTTACAAGTTAACAATTTGCAATAGCTTTGCAAATCTTTTGATTTCACAATATCTTGTCTTTTTACAATTTTCTGTAAGAAAACCCTGTTTTCGAGTAGTGAACCCAGATTGTGGATAATGGTTACTTTCATCGTATATCAGAGTATCATGAGAATGGGCCAAGAAGGTCATGTTCATCACCATTATCTACTGTTTCCTTTGATAAATCACATTAACATTACATTCCCTTTCCTGATTATAAGGTCCATGATGCATTTAAATCTATCTGACCTATTTCTATTTGTACAGGAATTAATAGGGTCTTCTTTGGATCAGATTTCGTAACGGTGACAAAATCAGAGGATAGTTCGTGGGATATACTGAAACCTCAAATCTTTGCAGCAATAATGGATTTCTACTCATCCGGGCAGCCACTAATATTGGATTCAACTACCGCATCTTCCATGGACACAGCTATCCAAGAAGATGATTCAGAAACTGTTGCGATGATCAAAGAACTGTTAGAAACTCGTATACGCCCAACAGTACAAGATGACGGTGGAGACATTGAATATGTTGGATTTGATCCAGAAACGGGAATAGTTAAACTAAGAATGCAAGGAGCGTGCAGTGGATGCCCTAGCTCATCCGTTACATTGAAATCTGGAATAGAGAATATGTTAATGCATTATGTGCCTGAGGTGAAAGGCGTGGAGCAGGAATTTGATGCTGAAGATGAAGATGAAGATGTAGCACTAACTAGAGCACCACATGAGTAATTGACAATCTTACCTCTTCGTTCGGAGAAAGGATATTTTGTTACGTCCCAGAAGGATGATTGTTTCATGCATCTCCAAATTTTTCCAATAATCTTCTATGTTGATCCTATTAACTCTTTGTTGATCTTCTTTTTGTTCTGGTGCAGTTTAATGTTTTATATAGCTCTTTGGGTAGTATATAATAGAAGCATTACTTGCACGCTACATCATTGTAGCAGTAAGTATATAGTTGAGGTATGATATGAATGCTGGATTTCACTTTTTGAATTTTGCTGGAGCATGTAAACTTCAACTTTTGCACTCTCATATTTTCTCTTTGGCCAAATTTTAACAGAATTATTATTATTTGTATTTATTTATTTATTTGTTTGTGTATTTATGATAAGGTTCCAAGTTTTGGCTGTTTAAGGATAAGGGAGTAAGTTTTGTCATCTGACAATTTTGTGATATATTAAGAGAGAGTATTATTACACTTGCTTACTATATATATTTGCTGGCCTCTTGTATCACTGTTATCACATTAAATGCAATTTGGAACTTGAGATTTTAATTAACTGGTTTACATTGTTACAAAACTTTAGTGTGCTTTTATTACAGGCAATAGCATTATACGAAACTCAATGGTATTGGTGATGTGACCGGAATTTCGATTTGGGAAAAAAATATTCACCCCGTTTGGGACTGAAATGCTATTGTACAATTGTGTAAAATAGCAATTTCAAATTATTATTTTGAAAAATAAAATGAGTGCAGTTTCGAGCTATTTGGGAGGTCTGGTTGGGTCTTTAACTAACAATGGGAAACTGAGTCGAACAAACCCTTGTTATTTAGATACATGATTGCAAAAATTTGGTATTTAATGCGGATGAATATACTACGAATTTTTGTTAAAACCTATGGTGAAAAAATCAACGAAATAATACGGAAACGGGAAATAAATGGAACGTATGCATATGATTTTGGAGTAAAAAAATGTTTTTTTTTTTGTGTTATTTTGTCAGGTAAATTGCTAGTACTTGCTTTTAAATTAAGAAAAAAAAAATTTGTACGAGGTCCTAGTCGACAATAATTATTATTTTGATTGTTAACATATTTATTTTTTAATTCTATAATTTATAATTAATAATTATAACAATTATATTATAATCTTCAAATTTTAAAATAAAAAATCTTTTTTTGCCAGATATGAGTATTATTCGTCGAGTGTAATACAAGATACGTAAAAACACGTTTGAATTCAAAAGTATGAGTATCAATCGTCGTATTTAGAATGCATACGGGAAACGAGAATTTTTCAAGTATACGTACATACATGTATTATACAAGCATAATATAAATTTTCACTAACAGAGAACAAAACTATATATAATTTCTGGATATCATCAGTGAAATAAACTTTTGAAAAAAATAATTAAAATTGCCCCCAAATATATTTTTAAATCCATAAAATGAAATATTTTTCAATATGAAATATCCATCCCACAAACTTTTCGTTCGAAAACTCTAACCGTTAAAAGTAATAAATATTTTGAAGTAACTATTCTTGATATATTGAATTGATTCATTCTTATCAGTTCTTTTATATTGGAATTTTTGAATTGATAAATTTTATGGAACTAACTTACTTATTTAATGTTATACTTTTAGTATTGTCATATATATTATTTGAGTTCAACAAGTTATTATCTGACACACAAATACCTAGCAAGAATACTTGATCATATCCAGGTGACAATCGTATTTAAGTACTGAAATTACTGTATTACCTAATTTAATAAGATATGTTTAATTAAACTAATTATGAACTAAACTAAGAAAGCAATTAACTAGAAACAAATATCAGAAGAGAGAAACGATTAAAACACATGATCCGACCAATTGCTCAGTTTAATTCATGGATCTTATCTTAATGAATTATTATATTGTTCAGATTAAGGCATAATTCCCTGATATATTCACTGCTCAATCGCTTACCATAGAAATTCTATCTTTATTAACGGTTCTCTATATCCCGATATGAGACGACGTATCAACAAAAACGCAATAATGATCCATGAAATTCCCCGTTATATGGAAAGCCACTTGAAGAAATCGAATCTATCCGTAGTCAATTTTACGATATGGTGTTCAATACTTATATGTACCATAGTTTATATCCTCCCGTAATCTAAACTAAGAACAAATTCATGCAATTGATAGCCAAACAATTGAAAGCATTAACACAAGTATTGAACACATAGTCTTGAGCAAAATTATCCATACGAAAAATATTCATAATTTAAACATTCTAATTGACCTCCACATGGCCTTAGTCAAAGGACAATCGTTCATGATAAATATAAAAAACAAACTATTAATTTCAAAGATATGATAAAACCTAATATAAGAAATATAATTGAAAATTGCCTTGAGAATGTCTTGAATTGGGATCTTTCGCTTGAATTCCTTGTCTTCATAGACAAAGTCGAAGTCCTCCCAGCGTTTTTTTCCTTTCCAAACTTCTCTCTATCTTCTATGTGTGTTTTCAATGTGGATAAACGACTATTCAAAGTCTAGATTCCCAATTATGATCTAAAAATGTGTATTTATATTTTTGTTGTTTGCGCTGTGATACCGCTATATTGATTCCTGGATACAGCGGTATCATAAGTTGCTGAAATGCGGAGATTTTCTTAATGGATACAGTGGTATCCAATGTTTGATACTGCGATATCCAATGTTTTGTGCATTTTCTTTGCTTTGCCTCGTCTTTTCGATCAAATACAAATTTCAACCTAAAACACACAACAAACCCAAATCAAAGCATAATGTGGAATAAAATTCACTCGAAAATACATCGAATCCAAGAAAAAAAAGGAGCCGAAAAGACGTAAAATACGAACTTATCATTATCTCTGGAAGCGTTTTACTTTATTACTAAAAAGGTTCAAAAATTAAAAATTATTATTAAAAATGTAATTATGACCAATTATCAATTTAAATGTTCAAGATAGTAAATTAATGTGAAAAAAATCCAACTGGTTAATTAGTAACTTAAAAAGTTAAGCAAATTGAGTTAATAGATTTATTATTGGGAAAATTTTATTTTTGTCCCCCAGTTTTGCGTCGAATCTGAATTTGGTCCCCTACTTACACCGCTTATTAAATGTAGTCTCTAAACTATCACATTCTATTTTTTAGTCAATTTGACAACGGTTGGGGTTAATTAAATTATAAAAAATTGCATTTTGTACTCCGAAAGCACAAATTTTGATAATTTTCACCCAAAAGAAATAACACAAATTTCACCCCTTTAT
Source organism: Buddleja alternifolia (assembly GCA_019426215.1). Classification (NCBI taxonomy): domain Eukaryota; kingdom Viridiplantae; phylum Streptophyta; class Magnoliopsida; order Lamiales; family Scrophulariaceae; genus Buddleja; species Buddleja alternifolia. Next base: position 17,125,906 of record CM033395.1, on the reverse strand, counting down.
CATAATTTTGTTGACAAATTATTCCCATACCACTTTTCAATTTTCACCGCAATTATTAGATTTATATTTCTTTAGACCTAATCAAGCATGAATTCGTAGAAACAAAATTATAAAAGAAAAATGAAAAATCTAAATCCTATGTGAATCAAGAACTTCTAGAAGGTCATGACAAACAAATTCCGGCGACTGATAATTGGTTACTAGAATATGATTTGAGACCTTTTGCCACGTCCTTGGCATTTTATTAAAAAGTAATCATGCTAAGTGATCATTAAATGTATAATCTAAATTTATATTGTACTTATATTCAGTATTAAGCTTCACTCCCCAAAACTAGTGAAGAAGGCAAGGGGTAAAGGAAAGATAACCTGGAAAAACGAAGGCTGTGTTTGATTTTATTTTCAAATCAATTTTGGCAAAAAATTTTGGCCAAAACTTGTTTGTTTTGTGTTTTTTTTGACCAAAAAGAATTTTTTTGGTCAAAAAAATTGTCAGCTATTGTCTCCCTATTTGTCTCTACTTTAAAGTGCCTACTAATTACATTAACTACAATATAATCATTTAAAATTTATATATATTATGTTTTTTTAATCATTAACTAATTATAAACACAACTTTTCAGACAAAAACTTACATGATTTGACTGCTACAGTAACTTAACACATTTTCATCAAAATACACAATTTCCAATAAACTTTTTCACCAAAATTTTCACCAAAAAACCTCCCAAAATAAAACCAAACACAGCCGAATATTGTGAGAAGCTATTTTTGGATGTCTTAGCTCATGCAAGCCATTGATTTAGCACACGCCCATTAAAGCCGGGCACGCGATCACACTGTGCCATAGTTGGTAGCCCCGTGCCCCACCCCACCAATTTATTGTACAACTAGTAAATGCGTAACGTACAACCCTTCATAGCTCCTCTTCCCATTCTTTAATCCATATATATTACATTCTATCCATTCAACAAAACATTTAACACTTTCTTTCCTGCATAAGCATTGACCCCAATATATATAAAATTAGATATATATATATATACACTTTTAATGAACCCCGCCTTCATTTCTCTCCAATGATCATTTCGATGATCGCCCTCATTTCTACTAACCCACATATCTGCAAAGACGCACAGTGACATATATATATATATATCTGTATTATATATAATAGAAGTTTAAAGATATTGATCAAGAATTTTGTAGAAGAAGATGAGGGAGCTAAGGCCGCTGGTGCACTTGCTGCTGCCACTGTGTGTGCATTGGATTGCAGAAGAGATGACAGTTTCAGTGCTGGTTGATGTCACAACTAATGCTCTTTGTCCAGGCCAAATGACTTGCCCTCAAGCCATTTACATCAATGGCGTCCAACAAACTGTAATTATTATTACTCTTTATATTCTTTACTATATAATGTTACCCACCACCCCCACAAACACATTCATTATTGATTTAATGCTCACTTTAATTGAAAAAAATTGAATCTTTTTTAGTATTTGACTTTTTGAGGCCTCAATTTGTCTTACTGCAATGTGGGATTTTCTTTTTTAATTATATTTACTGTTTTTGTGTTAGAGTTTGCTTACTTAATAGCGATGGTGAACGTATAACATTCTTCATTGTTGGTTGGGGTTTATTAATTTGTTTTCCTTTTCTCACTCATCTGGGGCATGATTGGATTGGAATTAGTGCTTTGTCTTGGTTAAGAATCTGATCTTGAATTTTGCTTTTAGCAAATTATTTTTTTGCCCTTTTCCAGCTGTTTATTAACATATTCAAATGGAAAGTGTACTTAAGAATGCACGTTTATTGTGTATCTTTACCTTGTTCTTGTATTTTAATTGTAGATTTTTATTTTTTTACCTTATTCTTGATTATGATGATGTGTGCCTCTTTCTAGAGAAGATTACAAGTAGAAGATTACAAAATTGTCTCACGTTCACTTGCACGACTCTGATGTCTTTATTGTAATGAACTCACAATTTTTTCCAAGTTTGATTGCAGATATTGTTAAAGAAAGTGTATATTAGTTGTCTTTCTGATGAATGACAAAACTCTTGGTCAATGGAAATGTTGTTCTACTGTCCATTATGAAGCTTACGTTTCTATTTCTAGCGGTCGTGAGTGTCCAATGCACTTCATTTGGGGAACAAATGTGTGGAAGTTCACTTCACCCAATTTATCAACAAAAATAATGAATCTGCAGCTTACGAGATTTCTGCTTGTGTCTTTTTAATACCAATCTATCGTTGTTGTGGACATGTGAAACTTTTTCCTTTTGGGCTGTTTCGATGCACTACGTCTTTCTACCTACTGAAATTTCTTTTGTGTTTTTGTTTTCCCTCCTCAGTTTCCTTTTTTGTTGGTGTGGGATGAGTGGTTGACTTCGTCATGTGATATTTTCACCCTATGAAAAAACAACATCATCCAGTACTTTGGAATGCAAATAATTACCATAACAGAGCATTTCTACAATTCTCCACCACTTTTCACTGCATTGTTTTTTTTTTTTTTTTTTTTGGGGTTCTCAAGTTTTAGGCCTGTGTTTGTGAATGTAGGTTGTTGGCATATTCAAGATGATAGTTCTTCCACTCTTAGGTCAGCTGGCAGATGAGCGGGGGCGTAAACCGTTACTTCTTCTCACTCTATCTACAACTATTGTTCCTTTCAGTATGTTTCTTCAGATATCTTCATTTGCTGCAGAAACTTTGTTTTACATAACTAAATATGAACTCCTTTCTCCATGTGCTGCCTTCCCTTCATACTTCCTTTCAAACACATCTCAGGAATTGATGATAAAATGTCGTGCTCGCTGTCTAACTTTATGAATTATTAGCGTAGGCATGTACAAACTGCACGAATAGTCTGGATAAAGGTACTTGTTCCCATATGAACAGTACTCCAATTTCTTATCTATTAGATGTATTGGGGGTGTGATAATTTAGGATCATAAACTTTGCTCATAGAACTTGAGACTAGCTAAAAGATGCCCACATTTGAATTTGGATCTTAACAAGATCATTCTCATATGACAATGGAGACGGGCTGAGCAAAAGTATTTTTTTTTTTATGTTCAGTTGTAGCTTCTTTAAATTGGATATACATTTGCGACATTTAGAATGGTATACCCCACGCAAAGTTATCAGTAAGCACTGAGATGAAGATTTGATTAGGTGATTAGTCTTGATTTCACCACGTGAAAGAAGTCAAAGAACTAGTTACTTATATGAAAGACGCTAATCACATGAACGTACTATATCTAGTTTATGCGCATCGACCTCATCAATAATGCATTTGTTATCTCTCAAATACATATTTGTCTTAGAAGTATTATCTTTTTCAGCTTTACTTGCCATCAATCAATCAGAAGGATCTGTATATGCTTATTATGTTCTCCGGACTGTTTCTTATATCATAAGCCAGGGGAGCATTTTCTGCATTGCTGTCGCTTATGCTGTAAGTTTATTCTTGCTGTTATCATTGTACACAACCTGGAGGCATACAAATAATGATATACTAACTCATTAACTGACATCCAGGCAGATGTTGTTGATGAGGGTAAGAGGGCTGCTGCCTTTAGTTGGATCACGGGCCTATTCTCTGCATCACATGTCATAGGAAACTTTCTAGCTCGTTTTCTTCCAGAAGATTACATTTTTGAGGTATGGTTATTTTGTAACCAATGTCTTAGAAGGCGCTCGTGGGTTGTCTTCGGGGTTTTTAGTGTCTTATCATTTTTTTCCTTGGATTGTCAGTTTTTATTTCATTTATAAATAAGAATTCAAAAATCTAATTTCTTTTGTTACATTTCCTCCTAAAACATATCTATGTTCATCCCATGGTTTAGATATTAAGAAAATAATTTTTCTATTATCTCAAGTGCAATCATTTTAGTTCCTTCTTATCTATAGTACTTTAAGCCTTTTAAACTCGAATATATTTTACAAACTTTTTCCTGCTATTCCTTTCATATGTTGGTTTTTAAGCAAAAAAAAAAAAAAAAAAAGAGAAAAAAAATTCTTTAGACTATTTTATTTTCTTATAAATATCAAATATGAAAATTATAGGACAGAGGTTTCAGAACTTGGAGCTTACCGCCCGCCTAACGCCTTGAATCTTGGTTGTAACTTTTCTATTTTTATCCATCTTTTAGTTTCTTATTCAAGTAATTGTACTTCCAATTTCAGGTGTCAATAGCTCTATTGATCTTTGTTCCTGTTTATATGTCACTGTTTCTGAAAGAAACAGTGAGACCAACTCAAAAACAAGACCAGCATATCCCTTTCTTAAACAATGCGTTTAAGATTATTAAAAATCGATATTACTCGATGAAGAATGCTGCAGGTGTTGTCACCAGCAGGTAAATATTAGATGTTTCAAGTGCTCTGCTATGTTTTTTGTTTGGAGTGTGAATTTTATACAGGAAAACTAAGGGAAGTATTTTCCTCATTTCAAATCAAGTAACTCTGTGCTTTATTTTTTTGTACATTTTCCTCATTGAAATCCTTGATCTGATCATAGCACTAGAATTATATTATAAATTAGAATTTTAACTCTACGGAAGCTTGAAGAACAAAATAAGTACCTTTCACATACTTGTACACTTCCTAAACAAGTTTAATGTTTATTGTCTCAGCTCAACGCTTAAGCGCATTTCTCTTGTTTCCTTCTTCTATGAATTGGGGATGTCTGGCATCAGCAGTGTCTTATTGGTACGCCTTTAACTGTGATATTAAGCATAAATTACATTTCTAGTAATACTAATAAGATTTTGTGGAAATTACAACTTTTAATGTTGTTATTGTCAGATGATCTTTGCAACACGAAATATATACGAGTTCTTCAAATAAATGCTGATCATAAATATTTTACTCTAGAGCTCCATTGGCATGCATTGAATTGCTCTTCAAGAATACTTCATAACAGCCTTCTGTTAGAAATAAGCCTCACAATACGAGAAAAATTCGATAAATAAATGAAGAAGAATCCACTTTATGTAACAGGTTCTTGAGATTTTGATGTCCTGTCACCAAATCTCTCTATACCTGACTCCCTCTATGAGCATGGATTTGCCTTCACTTGAAAGCAAGCTACAAGCTACATTTTTTACATCAATAGGACCCAACTGGATTTGAAGTCTTGGTCAAAACCCGAAAGGGTCAATTATGAGTGGCCCGCTTAGCAAACTAATGCTAAGTTCTTTCCCAATTAAGTTGGGTCGAGTCATAAATCAGGTCCGAGTACATGACATCTCAATACTATCTCCATCTGTAAAGAAAACTAATCTTTTTTATCCTGAACATCGGTTACGCGATGCTGTGGCATGACATTATGGCTAAAAATCTGCTGAAACTGTACCAAACAACTTGACATGCATAGAAGACCAACTTTCCTATGAAATTACCTGCAGTTCACAATATAAATCATGTGATCAATGTTTGACTTTCCTTTATAACCATGCAGTACTATTTGAAGTCTGCTTTTGGTTTCAACAAAAATCAATTATCAGAAATCTTGATGATGGTGGGAGTAGGCTCAATTTTTTCTCAGGTACCGATTATATGCTCCCAAACGAGTATTGATACTTGATGCTGAAAGTGAAAAATCTAACTGACTAAGCTTAGCAAGCTCATTAAATATTATTTTCTACTATCTTGTTAATTGCTACGTGAGTTGTGAATTTTAGATCTTTTGTTGGGACGTGGGAGTGAGTTATTAGATCTTGCTATCAAGTATATGAACAAAACTTTGGAATGGCTATAAGAATTCACTACTTCTCTGTAGGAACACTTAACATGAAATGTTTTGTTGTTTCGTATTTCCTTGGAAGAATGTCTCGAAATATTTATATATAAGAGCCATATTAACTTTTCTTTCTTGTGTTACCACTTTAAAGTTATTTTTCCCATGTTTCATAGTTTTATTTCTTCCCTTCTCATTCTATTATCCTACAGTTCATTTGAAAAGTGTCTTCTGTTCAGTGTCTTTCTGGATCATCCATAGCCTATTTTAATTACTTGATCTCTTGGTCCTTAAATCGCATATTTCAAGATGCTGGTACTTCCTCTAGTCAATCCATTGGTTGGAGAGAAACTGATCCTCTGTGCAGCCTTGCTTGCGTCAATAGCATATGTAAGTTGCTAAAATCAATATGATTTGAAATATTGCTGCTCGAAAAGTTTTTCTTTCTGAAAGGACATGGTCTCATAAAAAGTTTGTTTATGCAGGGTCTGCTTTATGGCTTGGCCTGGGCACCATGGGTATGTACACTGGCATGCTAAACCCGAGATTACATGCATGTTTTTTCTATCTTTTATTTTGGGGAAGTTCATTTCACCTCGAGAGTCATGCACAGCTTCTGAAGAAAGCGGTGTAATTTATCCAGGGATGAAGCAAAAATTCTAGGACTTGTGATACATGCTAGATATTCTGACTCACATATGAAGTCAATTTAGGAATTCAAAGGCACAATGTTTTTAATTCCATTTAATTTTTATATAAATTTTTGAAACTATAACACATTGGGAGGCGATGTCCAACTTGTAAAATCCACTAGGCAGCAGTAACTTTTATAGTAAAAAAGCTTCTAAGGTTCTTCGTAAGCTGATAACAACTATTGTTTCTAAAGATGTGAACTTTATCACGAAAGGTCTTATACAAACTAAAGCTAATAAATGCAGGCCCTCGTTTCTGTTTATCTTTGTTGCCTTTTTCTGTGATGTGTTGCCTAGCATACACTTCCAAGTACCGTACATAATAACTAGAGCTGAAAAAAATGTCATTACTCGTGTAGTATGTTGGTTTGACTATTGCTGATGCAGGTGCCCTATTTGAGTGCTTCTTTTGGAGTTATCTATGTCCTTGTGAAACCTTCTGTAAGTAATTCCTTCAGTTATGTTAAGGGATGACCAATGTTTATTTGCTTGATTATGTCAATTTCTCATTCATATTACTCAATTGTTTGAATAAATGGGCAGACTTATGCAGTGATATCTAAGGCAGCAAACTCGGCCGATCAGGTTTGTCTACTGCCAAATACATAATGTTAAGTAGAAAGCAATAGTGTTTTTGTCATGGTTTTTGAGACTTCTCATGGAAAGAAAACCTGAAAATTAAGTACAAGTTATAAAGCCATCCTTCTCAATAAACAACTCTAATCCTAGAGCTGAGATCCTTGTAGGGCTATCAGTTGGACCTTATGAGCCGAGCTTACAGTGAATCAAGTTTAAAAAACACAGGGCTTGATGACTATAGGCACAAACACTTCCTTTTTCTTGGTTTGGTTTTTCTCCGAGCTAGCTCATTTATCAATATTTTTCTTCCTCAAAAAGGAGCTACAGAATGAAATAAATGCATAGAGAGAGAATAATCTTGCATATTATACGGACAACATTTTACGCTAGCGAAATATATAAATTCCAAACTTGCAATAGGTAAAATAACACATTAAGAAACATTTCAATTCAAAAGTCGGTCCATAGAAGTCTATCCTAATGCTTATCAGAATCTCAAGTCTTTATAACAATGACATGACTTAAAAATGTGAAAGTTATTCCCGACATCTCTTCTAATGAAGAATTTGCATTGATATTTGCACTTGACCATGTTGATAAACGTCTAGACATATACCATAGATCTTATCTTGGATAGCTTCTAAATAAATGACAACAAATAATTGCAGGAAACATAGTATACTGGGGCTTACCGGGTCAGACTAGTAAGCTCAAGCTCCACTTCACTTCACTTACAAATAATCGGGCCCAATTTGAATGCACAAAATCAACCTCACTCACATTTAATTAGGTTCGGCTCAAATAAGCGGGCTCCACTTAAACCCGGCTCGATCAACGGTCCTAGATACTTGATACCTTCCGTTCGCTAGGAGAAACATGAAACCTTATGTTAGGATCATGTGATTGCCTAGTCTAAACTTATATTGTGTGTTTCTCTCTTTTGATAATTGTTATTAAACATCTATTTCAAACTGTTACTGTAAACAACTTTGGTTTCACCTGCCCAAGAAGGATTCTATTTAATTTTCCACAATTCTTTTCTTGAATTAGGGAAAAGCACAAGGTTTTATAGCTGGTGTTCAGTCCATCTCAAGTTTGCTTTCGCCAGTTTATATGAGTCCACTAACCAGTGAGCCATCTATTCTATTACTATCACTCTATTTCAGGAAAAAAATTATATAACCAAATTGTGTTAATTTGATCGATTCTTGTTCTGTATTACTCCAGCATGGTTTCTGTCTAGCAATGCGCCTTTCGACTGTAAAGGTTTCGGAATCATATTTGCATCTCTAAGCATGGCAAGCTTCTTTAATCCTATATCTTCTAGTAGAACAACTCTAATTATTTAACCATGCCGTGTTTATAATTCATATACTTTTTTTGTTTTATAGGTGATCTCCTTGTGCTTTGCGTGCACGTTAAAGATAGAAGATGCCCCGTCTAACAAGAATTTAGAAGATAAAATAGAAGACATTGAGACGCCACTTCTATCATAAGGATGGATGAATATTTTACCATCCGGTTGAACTGATGGTTAAAGAGGTTTTGTACTGGATTCAAAGCAAATGGTCAATGTATCTATCTCTGATAGATTCACCGTATTTCAAATTGTGCAATAAAGATCGACACGTGAGACCATCATATATACAGATCTAAGGCGTAGAATGGTTTGATGTTGAAAGTCTTATCATTCTCTTAGTACCAGTAATACATGTATATGTAGTTATACGTAGGTGTGTGTCGTATGTGTTCTTTGATGTTCTTGTAGAGTTATGTATACATTTTGATTCAATTTGAAAGCAGAGGTTGTGATTAACACATATCAATTTATGATCCATTTAGTTTCCACTTTACTTTCATGATGTATGTAACATTTGTAGGGGTAGAAACGAACCGAGTGAAGCTGAATAAAAATATTTCAAGTTTGATTTGAATGCTTTATTGCCCTTGGTTGAACTAGTTGAGCTAGATCGAGTTGAATTGGGTTTGAATTGAGTTTCAAATTTTATCGGACGGATTGATGACTTCATGGTTGAACCATTCAATTCGAGTAGATAATTTTTTATAGTTTGTTCTACATTTTGTGTACTACCCCCATTTTAGTGGTAAAATAAAATACTAAACTAATACTAGCAGATAAGTACCAAAATACAAGACTTTTTAAAGAGGAAGAAATGCAAGTTCAGAAGCAGAAAACGTTAAAAAAAAATGTTCAACAAAATTGTTAAAATGGAATAATAAACGCATTTCTTTTACTAATGCTAGTGGCAGGCTTTTTCAATTGGAGAAACGGTAATGCTAGTTATTTGGTAAACCCAATAACTTCAGAAACTAACTGGATTGCTTTACTTTCTTGTAAATTTGTTCTGGAAAACTATACCATCAAAATATTTTGACGGCTAATGGGCTCAGCTTGGAGCATACGTGGCACAAAGTTCAAGGTTCATTTCAGAAACAAAGAAAAATTGAGGGAAAAAAAACTAATTTTTCAGAAATTAACTATGATGTGGTTCGATTTTTACACCAAAAAATTCGATAAATAAAAATGATAATTCTTCTTAGAATAATAAACTAAAAGTAACTTTTATATAATTGGGGATATTTTGAAAAAATTAGAAAAAGCAAAAACAAATAAGACTATTATTTTTTGGAGAGAACAAGTACAAGATATTATTCTTAATTTTGTAGAAGTGAAATGATAACCTAAAAATTACAAAATTCCCCCTCTTATGGCTTAAGTGGCCGTCCAATTCCCCCCTCCCCAAGCCAAAGTGGTCCCTTTTGGTAGTTGAGGAGAAAATAAAATAATCTTTTGATTTTAGGTATATAAGTTGACTAAATATTTGATTTGATTTGATTTCCTTCCATCTTCTTATCAGCTTTAATGAGGTCTTTAACCCTACTATCTTCAACCTTTTCTTTCAGCCTTCTCATGAGGTAGCCCATGAACTTTCCTTAAATTTTTAAGGCCCAATCCTTCCTGGTCCGATTGTAGAAAACGATATTTACTTCCACATCATAAGTCCCCCTACTCTCGAGAGTTTAGAAGAAATTTAAAGTTTCGAGAGTATAAATTATACGTGAATTGCAACATTTGGGCCATACAGGAGCTAACTAGTGAGGTGACTCGAGAGCCATCCACAGGCTCCATTGAGCCACGTGAAAACGGGGGGCTCCCCCCTTATTTTCTCCTTTCATTTTTTTTTTTTTGTGTTTGTCTTGGAGTGAGCTTCTCTCTCCTCCAAATATAAGCTTCCCCAACTCCTCTAGGCTTCTTTCCACTTTTCTTCCTAGCAAACTTTTCCTTCTATCTCCTAGACTACTTGTAATAGGATTAGAAAATTTCCTTTTATAATTCCTTCTTTTGATGGGATTTGTAGTACATCTTTCCTTTAAAGTCTTCTTCACTTGTCTTTTTAACCTCCAACTCCTCTTTCTTTTACATGCAAATTTCGAGAATTCTTAGCCTTGAAATCCTCCATCTTTTTTCTTACTTTCTTCCATAATTATTTTCTTTGTATTCCTTCGCAGTCAGTTCCTTTTTTCCAACTCATGTAACTAAAACACTTGCATACATGCTTCATACATGATTATATATAAATATGTCTACACATACATACATATATGCATATACATGTATATATATATATAAATATTTTTTTCTTTTTTGTTTTTCTTTTTTTGTCTTTTTATTATTTTTTATTGTAAAATATGTGTATATATATATATATATATATATTTTCTTTTTGCAATGAATACATCTACCTCCATCTTCGTTTCTTGATGTAGTTCACCATTTTAGTATATGAGAAAATAATGTCGTCTTCTAGCCGTGAGTGCTAGTCTGAGTCAAAATTCGCTCCAAATTTTGGCATGAATTTCGAGACAGAGAGTTCGGATATCGATATACATGATATGAATGATGATAGAGTGGACTCAAAATCTGGTCATATTGGAGCGAATTCTGAGGCCACATCCGCTAGGGCTGGCGCGTCTCCCAAGACAGCCGATGCACGTCCCGAGCTATCAGTGTCGGACTGTAGTATTGATGTTGTGGCTGATTGTGATGATTCCAATGATGATGGTACCTCCAAGCTCACTATTGAGTCAGCTCACGTTGAGGATGCTCGGATAGCTACGGGAGAGCCGTATTATGCTGTCTACTCTTCTCGTTTTACTTCCTCTTCGTGCCCAAAAATTGAGAAAACGCATAAGTATTTCACTGAAGTATGAAATTGTAGTTCATTCTCATGAGGACAGGCCCCCACACGCCCTCTCCTAGTTACCTTTGTTTTTTCACTGCTCAGATAGATGCTGGTTTACGTTTTCCCCTCCCGTCTTTGTATGAAGAAATCTCTAGGCGATATAAGGTGTCTTTGTGTCAGCTATCTTCGAACTCGATAAGCTTGATAGCTGCCTTCTTGATGTTGACTTCTTATTCGGGTGAAAACCATTTCGCTAGTATCATCTACTCGTTTTTTCAACTAAAAAAATTGGAGAAAATACTTTTTTACTTCACTTCCCGAGTAGATGTTAATTTTTTGAAACATAATTCAAGACACACGGTGAATGGAGGCAAAAGTATTTTTTGATTTCTTCTCCCATCTCGTGGAACTTTCTCCTTAAGTGGATAAAGAATAGCCCCGGTTGCCCTCGGTTCTCCTTAGGAAAGAGGCCTCCTTCTCACCAATGAATATTGGACTCATTGAATGAGAGGGTGTATGATATAGAAATGTTGATTTTTGAGGATTTGTTGAGTCATTTTTGCTTAAGTCCAGACGCCTCTGACACGCTAGAAGCTAACGTGCTTGAATAGCAAGTGCACTAGTCGTGTGTAGTACTAGAAATGGACAATAAGTCCGGGTTGTCGAACCACGGAGACTTGAATTTTAGTTTATGATTTTCGATAACAAAAGGAAGTAAATTAGAGATTTAACTAAAAAGGAAAGTAAAATAAGCTAAAGCGAAAGCAAAGAGAGATTAAACTTCCAAGGTGGAGAGGTGACTGAGGCTCATGTTCGAGCACATGTTGCGTATTGCTATCCTAAGATCATTACCAATTCATTAGACATACATTGCTATGGTGAAAGCTCCTAAGGTATAGAATAACCGATGTCTCATGATAGACTCCTATACTTAAATGGCGGTTTCCCAAGTATGTCTACCCGAGAATCTAACCACTAAGCATGCATTAAAGAGCTAGAGCTTTCTCGATTAAAATCGAACGACTTCACCCGGGAATCTTTACCTATGTCTAGGGCAATTCCTATTTGGTCGGTGATGTTGTGAAATTCTTGCATCCTAAGTCAATTTTCTTTCGAATAATTCACCTAGGCATGATATCAAACACATGGTGATCAAGCATAAGTAAGACATTCAACCACAAAATCACAACACATAGCAATATACGAATTGAAACGAAAAACAATTTTATTATCACAATACTAACAACATGGCCTTCTCATGGCCCGAGTTCAACAATTTAGCTCATAAAATGCATAAGGAAAAAGCTAAGCATAAGATCAATGTTCATAGACAAATATGAATCTAAAGCTAAGAAACTCCCTATGTTGAATTGATGATCGAATCTTTAATTTGAGGCTTGAATCTCTTCTTTCCCTTATCTTTTGCCCTTCTGAAGTGATGAAAAGTGAGGTCCCAATCCCAAGAAATCCCCAAAATTCACTTAGAATTTGAACCCCCTTTTTTTCCTTTCATTTTTGGCCTTTATACCTTCAAAACCGCTGTATCGGCGCCCAGGCGTGACCCAAATGGCACCTAGGTGCGGTCCAGGTGGCCTAAGTGGCTTGGGGAAGAAGTTGACTGGCGCCTAGGCACGGATCAGGTGGCGCCTAGGCGCCACAGTGCGAAGTCTTAACCATTTTCTTGTTTTTCAGCGTAGCAATCGTGTTTTCTTCATAACTTTCTCCACATACCTCGGATTTGGATGATTCAAGTTGCCACGTGAAGCCAAGACGGAGCTATACAACTTTCTTGAAGAAAACTTCATCAAATTCGATTTCAAAATATACTGAAAGACTGTTCTTTGTGCATTGTACATCGATTGGAGTGATTTTCCACCTTTACTCAACAAGCACATAGCTTATACGCATATGTGACATAAATCAAGCGATAAATGAATCTAAAACATAAACGTAAGGGCTTAAAAACACGTAAAAATAACTCTTATCAGCCTCCATGATAGCTTAGGTATAACATGCATGTTTTCACAGCCATCTTATATAATTGATTTAATATTCTTGCCATCTTCAAGTTTTGTCATTGTATAATGCCAAGATTTTTTATTCTCGCATTCTTGTATTGCATATATGACTATGTTTAGGTCTCTTCTAAAAAGGAAAATGGGACAGCCTTCTAGTAGAGAGGAGACAGCTACCAAGCAAGACAACTCCCCTCGCTTTCAAGAGGTCTCTGAGACACTTGTTGTTATTCCTCCTATTCTTGCTGTAGGGAAAGCTACTAACATTGTTAAGGGTAAATGTGATAGGGAAGCTGGTGAGACACCTGATAGGAAAGCTGATGGGAAGGCTCCTGCACGAGTTCGAGGAGCACCTTCTCCTAAGCTATCTAATGAGTACCCATCTTAGCATTCTTTGGATAGAGTAGTGCCACCTCCTAAGTGGCCTCGAGGGCCCTTCGATCATGGAAATACGAATGGCTCAAGATCTCAAGAGCGATTACTAGTCCTATCCTTATTTTCCTCCTCTGCTAAGAAATCATCTCATAATCTCTTTTCGGGGATTGCATCTCCCCAAGATTGCCGATACATGGATGACCTTTCTGATTTAGCTTTTCGAGGACTTTTCTCCTGGTATACATCAGGTGACCATGAGGGTTTCCTTTGTTTTTGATTCATTATTTTACGCGCACATTGCTTTTGTACACATCTTATTGATTATTTTTCTTCTTAATTTTCTTTTACTCTTCTAGGAAAATCTCTTGGGTAGTGACATGATGAGCCGTATCCTTGCCCGCGTCTCTATCTCTATTGATGACTCCAAGAAGTTGGGTGAATGGAAGAAACAAATGCTCTTTTTGACCGATGGTTTGACTAAGGAATGAATCTTAAGGAGTGAGCTATCCTCAGAGTTGGAGAAGCTAAGAGGTATACATGCTCAGCTAAAAACTGAGTAGGCGGGTAAGATCAAGAAAGCTTGTCCAGCAGCCTGCGAGAAGGCTAGTGAGGAGGAAATATCGAACTTCTTTCATTCTATCAAAGATTTGGTAGTATGAAAAGCCAACTACAAGCGTCGTCATGAGGCCTTTCTTCAGTCCCTCGAGTATCAAGATGGGCTCATGAGCACAGATCTTAAGTATTATTATCATGGTTTTCGTACTTGTGTGAAGCAGCTCGTAGGAGCTGTTCGTTTATCTCCTGGTGAGGATACCTCGTACCTTCGTGAGGGAACATGTTTGGATGATGCTCTCGAGCCTGGAAAGAAGGAGCCTGCGTGCATCCTAGCTTTTGATACTAAAGTTGATGATCTTACTAATATCCCTACTATGAGGGGTGCTGGCGAGCTGGATGAGGAACCAGTTATAGATGATGCTACCTTGGAGGCTATCTTGAGCCTTCTTATGGATGAAGGAGCTGACGGCGAGGCTGCCTGAGTCATTCTTCAAGGCCACTCAGGAGCTTGCTGCTCAGGATACCCTTTAGGTTTCTTAGGAGCTTTTCACTATTGTGAATCGTTCCAGCGGATAAAATTTTTCCGATTCACAATCCAAGTACAATTCGTGATTTTTGATATCTTTATCAACACAAAAAGATGAATTAAAAATGTTTAGGTAATCTAATTACCTTTTTGACGATTTAATTCAAGCCTAACTTTATTTGGAAGCAACAAATCGTTCCTTCCTCTAGATAATCACGCAAAGATGATCTTCGTTCTTGAAGCTCCAATCTCCTCACCTATGTCGGGGGTGGACGGTTAGGGTTTATGGGAGGGAGAGAATTTTTTGTTTTTTCACTTCTTTTTTCTCTCTAAGATAAAAAGTATATGTGTTGTTGTGATTTTTAATTAACCAACAAGCGATTAAATAAAAATCACCCCATGCCTTGTATATGGGGGGGGGCAATTGGCCTTAGGGATGGGGTCACTGGGCCTCATCCAATTCCAAAACCAGTGTTAAGTATTTAATTATAAATTCAAGTCCAATCCAATTGACAAATTAATTAAATACCTTACTCTTTTAATTAATATTATTTTATTAATTCTCAATTAATAATAATACTATTAATATTGATTGAATAGATATATTTAAATTTCAATAATTAAATATATATATTATAATCAATATATCCCTTTTATTTTAATAATTTTCACTCTAAGTGAAATTACCAAATACCCTTATGAAGTAAAACTCTTCTCTAAGTGAAATTACCAAATACCCTTATGAAGTAAAACTCTTTTATTTTTTCATCTTTATATAGCGCGACTCTCTATACTCATCTTGATTGGCATTGGGTGGATTCCAAGGATATAGTTATCACCAAGCCAGTCCTGTGAAGTTATACCGAAAACCAATCAAGTGCGAGATGAATACGTCATCACGAACCTTAAATTACAATTACCGTATGCGTATAAGCTCTTCACTGACACAACCCGATCAAATAAGAGTCATGGAATGTCAAACTCATATAACCTGATTCTATAATGTATAATCATACTGATGTGAAATTACCAAACTGCCCTTAGTATCCAATACAAGACAGTTATAATTGCTTTGGCCAAAGACTTTAAGTTCACATCACCTTTGATGTATAGGTTGCTTCTCGTTTACTTTTGAGACAGTGAATCCCTTATTGGCAATCAACTTCCCATTGTCGAATGAACCAATTGAATCGTACTTCGAGGTCGACCCCACCAATAGGCGATTGGTCCTAACTACTCTAATAACTTATTCAATGGTATGACCACAATGTAAAAGGCTCATCAGGTCTAAATCTCACTCATACTATCGTAACAGGTAATCCTTATCATTGACTGTCACCGAGTAAAAACCCATGTGATAGGATTATAAGCAGTCATGTTTGAATATGTCAACTCCATTATTCATATTCATGACACCAGCTTCCACTATCCAATCAGTGTAAGACTAGTACTTCCTTGTCAAAGCAAGTGTCATATGAGTTGAATATTAATGCCCAATTAAGATTCTCTGACTTGTGAACCTTGTTTATAAGATCAAACACTTAACTCCACAAGTGCTTCTACTTATCAAATAAGTAGTGGTCAGTACACCTCGATATTAAGGACCTATTTGTTCAATACGTTTAATGCCACAATTAGATTTATAAGAACAAATTCAACGCCCTTTTATTAATAATAAAAAATGTTTATACAATATAAATAAATTGCTCAATTAAATCGAATTCCTCAATGGCATAGAGGGCATAACACCTAACAATCTCCACTTGCACTCAATGCCAATTGCTATTGTATTTGAGGCCCATCTTCTCAAGATGTTTCTCCAGTACTGCCGATGATAGAGGCTTAGTGAGTGGGTCAGCTACGTTTTCCGCTGAGGCTACTTTCTGCACGGCGATGTTGCCTCTTCTAATGATATATCGAATTATGTGATACCTTCTCTATATGTGTTTAGATTTGTTGTGAGACCTTGGTTCTTTATCCAGTGCTATTGCTCCATTATTGTCAAACCATAGTGGCAACGACATTTCGACTCTAGGAACTACTTGAAGTTCAACCATGAAATTTCTTATCCAAACAGCTTCGTTAGCTGCCTCAGAGGCAGCAATGTATCCAGCCTTGTATGTGGAGTTCACAGTTGTACTTTGCTTGCAACTTTTCCAAGATACTGGTCCACCATTCAGAGTGAATATAAACCTAGACGTAGATTTTCAATCATCCACATCAAACTGAAAGTATGAGTTAGAATATCCATCTGCTCTTATTTCTTCATTTCCATATATATCAGAAGCATATCCTTTGTTCTTCTAAGATACTTAAGGATAGTCTTCACAGCCATCCAATGCTGCTCACTTGGGTTAGCTTGAAACTGACTAACTATACTCACATCGTAGGCTATGTCTGGTCTCGTGCTTAACATCGCATATATGAGACTTTCCACTACTGATGCATATGGGATTTTACTAATCTTAAGTCTGTCCTCATCCAATTTCGAACTCATAGACTTAGAGAGATGTATTCCATGTCCCATGGGTAAAAGTCCTCCCTTAGAGTTACTCATTTCATATCTCTTAAGGACTTTCTCTAGGTAGAGCGCTTGAGAGAGACCTAGCGTTTGATTCGCTCTATCCCGGTAGATACGAATTCAAAAAATATAGGTTGCTTCTCCCAAGTCTTTCATGGAAAATGTGCTTGAAAGTCATTCTTTGACTGATGTCAATGAGCCTATGTCATTCCCCACTAGAAGTATGTCATTCCCCACTAGAAGTATGTCATCTACATACAAGACTAGGAATGTCAACTTACTCCCACTAGACAATTTATAGACACAAGGTTCGTCTTCATTCTTAATGAATCCATAAGATTTCACTTCTTGATCAATCCATTGATTCCAGCTGTGAGACGCCTGCTTAAGTCCATAGATGGATTTATTCAGCTTGCAAACCTTATGAGAATCTGCATCAGATATAAAACCTTTGGGTTGTTGCATATAAATGTCCTCCTCGAGGTATCTATATAAAAATGCGATTTTCACATCCATTTGCCAGATTTCATAATCTAGGTTTTCTGCAATAGCGAGCAGGATTCAAATGGACTTGTCATTGCTACGGGCAAAAAGGTTCTCATAGTCAATGCCCTCTTTTTGACTATAACCTTTCGTGACAAGTTTGACCTTATAGGTGTTTATCCTGCCATCCAGATCAATCTTTCTCTTATAGATCCATTTGCACCCTATCGGCTTTACACTTTTGGGGAGATCAGTAAGAGTCTAGACTTGGTTCAAATACATCAAATCCATCTTTGCTTTCATGGCTTCTAGCCATTTTGTGGAATCAATATCAGTCGTTGCTTGCTCGTAGTCAGAGGGATTATCTCCATGGCTTCCATAGGCCACAACAAACAAATATTGTTGTTCATGCAGATAATCATATCTCTCAGGCGGTTGAGATAATCTATGATAAGAGTCATTTTTACGTGTTTTAAAGCCCTTACGTTTATGTTTTAGATTCATTTATCGCTTGATTGATGCCACATATGCGTATAATCTATGTGCTTATTGAGTAAAGGTGGAAAATCACTACAATTGACGTAAAGTGCACAAAAACACAGTATTTAAGTATATTTTTAAATCGAATTTGAGGAAGTTTTCTTCTAGAACGTTGTAGAGCTCCGTCTTGGCTTCACGTGGCAACTTGAATCATCCAAATCCAAGGTCCGTGGAGAAAGTTATGAAGAAAACACAATTGCTGCGCTGAAAAACAAGAAAACGGTTAGGACTTCGCACTGTGGCGCCTAGGCGCCAGTCAACTTCTTCCCCAAGCCACTTAGGCCACCTGGACTGCGCCTAGGTGCCATTTGGGTCACGCCTGGGCGCCGATGCAGCGGTTTTGAAGGTATAAAGTCCAAAAATGAAAGGAAAAAGGGGGGTTCGAATTCTAAAGGAATTTTGTGGATTTCTTGGGATTGGGACCTCACTTTTCATCACTTTAGAAGAGCAAAAGAGAAGGGAAAGAAGAGATTCAAGCCTCCAATTAAAGATTCGATCATCAATTCAACATAGGGAGTTTCTTAGCTTTAGATTCATCTTTGTCTATGAACATGGATCTTATGCTTAGCTTTTTCCTTATGCATTTTATGAGCTAAATTGTTGAACTAGGGCCATGAGAAGGCCATGTTGTTAGTATTGTGATAATAAGATCATTTTCCATTTCAATTCGTATATTGCTATGTGTTGTGATTTTGTGGTTGAATGCCTTACATATGCTTGATCACCATGTGTTTGATATCATGCCTAGGTGAATTATTCGAGAGAAAGTTGACTTAGGGTGCAATAATTTCACAACATCACCGACCAAATAGGAATTGCCTTAGACATAGGTAAAGATTCCCGGGTGAAGTCGTTCGATTTTAATCGAGAAAGCTCTAGTTCTTTAATGCATGCTTAGTGGTTAGATTTCCGGGTAGACATACTTAGGAAACCACCAATTAAGTATAGGAGTCTATCACGAGACATCGGTTATTCTTTACCTTAGGAGCTTTCACCATAGCAATGTATGTCTAATGAATTGGTAATGATCTTAGGATAGCAATATGCAAATTGTGCCCGAACATGAGCCTTAGTCACCTCTCCACCTTGGAAGTTTAATCTCTCTTTACTTTCGCTTTAGCTTATTTTACTTTTATTTTTAGTTAAATCTCTAATTTACTTTCTTTTGTTATCGAAAATCATAAACTAAAATTCAAGTCTCCGTGGTTCGACAACCCGGACTTATTGTCCATTTCTATTACTACACACGACTAGTGCACTTGCTACCAAAGCACGTTAGCTTCTAGCGTGTCAATCTACTAGAGTATCACAGCGACGGTTGTGTCTTTTGAGTTTTAGGTTCAGTTCTTTTTACTAGAATAGGTGTCTCCGAAGGGAATTCATTTTGTTCTTCTAATAGAATGAGTTTCCTACCACACCTCCTTCTCTAATGAACTCATCTTTGAGAAAGAATGCTTGCAAAGCCACGATTATCTCATGATCGTTCGGTAGGTAAAATAGGTATCCCATGGAGTTTGTGGGAAAACCTATGAATCGACCCTTTAGGGATCTTTTCTCTAGTTTCTCTACCTTAGTTTTCTTAACATATGCGGGGCAACCCCATATTCTTATGTACTTAAGATTTGGTTTCCTTCCACACCACAACTCATATGGTGCTTCGGGAACAGATTTCGAGGGACATTTATTCAATATATGTACAGCTGTAAGCAAAGCATGCCCCCACAAAAAAATAGGTAAATTGGAGTAGCTAAGCATAGATCTTGTTGTGTCCAATAAGGTACGATTTTTGCATTCCACTATTCCATTTAATTGTGGGGTTGCTGGAGAAGTAAGTTGTAACACTATGCTGTGTTCTTTTAAGAACTCATCAAACTCAACACTCATGTATTCACCACCACGATTCGATTGTAGTGCCTTAATACTGTGCCCAGTTTGTTTTTCAGTCAAAGTCTTGAATTCCTTGAATCATTCAAGTGCTTCAGACTTATGTTTCATTAGGTACACGAGTCCACACCTAGTATGATCATCTGTGAAGGTAATGAAGTATTGAAAACCTCCGTAGGCCTCATCCTTGAAGGGCCCACATACGTCTGTGTGAACTAAACTCAAAACTTCCTTAGATCTTTCAAAATGTTCGGTGAAGGGTGACCTAGTCACTTTATCTTTTAGACAGGATTCACATGTCGGATATGGATCAGATCCAAGTGGGCCGATAAGCCCGCGTTTCTCTAACTCGTGAATCTTGAATTCACCGGTATGTCCAAGCCTAAGATGCCACATAAGTCTTTGGTTTGTGTCACTCATACTACGTTTCCTTGTCTTAGTGCCAACCATGCATTGGTTTTGACATTAATATAACAATTTCCATTAACTAAAGATGTCGAGCCAACGTTTTTATTTCTAAAATAAATATCACAACCATTGTCATTAAAGTAAACAAATATCATTTCCTGACCAATACAGAAATAGAAACAATGTTCTTAAGCCCATTGGGCAAAATGAGGCAATTATCTAAAGCAATAGAATGCTTAGACATTAATGTAATAGAAGAAGTAGTTCAAACGTGTGTAGCCGCGACACTTGCCCGCTTCCCACATTGATCATCACTTCTCTTTCTCCCAGCTTCCTACTTGTTTTCAGATCCTGGTTCAAAACACAAATGTGAGCACTAGCTCCAGAATATAGAATTCATGAAGTAGAAAATATAGTCATATAACAATTAGTTTTAGAAGCGTAAAGTTCTATACATGCTTTTTCAGCTTTCAGCTTTGGACAATCGCGCTTCTAGTGGCCCAGTTCCTTACATAGAAGGCATATGCCCTTTTTCTTCTTAGAGCCTTTGGCTTTGAACTTTCGAACCTTTGTGATCTTGGGTTCTCTGATTTTTCCAGCTAGTTTAGACTTGTCTTTTAATTCCTTGTCATTTGAAATAATAGGAACTTTGAATGCACCCCATTTTTCCCTTTTACGTTGTTGTGCAATCATCAGCTTGCCCATTAGCACTGAAAGTGACTCTTCAATGTCATCCATGTAAAAATTGATGACAAAATCCGAAAATAATTTAGGGAGTGATTGGAGAATGACATCTACTTGAAGGTGGAAATCCATGTAGAAATTCATAGACTGAAGTCTCTCTAGCATGGAGATCATATTAAAAACATGATCATGAACATTCTTGTGCTCTTTCATCTTAGTGTTGAATAACTCATTCGATACAAAGTATCTAATAGACTTACACCATTCCCCGAACAGTTCCTCCAGGTGCAGCATGATCGATCTAGGATTATCCATATTTTCATGTGTACGCTGCAACTCGCTGCACATGGAGCTTAACATATAACCCCTTACCTTTCTAGCATCAGACACCCATTCCGAATATGCCATCTTCACTGAATCTTCCTCGTTGACCCCAGGTCTTTGTGGTCGATCCAATTCTAGCATATATTCAAGATTTTCATCATTGAGGACAGTCCTCAGTCCTTTGTTCACAGAGAAGTTTTGTCCATTCAGAATGTTCTTTTCAAGAAATACTTTGAGTGGGTTAATCATTTTAGAGAGTAATTATCAAACTGCAGAAAATACCAAGATATATGATTAGATGTTTTATATTGTTAATTGACACGACAAAATCCTAGCAAGAGAACTAGATCGCGTAAGTAGTAAAGTGGATGTTGAAGTCCGGGGTTTTCGTATCCACAGGGACAACTATAATCTAAGTACCGAGACTACTGTATTACTCAATTCTAAGTTAGGTCTGTCGATAAGAGATTGATTTAAACTAATTAATTAAGACTAGAAAATAAACTAAGGCAACTTCAAACCAAATAAAGGGAGAAAGTAATAGAGAGAAGCGATCAAGGCACATGGTTCAACCAATTATGCATTTCGATTGTGATTTAGGTTCTATTGAATTATTAGATTGATTTAGCTAAGGCGAAATTCCCAAACGTACGTACTACCCAATCTCTTGGCGTAGCAACCCTACCCTTGTTAACGATTTCCCATATATCTCTATATGAAAACCCGGCTTAACAAAGATGCATTTAAGGTTTAGGAATTCCCCACGTGAATGGAAAGCCACCTAAAGAAACCGAGTCTATCTCTAGTCAGTTTAACTATAGGGTATTCAATATTTATATCTACCCTAGGTTATTATCTCTCGATCTCTAATCTAGGAATTTTATCGAACACTTGGTGATCAAGCAAATGTAACATTGAGATCAAATATTGAATACATAACTAAAACCAAAATTAATCCAATAAAAACCAATAAAACAACAATCAAAATAACATAAATGGCCTATCCATGGCCTCAATCAAACAGGTTTAGCTCATGTTCACGTCTTAAATATGGATCTGAATCATACAAGTCATGGTAAAGAGTTGGACAAGTTTAATGAATAAAGATAAAGCAACTCCCGAATAACCGTGATGATTTTGATCCCTCGTTGAATTCTCCATCGTCTTGCGAATCCGAGCCTTCAAAGAAATGTTATGACCTTTGATCTCCTTTCCAAAGTGTTTCTCTCATTTCTTTTGGTGTTTGGCTGCTCTCAAGTGTATGTTTGGGTAGAAATGACCTGAATGGTCTATTTATAGAAAAGTCCGCCACCTCGAACGCCGTGGCATTGGGTGTTGAAATCCGCGGAGTTCCATTCTGCTTATCATCGCCGTGGCGTTGCCCTGTTTTTCTCCAAAAGTGCTTCGTTTTGCCTTCGCGCGTCCTTCCTTGTGTGTCGGAGATATAAAGGTTTCTCGCTCTGTGCCCCGACTGTTAACCTAATCTGAAAAGTCAAAGAAAACGGGGTTCAAAGCATCATATATGATCAAATTATCAACGAAACAATCAAAATCAAATTGATAAAGGGGATGAATCATGTGTAAAACTAGCATATATCAACTATCCCCAAACTTAGCTTTGATCGTCCTCGATCAAATAGAATCAAACGCACCCATGGAGATTTGAAAAGTTCATTTGCCAATTCACACACACAACAGCAAGTATTATACCCTTGAAGAAGTTTTGGAAGAATTACCAGATGCCTTGAACAGTCAACAATTCGAAAACCGCACAAAATTTTAGCTTCCATCCCTAATTCATGAATCCTACTCCCATATTCATGTCAAGAGCACACTTTAGACAGAATTATGCAAACTAATTCGAGAGTAAAGACATTAAGACAATGCAACATTTGTTAACTTATCGGTGTGCTTAAAGTGCAAAAGTCACAATCAGAAGGTCTTTTCGGCTTGTAACGTAAGGCCAGGTGATGGCTAGGACCGGAAGATATGGATAAAGTGACTAAGTCAAGAGAGCCTATAACTCACGATCATCGAGCTAAATTCGCATTTAAACCATATAAACTTTCACAACTTATCACTTATCACTTTTCACTCTCTTTTGCCCTTCAACTTACAACCCCCAAACTTGTTTCTTTTTATACAGGGTTGTACAACAATTCCAAAGCCAAACGATCCAAACTGGAGCCAAAATCAAAGCCTAGTCGAGAGCACATTTTTATTGTTCTTCTTTTGTTTTTTGTTTTTTTTTCTTTTAACATAAAGCATCTTTCTCTCGACTATTTAGCCCATTGCTCAAATTTTCATTTCATCCCCCTTTTAACATAATACTTCAAACCTCCAACATCCCAACATAGCCAAACATCACTCTCTAATTCTTATATATTCAAATCAAGACAAGATGACCATCCACTTACAAGCCAAATGATATGAAGTTCTAAGCTCTCTTGTTTGGGTGATAAGACATTGTTTTTCTTTTAGGCTTAGAAGTGGTTGTCGTGGCTTATGAAATAAAGGCGAATGGTGGTTTCTAGTGTGCTTAACACACTCCATTCTTATCACTACGGCTCAAATCAAGGTCTAGAGATTATGCAATATAGAGAAGGCCAAAATGTTAGGCTAACGACAATGAAAGATGGCCTAAATCATTTTATGACTTTCACAACATTAATACACACTTCATAGTCAACAAAATTGAAAGTTCAATATTTTAAAAACCGCAAGAATTTGCATAAGCATGGCTAAAAAAGGCTTTCAAGTCATAACATATGACGTGTGGACCACAGACCAGGGACTTTGACTTGACACTTGACACGGACATTCAAACGCATTCTGTTCGTATGCAAGGGTACACTAATTCATGGATTCTAATTCATCAAGGTTATACTTACGACTGTATGCATAAATTGAGACAAAATGAACGGGGAACTCGCAACAAAAGCTCAACAAAAATATCAAAAGTAACATGCAAAAAATGTACGCCCATCCCCAAACTGAAAGTAAACATTGTCCTCAATGGTTCAATAAATTAGGGTAAGAGAAGAGGAAAAATGATACAACCCATAAGTTGAGAGAAACGGAGGGAGAACTGTAGTGTCGCGGATCCCGAAATCAATTCGTTATCAAAATCTGTCTGATAGAAAACTTAAGGGAATCACATCAACGCATTAAGGGAAACAAAAAAAAAACAAAAATAAAAGAGCAGGATAGAAAATCAAAAACACGATAGAAGCAAACAAAACAAACGAAAATAGTACAATCATCAAGTGTAACGAGCTACATCCAAGCAAAACATGATAAGGCAATAATCAAAAGGGGTGGGGAGACTCTCAAACAATCATCACATCCCACTACTCGTTCGACTCCGTCTCATCATCGTCCTCCTCCTCGTCATCATCCTCCTCCTCGTCATCATCCTCTTCCTCCTCAGCATCATCAGGGACGGCAGTGGGCTCGGGAGGCGGGGGCTGTGGGTGTAATAGAGCAAGTGGATCGAACTGAGGAAACTCGGGCCACACTCCGGGCCAAGGGATAAAGGCATTAGCTTGGATGACACTCTCCATAAACTGCCATCGGCGGTGTGTATCCCATCGCGCAGCAAGAATGTTCTGATCGATCTGCGTCATTTTGTTATCCAACTCAACGGCCCACTGCGGAATATCAGACGTGACCCTAGAAGAAGAGGATCTATGTTATGGGGCTGTGCGTCGAGGCGGAGCAGGCAAAGTAGGAGCGCGAGCGGCAGCAAACGATGTAGTAGAAGGGCGGTGGGCACGACGACCAGAACCAGTAGCAGCAGTCTCGGCTTTGCAAATCTGGGAATATGAGATAATCCGGCATGGCACCTCAACATGCTCCATACGGAGGTGACACGCCTTGATCGAAACCGGCCGGGATTCCTTGAAACCTGTACATTCGGTGTCAGGATAACACAATTCGGAGTGGAGAGCAGCATAATCAATATCTTGCAAAAATGTCGCAAACTGATCCCGGTTAGGGATGGGAACTTGAAGCATCTCATTAATGTTTTTGGACGAAATATTCACATTCCGACCCCACACCCGAACGAAGACTAATCTGTGGACATCTTCGGGCTTTCCGGTAGCATTGGCATAGAATTCTTTCACCAACGGAATAATAGCCTCCCCCGGCTGTGTAGCAAACTCAAACCACCCTCGATGCCGGATATTCGACTTAAACGGCTCAAGCGAGCAATCTAGAGCCCTTTCATAAACCACATTTTTTCCTGGTTAATTTTTCCGAAAAACACAGAGATGCGGCGAGGCTAACAAATTTGAGGCGATCGTAGTGAGCCCGTGGTTGAGTGTCGGTCTCGGTTTGGTTGTCGTTCAACGGAGCCTCATCATCATATGGCGGGTCATCGACGGGGGTAGAATTAGTAGCCGTGGCCTTCCCCTTTGCCGCCCGAGAAGAACGAGTTCTCATCTCAAACCCCTTAACAATATTCAACAATCCTACAAAATGTAGGCCCTATGCACCCACACAATCGAAATGACCCGAGCACCCCAAACTTCTTCAGAAAATCATTCCCACAACCAAATTTGTCACAACTCAACAATCCAAAACAAACTCACCATCAATAACAACATCAGATAATAAACAACCCCAGATAATTTTGACGGACAATTCAAGATCTACAAGCCCACACAATTGATTCGACCCAACGGAATTGCTCAATCAAGAAACATTGCTATAACAACAATCCCACAATGAACATGAATTCGCACCCCACAATCAACCACAACCCATTCACGAATCTTAATCCAAAAATGTAGACAAATAGCACAAGTTTATGAAGGAAGTGGTACTTTACCCAAATAACAGCAAAATGCAAGTCAAAATCCGGTGGTGGTGACATAACTCCGATTGCGGCGGTGGTGAGTCGCGAACGGCTGCGGTGTGGCTTGGAGGGGCAATTTTTTTGCCGAAATTTTTGAGTTTTGATCGGTGGGATAGGTAGGAAATGGGGTGGGTAATGTAGATTTAAGAGGGATCTGATAGATTTGGAGTTATGTGGGAGTAATTTGGATTTTTGTGAGGGGCAAAAATTTGGGGTTGTGAAATTAGGGTTCAAAAGGATGAATTGGGGGAAAAAATTGCAGCTGGGCCCTTATATATCCAGGGAACGCCACGGCGTTCGCTTTCCAACGCCTCGGCATTTATATCCAGTAGGCACAACGCTTTATCTTAAGGATGATTGGTATAGGTTGCTTGTGTCGATTCGTATGAATGAATAGAATACCTGCGACACGATGAAAGCACTACTCAAAAATATGAAATGAAATAACGAAGAAATGACAAAACGAAACGAAAGAAAAAGAGAAAGAACTTGGGTTGCCTCCCAAGAAGCGCTTGTTTATAGTTGTTAGCTTGACTTAGGGGCCATCAGTCTGGTGGATCAGCGAGCGTAACGTGGACACGGTCCCTCACACAACTATTTCCTTCATAATGTTTCAAACGTTGGCCATTAATCGTGAAGGATCCCTTTGTCTCGTGTAAGATTTCAACCGCACTGGAGGGGTAAACTTTCGTGACAGTGAAGGGTCTCGACCATTTAGAGCATAGTTTACCGGGAAAAAGTCAGAGACGGGAATTGAATAAAAGGACCTGTTCTCCCTCGGTAAACTCCCTCGGTGTGATGCACTTGTCGTGCCACTGTTTTGTACGTTCCTTTTAGATTTTTGCGTTTTCATAGGCCTCTTGTCGGAACTCGTCCAGCTAGTTCAATTGCAACAACCTGTGTTTGCCTGCATCTTGCAAATCAAAATTAAGCAATTTAATTACCCAAAATGCCCTATGCTCTAGCTCAACGGGGAGGTGGCAGGCTTTCCCAAAAATAAGACGGTAAGGTGACATGCCAATAGGTGTCTTAAACGCAGTTCGATATGCCCACAGGGCATCATCTAACTTTAGAGACCAATCCTTTCGAGATGAATTTACCGTTTTCTCAAGGATGCGTTTAAGTTCCCGATTTGACACTTCAACTTGAGCACTCGTTTGAGGGTGGTACGGCGTAGAAATCTTATGTGTGACACCATATTTTTGTAAAAGATTATCAAATTGTTTGTTGCAAAAATGAGTGCCACCATCACTTATAATGGCTCGAGGGGTACCGAATCGAGTAAAAATGTGCTTTTTCAAAAATTTAACAACTACCCTTGAGTCATTTGTACACAAAGCCTCCGCCTCGACCCATTTAGACACATAATCAACCGCGACTAGAATGTATTTATTTGAGCATGAGCTAGGGAACGGTCCCATAAAATCAATTCCCCAAACATCAAAAAGTTCGCATTCTAGCATGTTATTTAATGGCATCTCATGTTTCCTCGAAATATTTCCGGTTCGTTGGCATTGATCACAAGAGGATACATAGTCATGCACATCTTTAAATAAAGAGGGCCAGAAAAAACCTGATTGGAGAATTTTCGAGGCAGTCTTAGTGGGCCCGAAGTGGCCACCTACCTTACCATCATGGCAATGGCTCATAACAGATATCATTTCCTCCGCCGGGACACATCGCCTGATAATGTCATCTGCACAATTCTTAAACAAAAATGGCTCTTCCCAAAAATAATGCTTGACATCATGTAAAAATTTCTTCTTTTGATGAAAAGTAAGATTCAGGGGAAGTGCTCCCGTGACAGTATAATTTGCAAAATCAGCATACCAGCGGAAAACGCCATGAATTACCGCATACAATTGTTCATCCGGAAACTCTTACCCTATTGGTTGTTCAATGAGTGGATCAGAGACAGGGGCTTCTATCCTAGACAAATGATCAGCTACCACATTCTCAACTCCCTTTTTATCCCTAATTTCTAGATCAAATTCTTGGAGAAGAAGAATCCATCTAATAAGTCGAGGTTTAGCATCCTTCTTCACAAGTAGATACTTAAGTGCAGAGTGATCAGTGTAAACAATGACTTTGTTCAAGACAAGGTATGAATGAAACTTATCAAATGCAAAGACTATAGCTAGCAATTCCTTTTCCGTCGTGGCATAATTCAATTGAGCATCATTTAAAGTTCGACTAGCATAGTAAATGGTGTAAAATACCTTATCTTTCCTTTGGCCCAGTACGGCTCCAACTGCTGAATCACTTGCATCACACATAAGCTCAAATGGGAGGTTCCAATCTGGAGGTGCCATGATGGGAGTCGAAATTAATTTTTCCTTGAGCGTTTGAAAAACCTGCAAACACTTATCATCGAAGTTAAACGGTGCATCTTTCACCAACAAATTAGACAATGGTTTAGCAATTTTCGAAAAGTCTAAAATGAAACGCCTGTAAAATCCTGCATGACCAAGAAAGCTCCTGACGGCTTTCACCGAGGAGGGTGGGGGAAGCTTTTCAATGACCGCAACTTTAGCTTTATCCACTTCAATCCCCTTGTGAGAGATTTGGTGGCCAAGCACAATTCCTTCTTGAACCATAAAATGACACTTTTCCCAATTTAACACAAGATTAGTTTTTTCACATCGTTTTAGAACACGTGTTAAATGAGTAAGACATGCATCGAAAGAAGTTCCAAAAACCGAAAAATCATCCATAAAAATTTCTAGGAAATCCTCGACCATATCATGAAAAATAGCCATCATACATTGTTGAAAGGTGGTTGGGGCATTACATAGGCCAAATGGCATCCGCCTATAAGCAAATGTGCCATAAGGACAAGTGAAAGTGGTTTTCTCTTGATCCTCGGGTGTGATGGCAATTTGATTATAGCCAGAGTAGACATCTAGAAAACAATAAAACCTATGCCCAGCTAACCTCTCAAGCATTTGATCAATGAAGGGAAGGGGAAAGTGGTCTTTCCGGGTGGCCTCGTTTAATTTTCAATAATCAATGCACACTCGCCACCCGGTAATAGTTCGCGCAGGAATTAATTCATTGTTAGCATTGGTAATAACAGTCATACCCCCTTTCTTTGGGACCACTTGAGTTGGACTTACCCAATTGCTATCGGAGATAGGATAGATAATACCTGCATCGAGTGGCTTGATTACCTCCTTTTTAATGACTTCTTGCATCATCGGATTCAGTCGTCTTTGCATTTCGATGGTGGGCTTGTATTCATCTTCCATGAGGATCTTATGCATACATACCATTGGACAAATTCCCTTGATATTAGCTATTTTCCAACCCAAAGCCTTTTTATGGGATTTTAACACAGTAAGCAACTTTTCTTCCATAATTTCTGTCAAAGATGAAGAGATTATAACAGGTAAGAATTTTGAATCTTGTAAGTAAGCATACTTGAGATGAGAAGGGAGAGGTTTAAGCTCAAGAGTTGGTGGTTCTTCGATGGAGGGCCTTGGTGGTGCAGTGATTGGTCTATCCAAAACTTCGAAACGAGGTCGAAAACTTCGCCTGTAAGGAGGATTGGCATCTAGAAAATCAACAGTGTCCCTCAAGTTATCGTTTTCCTTCGTCTCTTCCACGGGATTCACAAGACAAGCCTCCACTTGGTCATCATATTGATTTTCCTGAAAGTGTTCAGCAATTAAAGTATCAAGTGAATCAATGTGGAAACAAGTAGAATCATTAGATGGTGTTTGCATAGCATGATACACATTGATTGTCACTTGTTCTTCTCCCACTCTAAGAGTTAATTGACCATTAGCAATATCAATTAATGCACGTCCAGTGACGAGGAATGGTCGACCAAGAATAAGTGGTAACTCGACATCCTCCTCCATGTCTAGAACTACAAAGTCCACGGGGAAGATAAATTTTTTGACCTTTACTAAGACATCTTCCACTATTCCTCGTGGGTACTTGATGGACCTATCAGCAAGTTGCAACGATATAGTGGTAGGTTTGGGCTCGCCAAGTCCTAATTTCCTAAAAAGTGACAAAGGCAAAAAATTAATACTTGCACCGGAATCGCACAAAACTTTGGAAAAAGAAATAGAACCGATAGTGCAAGGAATTGTAAAGCTCCCGGGATCCTTAAGCTTTTGAGGTATCCGATTTTGCAATACAGCCGAGCATTCTGCGGTAAGGGCTACAGTTTCATGTTCTTCCAACTTTCTTTTGTTCGAAAGGATATCCTTAAGATATTTAGCGTAGCTCGGCATTTCTAACAAAACATCTACAAGAGGAATGTTAATACGCAATTGTTTAAATATATCAAGAAACTTAGCAAATTGCTTATCTAACTTCCCTTTTTGTGATGCAAGTGGAAAAGAAGGCCGTGGTTTGGGCACGGAGGGTTCGGGTGAGGACTGTCCCAAAATAGGGGATGGTACTGCGGCTTTCTTTCCGGAGTTGGATGCTGCCTTGGTTTCATCCGAACCTTGTTATGTATCCTCCATATTCTCTCCCAATTCTGGATCAACGAGGTTTTTTCCGCTACAAAGTGAAACTGCTTGAACTTGTTCCTTAGGATTTTGCTCGGTATCACTGGGTAACGTGCCTTGGGTTCGTCCTGAAAGCATGTTGGCGATTTGCCCAATTTGTGTTTCTAAGTTCTTTAATGCAATTTCTTGATTTTTTAAACTCGCTTCTTGTTTCTTGGACATCATTTCTTGAGATTGAGATTTTTTTGTCTTTTCCATCATGAACTTTTGCAACACATCTTCCACATTCTTCTTCTTCTCGGGTAGTGGTGGTTGTTGGAACCCTCCTGGCCTTTGAAATGGAGGTTGTTGGAAACCTCCTTGGTTTTGCTGAAAACCGGGTAGTGGTGGTCTCGCCATATTCGTATTTTGGTTCCATGAGAAATTTGGATGATTCCTCCATCCCTGATTGAAAGAGTTTGAATACGGATTGTTCTGTGGACGACTTGAGTTTCCCATGAAGTTTGCATTTTCAATCGTGTTAAGTATCAGACACTCAAAGTTTGTATGATCACCTCCACAATTTTCATGGCCTTGACCTGATTCACTGTATCCTGCATGAGTCCGAAAGCGTCTAACCTTTTGTTTAAGGCTTCCAATTGAACAGCGACACCTGAATTATCTCCAATTTCACACACACCCGCAGGCTTCTTGGGCAATGTGATTCGTTCAGTTGGCCATTGATAGTTGTTTTCGGCCATCAGCTCAATTAACGCCCAAGCTTCATCAGGTGACTTGTTCATGATAGTTCCTCCTGCGGCAGCATCCAGATTTGTACGGAGATTAGGACCCAACCCCAAGTAGAAGGTTTGCACAAGTGTCGGCATGTCTAACCCGTGGTGTGGGCATTTCCTCAGAAACTCCTTAAAACGCTCCCATGCCTCATAAAGTGATTCCCAAGTATGAATAGAGCCGGTCGGCAAAGAGTTGAACCATTGTTTAGCTTTGTCTCTGAGGGAGAATGGGAATAACCTTAACCATATTGCGTCATCAGTGACTCCATTATTCTTGAAGGTATGGATAATCTCCAAGAATGTTGCTATGTGAGCGTGAGGGTCGTCATGGAATAGACCGGAGAACTGAACTTGGTTCCCTATCATCTGGATATACCCCGATAGGATTTGAAAGGTGTTAGCCTCTACCGGTGGTAGAACAATTGGCCCGGCAGCTCCTTGAATGTTTGGCATCATATAATCCCTCAAAGGGCGTTGTGGAGGAGCCTCTGGTTGGTTTAGAGGGACGCGAAGATTCGCAAGCTCCCTACGAACCGCTTCTTCTAAGATGGCGGGATCTATGTGAATAGGAGGATTCGGATCCATTGTGTCTTGATGTTGTTGAGCCTCTTTTTGTAGTCTTACCCCTCTAGTAAATGTTCGTTCAATTTCAGGGTCCAACTCCGCTAGTCCAATCCGATTAGTGCGGGTCATGCACTAGACAAGATCAACCTTGCACAAAGAAAGACAAAACAATTAGTAACAAAAAAAATGATCTAAGCTCAGAAAGAATAAGAGAATCTCAAGATTAGATAAAAACAATTGTCCCCGGCAACGGCGCCAAAAACTTGACACGACAAAATCCTAGCAAGAGAACTAGATCGCGTAAGTAGTAAATGGGATGTTTAAGTCTGGGGTTATCGTATCCGCAGGGACAACTATAATCTAAGTACTAAGACTACTGTATTACTCAATTCTAAGTTAGGTCTGTCGATAAGAGATTGACTTAAACTAATTAATTAAGACTAGAAAATAAACTAAGGCAACTTCAAACCAAATAAAGGGAGAAAGCAATAGAGAGAAGCGATCAAGGCACATGGTTCAACCAATTATGCATTTCGATTGTGATTTAGGTTCTATTGAATTCTTAGATTGATTTAGCTAAGGAGAAATTGCCTAACGTACGTACTACCCAATCTCTTGGCGTAGCAATCCTACCCTTGTTAACGATTTCCCATATATTTCTATATGAAAACCCGGCTTAACAAAGATGCATTTAAGGTCTAGGAATTCCCCACGTGAATGGAAAGCCACCTAAAGAAACCGAGTCTATCTCTAGTCAGTTTAACTATAGGATATTCAATATTTATATCTACCCTAGGTTATTATCTCTCGATCTCTAACCTAGGCATTTTATCGAACACTTGGTGATCAAGCAAATGTAGCATTGAGATCAAATATTGAATACATAACTAAAACCAAAATTAATCCAATAAAAACCAATAAAACAACAATCAAAATAACATAAATGGCCTATCCATGGCCTCAATCAAACAAGTTTAGCTCATGTTCACGTCACAAATATGGATCTGAATCATACAAGTCATAGTAAAGAGCTGGACAAGTTTAATGAATAAAGATAAAACAACTCCCGAATAACCGTGATGATTTTGATCCCTCGTTGAATTCTCCGTCGTCTTGCTAATCCGAGCCTTCAAAGAAACATTATGACCTTTGATCTCCTTTCCAAAGTGTTTCTCTCCTCTCTTTTGGTGTTTGGCTGCTCTCAAGTGTATGTTTGGGTAGAAATGACCTGAATGGTCTATTTATAGACAAGTCTGCCGCCTCGAACGCCGTGGCGTTGGGTGTTGAACGTCGCGGCGTTCCATTCTGCTTATCATCACCGCGGCGTTGAGTGGTGAACGCCACGGTGTTGCCCTGTTTTTCTCCAAAAGTGCTTCGTTTTGCCTTCGTTTTTCGCTCTGTGCCCCGACTGTTAACCTAATCTGAAAAGTCAAAGAAAACGGGGTTCAAAGCATCATATATGATCAAATTATCAGCGAAAATTGATAAACGGGGTGAATTGTGTGTAAAACTAGCATATATCATTAATTAAGTAATTTTAAAGGATTTGTATAATTACTTGTTTCCTAATATTTTTCTCAATTATTGTACTCCCACTACAATAATCGAAAACCTCATTGAATTGGTTTCATAGTGAGTGATTGAGGTCCTCAATGTCTAGATGGGTTGCAACCTTTTTCAATATATGGCCCGCCTAGATATTGAGGTGGCGCCCAGTGCCAGTCATTCAAACTAACGATTCAATCCCTTTCACTCATGAATCACTTAACCACAACCTTTTGTCGATATATAAGTGGTCATTCATCTAAGTCTATTCCCATCAACTCCTATTAGTCTAACAATTTAATCTCGCCATGCAACCTTTTTCGATATATGGGGCGAAATTCACATCGATTGAAGGCATCAAATGCACTGAAGAAGATCAAGCATATTACCTCTATATATGACCCCCTAATACCAGGACGATGCCATATATAAGATGAAACCATCTAATTCTAAAGCTTGATGGAGAGCCAGGATATCAAAAACTCTTTACTTACTTAGTATCATTTGATAATAAAAAATTAATAACTCGTTGATAGTTATTTTATTTCGGGTCTCACTTTGCACATTAATTTATTAAGCACTGATTATGGAAATGCAATAGAAAAATGCCTAACAATTTCTAACAACACACTCACGTATGCGCTCTAATCTAGATTGTCTCGAACCAATGAGTCAATCTGGGAGGGGATCTAATCTATTACAAAAGAACTTTTTGTCTTTGCTCCAAGCTTGCCACCGACTTCACTCTTTATTGGACCTATCTAATATTTTTATAACAAAGGTACATGCCTATACAATTGATCTAATAAAAATAAAGATACAAACTGGAGGGCTCAAACTCCGGCCAAATACAACCCAGATAATAAAAAGAAACCAACCCTAAGCCCATACGAGGTGTCACCATCACATAAAATACGGAGCACATAATCAAATTAAACACATATGTGATTATCATTATTAAATCTTATTTAATAATTAATTAAATCTAATTTAATTATTCTTGAAAATGAATCCAATTTATTTGGATTTTAATGTTAATGGTCCAAGCCCAAACAACATATACATTAATCCAATTAAAGTGGACTCTATCAAATAAAGCCCAATATGGGTGAAATAATTTAAATGCGAAATTAAACTCTAAGAATTCTAAAAAAGTAAAATTAAATCTAATTGTAATTAATTGGGCCAATCCAATTTAATTTAATCCATAAAACAAAGCAAGCCCAACAAGCTTTATTTACTTTGAAAATAAACAAAATATTATTTTTCATAAAAGTCATTTAAATCCAATTTAAAGACTAGGGATTAAATTGATGATTAATTTTAATGGGCTAAAAATCCAATTTTAGCTTTAGATAAATCCAATTTATCAAATAAACTAATCAAAATTAAATCTAATTTAATCTTAGTCAAATCCAATTTTAAAATTAATGAAAAGATTTTATAGGGTTTTTAATTTTAAAATTAATCAACAAAAGAATTTTAAAAGTGCTAATTGGGTTTGTGCCCAATTTTATTTTCAAAATTATCCATCGAGTTCCAAAATACTCCAACGGACTAAACGGGCCAAGCCCCAAATTTGAAAAATTAATTTACAACATAGGATTAATTTTTCAAGGTCGAGCCCGGCCCGACTTAATTGAAATTACACGTCGGGCTAGGCCCGACGCACGGCGTTGCCCTAGCTAGGGCAGCGTCGTGCCCTAGCATGCACGACGCCGTGCGATTGGATTGCACGACGCTGTGCAGGCGGCTAGGCCGTACTGTGTAGCGGCTAGGCCGTACTGTGTAGCGGCAAGACCGTGCGCCGGACAGCGTGGCCACCTGTGCTGCACGGTGCGGCTGCCATGTGTTGCACCGTGCAACACTTGGTCAGCCACTGGGTGGCGCACCGTGCGCTGTCCGGTGGTCCAGTCTCGGCGATGCCGCCATGACGCCGCCTCATCTTTTCCAATCATTCAATTAATCATCAAAGCCAATTGTTTAAACATGCAATTGCAATAAATCTAAACACCCAATTTATATTTTAGCATACAATATGAAAAACACATGATCATATATTCATATTCATCAAATAATATAAACATATAAACGCATAAAAGATATCAAAAACACCAAATTTGGCTCTGATACCACTGTTGTGATCGTTCTAGTGGATAAAAAATTTTTTGATTCACAATCCAAGATACAATTCGTGCTTTTTGATATCTCTATTAACACAAAAAGATGATTTAAAAATGTTTAGGTAATCTAATTACCTTTTTGACGATTTAATTCAAGCCTAACTTTCTTTAGAAGCAACGGATCGTTCCTTCCTCTAGTTAATCACGCAAAGATGATCTTCGTTCTTGAAGCTCCAATCTCCTCACCTATGTCGGGGGTGGACGGCTAGGGTTTATGGGAGGGAGAGAATTTTTTGTGTTTTTACTTCTTCTTTTTCTCTAAGATAAAAGGTGCATGTGTTGTTGTGATTTTTAATTAACCAACAAGTGATTAAATAAAAATCACACCCATGCCTTGCATGTGAGGGGGGGGGGGGGGTGAATTGGCCTTAGGGATGGGGTCACTGGGCCTCATCCAATTCCAAACCCAGTGTTAAGTATTTAATTATAAATCCAAGTCAATCCAATAGACAATTAATTGAGTACCATACTCCTTTAATTAACAGTATATTATTAATTCTAAATTAATAATAATACCATTAATATTGATTGAATAAATATATTTAATTTCAATAATTAAATATATATATATATATAATCAATATATCCCTTTTATTTTAATAATTTTCACTCTAAGTGAAATTACCAAAATACCTTTATGAAGTAAAACTCTTTTATTTTTTCATCTTATATAGCGCGACTCTCTAGGCTCGTCTTGATTAGCACTGGGAGGATTCCAAGGATATAGTTATCACCAAACCAGCCTTGTGAAGCTATACCGAAACGCAATCAAGTGCGAGATGAATGCGTAGTCATGAACCTTTAAGTTACAATTACCGTATGCGTATAAGCTCTTCATTGACACAACCCGATCAAGTAAGAGAGTTGGAATGTCAACCTCATATAACTTACCGATGTGAAATTATCAATCTGCCCTTAGTATCCAATACAAGACAATTATAATTGCTTTGGTCAAAAACTTTAATTTCACAACACCTATGATGTACTGGTCGCTTCTCATTTATTTTCGAGATAGTGAATCTCTTATTGCCAGTCAACTTCCCATTGTGAATACACCAATTGAATCGTACTTCGAGGTTGACCCCACCAACAGGCGATTGGGCCTAACTACTCTAATAACTTATACAATTGTACGAGCAAAATGTAAAAGACTCCTCAGGTCTAAAGTTCATTCATACTATCGTAAGAAGTAATCCTTATCATTGACTATCACCGAGTAAAAATCCATGTGATAGGATTATAATGAGTCGTGTTCCAATATGTCAACTTAGTTGATCATATTCATGACACCAGCTCCCGCTATTCAATCAGCGTAAGACT
Source organism: Buddleja alternifolia (assembly GCA_019426215.1). Classification (NCBI taxonomy): domain Eukaryota; kingdom Viridiplantae; phylum Streptophyta; class Magnoliopsida; order Lamiales; family Scrophulariaceae; genus Buddleja; species Buddleja alternifolia. Next base: position 17,088,659 of record CM033395.1, on the reverse strand, counting down.
AGCACTTCCTTGTCAAAGCAAGTGTTATACGAGTTGAATCTTAATGCCTAATTAAGATTCTCTAACTTGTGAACCTTGTTTATAAGACCAAGCACTTAACTCCACAATGCTTCTACTTATCAAATAAGTAGTGGTGAGTACACCTCAATTTTAAGGACTTATTTGTTCAATACGTTTAATGCCACAATTAGATTTATAAGAACAAATTCAATGCCCTTTTATTAATAATAAAAAATGTTTATACAATATAAATAAAATGCCCAATTAAATCTAATTCCTCAATGGTATAGAGGGCATAATACCTAACATCCACTTACTTGATTTTTGTTTTTGTTCGCTTTGGACTTTCGCCATAGCTTAGAGTAGCTCGTTATTTCCCTTCATATTGCATTGTAATGCCCACCTCTGTGCATAGATCCCTTGCTTTTTTTGGAAACATCTTATTTATTGCTAGTTTATATTGCAAAATATTCCTTTATAACTTGTAGAATTATGTCTCATTTGCTTAAGTAGCATGATGTGTTGTTTATCGGACTCGTGTGATGCTTGAGTATAAGATTAACATTAAATGACTACATTAAGTATTTGAAAATATTTACTCATGCAAGGCGTACCTTAATTGAACGAATCTCACTTGGAGAAAGTATTTATGAGGTAATCCTCTACTTGGGCGAGCTCGTGGTTTCTTTCACATCTCCTTTTTTTTTCCCCAAAGGTTAACACCTGTTTTTTCACCAGGTTTTCTGCACAATTATAATAGCAAATGTTTGATTTTCACAAGACTTCTAATGATAAATGCCTGTCTTCTCACATGGCTTTTACTGATAAATGCTTAGTTTTTCACAGGGCTAGTATTGATAGATGCTTAATTTTTTCATAGGACTTGTATTAATAGATGCCAGTTTCTTTCACAGGGCTTGTTTTGATAAATGCCTAATTTTTTCATAGGGCTTATATTAATCTCGTAGGACCTTGGTCTGATGTCATGGCTTCTTCCTAGTGTGTCACACAGGGCTTTTTCCTGATGGTTCATATGGCTTTTGCCTATTTTTTTTATCAGGGCTTTCGCCTGGTTTTTAAAGGGCTTTTACCTACTAGCCTTTGTCTTCAATTTTTGATTTTGTTTCTTTCCTTTTTGTTCTCATTTAATTTTCCTTCTTTGAATCCATATTTTAATACTCATAGAAGAGGTTGTTAGGAATCCATTGGAGTAAAAATGCAACAGATTAAATTTTTTTGGATTCTTAAACATGGATCACTTTAACGGGATTTAATGATTTTAAATAGTTTTCCAAAAACTAAACGAAATAGATTTACCTTATCGATTTTGTGATAAATCTTCGCGTAACAGCAACTCTTTAAGCTCCTGTCTCTAAAGATGCACGCGAAATGAACCTTCAAAAGATCTCCAAAATTCCCTCGACTATGGTGGTGGATGGCTAGGGCGAATTTTGGGGTGGGAGGATTCTCTTCTTTTTGTGTGTTATGATGCAACTAGGGTTTTTTTTTTTTTTTGTGACTTGTAAGTGATGGAGTTATCTTATAACTCTGTGACTTAACAAACAAGTCGGAGTCCCTTATGACTCTCATAGTGGCCGCCCCCTAGGGCTCCACATGGATGTGGGTGGGCTTTTAGTTGGTCCATTCAACTTAGCCCACCCCTTAATATGTATTTAATTTAAATCCTATTTAAATTCCAATACATATTAAATAATTAATTAATTTCATTTAATTAATTCTCCAATTAAATAATTTAATTTAATCTAATTAAATTAAATATTTAATTCATTGATTTAACCAATAAATCAGTGTGTCCATTTAATTATATCTTTCTCAAAGATTAACACAAAAAGACATCCCGTTCGTTTCTTATAGCGCGACTCTTTAGGTTCGTCTCAATTGGCAATGAGAGAAATTACCAAAGGATGTGAGTGTCACATAGCCAGTCCCGTGGACTCATTTACGAACCTCTGGACCATAAATACCATATGAGTATAAGCCCTTCACTGACGTATTCTGATCAAGTGAGAGTCATAGTTTATGTCAAACTCACTAAACTTGATATTGTGCTTGTAATCATATCATGATGAAATTACCAAACTACCCACCATGTCCCACATGAGTTAGTTTCATTGTTTTGGCCAAAGACTTATAATTTCATATGCATATGATTGCGCATGATACTTTCTCGTTTACTATCGAGACAGTGAATCCCATCTTGGCGATCACTGAACAATTTCTACTTGACTCATTGAGATCGCACTTCAAGGTCAACCCCACCAAAGGGTGAGTTGGGCCTCGCTACTCTAGTAACAGATTCAATAGCACAAGCACATTGATCATGAACCCTCAGGTCTAAGGCCCACACATACTATTAAGGTCAGTAATCCAACCATTGACAGACACCGAGTAAATACCCATGTGATCGACTTACTTCGAGTCGTGTTCGAATACATCAATTCCATTGATATATCTATGACACGTGTTCTCACTATCCCATAGTGTTCGACTGGCACTCCTTGTCAGAGCATGTGTCATACAAGGCGAATCTTAATGCCCAATTAAGATTCCTTGACTTGCGAATTCTTTTGAGTGATCAGGAATAAGACTCTCCCCGTGTCACATCTTTATTCCATAAAGGGCGAAGAGTCAACCTCGATACACAAGTATTGTTTGTTCAATACTTATTGATGTCATAAAATTTTACATGAACAGAATAATAATTACCTTTATTAATTATCAGTTTGTACAACATAATTGAATACCTTATACAATCTATTTGTCCTCATTGGCATCAAGGGCATATACCTAATAGAGGTTTAATTTCTAAACATCATGCGATTAATTAAATGACAATTTGGGTCTAAATGCAGAGGTACCATAATATCAATGCAGGCGTATGGCAAAGTGAGCCTACGCTCGAGCATCACAATAATGATTCAATGAGATTGCAATCATAAACCATTTCAGAAGAACATAGAGATAAAAGAAAGTGAATATTGATCTCATATTAATTGGAACGTCGTACAACAAAATATTTGGAAAAGACAAACATAAATACGAATAGCCTAATGCTGCAATGAAACAAACAAACTAAACATGTAATTAAAGACAATAACTTTGATGAAAGGAACAAGCGAGACACAATACTGAATGCCACACTTCGAGTGCCTAAGTGAACAAGCATGACTCTTATTATTAATGCGGAAACTAAAAATAACAAATGAAATAACCAACTTCTTGACGTCCCTCCTACTGTCTTCTAGGTGTGAACTTTCTCAAGTTTTGCACATTCCATGGCTAGATAGCCTTCTCCCGTCTATGTCCTCCAACATATAGGCACCTCCACTTAGGATCTGGGTAACCTCGTAGGGACCCTCCAACTTGGGTCCCAGCTTCACTGCAGGTCTCAGCATGTTGGCCCTTCGCAAGACCAGATCTCCCACTTGTAGCTCGTGGCTCACAACCTTACGGTTATAAGCCCCCCTCACTTATTGTGTAATTACCAAAACCCCCCTTCATAAATTTAAAATTACCAAAACACCCCTCATATTAAGAATTTCTTACAATTACACCCCTGTATGTTTAAATATTCTTACAATTTAAATATTCTTACAATTTTACCTCTGAAAACTTTACAAATACACCCCTTGAGGGGGTGTGTTGGTAAGGAAGATTTTTGTAATTACACAATAAGTTAGGGGGGGTGTGTGTAATTTTCCCAATTATCAATCCCTCTGCTGCTTTAACGTCTACTTGGCTTCGTGTCTATCCTCCTTTCATTTTGCTGGCACTTAAACATGGCCACCGCCGTAATTCCCCGAACAAGCATCTCGGCCCCCTTTGCTAAACCACTACTCAAAAACTCACAAAAGAAATTCCCCACACTCACCGGCCCCCACTTTAACTTCCTCTTTCCCATTTCTATTTCTATTTCTATTTCGATATCAACAACTGTAAGAGCAGAAGCCACTTCAACAACTTCTACTTCAGTATCTATCCCTTTTCATAATAATAATAATAATAATAATAATAATAATCGGCACTGGATGGTGCTCATGGGACCACCCCCTCCACACCAACTCCTCACTAGTACTAAATCCCACATAATTGATCACTATGTCACTACACTTGAAAGGGTTTTGGGCAGGTCGGTGCTTCTAGACTCTTCTATATTTTGTTTCATGTATATATATACATATATATATATGTGTGTGTGTGTGTGTATATTTTTGGTTGAATAAATACAGGCGTATATTTTGCTTTAATATTATGTGGATTTGTTCTATGACTTGTTGAAATCCTTTTGTCTTATCCAGGCAACTACTAATATTGCTGAATATTGCATACACTTGTTTGGTAGAATTGTATTTTTAATATTATTGGTTTTTGGTTTGCTCAGTGAAATAGATGCTCAAATGTGTATCTATGATGCTTCCTCTGATCATACCCATTTTGGTTTCTGCTGTCACATTGATCAACAAACAGCTTATCTACTAGCAAGTACGTCCCCCGTTTTCTGTGTTCGTTGTTGCAGCGTTTTCACCGTTTCTTTTTTATATTTTCTAAGTCTGTATCTAGTGATATGTAACTTCTCTTAATAAGCAATTTTGAAATTTTTCTGTTTGATCCGTTTGCTTCAGAATTTTGTAGTGTTATTCAGTAGTAGAGTGATTTTGAGTGATGATTTCGTACTATGGTGCTTCATAGGTATGCCTGGCGTATTATCAGTTAAGCCAGACCCTGATGTAGATTCTATACGTAAAGACTATACCTATTCTACGAAGTTCGAATTGAATACTGAATCAAGCCCTTTCTCTGCAAGCCCATTATTGTTTCCTGCTGGAACTGCTAAACACTGGCTTGTTCGAATGGACAGGCCAGCAGTCGGAGCCATCAGAAAGGCACAGGTTGTTGATTATTATGTTCAAGTCTTAATCAGAGTTTTGGGGAAGTGAGTGTTTGTTTCTGATTGCAAAGATTTTATGAATTCGGATATTTCACACCTATTCTCAGAGTGAAAGAAATCATGTTTTGTTTTACAGTGAGAAAGATGCTCAGATGTGTATTTACCACATTTCCTGGCAATCCAACTACGGCTTCTGTTGTGAACTAGATGATGAGTGCGCCCGGGAGTTAGCTGGTCTGTATTTTATACTGCATCGATAATTTGTTATGCTTTGTCTTACTGGTGTGACAATGGATATCCTGCATTTGGTGCAGCTGTGCCTGGTGTTTTATCAGTCCAGCCGGATGAAAATTTGGGGTCAGATGATAAAGACTATGGAGGTTTGTGATCATTATACTTTTTAATGGCAGTTCTTTTTGATATTGAATGGTTATGATTTCTGCTACTTGTGTTTCGTTATCAACTTCAAAAGAAGCAGAGATTTTATGCATTCAAAATATTTTGACGTCAAAGATATTTGTGTGCACTACTGCTGAAATGGCTTTGTGGTAATATATAACAAACGTGGTGAATGAATTAATTTAGGGTGTCTTATGTTTCTTGTTATGCTTAGCATGGATTCTAAATTTGTCTTCTTGAGATTCAAGTGCAGTTCAGATCCTCTATTCGGTTTGGTGTTTTATCTTCCTGATGCATGGCAAGCATATTAAATGTCTTCTTAAATGTACATTTCCTGAGGATTATGTATAATTGGTATGCATCTGTGATATGAGATTTTTTTTGAGATGTATCATTATATCGGAATAGAGGACCCAAAATGGCTCAAGTGAGAAAGATGTCTGATTGGTGGTCAATAAAAAAATCTATTTTAGATATTCAAGTACTTGGTGTTGTTTCAAATCCAGGAAATTCTTATGTGTGAATCAAATTTGCACATGGTAAGGTTCAAGAAATAAATATTAAATAAAAAAATAATACGAGTGACAAAGGTTGTACTCCCTTTCGTGTAAATATCTGTTAAAAATTGTAGTACAGTTACTTTGTTACTTTGTCAGGCTCATGTTTTAGCTACTTAAAATATTTGATGAACTGCTACACACTAAGTGTCGAGGCCAAGAGTGATATTTGAAACACGTAATAATATTTTGGAGGGTTCACCGTTCTTGATATCAGCGATGTACTATTAAATTCTAGGAACTTGGAATGAAAATAACACGTGCATCTCGCAGGTCAGAATTTAAATCAGCTTAGAGCCTTCGAAGATTCGTCAGCATCAACTCTAACAACTAATATCAAAACAAAGAAGCTCTTTATAACTGGTATGTGCTGAAACTCATACACTTCTGGAATTTCTGATAATGAATTATCTACAATGTTTTGCACTTGAATTGTCAAGTTCTTCTGTTTTGGAGTTTAACATCTTAAACTGTTTTTTTTTCCTTTTTCTTTTTAATATAGATGACAGTAGTTTGAACACGTGGGCTGTTTAAACTGTAATTATATCAATTTTGTCGAAGAGGAGATCCAAAAAGCTCTACAGTTCATTTCGAACTTGTTGATTCGTTCAGCTTGTCTGCTCTGCCAGAAACAATAATTGCCATCTGTTTTTCACGCTCATTACTTACTAGTATCATTTTAAAAGATTTTACTGATTAATTGTTAGCTGCACTTTATATTTTAAACCTTGTTATTTGCCTAAAGAATTTAAAGTTGCTGCTGTTAGCGGTGTATTTATTTTGGTCATTTGACTATGTAAAGCAAATATTTCCATGACGTATAAAGAATTTAAAGTTGCTGCTGTTAGAGGTGTATATGTTTTGGTCATTTGACTATGTAAAGCAAATATTTCCATGACGTTTTCTGATTTTCTTGATTGAGCTGATAATAAATACAATGTATTTTTTCAGGTCTATCCTTTTATACATCTGAGAAAACATTACGTGCAGCATTTGAAGGCTTTGGTGAACTTGTCGAAGGTAAAATACCCTGATCAAACCTATACCCTTTATGGGCTCGATTGGTTGGGTGGATATGGTTTGGTTGACTATTTAATCACACTATCCAATGTCTTGATTGTTGGACCAATAAACACAAAAAATTTATAAAATATAGTTGGAGCGGTATTTAATTTTGAGATCTCACTCTTGTTCAACAAAACGAAAAAAGGATGGACTGCACAAACTTCGTCTGGAGTAATATACCTTCTTTAATCAAGTTTTGTTCCATTACCGACAGTTAAAATCATAATGGACAAGATATCCAAGAGGTCAAAAGGTTACGCTTTTGTGGAATATACCAGTGAGGAGGCTGCAAGTACTGCTCTCAGAGAAATGAATGGAAAGGTAGCTGCAATTAGATTCAGACCTTTAAACAGCTATCATTCATGAAAAGGAGCATCTGAAGTTGATTTATTTTTTGTGGTTTCAGATCATCAATGGCTGGATGATAACAGTTGATGTTGCCAAGAAGAACCCACCAAAGTACAGCAGGGGGCAACCGCGATTTGCATCCTGATGCGTTGCATTTGATCTATTCCAGAAGGATATTGAGCAATATGTTCCCATTGCTGCTTATGTATACCCAACCTACAGACGTTCGAGTAATTGTTCTATCTCGAGCATTGCACGTAGAAAATTGGGATATCTTGTGGAGCAGTGCAAAGACACCACTTAGTGATTGTATCATCTACTTCCGAATTGATGGGATTACGAGTCTGATAAATGGAAAATACTAAGTATGGTAAAAGGACTGTGACCTAAATCTTTTAGAAGACTATTTTGATCATTCTAATACAGTACTTGTTGGACATGTATATTTGTTATACGTAACTTTGAAATCAGTAAGAATCTCTAGTGCGGTTGTGAACGTAAGCATTTTTTGCCAGACAATGTAAATTCTGTCTTAATTCGATATTAACACGGCTTATACCTTTTGTGGGTTCATTCCCACTTACTAGTCGATTAAAGGGGGATGTGTATAATGAAAAATTCAAAATCACCCTGGAGTTTTCACTTGATTGTCAATATCTTCCTTGGAGTTCATAGTTTTCTCTAGTGAAAAGTGCAAAATTTGTCCTGCAGTTAGGGGGTGGCAATATTTGTCCCCTTTATTGTTACACTGGCAATAGACGTCAGGTGGGCTGGTCTGGGCTGGCCCGAGATGGGCTGCGCCCGGGTCCATCTCAGACCGGCCCACCTATTTATCTAAGCGGGCCCATCTCGAACTGGCCCACCTTACTCTTCGACCGGGCCTCTTTCGGGCCACAAACCTGGCTTGAATCGGCCCACCAACCTGGAGTCTGGTCTGGGCTCCGGCCACGCTTATGCGGGCTCGACCCGACTGTTTTGGTGGGTCGGGTTAAACTGGGTCGGTCCATCAGGTTGGTGGGTTGACCGGCCCGCTTGACATCTTTATACTCCGGCAATTTAGGGGCAATAATTATTGCGAACTCGTGAATTTAGTTTAAATCACACCGAAAAATTCTAATTTCGCTGGAAAATGCTGACATAGAAATTCCAATTTGTGAAGTTTTGATTTTCTGGTCAATTTTGCTTTATGTGGACTTAAATAGTGTGCCACATGGGATCAGTGTGTCACATATATACACATTGTCTTGGAGGAAAAAGATGCTTAAGTGGATCTTTTTAAATTTTATTAAATTTTAAAATCATGAGATAGGAAAACTATCTTAAAATTTTTAAAAACATTAAAAGAGTATCTAAAATATTAATAATATTTACAAACTATATATATATATATATATATATATATATATTTTATACTGGTTTTTAGATTTGAATAAAACAACTTTTCGTTGGCAACAATAGAATTTGCTACCTAGAATTTCTAGATTTTATAAAATTATTTTTATTGACAAACAGTAAATAATTTAATATAAAAGTTCTAACAATAAATTTAGTATATATATAAAAAATTATATGTAAAAAAGAAAAATAATATATATTAATCTTTAAATATTGTGATTGATTACAAAATCAGTAAAATAAAAAAATGAAACTGTATATTTAAATTTAAATATAGTAAAATAATATAGTAAGATATTAAACAGTTCTAAGTAATTATTAAAAAATTACAGCAAAAAAATGAAAAAAAAAGGGGAAATAGTTTTATATCATAGGTGTCTTGAGAGTTGGATATTCCCAAATCAAGGAAAGATTCATCTTTAAGAATCTGATTAATTATACGATAATACGACCAAGTAAAATGATTCAACAACAATCTTGGGATACACATTACATGAGCCAAGCCGATTCACTTATTTTGATCCACAGAAGCACCCTTCGCCTGTAGATTTATATCAACATTTTTCCTCTTGTAGTTTATTGTAGAGGATATAGCAGATACCCCCAACCTATGAGGTGATGTGCATTTTGTCTTCCAACCTATTAAAAAGTTGCACTTAACATCCTAACCTATCATATATGTGCACTTAAACCCCTCGGTCAGCTTCGGGCAGCATATAGGGGCAAAGTGCTACAAACCGCATAGGTGAGGGGACAAAACGCACATCACCAGATTTTTTTTGTTTTTAAATTTTTTACTAATTTTTTTATTTTTTATTTTTTAAATTTTATATTTTTATACTTTTTTTCATTTTTTTTAATTTATTTTCATTTTTCCGGATTTTTGAATTGTCTTTTTTATTTTTAGAAAATTATGAATATTTGAATTTATACTTCTTTTGAGTTTTATTTTTATTTTTCTTATTTTCATATTTGAAAATTATTTATTTCAAACCTAAAAATAATATTTAAAGAAAAATCCAAATAAATCCCAATATGTACGATTTAAATTGAACGATGAATGGGTAAATTTTTTTCGAAGCTGACTGAGGGGGGTTAAGTTAATATTAAGAATATTTGAATTAAAAAAAAAAGAAAATAGCAGATACCCCCCAACCTATGTGGTGATGTGCGCTTTGCCCCTTCACCTATGCGGTTTGTAGCACTTTACCCCCTGTATGCTGCCTGAAGCTCACCGAGGGGGTTAAGTGCACATATATGATAGGTTAGGGTGTTAAGTGCAACTTTTAATAGGTTGAGAGGGGGGGGGGGGGGCAAGCGTACATCACCTCATAGGTTGGGGGGTATCTGCTATGTTCTCTTTATTGTAATACTTGCTAATTAATAGCATCTTAGCATTTTAGTCCGGCGTAGTTTTAGTTGGAGTCCAAGCAACGCCGCAGCTTCGATTAAGCTGACTTTGCATGAGTTTTAGGCTACTCCCTCACATTATGACATAAATTTTACTTTCTTAGATGAGTATAGCGGCACCAATTTTATCTCTAAAAGAGGTAAAAGTTCTATCAATTTAGAGAAGACTAGACGTAGAATGAGTACACATCCTAAACTACAATAAAACATTCTTGTGTCTTCTGCACTCTACAATCAATTTATACACTTCACTGAAAAATAACGCATTAAAAAATGGATAATTGCAGACACCCCCTCACATATGGGGGTCATTGCACTTCACTCCCTCATTTATTGAAATGTGCACTTTACCCCCTCACTTATCATAAAATGTGCACTTACCCCCTTCGGGCAGTTTGGGGCAAAAACATACAAAGAAAAATTTAAATCCGGGTAGCAACGTACGGAAAATTCCTTTGTATTTTTTCTGCCCGAGTTGCCCGAAGGGGGTAAGTGCACATTTTATGATAAGTGAGGGGGGTAAAGTGCACATTTCAATAAGTGAGGGGGTGAAGTGCAATGATCCCATATGTGAGGGGGGTGTCTGCAATTATCCCTTAAAAAAATAACAAAGTTACGTTCACAAAAAATGATTTACATTATGAAAGAGGTCTAGTCTCTCAAGAACATTCATCTTACCTGGGATATATATATATATATATATATATATATATATATATTTTATGATAACACATTTCAATAAGTGAGTTATGTGAGGGGGGTGTCTGCAAGCAAAGTTAACAACATGAAAGAGGTCTGAGGGATGAGCGTGATGCCATGGCTCATGAGATAGCAGCACTTCAGGCTAGTGGAACTTGGAACTTGGAGTCATTACCGCCGGGAAAGAAACCCATTGATTGCAAGTGGGTTTTCAAGATAAAAAACAACTCTGATGGCACAGTTGAACTATACAAAGCTCATTTAGTGGCTAAGGGCTTTACTCAGATTGAAGGGCTTGATTTTCATGAGACGTTTGCACTGGTTGCAAAACTAGTCTCGGTTCATATCTTCCTTATGGTTGACGTGGCTCGAGGTTGGGCTATTCATCAGATGGATGTCAATAACGCCTTTTTGCATGGCCACTTGGATGAAGAAGTATACATGCGTTTACCTCCTAGCTTTCGTCCTGCTCAAGACGAAAAATTTTGTCGTCTCCGAAAGTCAATTTATGGCCTCCATCAAGCATCTCGTAATTGGTTCAATAAGCTAAGTGCTTCAATCCAACAATATGGTTTTGTTCAATCAAGGGCTGATCACTCCTTGTTCACTCTTAAACAAGGTGCTATTTTTCTGGCTTTACTCGTTTATGTCGATGACATTATTCTAATGGGCAATGATGGGGCTGCATGCTCTAAATTTAAGTCTTATTTGCATAATTGCTTTAATATTAAAGATTTGGGGTCTCTTAAATATTTCTTAGGTATCGAGGTTGCTCGTTCCTCTACTGTCTTATTTCTTAGTCAATGAAAATATGCACTCGATATACTTTTCGAAACCGGTTTACTTGGCTGTAAGCCGGTTGATACTCCTATGGAGCAAGGACATCAACTTGGATTGGCCAGTGGTGATCTTGCTAATGATGATGCATCATATCGGCGCTTGGTAAGGCTTATCATTTACCTCACTATTACTCGGCCGGACATCAGATGATGTCCATGTCATTTCCAAGTTTGCTCATGCTCCTCGTCGGGAACATTATGATGCTGCTCTTCGTGTTGTCCGTTACCTTAAGGGCCATCCGGGCCAAGGTATTCTTCTTCGTGCAGATAATGATCTTCAATTATGTGCTTTTTGCGACTCTGATTGGGCAAGCTGTCCTGTTACGCGATGTTCCGTGACTGGTTATTTTGTCACATTGGGCCATTCGCCTGTTTTGTGGAAGACAAAGAAACAAAGTACTGTATCATGATCTTCGGCTGAAGCCGAATACAGAGCTATGGCTGCTGCTACTAGTGAGCTCATTTGGTTGAAGTCCTTTTTATCTTCTTTGGTGTGTCACATTCTCAACCTATGCAGCTTTTATGCGATAGTCAATCTGTAATCCACATTGCCGCTAATCCCGTGTTTCACGAGCGGACGAAGCATGTCGAGATCGATTGTCATTTTGTTCGCGATCAAGTACAAACCAGGGTTGTTGTCACCACTCACATTCGTACTCAGTTTCAACCCGCCGATTTGTTCACAAAAGCACTTGGTTGTTCTCAATTTCTACTTCTACTTGGCAAGTTGGGCATTCACGATGTTCATGCGCCAACTTGAGGGGTAGTATTGTAAATAACATATATATTAGGCCTACAGTTGTAAATATGGCAAGTTGTTTTGTCTTAGAGTCTGATGCGGTTCGTTTTTTACACCAAGAAAGTCCTGCAAATTCAAACACGACTTTATTTATATGAATATGAGAAATCTAAATTTAGAAGACAAATAGTTTCAAAAATAAGTAAAGAATTTCGAATAAAAATGAGTAAGAAGAACACTTAAATTCCCATTTCTTTTGTTTCCAACTTTCTCTCGAAGAAGATGGAGAAATACAATAATATTACACTCTTTTCTCTGAATTGTGAATCTAAAATTACCAAGAATGGAATTTCTCCTATTTATAGGCCTTAATGGCCGAATTCTCTCCCCTTTTTTCTAGGAGTGGGCGACCACTTCTCCATTTTTTGGGGGGAGATGAACTTTTTGAGGGATATTAGGTAGGATTGGATACGATTTGATTTTTATCCAATCTTATCCCTTCTCAAGCTATCCTTCTTGATCCGAGCCTTCCGCCACTTCCTCGAGCTATCTTTTTTGATCCGAGTCTTCCACCATTTCCTCGAGCTATCCTTCTTCAGCCATGCCTTCCATTATTCCTTTCAGCTATCTTTCGGCTTCTTTATGACTTACTCAGCTATCCTTATTGAATAAATAATCAATGCTCCGACTTGTAGGCTTTCTTTGAGCCCTCTTTCATGAAACCTTCTCCGAACATTTGGGCTCCTTTTTATTTTTGGCTCACTGCTTCATTCTTCGTTTGAGCCCATCTTTTAATAAAGCCCAAAACCATGTCGTAATAATTTACGGGCATATCAGAGTCCTTTTCCATATAGGTTTTGTTTTCCATATAGGTTTCGTTTTAGGGTTTTATATATAACTATATGTAATGTACGTTTGCTGCTTGGAAGGATAAGAGAAATTTCCCCCCACTTTTCTCTCTCTTTTTACACGAACCTATATCCTTTAAGGGCTCGATTTGGTTGGATGGATATGTATTGATTGACTATTTAATCACACACTATCCAATGTCTGGATTGTTGGACTAAGGCCCATGCCTCATAGGTGGCTCAATACCCATTCCACCATTGGGTAAACTATCCTTGGGTGAGTGTGAGCTGTAATTGTAGAATCCAATCTGAAATGGGCTAATAAACATGCAAAATTAATTTCGTCGTGAATAATGTGATCCCATAATATTCATCAATCCTAAAAACCGGCCAAGCCATAGATTGTGTGACCAAGCACATTTTGTACTTCCATTTATGAAATTTTCTTCCATTACCCACGGTAAAAATCAGAATGGACAAGATTTCCGAAGAGGTCAAAAGGTTATGCTTTTGTGATGTACACCAGTGAGGAGGTTGCAAGTACTGCTCACAGAGAGATGAATGGAAAGGTAGCTGAACGTAGATTCAAATTTAAGCAATATTCAGACCTTTAAACAACATAGCTTCATTCATGAAAAAGCTCATATAAAGTTGATTTATTTATATGGTTTCGGATTATCAATGGCTGGATGATAACAGTTGATGTTGTCAAGAAGAACCCACCAAATTATAGTAGGGGGCAACTGAGGCGTTACATTTGATCTATTCCAGATGGATATTGAGGAATATGAACCCATTGCTGCTTAAGTATACCCAACCTACAGACGTTCTAGTAACTGTTCTTGTTAGACTTGTATAAACCCCGTAGGTTACTTTGTATTACTCATGAACTATATATAATTACAATAATCTTGGAAGACAAGAAACCCTAAGCTATATACATGGAAAGAGATAAATACCAAAAGATATACAAGGGATATGATACAATATATTTAACAGTTCTATCTATCTATCATCCTTGGTAGAAAAGTCGGGCATCTTGTGAAGTAGTGCAAAGACACCACTGTATGATTGTATCATCGACTTCCGAATTGATGGGATTATGAGTCTGATAATCAGCAAGTACAGAGTATGACAAAAGGGCTCTGATTCTAAATATTTTAGAAGAGTATTTTGATCATTTTACTATAGTACTTGTTGGACATGTCTATTTGTAATATGTGATTTTGAAATCAATAAGAATCTCTAGCGAGGCTGTGGATGTAGGGTCATTTTTCAGGAAATGTAAGTCCTCTCTTCATTCAATCTTAACGCCGACTTATTACGTTTTGTAGGTTCCTTCCCACTTAGGCCTGGCATTGGTTGGGTCTGGCCCAGGCCCAGACCCAAAACTTTGGGTTTTGGCTAGACCCAGACCCAATGTTTTGGGTCTATACCCAGACCCAGACCCAATGAGTCTGGCGAGTGGGTCTACTTCACAAGCCCAATAGTTTGGGTCTGGGTTTGGACCCAATCTTTTGGGTCCAGGCCTGGACCCAATTCTTTTTTTTTGGATTTTTTTGTGTCTTTCTTTGTTTGGGCTCCTTTTTATTTTAAATTTGGACCCAATTCTACATTCTTGTGATATATTAATAAAGCTATTGGGCTTACAAAATGTTTTTATATATAGATAAAATGTCAGTGATTTCTCCTGAATTTTGCTTCAAGCATATCAAACGAAAATTCTTCATCTTCATTCCACCCTAAAAAAAATTCATCACATGATAAAATCCCAACAATTAATTTAGCTGATCATATAAATTAATCCTCAAATAGAATTCCTCTGCTTTGGCAGAAAGGAAAATAGAGTATCAAACTAAAATTATCAAAACAATTATCTTATAATTATTCACATAAAAATAGAAAAATTGAAACCCTTTGTTTCCATTAACATCCATGGCTACTTTTATTTTCTGAAAACCCCAAAAAGGAAAAAGGTCATAAATTTAATTTCTTCAAATATCTATATATATATATATATATAAATGCCTTACAAGAAGAATTGGACCCAGAAAATTGAGGCTCTTCATCAGATTCTTCAAATCAGTCATCATATATAGTACAATATATATAACATATATAGAAATGTAAAATACCCTAATAACAAAAAAAATTACAAGATAAAAGAGAGGGAGATGAGAGATTGAGAGAGGGGCGGAGGCAGAGGAGGCGGAGGTCGCGACGGCTACGGAGAGAGAGGGGCGGCGGAGGAGAGAGGGAGAGAGACGAGAGAGAGAGATCCAAGTTTAGAGAGGGAGAGAAATAGAGAGAGAGAGAGAGACGAGAAAAAGAGATAGGAATTAGGAGATGTGTGTAATACATATGTATATATATATATATATATAAATTAACAGAGAAGAAATGATGATTATTTGAGAAAAAAATTAGGATATATATATATATATATATAAATTAGCAGAGAAGAAATGATGATTATTTGAGAAAAAAATTAGGATATATATATATATATATTAAGTTTAGAGTATTGGGTCTATGGGTCTAAGTTGGGTCCGGGTCCAGACCCAGATCCAATTAAAAAATTTATTGAGTCTGGGTCTGAGCCAAGACCCAAAACAAAGTTTTGGGTCTGGGCCCAGACCCAAACCCAATCAATGCCAGGCCTATTCCCACTTACTAGTCGATTAAATATGGATGGATTTGATTAGTGGCGATAATCAAATCATTCTTAGGTTTCAATTAATTGCCAATATCATCCCTAAAGTTTATACTTTTGTTAATGTTGTCCTAAAATCTCTATGAGAAATACTGGCAGTTTAAGGGTAAGTTGGTATTTTGTGCTCAAATACTTATCACATAAAATAAAACAAACTTAGCAAAAATTCAAAATTGTCCCCAAGGTTTTCGTAGATTGTCAAAATCATCCCTAGAATTTTTATATTTGTCAATGTTGTCTTTCTAATTTGGAGAAATAAAGGAAGTTTGATATAGAAGTGTACTTAAATATAATTTGTACTCTATTCTACACTACTTAATCATTATACCTTTTTATGATTGAATACAATATAGGAATATAAATAACTCAATTTTTTCTTTAAAGGAGAGAAGGAGATAAAGCGGCCAATAATATCTGGCCTTACAAGCAGAGGAGAGCAGTTTGAAGGAAACACCCAAATATAGTACAGTGAAACTTTTAAATAGGTAACAGAAACTTTTCACCTTTTTATTTCAGCAATAAATCAAAATCACAAAGTGCAATAAAATGAATCGAAACTATAACAAGGATATAGAAGCATATAGTAATTTCATGTGACAAACAAGACGAATAGACTTGAAATATTCAACTTTTAAATTGACTAAGATATAATCTTCTAAGCTTATCAGAAGAGAGGCTAAATCTTATGTTGCCTGTCCATGTACCATTACTAGATCAATATACGAACTTGAAGTGACTCATTTCCAGATTCTTGTTGTTCCTCTTTTATCCGTTTAGCTGATTCCACAAGACATTTGTTCCATCTACTCACCTCAATCAGCTCAAGTGTTGGAATTTCCCCGATAACATTTGGAATCTCATCTAGTTTGTTGCAACCACAAAGCATTAGGCGGTTAAGCCTCGGGAAGTGGCTACTTTCAGTTATCCAGTGCTGTAGATTTGTACCTATAATTAGCAGAGACTTCAGCTTCGGAAATTCTTCTTCACTTGTTTCCCATTTGCTATCCTCGTAGGAGCAATATCTCAGTTTCAGCACTTCAAGATTTAGCAACGAACCAATAATTGCCATGTCTTGCAAGCTTAATAGACAAGATCTCAAGGTTAACTTTTTCAGCATCATTGGCAAAGCAAGATTTTCCCATAAAGGAGTTCGGTCCCTCAATCTGTTCTCTACACAGATATTCAATTTCTCGAGTTGATGCAGGTGGACAAGATTGTCGAGGTGATAGTCTGACCATTCTTTTTCATCCCCATCATAAACAATCCCCAACTTTTTTAGATTTGGAATCATTTGCATGATTCTTTCCGTACATTTGAAATTTTTTACTACAGAAAGTGTTTGCAGGTTCCGTAGAGGAGAAGATCTTGCACAAGGATCAGGCAAGGCGTCTATCTTCAGCAAGACGAGATGTCTTAATTGTGGCATCCTCCAAATTTCTACTGGAAACCGTACTCTAATTCTTACATTCTCGTATTTCTTCATATATGGACACATGAATAAGGTTTGAAGATTCTGAAATTTTGATACGGACGCAGGAAGATCAAACTCGCCTTCATGCCAGAAGGTGAAAGCAAGGTACCTTAATAAAACTAATTCAAGCAGTTGAGGAGGGAACTTCCTGAATATTAGTTTCACAGCATCTAGCACCCTCAGCAATCTGAAACCTTCTAAAGCGCTTAACAATCTTTGACAATGCTGGAAGCAGAAAATAGTACGTACGGAAGGGGCATAAATGTTTGAAAGGAGAGTGAGACTAGAACGAGAAATACTTAGGCGACGCTGATTTCTTATGCTTTTTGAAAGAATTTTATTAACGTTTAGGAATTTCTCTTCCTGTCCTTTTCTTATGCACAAGTCCCGTACGAGATCATGGACACTACAACTCTTGATTTTGCCATTAGACTTCCTCCTCTTTATGAAAACAAGACTTCTCTTGACAAGATTCTCCAAAAACTCTTCTGCCTCTTCTTCAAAGCTTTTAGATACACTTGGTTTTAGAAATCCTTCCGCTATCCATAACTTTATTAGTTTCGACACATGGATCTCGTAATCCTCAGGAAAACCTCCCATGTACAGAAAACACGGTCTCAAATGATGAGGCAAGTGGGTGTAACTTAAAGACAATATCTTAGCAAATTGCTTATCATTTGCCTGAACGGCTGAACTTACGTTGTCGGCAATATTCTCCCACGAATCTTGAGTACGACTGATCGTGGAGAGAAGTCCTGCAATCACGACAATAGCAAGCGGGAGCCCTCTGCAGCTTCTCGCAATCATCCTTCCAATGTTCTCTAATTCAGGAGGACAACATTCTTGTTTAAACACTTTCTTCCGAAGTAGATTCCAACTTTGAACCATATTCATGCAATGCATCTCGTGAAGAGGACTTGAAGAGTCAGCGTAAGCAGCTACATCAGATAGCCTCGTGGTTAACATGATCCGACTTCCATTATTGTCATCAGGAAAGAGCCTCTTTACATCATCCCAAGCCTTTGTACTCCACATATCATCCATTACAATGAGATACTTCCTGCCCTTTAAACTTTTGTAGACACGTTCGGACATCAGTTCATAGCTATGTACTTCTTCATCGAATACTTCCTTGAATTCTTTGATGGAAAACAAAAGAGTAAAAAGTATTTCTTGTACGCTATAATCTTGTGACACTGTCACCCAAGCACGAATATGAAAGTGTTGCATAGTTAACGGATCATCGTAAGCATTTTTGGCAAGAGTTGTCTTGCCAATACCCCCCATACCAAAGATCGGGATGACTTGGAGTTTGGATGATTCTCCACAAAGTCGAGTCTTTATCATCAGCAAGTCATCATCAAATCCAACCATGGCATCGTTTTTGGTGGGCGCATTAATCACTGGTGATGAACTAGGAGAAGAATCATTGAGTTGCAGATCTTGGAATCTGAGGAGGCTATTCTTAATCTTCACCACCTCTTCCACAATGGAAACAACATCCTCATTAATTTTGGGTAGCTTTTGATAATGTTTTTTAAACTTATGTTGATTCCT
Organism: Buddleja alternifolia; assembly: GCA_019426215.1. Taxonomy (NCBI): domain Eukaryota; kingdom Viridiplantae; phylum Streptophyta; class Magnoliopsida; order Lamiales; family Scrophulariaceae; genus Buddleja; species Buddleja alternifolia. Next base: position 17,069,710 of record CM033395.1, on the reverse strand, counting down.
AAATGGTGAAGAATTAGCATTTTGGGTTCCTCCACATGACTTCAAGCTATGAATGTGTTCATAGATTAGGCACTCAATAATATCCTCGGCCTCGTTGGCTGCATCTGTGATTCGTCCTTCTACGTTGTTAGGTTTTCCTGAAAAATCTTCAAGAAATGCTAGCAAGAAAACTGTGTTTTTGTGGAGAGATTTAAGCAGTCGTTTTTCATGACAAAAAATTGAATGTTGGTCGTGTTTCAAGATTTGTTCTAGTGTTTGTGCAAGTGAAACAAGAGCAGCATAGGCCATCTCTATCTCTGATTTAGTTCGGTCAAATTAACGAAGCAACTCTTGACCAATAACAAAATTAAGGGCTAGGGAGATCAAGATGATGAAACAATATTACGAGAACTAATCAGGGAGAGAGAAAGGATTAGTACAAGAAACTCTTGTGCAGTTTTCACGGGTCAAAAATGTAGCATGAATGTAGTATTTGTTAATACAATACAGTTGTCTACTGGAAATTGTTCACGGGTTGAACAAGATAGCATGTGCAGAATTGTCAATTACTATGCAATTGTCTACTGCTACGTTTCATTGATATTTTGTTACTGGTTTTTAGATTTCTTTAAACAAACAATCATCTATTTTGTTGTAAAACTTTGAGTTGGAAAAACAAAGTTTCTTGGAATTTTCAACATGCCAAATTTTTGTACATTTTATAATTTGTTTAAACAAACAATTATCTATTTTGTTATAAAACTTTGAGTTGGAAAAAAAAAAGTTTCTTGGAAATTTGAACATGCCAAATTTTTTTCTATATAATTCTATATTTTAATTAAAGATTAATAAAAATTAAAGAATAAAAATACATTTTAGATGTCTACGACAATAAGATGTATGGTTACATTAAGACGCTACAATAAAACCACATATGATTTATAAACAGTAGCTAGATATAGAGTAACACAAGGGCACAACCTTTGATCACTAAGAAAAGATCATAAGAATAGCTTAATCTACTTGAGCTTGAAAAAAAAAATTTACAGTACACAAAAGCATATAAACTGCTCACGTCGTCATTGTTTTTATTTTAAATTTTAAGTGATTATACGAATATTGCGTTGATTGAAAAAATTGGGTATCAGAAAAAAAAGCATACAAAAGATAACTTATCCGTATTTAACACGTGGAATACTAAATTATTCATCAAAAGTAAAAAAAGAAGAAAAAATAATGCTTAATTTGTTTGAATTTAGAACGAAAAAATTCACAACACAAATACATATAGGCAATTCAAGTCATTTTTTATAGTTTAGTTTTCACTTGATTATATTAATATTGCATTGATTGAAAATAATGAGTATCATTATATAAAAACATACGAAAGATAATTTACAAGTACTTAATATGTGAATTACCGATTTATTCATCAAAAGAAAAGAAGAAAAAGATGAAAGAAAGTTGAATCTGCTAGATTTACATGTACTTAACATCCATCACCTTCTGTTAGAGTTTCTGTACAGTGCCCTTAGAAATCTTTGTGAACTATCGAAAATAACCCTATTTTGACAGAAATTTGAACCAGGAAACTCTATTTTCTCATACAATTATACCTTTTTGGTGTTATTTGTAATATTTTGTAAAGTATAGACGTGTAAATGTAAGTTTTTTCATTTACAAAATAAATATAAATGCGGCCAAGTAGTTTATTTGTAATGTTTTGTAAAGTATGTGTGTAAATGTAAGTTTTTTATTTTTTTCAAGTGTGGTTAAGGGAGTTTTAACTATTGGAACAACCTTATTTTTTTGTTAAGAATTGCAACGAAAGATTTATTAACATTTCTGGTCCTGGGCCCGGGCCAAATGCGTGCTGGTCCCGGACGACCCAGACCTAGCCCGACCCAGGCCCACTTAATCGGGCCTTTTGGGCCAATCTCATTTCGAGGCCGGCCAATCAGTGGTATGGGCCAGGTTGAACCGGTTCGGTCTGCAGGCTAGTGGGCCGGGCCAACCCACTTGACATCTTTAGTTAGAGGGTGAAAGGGTTAGAGGTGAAAGGGGCACAAAAGTCATTATATTTTATCTTTTTTTAGAAAACATTTCGGTTTTTATTCTAGTGGGAGCTTGTGTCATGAATATAGTTAATGGAATTAACATATTTGAACTCGACTCGCCTTAATTTGATCACATGGATATTTACTCTTTGACAGTCAATGATTGATATTAAAATTGTGATAGTATGTGTGGACTTTTGACCTGAGGAGTTATTTACAATGCGCTTGTAGTGTGTATATGTTACCAGAATAGTTAGACATGTATAACCTGATAGGTGGGGTCAACCTCAAAGTACGATTCATATGGTGCATTCAACATTGTAAGATAACTGTCAATATGAGATTCACTGTCTCAATAGTAAACGAGTATGTGACTTTTACGATCATAAGTAATTGAAATTATAAATCTTTGGATCAAAGCATATAAACTAACTAGTGATGGTCACTAAGGGTAGTTTGGTAATTTCACAGTGTTATGATTACTAAGTATAGTATCAAGTTCTATGAGTTTGACGTACAATGGCTCTTACTTGATCGGGTCATGTCGGTGAAGAGTTTATACGCATATATTAATCGTAATCAAGGTTCGTGATGACACATTCATCTCGTATTCAATTGGGCTACGATTTGGTTCCACAGTGCTGGCTAGGTGACAACCTTATCCTTTGGTATCCTCCCATTGCCTATTGAATCGAGCCTAGAGAGTCGCGCTATGTGAAGAAAAGGAATTATTTTCTATGCTAAGGGTATTTTGGTAAATTCACATTAGATGTGATTGACTAACAAAGGCTTTGTGATCTTGTGGCTTTTCTTTATCTTTCCCCTTCTTGACTTCATCAAGGGAAAACTTCAACTCAGCGATATCTCGCCTTAGCAACGTAACTTCATCAACTAACAAAGCAACTTGTTCAGCTATATTCTGGCTCACAAAATTGAAGCATTGTGTCTTTCAGTATCGGCTGAAACGTTTTGGGCAAGAGAGCAATTGAACTCTTTAGATAGGCCTGTGATTAAAGGGACCATGTGATCCAGTACCGATGCAGTACTCTTGGTCGCAGCGTTTGAAATATCACGACTTCTAGTGTTGGAGGCTAGCCTGATGTGCATCTCATCGTTGGCTAATATCTTGGAACAGGAACCCTCGATGGTGTTGAGCGAGTTCCTATCTGCTTGTCTAAAGTCCTTGGCCTCTAGATCACTATCCGAATTTGAGTCCAAAGAAGAAGAAGGACGCTCAGGGGACGGAATGAGTCCATAAGAGCTCGAAACTGCTGCCTTTCCTTTGGATTTGTCTTTGACGAAAGGTTCCTCTGGCTCTTCAGCAATTTCTTCCTGTACTTCTTCAATCTCTAAGTCAAAAGATCGAGTAGCAGCCTCAATCTGTGCAATTTCTTCAACAAGTGGCGTATCGACCATTGGAACGCTGGGGGCTTCTTCCATCTGAATATCAGCGTTTACAATTGCAGCATCTTCAACAGTAGGATTTTGATCCACTTCTAACTTTGTGATCTCCACATAAACGTCTCTTTTGATCAGGATGACCCAGATTTGGCCAATCGTCTCTAGAACATGCCTTGGACTCTGGTAGAAGGTTCTCGGAATGAAAAACAAAGCATCTTCGCGCTCTTCAAAATTGAACGCTAGATCGGAGTGTTCCGGAATCTCTACTCCAGATGTGTACCAATTCTTGAAGTCCAACAACGAAGGCATCAACGCTTGAGCTAGCGTCTGATCCACTAACCGGATAAGCGAAATCTGGTTGTGTTAGGTGCCCGACCAGCCAATTGTTTTGGGCTCAACCATATTAAATGTGAACACTATGACAATCTTGTTTTAAATATATTGAAGCTTTTATTTATGGTATGCTTCTTTATTATTATAACTATTGATAGTATAGATAAAGATCCCAAGGATTACATATGGTTAGGGGAGGCGGTCAGGGAAAACATATGGAATGCTCTCAAAGACCGTAATCCTAAATATTGTTCCAAGTCATAGAGGCTGTGAGATGTGCGATATTACTGGCCTCGTCAAGACTTGTTCATACATGTAAATCTTTCGAGAGGTCGACACATTCCATTATTGATGCCTTGTATGGCAATACATGTATGAAGATTCATACTGGATTATGGAGTTGAATGACCCTGCTTAAGGACTCCTATTTTGTGCTGTCGAACATGGAGTCCTTGGGTTTCGTAGTGTGAGATTAATCTTTAGACCTAAGATGTCATTTGGAAAGGGCACTACCCACTCTGCTTTGATATGCATGCGCACTCCAGGATAGTCATACGGCGTGTATGTTGAGTATAGTCTGGTAGTGCAGTGGAACAAATCGCAGTTGGAGAGGGATTTATCCAGGGTCATGAGTACCCGGTATTTCCTATGCTTTTGCGAGAATTTAAATGATCGTGAAAAGCCTTTGATCAAAGTGATTGTTTTCTGAGAGGGAATGGTGATCCTGGATCAGAAAACTGGATCATTAGATATTACAACACAGTCATAGTTTCCAAGGTTATTAGGGTTCAACCGTCGCCATACCCTAGACCATGGACAGAAAATTGATGAGGGATTCTACTCACATGATGATCGCAACATGGATATGTTTTCGCTTTTCATCGTTGACATCTAGGTAGTCGTGGCAACATTTCTAGACATCGAACCATGACCAATAGGCGCCTTGGATTAATTTGGTGAAATTAATTCAAGGACTAGTTAATTATTTAGAATAATTAATCTAGCTTGATGGTGTTAGGTGTATGCCCTCAATGCCTATGAGGAATTAGATTGTGTAGGGCTTAGATAAGTTATTTGTACAAAACGTTTGATGTTTCTATGTTGTTCCTATAAATCTAATGTCATTTAAATGTATTGAACAAATTAGTCCAAAAGATTTCAAGATAGACTTTCCACCTCTTATGGACAAGAGGAGGCACTGAAACAGTCCAGTACTTAATCTCTAAAACTGGGAGTTCGTGAGTTAACGAATATTAATTAGGCATTAATATTCAACTCATATGACACCTTCTTTGACAAGGAAGTGCCAGTCGTACACTGATTAGATAGTGAGAGCTAGTGTCATGAATATGATTAATGGAATTAACGTATTTGAACTCTACTCATATTAATCCGATCACATGGGTATTTACTCTTTGACAGGGATTGAGATTAAGATTGCGATAGTATGTGTGAACTTTAGACATGAGGAGTCATTTATAATATGCCTGTAGTATTGGATATGTTATCAGCGTAGTTAGACCCATATCACCTGATAGGTGGGGTCGACCTCGAAGTACGATCCAATAGTGCATTCGATGTTATAAGATAACTTTCCAAAATGGTATTCACCGTCTCGACAGTAAATGAGTATGTGACCTGTACGTTCGTAAGTAATTGAAATTATAAGTCTTTGGCCAAAGCATATAAACTATCCCGTGATTGTCACTGATGGTAGTTTGGTAATTTCACATTATTATGATTCTTAGTACAGTATCAAGTTCTATGAGTTTGACTAAACCATGACTCTTACTTCATCGGGTTACGTCGGTGAAGAATTTATACACATATGGTATTCGTAGTCAATGTTCGTGATGACATGATCATCTCATTTTCAATTGGGTTACGATTTGGTTCCATGGTGTTGGCTAGGTGACAACCTTATTCTTTGGAATCCTCCCATTGCCAATTGAATCGAGCCTAGAGAGTCGCGCTATGTGAAGAAAATGAATATTTCCTTAAGCTAAAGGTATTTTGGTAAAATCACATTTGATGTGAATTGTCTGACAAAATAGATGGGATGATTTAATTAAAGATATTTAATTTGATTAAATAAATTAATTAAATCATATTAATTCATAAGTTAAATTAATTGGAAATTAATTTATAAGTTGAATTAATTTAACTTATGAATTATATTAATTGGATTAATGTAATTAATTAATTACCAATTTGATTGGACTTGGATTTAATTAACTACACATGGGCTAAGTAAAAACAAAGCCCGAAGCCCATCTGGAAAAGGCCATTTCGGCCTCCCCTCACTGTGTAACACTGGAGGAGTCTTTTACTTGGTATAAGTAATCAGTTTGTGTCAGAACTCCACACAGATAAGTCATTGTTTTAGAATCTGACACTGAGCCAAAATAAACCTAGAGCATTAGGAAAGAAAAATCCCTCCCTCTCCATCCGTCTAGCCGCCTACAATAGTTGCCGAGGAGGAGATCGAGCTTTTCTTGGAGAATTTTTCTTCCACGTGATTATCCAGAGGCAGGAGTCCGGGGCTGCTGCTGATAATTCAAGATTCAATAGACGAAAAAGGTAATTCGATTACTCTTGACATTACTCGTTAATTGATCTATATGCTAATATCATGAATATCCCCCAATCAGATTCTCGGGTGTGATTCAGATTAAAATTTTTATCTTCTAGACCGAATCACAACATAGGGGACTTATTGCTAGCTTGACAATGAGCCTGTGGGGTCACACACATAACTTAGTGTAGTACTTATTGGCTAATTAATTCTTTGTGAATTAATGGTTGGATTAATTGATTAGATTTAATTAATCAAGGAAAAAGAATTAAATTAACTAGTTAATTAATGGTCATATAATTCAATATTGATTAATTAGAGGAAAGAAAATAAAATAATATATATATATATATATACACACACACATAGTGCACGTGTGAGGCGTGTGTATTATGTATATAGATTTGGCGGAAAGATTTATCTTGATCACCAAGTTTGTTAAATATATATATTAATTAATATCCTATAAATATATCTGGTAGAATCCTAAATTAATTAAAGTAGTTAATTAATGGATATAAAAAGGATTCTATTTGATATATGTTAGGATATTATTAGATATGGTAATATTTGGTTAGTTGGACAGAGTCCAACTAAATAAGGAAGAGAATAAAAGAAAAAGGAAATACATGTACATATATACATATGTACACGCCTACTCCCTAAATTTTAGGGGAGAAGTAGGCGTGTACCACCTAGGGTTTTAACCCTAGGTGGACTCTATATATACATGCATATTTGACCTCTTTTAAACCTAATGAAAAAATGGAAAAAAGTGACTTTGTATTAGTTTTGGTTTTTGAAAAGGAAAATAAGTTTTTTGAGAAAAACACTTTTTCTATTATTCTCTCCCAATTTTTCTTTCATACAATTTCTTCAAACTCATGTGTTGAGTGCGAAGAACACTTAAATAATTCCAAACATTTTTCCTAAAGAGCCAAGATTCGATATTCTCCTTGCAAACATTGGTGGAAATAATTGATGGCACAAGTTAGGGTGTGGATACATCTCAGAGTCGCAACGCTTGGGGCGCTAGGGCAAATCAATTCGAAGACTGTAGCAAGGAGTAACTTAAAAAGACGTTGCTTTAAGGTCTACAAGAGGTAAACACGAGTAAACTTTCTCCTAGGATTGGTTTGAATTTGAAAGTACCATGTCGACCTAGCCCTAATTTCGGGGATTTCGTTTTAATTTTTGAAATTATATGTATTCTGCTGCGCCGGTTTCCCCGGGGGTTGTAACGATCCCAACAGTGGTATCAGAGCCAAGGTTTAGACATGGCTCAGATTTTTTTCGTGTTTATATGCTTTAAAATTAGTTTTATTGCATAGTGGAATTGGTTGGAATTTTTGTTTAATTTTTGGATCCATAGATTTGATATTAATCTGAAAATCGAGGGATGCGTTTTTATGTTTAAAAAAAAAGGGAAGGAATGTCGCCATCGAGGCAGCGCTGCCGGAACAGTGTTGCATTGCGAATAGCGACGTGCTGAGGCGGCGCATGCACAGGCAACATGGTCGCTGCGCGCACGTGCCACCAGCGGGCGTCGCTGCGCGCGACGCGCCGTCGCGAACAGCGCTGCCGGGCGATGGCGCATGAGGCGACGACTGTCGTGTTTTTCACCTTAGGGGTTTTATGCAATTTCCCCAATTTCCAAATTTTTTTGTAATAATTGCATTTTAGGTCTTGGGTCATTTTTGCAATTAAATTAAAAGTGCAACCCTAATTTGTGATTTTGTAAAATTAAGTTTTGAATCTCAAATTGAAATTATTTAAAATTTATTCTAAAATTGGATTTTTTAAAAAAGGAATCTTTTTATTTAATTTTGAGAATTGAAATAAAATGGAATTTATTAATTTTCGAAATTAAATAAAATTGGGGTTTTTGGAAAATCTTTTGGAAAAGTATGACTTTTTCAATGATGTTTCTAAAATTGGTTTTTAGAAATTAGAGTCTTTGGATCCATTAATTAATTTGATCATCTTTAATTAAAGATGGTGAATATTAATTCATATTTGCATGATAGCATGTTTATGTGATTATGTGGTGATCCGGGTCGAGCCATAGACTAGTTGATTTTATAATTTGAGGCCTGCATGCCATGTTTTTCCTTTTATTGTAAATGAGAGGGTGAGAGGGAAAGGTTTATTTAAATGTAAATTTGAATATAAAGATGGACGCATTCAATCCCATGGAGTTTTGAAGACCTTAGTGTAGGGTCCGAGTCCTTAGATTATAATGGTCAACACCTTGATGGCTCAGGGTGTTTAGATATTGGCTTGAATAAGATCACATTTACCGCTTTATGCATGATTGCTTATTTTCTTATGTTATGAATGTTGTGCATATATGCATGATCACCTAAGAAAGATAAGTAATTGAAAAGAGTGAGACCTTGTTTTGAAAAAACCCCTTAATCCATATTAAGTCCTTAAACGGGGGGGGGGGGGGGGGGGGGGGGAGCTCCTTGATTAGGTCCAGTGCCTTCCATCATTAGATGTGAGAGGGAATAGCGTGGCTTTTCATCACTAACCATGAGTCGTGGGATGGTGGCAAGTTAGGTGTAGTAATCTCACAACTAGGCCTTCTACTACGACAGGTGGTCATACTAGAAGTGCACACAGATCTCAGTCTACCCAGAGGTCGACCATGAGTCGTGGGACTCCCTGGGCACTGTTATTGCGTGAGAATTTGATGGGTCGGACTTAAAACATAGATTATTGTACGGTTTCATCTTGTTCTCGGGACGTGCATGAAATGTGAGGCAAACATCTCGAGAACCACCTGGATGTGGATGGGGTCGTCGTGCCTGTTCTATGTTACCGCCCATTGACCATGAGTCGTGGGATGAGGTTGGGACATTTGACGCTTGATCCCACTGGAGATTTTAAATTTCACGTCTTCTGTCAATTTGGGGTGATGGATTTTGTAAAGTTAAGTGGGAAAACACATGTATATTTAAAATTCTTTAATTTCATGTGAGTATATGTTAGAATTGAATGCTAATGATCGTTTTTTGTTTTATCTCATTTTACATAGTATTATCATGGATATGATTTATACTTGTCTATGGATTCTCAAACGCAACAAGTTTGATGGCTCGAAGTACACCTATTGGCATTTGGCTTTAGATGTGTATCTTAGGGTTAAGGGTCTTGACTACATAATTAAAGGGGAAATCTCATCTAGACCTAAACCTGCAACTCGTGCTCGTACTTTGGAGTACTGGACAAAGCAAATCAATGATGAGGCTCACACACTACTACAAAAATACACTATTACAGCACACCTATTACAGCAATTTTGCCAAAATCGTTGAACGGAGGCCCCTATTACAGCGGTTCGCAACTAACCGCTATAATAGAGAACCTATTATAGTGGTTTTTTTGTGAACCGCTGTAATAGTTTAGTGTAACAAGTCTATTACAGCGGTTTTAAAAAAAAACCGTTGTAACAGGTGTGTACCTATTAAAGTTGTTCAAATGAGAACCGCCTTAATGGGTGATTAAAAATAAACCCAACCCCCCACTCCATTTCATCTCTCTTTGTAGCTCGTCTCTCTCTCTCACTACCACCACCCCCTTCATTTCATCTCTCTCTCTAGGTCCTCTCTCTCTCTCACTACCACCACCAATGCCGTCGTTTACTGCCACCGACATTACCTCCACTGTGTACTGCTGCCACGCTCTCCTCCTTCCACGACCACCACCAGCCGCGCTCTCTGCCGTCACACTAACACTTCAGATCTGTTAACGTGGTCGGAAGCTCCGCCGGCCGGAGTTGGTGCTTTCGCCACAACCGAAACTTGCAGAAACCCTTCAATTCCTCGTCGTTCGTCAACAAAGGTATGTTCCGCTCTCGTTTATCTTCAATTTTTGTTTTAATAAATACATTTTTGTTGTCCTTAATTTAATGCTGAATGATAGTTTAATGGTTTATCTTTTACAGAAAGTCAATTTATATGCAGATTTACTCGAATTCGTGATATTGATTTAGGTTTTATTGCAAATTTTGGATAATTTTTGAAGCCTGTGAATGTGTAGGCCTACTTTTGAATTGTTGATTTGTGCTTAACTTTGTGTTTTGGTTGAAAGTTTTCGGTGTATTATATAGTAAAGTGCATGAATGTTGATAAAAGGTTGAGAATTTTGTAGATTTAGTTTAATTAGACATTAGAAACTTTATTTGGAAGAGAAAGACGAAATCGTTTCGATAATATGAGGATGAGTATTGGAAATTAAGTTCTGAATGTGTAAAATTGTGAAGTTTGCTATAATTTGGGGTCCTATGTGCTAATGTATGGTAGAAATGGAATTGTAGGATGATAGGCTGTATCTCGAGTTTCATATGACCTGCGTAAAATTGAGTTAAGAATGTGTATGTAGCTACAATGTTTGGAAGTCGTTTATTTTTCTTCGATTAGATGAGATTTCGGAATAGGCGGTTGTAGAAGCATGTATTTGAGACTATTCTGTGGCTTTCAGAATTATCTGATTATTATTTTTTGTCCAATTTTGTTTACGGTGTTTTGTTTCGTTGAGGAAATTTATCGAACACTTTTTGTGGATTTGTATGTTTTCAGGCATGTTGTGCTTCCAGCAGAGGTGGCCAAACTGCTTCCTAAGAATCGCCTACTCTCGGAAGTAAGTTATCCGTATATGTATCGGTGTGCATAGTTAAGGTTAATGATTTTGTGTTATCTGTTTTATTAATTAAGTGATGTTGCATTTGTGATTAGAGTTTTCTTTTTGATTTGGTGTTGGAGTTCAATTATTCATTTAAATGACTGAGAAATTATGAGTGTTGTGGTTTTTTTGAGTGGCGAAGCTCAATCACGAACAAAATTGATATTATGATGTTATGTTTTGGTTGGATAAATACGACCGGTTACATTGATTTTTGCTTAGAAACTATTCAAATAGTGAATTGGAGTTGACATTTTTCTAAATATGTTGATTTTAAATTCGTAATGCTTTGTTTTCAATTACTTGAGGAGTGGAAGAGAATTGGAGTTGATGATTTGTTGTGGAAAAAATTGTTAGGTCCATATGCGTGGGTGAAATGTGTGCCTGGGGATCCTATACTTCCTAACCAGCCAAATGAGGGAAGTAAGCAGAGAAGGAACGAGAAGAAGAGAATCAGACAGCATCCTCATTTGTAATGGTATGTTTCTGTTTTATCCAAGTGTTGATTCCTTTTTCTTGTTATGTTTTTTTATTTGTATGAGAGCTTGAACATGTTACATTGATGTTTGATAAGAGACATATTTGAATGGTTATTTGATTTACTAGTGGTTTGGAATCTTTGTCACGAGACTTTGCAATGAATCAACGATAAAAGACTACCAATGAAGGCTATGAACAAAGGTTAGTCTTTATTTATAAGATTATGTGAAAATTATAATGTTCAAGATTTATAAGAATCTTGTAATTGTATGAAATTTAACTTACATGGTGGTCAGGGAGGAAATAGTAGTCGTGTGTATGAAGGATATGAAAGGCAGTAATAACTTGAGCTGTATGCAAATTTGTCGATAAGAATGTAACTCTGATCCTGCTCTTCCCAAGAGGTTAAATTCAATAAATTGTTCAACGATTTGATTCAGGAGTCTATATGTTTTTTGTTTTGCATTATTCTTTTGTGGTGAAGGTCAATAATCTTGAGTTCAAAGGGAATTAATCATATTCACGATGCAAAAGAAAGATTCATTTTCTTACGGAGTTTGATTCATTATCTTGAAATTCCAATAGTGCATTTGAATCTCTTATTTGTTTCACCTCTTTGATTTTGCAGCTAGAATTATGTTTCAGTTGTCATCTTTGTCTTAACTCGTAAATTCATAAGCTTCTGTCCAAAACAAGATGATCAAGACTTAAATCCTGTCCTGTTGACTTTAATTTATTATAATCTTATTTATCTTGCTCGCTTTATTATTTTTCTAGTATATGAATTCAGTGAACTGTCCAATCTTGGTTTGATCACACAATGTACAATTTACAGATTAGTTACTGAATTCTCTTTTGCAGTGTGTTAAATTTCTGGCTGAAGAACTGGCTAAAAGAAAGCATTTGTTCTACGCTTGTCCCCAGACACTTTCTGAGACCATTTTTGCAATGGATCTTCATTCTCTTGTAGCTTATCAACCTCGTGATGCAATTTTGTCCATTTGTTTGATTGGCCTAATGATGTTTTCATTATTTATCTGTCTGAGACATAAAATGATTTTACGCCTTGTGTATTTCACATAAGAGCATGTGTAATCATTTTTAAATATTGTTTAAGATGTTTATATATCATTGTATGGTGGCAACAAAGCTTTTCCTAACACTGACACACTTATTTTGGAGACAAGAAATTTCATGGAAACATATGTATTCAGGTTTATTGCATTTTTATTCTTGATCTTATCCCTGAACAGGATGAGCTAATTTTTTTTGTAGGTTCTTTTGATTATAACTTTTTGGCTTTCCAGTTGTTCCTTAAATTAAAGTTCATGATTTGATTAAAACAAGTTTTGCTCCTTCAAGAATTTAGGTTGGACATGAAATTTGGTAAAAAAAAAAAATAAAAATTTACAGCCCCCTATTACAAGGGTTACAAAAAAAACTGCTGTAATAGCGGCACCTATTACAGGGGTTACAAAAAAAACCGCTGTAATAGGGGCACCTATTATAGGGGTTATTTTTATAACCGCTGTAATGGGGTACCTACTACAGCGGTTTTTAACCGCTGTAATAGGCCTGGAATCTATTACAGTGGTTAAAATTGCTGTAATAGGTTCAAAAAAACCGCTGTAATAGGTCGTTTCTGTAGTAGTGATGTTCGATCTTTCGTATTGTTTATGATGTCTGATCATATGATTGAGAGATATAGAAAGATCAAACTAGCCAAGGATATCAATGATGAGTTCGAGAGAACATTTGGAGACAAAACGCCAAAGGGTGGTTGCCCTCATTGCCATGGGATGGAACACTTGAGCAAGGATCGTCCTGCTACCTTCAAAAGCCACAACGAAGGTGTGTTTATTGTTGAGGTTAATTTTTCAATTGACCATGCTTCTTGGGTGTTTCACACCGGCTGTGGTACTCACCTTTGCAATGACTTGCAAGTGTTGTCTAGAAGCAAAGAGCTAAAAGATGGGGACATGGTCCTGAGGATGGCTAATGGGCCAAAAACTTGACACGAAAAATCCTTACGTGTTTGCACAGCAAGTGGACTGGTCGTGTGTAGTAATAAAGTGGATTTTTAAGTTCGGGATGTCGAACCCACAGAGACTCGTATTTTAACTTAACAAGTTAAAAGCAATTAAAATTAAATCAAAAGAGGATTTTTAATTGACAATGAAAAAGTGAAAATGATACTTGACAAATTGATTAAGATTCTTATGTGAGAAAGCAACTAAGGCACATGCTTCAACCGTTATTACTCTTTAATATATATGAGTGATTATTCGAAGGATTAGACTACTATTGCTTTAGTGGAAAAAACCTTAATTAATTACTACCCGATCTCTCGGCCGTAATAATCCTATGATTATGTGACGGTTCTCTAAATAATTCTATCCGAGAATCAAATCATTAACCATGCATTCACGTTTTAGAATTCCCCTGGATTAATCCAGCTAACAGCACCCGGAAATCTATACCTAGGAGCAATTCCTCATGTTTGTCGGATAATGTGTTAATTCCTTTAAACCCTAATCTATATTCTCTCGAATCATAAACTAGGCTAATTAGCAAGCATATGTTCATCAGGCATACGATTGGAATAAAAGCATAAAATTAACACACAAAGCAATAATAGAATTAAGACGAACAATCAATTCATATATATAAACTCATAAAATTGGCATTTACATGGCCTTAGTTAAAGTAAATTAGTTCATACTCATAATTGGAAAAACAATTAAAATCGTAGAATTATTCATAGACAAATAATCTAGAAAATAAAATTCTTCCTATTACGAATTGAAGAATTCGTGTAGAATCGTCGTTCTCTTCATTTTGCTCGTTTCTTGGCTCCAAACTCTCTTCCAAAGCTGAAAATTTCGAACCCTAATGATGTTGGAAGAGGATGTATTTATAGATGATGATCTCCAGGTCTCCTAGTTGAATTAGGAATGAAAACTTTCCAAAACTCGTCCAGCCGCCTCTCACGTCCGGACTGCATTTTTCCCACGTACGTACGTTGACCAGTCAATGTCCGGACTGCATTTTGGCCACGTCCGGACTATGAAGGCAATGTAGAAAAATTTTGTGTTTTTCGGCTCCTTTCGCTTGATTGTTTGGTTTTTACCCCTGTACTCATTTAACAAACATATCAAAGCCACAAGTGGTAAAAATCACTTATAATCGACTCTAAATCAAACAATTATCGGGCCCTAAAACACGTAAAACTCAAGCTTATCAATACCCCCAAACTAAACATTGATCGTCCCTGAGCAATTTAAACAAAAGAAAACTAAGACTTACACAACACCACGATAAAGAAAGAAAAAAAACAAAAAAAAACAAAACAAAGCTCACTTTCGTAGAGATCACGATTGCATTTAGCGTATGCAACAAGCCGTTAAACCTCAATTTTACCAAAGGAGGACGAGTGTTGTCTCGTGAGGTTTTGCAGATGATATACCCACAAAATCCAATCAAATTTCAATCCCTTTATCAACACAAATCAACTTAATCAACAAGAAAACAATGGCATAAAAATCGACCGTTAAAGCTCACAATTATATACACATATCAAAGACTCGCTCATGGTACACCTTGACTTGAATAAAAACCTCTAAAGGGTGTAGTGATTGTAAGTCTAAGGCATTATAGTCAAGTGACATCTTTACCAAATTTCAGATTTTCTCCCATATCTATTAACCTTCGATCAATCCTAAAGCACAAGTCTCATAGAAAACTTCAAATCCACTTACATTTCATCACTTAAACCATTTAAACTTTAAACCTCACATGAAACTTCCATTTAAATTCATTAAGGCTAGGTCATGTGTAATGTTCTATTCCCTTAGGCTTTCTATGACACCCATGTATCGAGCTTTGGATCAATGACTCCCAAACTAGATAGTTTTAGGGCATTAAGTGTCCAGACACTCCTTACGGATATAATCGCTCGAGTGTCAAAGGCCACGAAATAAAACTAGACCTTTCATTCACTTTCAACTTTAATTGGCTTGAGCAAAGCTCAAATTAGCTTAATAGTACAGTTTATAGGCATGTAGCTTTTCACCTCCAGTACATATCAGCCTGACTTTATAGTCATACCAATTTTCATCAACCTTATTCATTATTCATTAGGCATATGAAGCAACTACTCAATTCATGACCCTAAGAAAAATCTAAGTCAATATTTCTTGGAGAAATTCCTTAAGTGTTTCAGAATGATTATCCAACTTAACTCCTCTACCCTCAACTTATTGTGCATTTGTGCTTCATCTAAGGAAATTCTACTCTCATCTAGGGTCCCACAAGCAAGGTAAAGACATGTGTATTGCATTGAATTCCAATATAACTCAAGAAATGATGCCATTGAACTCACGTTAATCAGTTTCATTGCATCAATTTAGGGACTAAAAAAAAAAATTTCATGCTTAAATTTTTCTCGTGATTCACCTACATGAATAAATTTTATAAGTACTACCCTTACACCCCCAAACTTATACTAACATTGCCCTCAATGTTACATCCAGAATCAAACCATGAAAAAGGGTAAAAGGAAAACTTACAAAATTGGAAAGCTTAAAAAGCAAACCTAGGAGTAGTCAGTTGCGCTTAAAATCGAGGCGATCCTATCAGAATGCTCAACATACATCGGACTCTCCTACTCACGCTTTCCATGTGCTCACTAAGAAGTTAAACACAAAAGCATGAGAAAGACAGTACAAAACATATAGTCATTAGTTAAAGCAGTACATGCCCAAAATAAACAGAAAACCAAAAATGAAAACAACATAAAAAAAAACAAAAACGAAAACATAAAAACAAAAACAAAAATAAAACAGGAAAATAGCTCAAGACACAGAAACTCGTCACTGCATATCCACATCATCATCTCCCTCCTCAGCATCATCCCCATCAGCACCATCTGCATCCCCCTCATCACGAGCATCCGTGTCCATCATCAGCTCATCAGTAGGCACAGTCGGAAACGGAAGAAAATCTGGGATACCCGGGTAGTCAAATACTGGTCGCCCGGCTAAAATATAATTGCAGATCATCAACTGTCGGTGGTACTGGGCAAGCATCTTCATATTAGTCATAATGACCGACTGTTCTAACTGAAGTTGAGCTATAGCCTGGGTTTGAGATGTCCCCGAAGTAAACTGTGGAGGAGCTGACATATGTGGCTGCTGACTCGACCCCTCTCCACTGGCCCGATTATGGAGAGCTCTCTTATTCCCCTGCACCTTGCGAACCAACCATGTATCCTCTAAAATCTGCCCCGGTGCATCCAACTCCTCACCCTCGAAATGTGGCACTAAGGCACTTGCACATAAGCTGCTAAGCAGGGAAGGAAATATAAACGGCGTCTTCTTTTGGGATGGAGCAGTGGATGCATCCCCCGGCAACTCAGCAGATAATCGCTTAATCTGTAAATGTAACGCTGAATAGATACGCCCAACTATGTCAATCTCCATCCTCTGCAGAAAGGTATATAACAAGACAGCTCGATCCTTAGACAACTCAGATTTGTTCATGCTCGGCATTACATTGTGTCGGATAAACTCATACCAGAACTTCGCTGCAGGCTTCAGTGTCCCAGCCTTAATCATGGTATTATTTACCCACTCAGTGCTCTCCTCCGCCACTTCATGAAGAACAACCTCTAAATCGACAGCTGCATAACGGTTCTTCACTAACTCGTCATAGGCACAGACAGAGGGCCCAGCTGGGAAAGCAATACACTCTCTGATGGCATCCTCATCATATGTAACTGTTCTACCCCGTACTGTAGTCTCAGTGGCCTCTCCATATCCAACCGTGCGTTTCCGAATCCGTTGACTAACTACAGCTGAAGCATAAAATTCCTGTACCCAGAAAAGATTAATCTTGTGTGGCTCTTCTAGAAATGGTTGCCACTTGTGGAACCTAAGGAGAGTTTTATTCGGAGCCTTTGCAAGCGAAAAAGGCTTTTCTTTGTGTATCACCCGTGCTCCGAATCGCCTAAAAACTGCTTGAACATCTAGACTATCAAATCTTGGATCAAGGGGTACATTATCCTCCTCCTCACTACTAGATAATTCCAGCTCGAACACGGGCTGTTTACCCCTCGAAGTTCCCTCGACATCTTTTTTACCCTTAGTTCGAGCCATCTCAACGAAACTAGAAAATTGCAATCCGACAACTTAACACCAACACAATCAATCCTAACTCCAAACGCAACAATCGCAGCTTATCCTCAACACGAAACCCTCAAACTTTTGCAAACTTTAATTTCAGCCCCCAAACTTTAAGAACAATTCAACAATGACACCCCCAAACTAAAATTCTGTGACAATTTCAAATCCCACACAAATTTGTCAACAAGACAATCAAACCCCAATCAACAATAGCAACAAACAATCACTCGAGCCCCACACGGCTGCTAAATCAATGAAACAACGAAGAGGGGTCAAGCCAATCACTTACCGAGACGAAATATGAAATTTCAAAAATTGCTCTTAGCTCTGTATTCCACGTCCGTACGTTAGATGACACATCCGAGCGTGACTGTGGAGAGCAGTAGGCGGCGTCGGGGTTGAGTTAGTGGTGGTGGTTCGATTTGTGGTGCGTGTGGGGGAAGGTGGCGAATTGGTGGTGGTGGAGGAATTGGGGATAAAGAATTTGAAGTTTTGATGTAGAATTTTGAAATTAGGGATTTGGATTTTGGGGAAGAAAGAGTTGGGGGAAGAAAGAATTTGGGGAAGAAGAAATAAAAGACAAAGAAAAACGTGGGTTTTGTGGGATTTTAAAATCTGATTTTCGAAATTTCGTCTTTTTCCCCCCTGAAAATCCCCACGTACGTACGTGGGAATTCTCACGTCCGGACGTGGGAGACAGTAGCAAAATTTTTATTATTTTTTTATTTTTATAAAACCATTTTCCTGCAACAACACAACGAAAGATGAAAACGCGAAAACAAAAGCAACTAAAAGCTAAACAAAAATAAGAAAAACAAGAAACATGGGTTGCCTCCCAAGAAGCGCTTGTTTATAGTCAATAGCTCGACTGTGCAGACTCGAATTAAGTCGATGGCTCTTGGAACGTGACATACGAGGTGTCCGCATTCCAATCAGTTCCCCAGTAGTGTTTCAGCCTATGTCCATTGGTCATGAATACTTGTCCATCATCAGTAATAAGCTCCACAGCCCCCGACGAATACACTCGTGTGACTCGAAATGGCCCTGACCAACGAGATTTGAGTTTTCCCGCGAAAAGTTTGAGTCTTGAGTTATACATCAGCACCAGTTTACCTTCCTCGAATTCCCGTGACAAAATATGCTTGTCGTGCCATTTCTTAGTCCTTTCCTTGTACAACTTGGCATTCTTGTATGCCTCATGTCTCCACTCCTCAAGCTCATTTAGTTGAAGTAGCCGCTTATTACCTACAACACTTGCATCGAAATTAAGGAATTTGATAGTCCAATACGCACAATGTTCAAGTTCGACAGGTAAGTGACAAGCCTTTCCAAATACAAGACGATATGGGGACATGCTAATAGGGGTTTTAGAAGCAGTACGGTAAGCCCATAATGCATCATCTAATTTCAAAGACCAATTAGTTCGATGGCTATTTACCGTTTTTTCTAAAATCCTTTTTATTTTCCTATTAGACATTTCGACTTGCCCACTAGTTTGAGGGTGATAAGGGGTCGAGATTTTATGTTTAACACCATATTTGTTCAACAAGTTTTCAAATTGCTTGTTACGAAAATGTGTGCCTCCATCACTTATGATTGCTCTAGGGGTACCGAAGCGAGTAAAAATTCGTTTCTTAAGAAATCTAAAAACAACCCTAGCATCATTAGTTTGCAAAGCCTCGGCTTCGACGCATTTAGACACATAGTTAACAACAACAAGAATATATTTATTAGAACACGAACTAGGAAAGGGACCCATAAAATCAATACCCCACACATCAAATAGTTCACATTCAAGCACAGTGTTCATAGGCATTTCGTGTTGTCTAGAAATATTACCTACCCTTTGACATCAGCACCAGTTCACCTTCCTCAAATTCTTGTGACAAAATATGCTTGTCGTGCCATTTCTTTGTCCTTTCCTTGTACAACTTGGCATTCTTGTATGCCTCATATCTCCACTCCTCGAGCTCATTTAGTTGAAGTAGCCACTTATTACCTACAACACTTGCATCGAAATTAAGGAATTTGATAGTCCAATACGCACGATGTTCAAGTTCGACAGGTAAGTGACAAGCCTTTCCAAATACAAGACGATATGGGGACATGCCAATAGGGGTTTTAAAAGCAGTACGGTAAGCCCACAATGCATCATCTAATTTCAGAGACCAATTAGTTCGATGGCTATTTACCGTTTTTTCTAAAATCCTTTTTACTTCCCTATTAGACACTTCGACTTGCCCACTAGTTTGAGGGTGATAAGGGGTCGAGATTTTATGTTTAACACCATATTTGTTCAACAAGTTTTCAAATTGCTTGTTACGAAAATGTGTGCCTCCATCACTTATGATTGCTCTAGGGATACTAAAGCGAGTAAAAATTCGTTTCTTAAGAAATCTAAGAACAACCCTAGCATCATTAGTTTGCAAAGCCTCGGCTTCGACCCATTTAGACACATAGTCAACAACAACAAGAATATACTTATTAGAACACGAACTAGGAAAGGGACCCATAAAATCAATACCCCACACATCAAATAGTTCACATTCAAGCACAGTGTTCATAGGCATTTCGTGTCGTCTAGAAATATTACCTATCCTTTGACATCGATCACAAGATTTAACATAAGCATAAGCATCTCGAAACAGAGTAGGCTAAAAAAAACCTGATTGCAGAACCTTGGCAGCAGTCTTAGCCAGCCCGAAGTGGCCTCTTATTGGCATATCATGACATTGAGCCAAGACAGATGCCATTTCCTCTTCAGGTATACATCGCCTGATAATTCCCTCTACACCAATTTTAAACAAGTAGGGCTCTTCCCACAAATATTGCCTAGCATCATGTAAAAACTTCTTTCTTTGGTGAAACGTTAGATCCGGGGGTAAAATTCCAGCAACTAAATAGTTAGCAAAATCAGCATACCAAGGGATTGAAATAGACGAAAGAGCAAAACGTTGCTCATCGGGGAATTCATCTCTTATTGGGATCTCATCCACTCCCTCACCCACTAACTCTAGCCTAGAAAGGTGATCAGCTACTACATTCTCAGAGCCTTTTTTATCTTTGATTTCTAAGTCAAACTCTTGTAGTAATAAAATCCACCTAAGTAGTCTAGGTTTGGCATCCTTTTTAGCAAGCAAGTATTTCAATGCAGAGTGATCAGTGTACACAATAACTTTATTAAGCACAAGATAAGAATGAAACTTGTCAAAGGCAAAGATAACGACTAAAAGCTCTTTTTCAGTGGTAGCATAATTGAGTTGGGCTTCATTTAAGGTACGAATAGCATGAAACATTTTACCCTTCCTTTGACCAAGTACAGCTCCCACGGCAGTGTCGCTCGCGTCGCACATCAGCTCAAATGGCAAACTCCAATCAGGAGCGGCCATCACAGGTGCTGAGATCAACTTTTCCTTTAGAGTGAGGAAAGCCTGCATACATGCATCATCAAAGTCAAATACTGCATCTTTCATGGTCAATTTAGACAGAGGTTTAGCAATTTGGGAAAAATTAGCAATAAAACGCCTGTAAAACCCGACATGCCCTAGAAAACTTCGCACGACTTTGACTGTGTTTGGTGGTGGGAGATTTGCTATCACTTCAATTTTCGCCCGATCCACCTCAATCCCCTTCTTGGATATCTTATGGCCCAAAACAATGCCTTCTTGTATCATAAAGTGGCACTTTTCCCAATTCAAAAAAGGTTTTGGCTATGGGGTTTCTAAACTTTTTCCAGAAAGAATGTACGTAAGATTTTTAGCAATAATTTCTCGTATATTCTCGTTTTTTTTGTATAGGGTTTTCTGGAGTAAGGTATTTATAGGCAATTTCTTGGGATCTGTCCGTTGGACACATGTAGAAGCGTGCCTTTCACGTGGTGCGTGATCATACTTAAAGTCTGACATTCCTGAAAATTCGCTGAATCCGATTGCACGGGAGCAGCTAAAACTCTAAAATTTCTGACAGTCTGGTCAAAAGGTGGTTTGTCCACAAGTCACAGTAGCTTATCACATTTAATGCTCTTATCAAGCATTTAATGCAATTTGAATTTATTTCCCGTTGGAAATAAATGTCCGTTGAATGATTGCATTTAAGTCCTTCATGACTTGAGGATTTATTTACATCCATCGCTTGAGACAAATTGAGCGCTTGATCCATATATCCTGAAATGGTCTTTTAGCGTTTGACAGGCGCTAAGAAGAAAATCTTTATCTCTGGTTGACTTCAGACGCTGGTCTTCAACTTCTTTTCTAATAGACTCACCTAGAATTCTACTAGCGATTCAGTCATGAAGACTTAGTCTAAAATCTATGAAGATAAAAATTACAAGCCTAAACAAAATAGAAATAATAATTTACAAACTTTTAAACGCTTAAACAATGATCTATGGAAAACATAAACTTACATTTTATTTGGGGTCTAACATTGAATCCTATCTTGTCATCATCAAAACATCTAACATGAAATTTCCTAACAATTTTCCCCTTTTTGATGATGTCAAGACTTTAACTTTTATAACTCTTTTATAATTTAAGAGTTACTAAAAAGAAAAGCCCAAATGAATATAAGTTAGCGTTCAAAAAGTTAGTAAGGTTGGCTAAAGTTAGATTAGCTTCAACAAGATGTTTCAGCGATAAATCATTCATATATTGAGAGAATAAAGCATACATGATTTATACTGAAAACAAAAAAGGAAAGCGAGAACAAAAAAAATAAAAAAAATTCATTCACTTTTTCTGTCGCTTTGCTCTTTCTTCGCCTTGGAGAACTTCTAGCGCTAAGTCCATCAGGAGACGATCAATGTCAATCATTGTCGTATGTTGAACTTCATCGTAATCATGCCTACGAAGTCTGGCGCTTTCATTAAGTTCTAACAACCTTTCCATCCACTCTCTTGGAGAAATTCCAAGTTCACGAATTAAATCGTGATAGCTATCTTTTCTTGGATCTTTTGACGGTCTCCAATTGATAGGTCGTCTCAGCGGTCCGGCAAAAGGTTGAAATCCCATACCTTCTAAGAAGTCAACATCCAATTCCGGAAGGGGATATCTTCCTAGATAATATCTTGGCTTTCTCTTTTTAGTTAACATCTTCTTGATGCTCACTAGTTCTTCCATCATTGATCGCCAATTTTTATTATCAGTCTTTGACATTACTTTGGAGGCTTGATGCTTTTCTGTATTTCCCCCCTTCTTGGCATCATCAAGAGAGGTTTTCAACTCAGCGACTTCTCTTCGAAAGAGTCGAACTTTGTCAACTAAGAGAGCAACTTGGTGAGCGATGCTCTGAGCAGCGGCATCGGTCGAAATATGTCGGTCAGCATCAGCCGAAGCGCTCTGGGCTAAGTGACGGTTGAATTGGGATGAGAGTTCAGCGATAAGAGGTGATATGCTCTTCATGATTGTAGCAGTGCTTGTGTCTGAAGCGTGTGCAATATCACAACTTCGCGTATCAGACATTATGCGAATCTGTCTATCAGCAGCCTCAGAAATCTTGGAGCAGGAACCTTCGATGTGGGTAAGCGAGTTCCGTACTGCCGTTCTGAAATCTCGGGCCTCTAAATCACTGTCTGAATCTGAATCCGAAGAAGGACGCTCTGGGGATGGGAGAAGTCCGTAAGAACTTGAAACTGCAGCCTTGCCTTTGATCTTATCTCTGATGAGTGGTTCTACAGGCGCTTGAGCAATGTCAGCGTGCACTTCTTCAATTGCTTGATCCAAGATAGAATCTGCAATCGCTGGGGGCTCGACTACAGGGGCGCCAGAAGAATCTGGCAAGGAAGCCTCAGGATTTTGAGCGACTTCCGCAGTAGGAGCAGAGTCTTCTTCCATTATTTGAATTTGGGGAGGAAAATGTTCTCTAATGCCAATGACCCAAAGGAGGCCAAGGGCTTCCATTACATGCCGGGGACTGATCAAGCTGGATTGCGGTATAAAGAATATAGCATCTTCGCGCTCTTCGGTACTTAGTGCAAGTTGCACACCTTCCGGTAAAGCAATCCCTGAAGTATATCTGTTGAAAAAGTCCAAAATCAACGGCATGAGCGCTTGAGCTGCGTCTTGGTCCACTGGCCTAATCAGCGAGATCATCTTGGCCACTTGAATGTTTGATTCAGTAAAGAGCACGGGGTGAAGAGTATATCCTCTGAAATTGTAACACCCGGAAAAGTGATTGAAACTGCTATCCAGCGCTTGGGCATTTTCAAACACTGCTCTCATGTCTCTGTGGAACACAGCAAACTCAGCGTGTTCTGTTGAAACATCAACACGAATTGGTTGTGTACTTGATGAAGTGTCTTCGTTCAGGTTAGGAAAGATTC
Organism: Buddleja alternifolia; assembly: GCA_019426215.1. NCBI lineage: Eukaryota > Viridiplantae > Streptophyta > Magnoliopsida > Lamiales > Scrophulariaceae > Buddleja > Buddleja alternifolia. The sequence goes on along the minus strand of CM033395.1, from coordinate 17,045,698 downwards.
TTTGAACAAAGTCTGCACGAGGATGCAAGACGTAGCGTCCGCCCTGGCTGTATAAGGCGAGTTGCTGGCGAATGTAGCTGTCGATTGGTTATCTGTATCGTGGCAAAGCGCTAACATTCCCTGCAATAATCTGACGCTGTTGAAGCAAAAAGGTTGCATGTCCTCGGTGTCTGTATTCTATCCCAAACTGGAAAAGAAACGGGTATCTTATAAGTTCTTCGAGGGTATAGAAATGCAGAGCAAATTCTTCAGCCCATCTGGCTGTATTCATCATCCATCGCTTGCCTAGCTTGATAGCTTTAGCTTGATCTTTTCTAGCGGCAAGAAATTTCTCAAAGCGTTCCGTTTCTTCTTCATAATCCTCAGCCTATAATCTGGCTAGATATTCTCGAGCCTCATCTTCTATCCACGAGTTGACTGGATGTGGACGCTCAGCAACAATAGGTCCTTTTCCTTTCCATAACTTAAGTGGATTAGGAGATAAAGCGTTTTGAGGAGAGTTGACGACGGAAGGAAGGGCCGAATATCCTATCTTGTTGAGATCTGCCACATCTGGATCTTTGTTCCAATCACCCATGTGGGGGTTTTGAAAACAATCTTGTTTTGGTGCAGAGGATCGCTTATCGTCAAATTCTGATCGGTTGAACGCTGGTCGACGAATATACTCGAGGCGTGAATGAAGACGCTCTAAACTGTACAGACCAAGATTGGCAAAATGCTCGAAGATCTCAAACTTGTGTGAGTCTGAAAGATCAGTCCGATGGAGAGTTGTTTGAAATTGGATTTCCAACTCGGCAAGCGTTTGAGTGTCGCGTTCTCTGGCGGCATAATAAAATTCAATATCTGAAGAGTATCCGCGCGGGAAGAAATCAATGACACGAGGAGGAGGTCCTGTTGGCGTAGGAACAAAAGCAATAGCTTCTGTTGGGATAGGGGCCACTTCTATCGACCGCTCAGCGTTTAAAGTTGCTTCACTTGTTGATGAAGTTTCAGCGTCAGGAAGAACTTGTGATGCCTTTTTAGCGATATCCACAACAGTTGCCATGTCCACGTCTATTTCAACTGGAATCTCCGAGAGAGGAGGGGCATCAGTGATTGGTACATCTTGAGCTGATACATGTAAGCGATTGAGAAAAGGAAGCAAAAATCTCTACTAAGTAAAAATTACAAACAAAAGACTACATCGCTTACCCTGAGGAATATCCTCGACTTTTTCAGTCGCTTGATTTGTTTCTTGAGCAATTTCCTCAGGCTCCTGGACTTCTTTTTCGGGTTCTAAATCGATAAAAGAAGTTATTGGATCAGCACGAATGGGGATATTTAGTTCTTCAAGCGTGTTGAGAACATATTGAATATCTGCTTCATAAGGTGCTGAAAGAGTTTTTATCCTAGCGTTAGAAACTTAGAGACTAACGAGGAAAGGATAGACAAATTTTCTTAGAAAATACTTACCCTGAACATTTGAAAGCCTCTCAGATTGAGTAGCGTCTTGAGGATCTGAGCTGACTTCGGGAACAGCGTCAGAGAAAGAAGCACTAGCTGACTCTCTAAGCGCTGGTTTTGATGGAGCGCTAGAGGATACTGCGGGAGTAGAAAGAGGAGTACGCCTTCGTGGAAGCGGTACTTCTTCTTCTACGGCTTCTTTTTCCTCGGGAACGGGAAAGACAAACGCTGGAGGAGGAGATGAAGGAGATTTAGGAGAGGGAGAAGGAGAAGGGATCTTTTGTTTCTTTTTGGGGTCCGGCTTCTTCTTCTTAAGTTCAGGCTTTTCTTTATGGGCTTGGATGGTTTAGTGACTTTGAGAATGATCTTTCTCTTAGGTCGCTTAACCACCACTTCTTCTTCTGATGAAGAGGACGATGATGAAGAAGACGCTTGATCTTCATCATCACTGCGAACAACTCCTTCGGCTGGAAGCTCGCTTATCATTTTCTTTCCATAAAATTTGGTCGCTGGAATCTTTTTGCCAAAAGATTGCGTATATCCGCAAGCGCAAAGAATACGACTTAGCACAATCCCGTAAGGCTTGGGATTAACAGACTTAGCCATCGCTGCTTTGACGCGATTGAAAACGTAGAGAGACCAGTTAACTTTTAACTTGGTTAGGATGGCTACCATCATCTTGTATTGAATGTTGGTGATTTTGTCGAAAGTCCCTTTTCTGCATTCAATAATCTTTGAACAAATGTCAGCGAGGATGACGTATTTGCCCTTCATATCATTCTTCTTGAAGTTTGGCTCATACGCGGCGTTAATATCGTCTTTCTTGATCAAATCCCAGACTTTGGTAGCATCTCCGAGATTGACATGTTCTACCTCACTGCCATGATTCGGGAGATTTAGTAGTGAAGAAATCAGAGAGGGAGTGAGAACAAAGGTCTCTTTAGCAGAAGGGAAGACGCAGGATATGGAATTGCCGTCTTCAGAAATTTCACCATTATTGAAAAAGTAGAGAGATTCTTCTTCAAAGTAGTTGTAAGTAGTAGTAAGCATGTCTCTCAAACTAGATTCTTGAACGAGTGGAAGAATCGTTCGAAGAGGGAAGTTCTGGTTATCAAAAAGATAATCCCAGTTAACCAAAAATCCGGCGTTAACCGTCACTGGTTTTTCAGCACGGGAAGTTTTTTCGGTAGCAGAAGTTGCTATTTTGGAAGATTTTGAAGCTTTGGGTGCCATTGCTGAAAGGTGAAACTTTGAAGAAAAGAGAGAAGTTTTTGCCTTTTAGAGAGAAATGACTTTTACAGTAGAGAGATTGGAAGTGATAAAGGTTTTCTGTAAAAGTTTTTGAGGGGTTTAAATAGAAGGTAAAAGTAACTCCTCAATTGATAGATGAATGACACGTGTACAGAAGTTAATGAGAAAGAAATCTGAACCGTGTACACATAACTTCGGATGTCAAAAAGATGCGGTAAAATAGGATACTATAACATTTTTCGGATCCGCAGTTACTTTTTGATAACGTTTGAAAAAATTTGAAATTTTCAGCGTAAATTACACGCGCCTGATAGTACACTGACACGTACTCAGACTCATGCATTTTACTGAACTGCCTAGGTTTAGATAGGAATCATAACCGTCAGTTTGATTTGATAGGCACGTGTGGGTAGTTAACAGATCTAGAATTTTGGACTCATCCACACGCTACTTTGTGGCGATGAAAACTATGCATGATTTAAGAAAAAATTCTTAGCGTTATCTTGTGAATTTTCTTAACGCTGAAGATTCTTTTATAAATTTAATTTGATACATATCAATCGCTTGTTGGACTTTAAAACCTTTCATTTTATAAGCGATCAGATTGTAATGAGTAAAAGTAAACGCTAATGATCGATGCATAAGATTTGTTAAAGTCATTTTGATCATAGTCGCTTACTTAATGAAGTAAGTACAATGTTAAAGTTCCCCCTAAAATTGATAACTCATTTCATTTTTGGAAATATAGTTTAGACATAATTATAAAGTGGACTCCCCCTAAATTATATGCCTATTAAATATGATGCTTTATGATTTAAGCGTTTAAATCGATCATACCTAATTCACTTCTTAATGTGAGAAAGCGTTGTTCGTTGAGTGCTTTGGTGAAGATATCTGCCAGTTGTTTGTCAGTTCCAATGAAATGCACGGAGATATCTTTCTTTTGAACATGGTCACGCAAGAAATGGTATCTAATGTCAATGTGTTTGGTTCTAGAATGAAGGACAGGATTTTGGGTCATAGCTAAAGCGCTTTGGTTATCACAATGGATTGGGGTAGGACTTAGGATTGTTCCATAATCTCTAAGTTGTTGCCTCATCCAAAGGATTTGTGCACAACAGCTTCCAGCAGCTACATATTCTGCCTCAGCGGTAGAAGTCGCTATAGATTGTTGTTTCTTACTATGCCACGAAACTAGTCTATCACCTAGAAATTGACATGTACCACTAGTACTTTTTCTATCTATTTTGCATCCTGCAAAATCTGCGTCTGAATAACCAATTAGTTCAAAAGGAGAATCCTGTGGATACCATAAGCCCACATTTTGTGTGCCTTTTAGGTACTTAAGGATTTTCTTGGTAGCACTTAAGTGTGATTCTCTAGGATCAGATTGAAAACGTGCACACATGCATACCGAAAACATAATATCAAGTCTACTAGCGGTAAGATAAAGAAGTGATCCAATAATACCCCTATAGTTAGTGATATCAATTTTCTTCCCACTTTCATCTTTATCTAACTTAAGCGTTTGGCTCATTGGAATTTTTGAAGATGATGCATTTTCCATACCAAATTTCTTAATCATATCTCTAGTATACTTAGCTTGGTTTATAAATATTCCATTAGGGAGTTGCTTAACTTGTAATCCTAAGAAGAAAGTTAATTCACCCATCATGTTCATTTCAAATTGTTCTTGCATCATTTTCGAAAATTTCTCACACAATTGCTTATTAGTAGAACCAAATATAATATCATCAACATAGATTTGGACTAAGAGAATATCTTCATTATGGGTAATTTTAAATAACGTTGTATCAACGCTGCCTTTTGAAAAGCCTTTACCTATAATAAAGATAGAGAGAGTGTCATACCATGCTCTTGGTGCTTGTTTAAGGCCATAGAGTGCCTTATCCAGTTTGTAGACCATACTTTTGCCATAGTTGTTGATGAATCCTGGAGGTTGCTTCACATAGACTTCTTCTTGGAGTTTACCATTCAAGAATGCACTCTTCACGTCCATTTGATATACTGTGAACTTGTTGAATGCGGCAAACGCTAGGAACATTCTAATCGCTTCAAGACGGGCTACTGGGGCATATGTCTCATCAAAGTCAATACCCTCTTCTTGACAATAACCCTGAGCGACTAATCTAGCTTTGTTTCTTATAACAATGCCATCTTCATCCATTTTGTTCCTAAAAACCCATCTGGTTCCAATAACTCCTTGGTGAGTTGGTCTTGGTACTAGCGTCCAAACCTTGCTTCTCTCAAATTGGTTAAGCTCTTCTTGCATCGCTTCTACCCAATTTGAATCACTAAGCGCTTCATCCACTTTCTTTGGTTCCATTTGAGATAGAAAGCTTGCGAACATGGCCTCATTAATTGTAGCGGACCTAGTTCTAACAGGTGCTTCAATATCTCCAATTACTAGCTCTGGTGGATGGTCTCTAAGCCATTTTCGGTCTGGTTGGAACGGGTTGAGAGACTCTTGATTGTCTATCACTTGATTCATTTCATCATTCACAGTTCCAATTTGCTCTTGATGATCATTTTCTTCATGATCATTAGCGATTCTGACTTCATCATAATTTGTAACCTCACGAGTAACCTTAGGAATAGGCACAAAGATCTCATCATCCTCATTGTCACTATCATCTTCAAGATCAATTTGTGACGCTTGTTGGGCAAGATCTTCACTTCCTACATCATCAGGATTAACCTTACTCGGCTCTTGGTTAGCATCATCAAACACAACATGAATGGATTCTTCAACCTTCGATTTAATCTTATTTAAGATGCGAAAACTCTTTCCATTCTTGGCATAGCCTAGAAAGATTCCCTCATCCGCTTTAGGATCAAAAGTCTTTAGGCTGTGGGATCCATTGTTATGAATGAAACATTTTGAACCAAAAACATGAAAATATGAAACGTTAGGCTTACGTCCCTTCCACAACTCATATGGAGTCTTCTCATGTTGCTTGTTGATCATACACCGGTTCTGAGTGTAGGAAGCGGTGTTGATGGCTTCGGCCCAAAACCTTTGAGGCAGCTTGGATTCTGCTAGCATCGTCCTAGCGACTTCTTTAAGCATTCTGTTCCGTCGCTCAGCAACTCCATTTTGTTGAGGTGTTCTAGGAGCAGAATACTCATGGAGTATTCAAAAATCTGTACAAAACTTCTCAACAACTTGGTTAGTAAATTCGGTTCCTCTGTCGCTTCTAATTCTCGTCACCGTTAGGTCTTTTGAATTTTGCAGTTGACGGATTAGCGCTGTGAGCTTGACACTAGTTTCATCTTTGGTTGCTAGAAATTCTACCCATGTATAACGAGAGAAATCATCAACTATTACTAGCGAGTACTTTTTGCCACTAACACTCATGATTTGAATAGGTCCAAACAAATCTAAATGCAATAGTTCAAGGACTCTAGAAGTGGATAGACATGGTTTCTTTTTGAAAGATGACTTAACTTGTTTACCCATTTGACATGCATCACATAAGTGATTCTTTTGAAAGGAACCTTTAGGTAATCCCTCTACAAGATTTAGCGATATTAACTGAGAGATTGCCTTAAAGTTGAGATGATTCATTTTTCTATACCATAACCAACCCAATTCATTTTGACTTTTAGCAACAAAACATGTGGGGTTGTTATCAAAAGTAGAATCCCAATCCACTAAATACACATTGTTTGTTCTTTTTCCTCTTAATTTAGTAGACTTAGTCTTAGCGTCGTTGACATAGCAGAAGTCGCTTGAGAATTTAACATCAAAGCCTTTATCACAAAATTGACTAATGCTTATTATGCTTAAGACCCTCAACATAATATACATCACTGATCATGATGTTCCCCCTATGCATGATACATATACCTTTGGTTTTACCTTTGGAGTTATCACCGAATATAGCTTGAGGACCATTGGTAGCTCGATAGTTGACTGAGAGATCTTTTGATCCAGTCATGTGTCTGGATGACCCGCTATCGAAATACCAAACTGAAGTATCGGTGTTGGCTCTAGGTACCTGCATTAAGGATAGTTCTAATTCTTCTTAGGTACCCATGTTTTCTTGGGTCCTTCAACGTTAGTAACTTTGGTTTGAATTAAAACTTTAGGAACCCATATTTGCCTAGTCTTCATTGTGGGAATACTGGCCTTTTTGGGTTTCACATTGTGTTGTGTGTGCTTTTTGGGTGTGTAATAATATCCTCGATTATAATAGTAGTCATAATCATAGTCATAGTCATAATCATCATAGTATCGATAATATGATCTTGACTGTCTTGGATATGGACACTGGTATTTCCTTGGCGCTGGCTTGGGTTGCACTTTTGGTGCTTGACGCTTAGCGCTTGATTCACAGTGGTTAGGTTTATCCTTAGCCTTTTGAGCGTTTGGATGAACCTTTCTTTGTGAATCATTTGCCTTTGTCTTTCCCTTGCCTGAGGCAGCTTTGGCTTTCTCATTTGGCCTCGTACCTTTGTCGCTTGGTTCATTCAGCGTTTGACTTTGTGAACTTTCTTCAACAAAGCGAACACCCTTTCCTTTGTTGTTTGTCGTAACATTAGATTTATTTGGTTGTTTACCGAATTTATTGCATCCTAAACCGGTCTTTTCATCAAATAATCTAGTTACCTCAGTCACATTATCCAAGTTTCTAGAAGCTTTAGATAATGATGAGACGAGCTGCTCTAATTTGGCAAGTCTAGCGATCAGATCAGCTTCTCTTTTGACTATTATATCAAGATCATTTTTTAATTGAATAATTTCACTCTCAAGTGATTGGTTCTTCTCAATGCACTTTTGCTGAACTCGCAACTCTGCTCTGAGCGTCACTTTATCTCTTGTGAGTGATGAGATAATATCGAGATCATTTTGATATATTTTGGTAGCTTCTTGACATTCATTGTAGTATTCTTTGACTTTGTCAAGTAATTCATCATAAGAAAGAGGAATTGATAATTCATTGGTTACCTCTGGTAGCGAATCATCAGGCGCTTCATCATCTCTTGCCATAAGACAAATCAACGCTGAGTCGCTTGTAGGCTCATCATCACTGCTTTCATCTGATGATTCCAAATCCTCTTCAGGTGCGAAGAATGGTTCAGATTCCGCTAGCAATCCCTGTTGGCGAAGGTTGCTCCTGAATTGGTTTCTATCCACATAGTCTTGCCTTGAGGGCTTTGACACATTTGGATAAGGGCAATTCACCTGGTAGTGCCCTGGTTTTCTGCAATTATAACACAAATTAGTTTTCATTTTCTGTTCAGTGGATAATCGCTTTGAGACTACTGGCGCTGAGAGATTTTGAGTAGGGGACGGAGGCGCTGGTATGGAACTGGCGCTACTGGTTGAGGTGCAGAGTACACTGGCGCTTGATACTGAGGCGCTGGAGCAGGGAGAGGAGTCTGAAATGATTTTTGTCCGATAGGATTTCTCTTTTCATATCTTAGAATTTTTTTGAATTTCTTGACCAATAAAGCCATTTCTTTTTCTTCATTTGATTCCATAGTTTTAACCTCACTAACCGCTTTACCCTTGCTTTTGGTTGTAGCGATTAAAGCTCCTGGTTCAGTCGCTGAAGTCGATGTGTCGTTGACTTCACCCAATTCAAACTCAAATGCCTTTAACTCTGAAAAGACATGCTCTGGAGTAAGAGTCTCCAATGTTTGTGATTCTCTCATAGCAACAATCTTAATTAGATATTTTCTTGGAAGACTTCTGAAAATTTTGTTGACCGTTTCCTTGTTGGTCAATTCCTTGTCTAATGACGCTAACTTTGTAATGAGCAAAGTAAACCTTGCGTCCAATTGTTCTAGCGTCTCATTGGGCTGCATCTTGAAATGCTCAAATCTTTGCATGGCTATGGAAAGCTTATTCTCCTTCATTTGTGCTGATCCTTCACACACTATAGCCAGCTTATCCCATATTTCTTTGGAAGTCTTACATTGCTTGATCTTGTTGAACAATGCATCGTTGTCTCCTAATGCTGAGTAAAGTGCACTTCGTCCAACATTATCTTGATTTGCTCTTTTTCGATCCTCAGGCGTCCATTCTTACTTAGGTTTCTCGACATAACCATCTGGAGTGGTCTCGGTTGCTCCAGGGGCTCGAGTTACAACTTTCATAATCTGAATGGGACCACCTGTAATTACATCACACATTTCACTATCACATGAGCACAAGTAAGCGAATGCTCTAAGTTTCCAAGAATCATAATTTGACTCTACCAACTTAGGCATTTTGTTGAAAGCCATAATGAGAAAAATTAAAGTGACTAAGTAAAAAAATGGATCTGAACAAGCAGTTATGCTCGAAAACGCTTAGGTTTCTAATTCAACCGCTCTGATACCACTTGGTGGTCCTAAGTGGCATACGAATGGGTCTAGAGGGGGGGGGGGGGTTGAATAGACCCTGAAGTCTTTTTCGACTTCACAAATTTTCGTATCACTTTAGAAATTTGAACGCTTGGAAAGCTGAGCGCTTGGGTCAGACGCTTCAGAGTAGTTAACTTAGACTTAGTGATTTCAGCAGTTTACCAAAGTAGGGCAACGCTTAGATCGCTTAATCAGGGTTAGCATAGCAGAAATAATGTTTAGCGTTCTTTTAGTTAAATTAACCGCTTTGCAATTTTATTTGTCTTTTTCAGAATAATATAATGTGATGAATATAAGACAATAAAATATAAATAACACAATAATTTGTAAGGTTCACTGGGTGATGTAATCCCAGCTACGTCCTTGTTCTCCTTTTTCACTTGGAGGAATTTACTATGATGATTATCAAAGAATCACACAGAAACTTCTACAAAATAGTAATGGATGAAAATGATCTTGGGCTCCTTGATCACACAGACTTCAGCACCAATGAAGATCGTCTTCTTCAAGCTTCTCTCACTCAGAAATACTGCCTGAAAGGTTTCAACAACTTTTCTCACTCAGATGAAAGGTTGAGGTTTGTCACTAGGGTTTGTTTGTTTTAGAGAAGATCAAACAACTTGGAATATCTCAGTTGGAGTTTGAATTTCTTCTTTGGAAGATATTTGAGATATTTCTGACTGTCTGGAATGTAGATAGAAATCTTGAAAGGTTTTGGCTATGGGGTTTCTAAGCTTTTTCCAGAAAGAATGTACGTAAGATTTTTGGCAATAATTTCTCGTATATTCTTGAGATTTTCTGGAGTAAGGTATTTATAGGCAATTTCTTGAGATCTGTCCGTTGGACACATGTAGAAGCGTGCCTTTCACGTGGCGCGTGATCATACCTAAAGTCTGACATTCCTGAAAATTCGCTGAATCCGATTGGACGGGAGCAGCTAAAACTCTGAAATTTCTGACACTCTGGTCAAAAGGTGGCTTGTCCACAAGTCACAGTAGCTTATCACATTTAATGCTCTTATCAAGCATTTAATGCAATTTGAATTTATTTCCCGTTGGAAATAAATGTCCGTTGAATGATTGCATTTAAGTCCTTCATGACTTCAGGATTTATTTACATCCATCGCTTGAGACAAATTGAGCGCTTGATCCATATATCCTGAAATGGTCTTTTAGCATTTGACAGGCGCTAAGAAGAAAATCTTTATCTCTGGTTGACTTCAGACGCTGGTCTTCAACTTCTTCTCTAATAGACTCACCTAGAATTCTACTAGCGATTCAGTCATTAAGACTTTGTCTAAAATCTATGAAGATAAAAATTACAAGCCTAAACAAAATAGAAATAATAATTTACAAACTTTTAAACGCTTAAACAATGATCTATGAAAAACATAAACTTACATTTTATTTGGGGTCTAACATTGAATCCTATTGATAAGAAGTGTTTTTACGTGTTTTTAATCCCGTAATTCTTATGATTTGGATTCACTTATTGCCTAAATCATGTCACATTTGCATTTAATAGGTGTGTTAAGTGAATACAGATAATAAATGAGAGTACATGAAGAAAAGGGAAGAAAAACGATGTACAAAACAAGTTCAAACATGTTTTTCAACACCTAGGCGGTTTATGCATCTCCTATCACATTCGAGCGATATTTCCGTACATTTCGAGACCGAATTAGACAAAGTTTCCTTATACAAAGTTTTAGATGTATGTCTTAGCTTCAAATGGGAACTTGAAACATCCAAAATGGAGGTCTATAGAGATAATTGTGAAGGAAATACGATTGCTGCGCCGAACAGAGAAGTACATGTGCCAGGATACGCCCCAGCGCCCTCCTAGTCATGCCTAGGCATGGGTAGTCCGAATGTTACTCCTTTTCAGCCTAAATTCCAGCATTATATGATGGGTAGGAATCACTTTTGGCCATAATTCAGCACATGTGTTGAGGGGTTGTCATAAGTGTGTTTCTTGGTAGATTTACTTTATGGGCGCCAAATCAGAAACAACCTCCATGTTGAAACGTAATTTCGGTATACTTAAAACCGAATTGGACAAAGTGTCCTTCTGCAAAGTTGTAGATCTATGTCGTATCTGCATATGGAGACTTGAATAATCCAATTCGGAGATCTTTGGAGAAGGTTATGAGGAAAGTACTAAGACTGCGCTGGAAAGCAAGAAAATGGCAGCATGCATGTGTTTTGTTGAAGTTTTCACATGGTTATGCTTGGTGGAATGCTTAAGGGCCGAAAGTTCAGCATTTTTTAGCTGGTTGGAATCTTAAAAGCCAAACTTTAAGCATCACCTTAGGTGGAATTCTCATTGGGGAACTTTAATGGGAATTCTTAATGCATACTTTAGTGGAATTTTGACTATAAAAGGAGGGGGAACCCATACTATTCATGATTCACTATCAATTTCAGATTCTTGGAGGAGAGGGGGGCAGCCCCTAATCTGATTTCTCCACCATTCATCACCATTCTTCATCACTCTTGGAGGGGAAGACTAGAGGGAGGAAAAGAGCTTGGGGATTGAAGGCTCAACTTCAAGATCCATCATCATTCACCATTTAGGGAGTTTTTAAGAGCTTTTCATTTCATTTATGTCTATGAATATTCCTCTTATGTCTTTTATGCTTTCAATTATGAACTAAATTCATAAGACTAGGGCCATGTAAGGCCAAATTGTGATATATGCTTATAATAGATGATTGTTGAGGTTGTTCTTATATTGTTATATGATGTGAATTTGTGTTTTTGCCTATCTTGCATATACTTGATCACTATATGTTAGAATCTTATGCCTAGGTTAATATTACGGGAGAAAATTGACTTAGGGTGCAAGAAATTCACATCATGACACGTAACTAATGAGGAATTGCCCTAGACATAGGTAAAGATTCCCGGGTGAAGTTGTTCGATTCAAATCGAGTGAACTCTAGTACGTTAATGCATGTTTAGTGGTTAGATTTCTGGATAGGAATATTTGGGAAATCACGATCTAAGCATAGGAGTTTATACGCGAGACATCGGTTATTCTCTACCCTCGGAGTTCTCACCATAACAATATAAGCGTAATCCTTCAACTAGAATCTTTATAAGTATAATTGATCAATTTGAACCTAGCATGTGCCTTAGTCTCCCTTTATACTTTGTGTAAAATCAATTGTGTAATCTTGTTCTTATTGTATGCAATTTTACCTATAATTTAATTTAATTATATTTGTTCTTTTTTTTTGTTAAAATCATAAACTAAAATTCAAGTCTCCGTGGTTCGACAACCCGGACTTTTAGTCCACTTATTACTACACACGACTAGTGCACTTGCTACAATAGCACGTTAGCTTTTAGCATGTCACCTATCTTATCATCATCAAAACATCTAACATGAAATTTCCTAACAAGATCAGTCTCCTCACATCTCCAAGAGCTATCAGAGATAGGAAAGATGATTCCAGCATCTGGTAATTTGATTACTTCTTTCTTCACTACTTCTTAGATTTGAGGATTTGACCTCCTTTGTGGTTGTATGGTGGGCTTTGAGTTCTCTTCCATCAGAATCTTGTGCATGCAAATGGCCGAGCTAATTCCCCTAATGTCAGTAATCTTCCATCCAAAGGCCCGTTTGTGTTCCTTCAATACCTTCAGCAACTTTGCTTCTTGTTGCTCTGTAAGAGAAGAAGTAATTATCAGAGGCAAAGTTTCATTATCACTTAGATAAACATATTTAAGATGCGAAGGTAAAGCTTTTAGATCAAGAATCGGTGGCTCCTCAAGGGATGGGTTGGATTTGCTTGACAGTGGCTTATCCAACATCTCAAATTTCCTCACGATGGCGCATTGTGCACGCCTCTCCAGACTGTGAACAAGTGCCAGTTGTCCCTCATCAGCTGACTCAGCATCCTTCGACTTCATTATGCATGTCTTAAGTGGATCGTCGGAGACATTTTCCTGAAAATGCTCCAAAATCAAAGGATCAAAAGCATCTATTCACAAACACGACTCGTCATCACCGACATGCTTTAAAACCTTGAATACATCAAAAGTAACTCTCTCTTCTCCCACATTTAAAGTCAGCTTACCATTTGCTACATCGATCATAGCTTTACCTGTGGCTAGGAAATGTCTTCCTAGGATGAGAGGAACTTCGACGTCTTCTTCCATTTCTAGGACCACGAAATCCACCGGAGAGTAGAATTTGTCGACCACGATCACATCCTCTATGATTCCCTTCGGGTGTTTGATAGATCGATCTGCAAGTTGAAGACTCATCGAGGTTGGCTTCGGATTTCCCAAGCCCAATTTCCGAAACGAGTATGGCAGAAGGTTTATGCTGGCCCCTGAATCACATAACACTCGATCGAATTTTAGTTGCCCGATGGTACAAGGGATTGTGAGGCTTCCCAGATCCTTGAGTTTCTTTGTCAACTTATTCAATACCACTGCTGAGCATGCTTCAGTCAAGCATACCGTTTCATTCCCTTCCCACTTTTGCTTATTTGAGAGAATATCCTTGAAGAACTTAATGTAGTTGGGTATCTGCAAAATCGCATCGATAAAAGGAATGTTAATTCTAACTTCTCGAAGAATTTCTAAGATCCTAAGAAAGCTCTTATCCATTTCTTTTTTATTCTTTTTATGTGCGAGGGGGAAGGGGAGACGTATTTCAACTGGTTTAGAAGAAGAAGGAGATAAAGTTTCAGAAGAATTTCGTTCTGCCTCTGACGTCCGGACTGGGTTCTGACCACGTTCGGACTGTGAAGGCAGTGTGTGCGAATCCTCAAGATTTTCCAATGTTCGGATGTTGCTCTCTTCATGTTAGGACGTTGGCTATTGGGGGGGTGCATTCGTCACTTCTTTGCCACTACGGAGGGTAACGGCATGGCACTGTTCCTTCGGATTCTTCTCTGTATCGCTCAGCTGTGTCACGGGTGCTCTTCCACCCGCATCAGCCGATAATCATGCAAATTGGTGCTGCATCTCTTTCATTCCCGTCATAATACCCTGTAACATCAATCGAAGCTCCGCGAATGATTCGTCTGATTTTTGCATGTGAGCCTCTAATCATTCTTCGACAGTCGGAGGTCTTGGAACTTGACCATGTGGCTTAAATTTTCCAGGCCTTTGAGTTTGATTGTTGTTAAACGGAGGCCTCGGTGTTTGGTAGATGCCTTGTTGTGCATTTTGTGCCGGATTTGGCCTTTTCGAAAAATTCTCAGGTATGTGGAAGCTCAATCGAGGCTTGTTTGAATTTCCGACATAGTTCACATCACCAATGGCTGGCTCTACCTTTAGATTAACATCTTGTTCTACCTTTTGAGCAATAGAAACCCTTCGGGATTGTGGAGGAAACTCATCGTCATCTTCAGGGTACAATTCATCCTCCCGTGCCATCTGCTCTAGTTTAGCCCACACTATTCTGCTATCTAGACCCAAAAGATCACCACCAGTTCCTGCATTAAGTCTGTGATGAATCCGAGACCGGACTCCATTAAAGAAGTGTAGCACTCGCTCGTCGCTTGAATAGTTGTGATCGGGGCACTTTCGAAGCAGGCTCTTGTATCTTGCCCATGCTGATGCTAACGATTCATCCCATTTTTGCTTAAAACCCTTGATCTCGCTTCTTAACTCGTTAATCCTTGATGGAGGGAAGAACTTATTGAGAAACTCCTCGACTAACTCTTCCCACGTTTCAATGGATTGTGGGGGCAACGACTTGTACCACAAAGTCCCTTTATCCTTAAGAGAAAATGGAATAATCAGAGGCGGATGGCATCAAGATCTCTTGGGTGGAATTGCATGGTAGATAACACATTCTCGAAGTGCTCCAGATGGTCATGAGGCGACTCTTTCGGATCACCATAAAATTGTTCAGCCTAAACCATGCTGAACATGTGAGATGGAATGTGGAAGTTCGACGTGGCAAAATTGGGGAACACAACAGGCCCCGGTGTAGTGTGTACACGAGGGCGTTGGTTACCGCGAACTGATGCAGGTGATGTCGGAGGTGCTGGTTGCATAGCTTGAAACAGGTTTTGAAACCATTCCCTATTCTCTGGGAGATTGATGTCAGGAAGATTTCCAGCCATAGCTCGATTCCTAAAGTTTGCTCGAAATGTTCGTTCGATCTTAGGGTTAATTTCTTCCAAAGCCTGTCCGGAGGTTCGGGTCATTCACCACAAAGACACCCTGTTTAAATAACGAAGCAAATCACAGGAATTCAGAGCTAGAAAATAAAATTAATAATAAAACGATAACAAGCAAATAAACTAAAAATTGCAATAAACTTATAAACTAAAATACAATAAGTCCCCGGCAACGGCGCCAAAAACTTGACACGAAAAATCCTTACGTGTTTGCACAGCAAGTGGACTGGTCGTGTGTAGTAATAAGGTGGATTTATAAGTCCAGGATGTCGAACCCACAGAGACTCGTATTTTAACTTAACAAGTTAAAAGTAATTAAAATTAAATCAAAAGAGGATTATTAATTGACAATGAAAAAGTGAAAACGATACTTGACAAATTGATTAAGATTCTTATGTGAGAAAGCAACTAAGGCACATGCTTCAACTATTATTACCTGTTAATATATATGAGTGATTATTCGAATTATTAGACTACTATTGCTTTGGTGGAAAAAACCTTAATTAATTACTACCCGATCTCTCGGCCGTAATAATCCTATGATTACGTGACGATTCTCTAAATAATTCTATCCGAGAATCAAATCATTAACCATGCATTCACATTTTAGAATTTCCTTGGATTAATCCAGCTAACAGCACCCGGAAATCTATACCTATCTGTAGGAGCAATTCCTCATGTTTTTCGGATGATGTGTTAATTCCTTTGAACCCTAATCTATATTCTCTCGAATCATAAACTAGGCTAATTAGCAAGCATCTGTTGATCAGGCATACGATTGGAATAAAAGCATAAAATTAACACACAAAGCAATAATAGAATTAAGACGAACAATCAATTCATATATATAAACTCATAAAATTGGCATTCACATGGCCTTAGTTAAAGTAAATTAGTTCATACTCATAATTGGAAAAACAACTAAAATCGTAGAATTATTCATAGACAAATAATCTAGAAAATAAAATTCTCCCTATTACGAATTGATGAATTCGTGTAGAATCTTCGTTCTCTTCGTCTTGCTCGTTTCTTGGCTCCAAACTCTCTTCCAAAGCTGAAAATTTCGAACCCTAATGATGTTGGAAGATGATGTATTTATAGATGATGATCTCCAGGTCTCGTAGTTGAATTAGGAATGAAAACTTTCCAAAACTCGTCCAGCCACCTCTCACGTCCGGACTGCATTTTTCCCAATTGAGGAGGAGAATACTTATCCAGTGAGTTCTTGGATTACTTGAAAGATAATGGGATTCTCTCTCAATGGACACCGTCTGGAACGCCACAATTAAATGGTGTGTCTGAGCGGAGAAACCACACATTGATGGACATGGTTCGATCAATGATGTTGTCCATAGATTTCCCTACGTACTTTTGGGGCTATGCCCTAGAGACGGAGGCTTATCTATTGAATAGATTACCATAAAGAAGTGTACCTGAAGTGCCTTATAAGATATGGCACGACAAACCACCCTCATACAAATACCTAAAAGTATGGGGATGTGCTACTCATGTCAAGCATCTAGTGGGAGATAAGTTAGATTCAAGATCTACTTTTTGTAGGTTTGTGGGTTACACTAAGGAGTCCTATGGGTACTACTTCTATCACACCTTGGAACAAAAGGTAATTGTTTCAAGGAACGCTGTGTTCCTGGAGAAGCATTTCTCTAGTGGGAGCATAGATAGAGTGATAGAACTTGAGGAAACTCAAGAGACACAAACACCACTGGCAGTGAATGAGGAGCAAGATGAACCACAAATTGTTAGTGCAAAAATTTCACCTCCAAGGAGATCTGAAAGGATCCCGAGACAGGCTGAGAGGTACTATGGCCTTTTTCTAAAAAGCAAGAAACACAACCTCGTATTGGATGAAGATCCAACATCTTATGACGAGGCAATGTCTGATAAGGATTCGGGGAAATGGTCTGAAGCCATGGAATCTGAAATTGAATCCATGTACTCCAACAAGGTTTGGACCTTGGTAGACCCACCATCTTGCATTAAGGCCATTGGTTGCAAATGGGTATACAAATGCAAGTTAGGATTAGATGGAGAGGTTATGACATTTAAGGCTCGCTTGGTGGCGAAGGGTTATACTCAAAGGCAAGGAATTGACTATGAGGAGACTTTCTCGCCAGTCGTGATGACCAAGTTTATTAGGATTCTATTAGCTATATCTTCCTATCTCGATTATGAGATTTGGCAGATGGATGTGAAAACGGCTTTCCTCAATGGAAACATTGATGAAGAAATTTATATGGAACAGCCGGAGGGCTTCACATCCAGTGGGAGCGAGCACAAGGTGTGCAAGCTGCAAAGATCCATTTATAGCTTGAAGCAAGCTTCCCGAAGCTGGAATTTGAGATTTGATGAAGCTGTAAAGGAATACGACTACAGCAAGAATGGGTTTGAACCATGTGTGCACAAGAAAGTTAGTGGGAGAGCCATAAGCTTCTTGATACTCTACGTTGATGACATTCTTCTCATTGGAAATGATGTAGGAATGTTACAATCAATGAAGGGTTGGTTGTCGACCCAATTTTTGATGAAAGAAGCATCCTACGTTCTTGGTATGAAGATATACCGAGAAAGGGAAATTAGGTTGCTAGGACTCTCCGGATCTAAGTACATAGAACGAATCTTGAATAGATTCAGTATGGGAGATTCCAAAAGAGGATTTCTTCCAGCCGGGCATGGAATCCATCTCACTAAATCGATGTCCCCAAGGACACCCAAAGAAAGAGAGAGAATGTCAAGGATTCCATATGCTTCGGCGATAGGTAGCATTATGTATGCTATGCTATGTGCTAGACCGAATGTGGCTTATGCACTTAGCGTGGCAAGCCGATTCTAGTCGAATCCAGGGTAGGACCACTGGGCTGCCGTGAAAATGATCCTAAAGTACTTCAGACGTACTCAAGATCTTTTTTTGGTATACGGCGGAGGAAAATTGGTACTAGAATGCTACACGGATTCTAGTTTTCAGTCGGACTTAGACAATCTTAAATCGATATCCGGATATGTGTTTATACTTAATGGAGGAACTGTAAGATGGAAGATCTCCATGCAGGAGACGACAGCTGACTCCACCATGAAAGCTGAGTATATTGCTGCTGCTGAAGCGGCTAAGGAAGTTGTTTGGATGAGGAACTTCGTCCATAAGTTAGAGGTAGTTTCCTCCATTGTTAATCTGGTACTATTGTACTGTGATAACAATAGAGCTATAGCTCTATCAAAGAAGCCTAGGTCTCACCAAAGATCCAAACATATTTTTAGACGATATCATCTCATTAGAGAGATAGTGGAAAGAGGAGACGTTCGGGTGGAACAAGTCGACTCGACTAAAAACTTAGTAGACCCCTTCACCAAGGCTCTGAGTCAAAGTGTACTGGAAAAACATCTAGAAATGAAGGGACTAAAGTACAAGGGCAACTAGCTCTAGGGTAAGTGGGAGATTGATAGTGTAAGGTGCCCGGCTAGCCAATTGTTTTAGGCTCAGCCATATTAAATGTAAACACTATGACAGTCTTGTTTTAAATATATTGAATCTTTTATTTATGGTATGCTTCTTTATTGTTATAACTATTGATAGTATAGATAAAGATCCAAAGGATTACATATGGTTAGGAGAGGCGGTCAGGGAAAACATATGGAATGCTCTCAAAGACTGTAATCTTAAATATTGTTCCAAGTCAGAGGTTGTGAGATGTGGGATATCACTAGCCTCATCAAGACTTGTTCATACATGTAACTCTTTCGAGAGGTCGACGCGTTCCATTGTCGATGACTTGTATAGCAATACATATATGAAAATTCATACTGGATTACGGAATTGAATGGCCTCGCTTAAGGACTCTTATTTGGTGCTGTCGAACGTGGAGTCATTGGGTTTTGTAGTGTGAGATTAATCCTTAGGTCTAAGAGGTCATTTGGAAAGGGCACTACCCACTCTGCTTTGATATGCACGTGCACTCCAGGAGAGTCATACGTCGTGTATGTTGGTTTAGTCTGGTAGTGCAGTGGAACAAATGGTAGTGAGAGAGGGATTCATCCCGAGTCACGAGTACCTAGTATTTCCTATGCTGTTGCAAGAATCTAAATGATCGTGAAAAGCCTTTGATCAAAGCGATTGTTTTCTGAGAGGGAATGGTGATCCCGGATGGGAAAATTGGATCATTAGACGTCACAACATAGTCATAGTTTCCAAGGTTATTAGGGTTCGACCGTCGCCATACCCTAGACCATGGATGGGAAATTGATGAGGGATTCAACTCACATGACGATCGCAGCTCGGATAGGTTTTTGCTTTTCATCATTGACATCTAGATAGTCGTGGTGACGTTGTTAGGCATCGAACCATGATCAATAGGTGTCTTGGATTAATTTGGTGAAATTAATTCAAGGACTAGTTAATTATTTAGAGTAATTAATCTAGCCTGAGGGAACTTATTGCTAGCTTGACAATGAGCTTGAAGGGTCACACACATAAATTAGTGTAGTACCTATTGGCTAATTAATTCTTTGTGAATTAATGGTGGAATTAATTGATTAGATTTAATTAATCAAGGAAAAATAATTAATTTAACTAGTTAACTAATGGTCTTATAATTTCCCAATCTGGTGTAGGAAAACCCGTGGGAAGCCAAAAAAATTGGTCCTATAATTTAATATTAGAATATTAAATTGGAAAGGACTAATTAATTAATTAGAGGAAAGAAAATAAAATAATATATATATATATATATATATATATATATACATAGTGCACGTGTGAGACATGTGTATTATGTATGTAGATTTGGTGGAAAGATTTATCTTGATCACCAAGTTTGTTAAATATATATATTAATTATTATCCTATAAATATACTTGGTAGAATCCTAAATTAATTAAAGCAGTTAATTAATGGATATGGAAAGGATTCTAGTTGATATATGTTAGGATATTATTAGATATGGTAATATTTGGTTAGTTGGACAAAGTCCAACTAAATAAGGAAGAGAATAAAAGAAAAAGGAAATACATGTACATATATACATATGTACACGCCTACTCCCTAAATTTTAGGGGAGAAGTAGGCGTGTACCACCTGGGGTTTTAACCCTAGGTGGACTCTATATATACATGCATATTTGACCTCTTTTAAACCTAATGAAAAAAAATGGAAAAAGTGACTTTGTACTAGTTTTGGTTTTTAAAAAGAAAAATAAGTTTTTTGAGAAAAACACTTTTCTATTATTCTCTCCCAATTTTTCTTTCATACAAGTTCTTCAAACTCATGTGTTGAGTGAAAAGATCACTTAAATAATTCCAAACCCTTTTCCTAAAAAGCCAAGATTCGGTATTCTCCTTGCTAGCACTGGTGGAGATAATTGAGGGTACAAGCTTGGGTGTCGATACATTTCAGAGGCGCAACGCTTGGGGAGCTAGGGCAAATCAATTCGAAGACTGTAGCAGGGAGTAGATTAAAAAGACTTTGCTGCTTTAAGGTCTACAAGAGGTAAACACGAGTAAACTTTCTCCTAGGATAGTTTTGAATTCGATGGTACCATGTCGACCTAGCCCTAATTTCGGGGATTCCGCTTTAATTTTGAAATTGTATGTATTCTGTTGTGCCGGTATCCCCGGGGGTTGTAACGATCCCAACAAAATCAACTTGGCGACACAGATGTTCTGTTCACAAAACAAGACAGGATGTAAATTATACCCTTGGAAGTCACTGAAACCAAAATGATGGTTAGAAGTGATATCCAGCGATTGGGCATTCTCAATAATCGCTCTTTTGTCTCGGTGAAAGTTGGCATGATCATCGGTCAAATCCATATGGGCTTCGCTTGGCGTCGGAAGGGCATCACGCTTGCTGGTGGAAGCGTCTTTATTCAAATCAACTTGGACACGCTGAGCAAAATTCTATTGCGGATACAAAACATAGCGTTCTCCCTGACTGATCTGATGATGAATATAACTTTCCATGCCTCTTCTGAAATACGACAAGGCATTTACTGGACCCACTAGAGACTCGTACCTCTGCAGCAAAAATAAGGCGTATCCTCTACGCTAGTACTCGATTGCAAAGTTGAAGAGAAATGGATACTTAATCATCTCCTCAACGGTATGGAAGTGGATGTATCAAAAATCCAGCGTTTTCTAAGTTTTTCGGCCAACTCTTTGTCTTTTTTGGCCTCGAGCAGCTTTTCGAATCTCTCTTTCTCCACTTCAAAGCTGTCGGCCCAAACTCTGGTAAGAAATTATTTGGCTTCATCTTCAACCCAGAAATTGATTGGATTGAGGTGTTCTTGGAACATAGTACCCTTTCCTTTCCATATGCTCAAAGGGTTCTGTGAAAACTTGTTAGCGGCTGAATGGACGATCTTGGGAAGGGCAAAATCACCCATTTTATTCCGCTGTTCTTCCTCGGGGTTCTTCTCCCAATCACCCATAAGAGGATTTCTGAACTGGACATGAGTGTGGCGAAATGGATAGTTGCGTTCAAAGCTACGACCGAGTTCCTGAAAGCGTTTACTTTCAAACTCTGCGAAATCTTTCAAAGGAGTCTCGAGATACTCTAAGGGAGCAATGATCTCCTTTTTGGACTTAAGGCCAATAGTGGCAGGCTTCTCAAAGATTATTGACTTTTGAGCGTCTGAAAGCGCAGGATTGTGGAGAGTTGTCTGAAACTTATGCTCCATATCAATCAACTGCCTAAGCATCTTTACTCTCCAGGCATAGTAAAATTCCAAATCTTCATCATGGCTTCTGGGAAAGAAATTGACCGCTGGAGGAGGAGGATCAGTTGGTGTGGGGATAATCGTGGTCACTTTTGTCGACTGCTCAACATCCAAGGTCGCTTCTCGGGCTAAAGAGATTTTAGTGTCCGGAAGGACTGATTCTACTTCTTTAGCGATTTCCACCACAGTTGATAAATCAACGTCCAACTCTACCTCTACCTCTGGAGGTGGAGGTGGAGGTGCATCAGCGTCCGGTACACTTTGAGCTGACACATGCAAGCATTTGAGAAACAGCGAAAATTTCTACTAAGTAGAGATTTGAGATATAAAATACATAAACACTTACCCTGAGGACTATCTTCAACTATATCAGTCGCTTGATCTTTAGAAACTTTAGTTTCTATAGCCTCAGGCTCTGGAACTTCTTCATCTTCAATAGGTAAATAAATGAGGGAATCAGCACGAATAGGAATATTGAATTCATCTAATTTATTCAGAACATACTGGATGTTATATTCTCTATAGGCTGAAAGAAATTTTATCCTAGTGTTAAAGAAGAAAACAACAAGGAAATGAACATTGTTTAGCACAAGTACTTACCCTGATCGCTAGCCAAATCCTGCGAAAGAGGATTAGCTACAGACTTTTCAACTGTTTCAAAAGGTGGAGTAGGAGTGACACTCGCTGGTTCGTGAAGCACTGGTTCGGTGGGAGCACTTGTTGAGCCTTTAGGGGTGGACCAAGGCGTGCACACTTCCACTTCTTCTGCTTCTTCTTCTTCAGTCTATGGCGATATTGAGGTTGCTGGAGGAGGAGAAGGGGTTTTCTGAGGAGGGGAGGAAGACTTCTTCTTCTTATTTTCCTTCTTTTGTTTCATCGCTGGCTTGGAGGACTCAACGATCTTCAGAGTTATTTTTCTCTTTGGTCTTTTGACCACAACTTCTTCTGGCTCATCTGATGAGGAAGTCACTTTATCCTCCTCATCACCACACACTTTTCCATCAGCAAGGATTTCATCCAGGAGACACGTACACTCCTCTTTAGAAATAGCTGCACGACCTCTTCGCTTTGGGTGTAGCAATACTCCAATCAAAACCATAAAATTTTGTCGCTGGCACTTTGGATCCTTTGGAAGTAACAAATCCACAAAGGCTTAAAATAAAACTAAGCAGAATCCCATAAGGCTTGGGATTCACAGATTTTTGCAATGCTGCCTTAACACGATTAAAAACATACAAATCCCAGTTGACCTTCAGCTTAGTCAACACGGCAATCATCATCCTGTATTGAACGATAGAGACTTTATCAAATGATCCTTTCCGACACTCAATCATCTTGGCACAAATATCAGCTAGAATGACATATTCGCCTTTCATGTCATTCTTTTTGAAATTTGACTTGTATGCAGCTTCAACGTCATCACGACGAACTCGTTCCAAGACCTTGGTAGATGCTCCCATGGCTACTTTTTCAACTTCACACCCATCAGTAGGTAGTTTCAGAAGACCCGCAAGCAATTTTGAAGTCAGCATAAATAGGGTTTCGGCAAATGGAAATGAACAGGAGATTAAGTTGCCATCGTCAGAAATGAAGGCATTCTCAAAGAAAAACTTAACTTCATTGTTAGGAATTTCATGTTAGATGTTTTGATGATGACAATTAGGATTTTATGTTAGACCCCAAAATATGTAAGTTTGATTTTAATAGAAATCATGTATAAGCTTTGAGTGTTAGAATTGTAATAGGCTTTATAGGTTTTGCTTTATTCTCTGCTCTAGATTGTTAGGCTAAGTATTCTTAGACTGAGCGTCTGATAATTTCAGAGTGAGCTTATCAGTAGTCAAGTTTGAAGACTCAAGTGCCTGATGTCTGAATGAAGATAAAGTTTCCAAGCGTTCAAAATGACCATCTATATCAAGCATCACTTATAGGACAAAAGTAACTTAAGGATGAATGAACGTCTATTGATGATGGATTTCACCTGAATTTATTTCTAAGTCCAGGAGGAGTTTAATGATATTCTCAGTGCATTAAGTGTCAACGGACATTTAATTCAAATGCATTAAATGCTAATAAGAGCATTAAATGAGATAAGCTCTTTCGAATGTATGGAGAAGCCACCCTATTGGACTGTCAACTATTCACAGACTGCAACACCAACTTTTGTGCAGCAGATTTTCAGGAAAAAAGACAAAAACTGTTCACTCGCGGAAGTGAGTGACATGCGCCTGTGCATGTGTCAAATGACACTTTTTCCAAGAATGCCTATAAATGGGACCTCAACAACAAGCCAAAATACATGATCAATTCCATACCAAATTGTTGTTGCATTGAAGTCTCTTTCCTTAAATTCTCAGAAAAGCCAGAATCTTCAAGCAAACATTCTCCTTGCTTTTCTTCAATTCCTGAGACAGTCAACCAAATCTCTCAAACATTCTTTTCAGAGAAACCTACATTACTATTGAGATATTCCCAGTTGTTTGAACTTTATCAAAATCAAACAAACCGTTTAGAAAAACCTCATCCAAGCCTCGCTATCTGTGTGAAGTCGAAGTTGGACACTTGCATTATTTCTGAGTGAAAGAAGCAAGAGGATAGAAGTGTCTTGGAGCAGAAATTTGTGTGATCAAGGAGCTCAAGTCATCAACATCCATCTCTCCCTATTTTGAAGAAGTTTCTGTGTGATTCTTTGAGAATCATCTTAGTGGATTGCCTCCGAGTGTTCAAGGAGAAGAAGGGCGTAGTTGGGATTACACCATCCAACGAACCTTACAATTATTGTGTTATTTACTTTAAAATCAAGTTTCTTATCATCATATCATTACATAAATTGATTAAGTAAAACACAATCAATCACTAAGCAACTAAAATCTTTTCTGTGACGCTAAAGCTTTCAAACAAGAAGACTACAAAATCAATTCCGATGTGCTAACACTGATGAAAAAAGTGACCACTTAAACCTATTCGGTTGTAGTATACAAATCTTGAAGTCTAAGTTAACTTTCTAAAATAGTCTTCATTAGATGCTCAAGTCAAGCGCCTATTTTTCAAGTGTCCAACGAATTTCAATACGAATCTTTTTTAAGTCGAAAAAGACTTCAGGGTCTATGCAACCCCCCCCCCTTTAGACCCTTTCGTATGCCACTTGGGACCAACATTCATCCTCATGAATAAGAGAATGAGAGGTGAGAAGGTTTCTAAAAAACCGGATTCGTCAATGAGAGTAAGGATTTCTCTCATTGGAAAGTTTTGGTTGTCAAAAAAGTACTCCCAGTTCAGTAGGAAACCTGCATTAAAGCCCATGGTTTTTCCGACAGCAGAGGAGGAAGACTTTGGTGGCTCCGTTGATGAAAGATGTAAGCATTTGATGAGGAAGAAGAAAGCTTTTTGCCTTTTGAGAATTTTTATAGCAAGAAGATTATGAAAGTGACAAAGTTTTTCTTTAAAAAATTTGAAGGGTTTAAAAAGATGGCAAAAAGTAACTCCTCAATTGCTTTGATAAAAGCCACGTGTAAATGCAGTTAATCGGAAATGAAAATCATTTAATCTGCGCCGTTTAATTATAAAGACGGATGTAATGGAGACGATAAATTAGGTTGACTGCTGTAAATATAAAACTTTGAAGTCCGTAGTTACTTTTCAAAAACGTTTGAGATTTTGAAAATTTTCAGCATGAATTGCACGTGCCTGTTGGTACACTAACACATACCCAGGCAAGTACAAATACTGAACTGCCTATTTGAGATAGTGGTCATTAACCGTTAGTTTGATGTGAAAGGGACTTGTGGGCAGTTGTCAAATCTAATCTTTTGGACTTATCCACCCGCTACCTTTTAGCGATGAAAACAATGCATGTTTTTCAGAGAAAGTTACTTAGCATTAAAGTGAGAATATACTTAACGCTAAAGTTTTATTTTAATAAAGAACATTTATCTCTGTTTTAGAAATAACACTTTTATTTTATTAGCGATCAAATTGTCATGCATAAAGGTAAACGCTAATGATCAATGCATAAAATTTTCAAAATCATTTTTGATCATAGTCGCTTACTAATTGGAATAAGTATAATTTTAAAGTTCCCCCTAAAATCGATAACTTATTTCAATTTGAAAATGCTCTAGACATTATAATAAAGTGGATTCCCCCTAAATCATATGCCTATAAAAGTATAATGCTTCATGATTAGGAGTTTAAATCGATCATACCTAATTCACTTCTCAAAGTGAGAAAACGTTGTTCGTTGAGCACTTTTGTGAAATATCTGCCAATTGTTTGTCAGTTCCAATAAAATGCATGGAGATATCTTTCTTTTGAACATGGTCATGCAAGAAATGGTAGTGAATGTCAATGTGTTTAGTTCTAAAGTGAAGGACTGGGTTTTGGGTCATAGCTAAAGCGCTTTGGTTATCACAGTGGATTGGGGTAGGACCTAAGAGAATTCCATAATCTTTAAGTTGTTTCCCCATCCAAAAGATTTGTGCACAACAGCTTCCAGCGGCTACATACTCGACTTCAGCGGTAGAAGTCGCTATGGATTGTTATTTCTTACTATGCCATGAAACCAATCTATCACCTAGAAATTGACATGTACCACTAGTACTTTTTTTTTTATCTATTTTGCATCCTGCAAAATCTGTGTCTGAATAACTAATTAGTTCAAAAGGGGAGTCCATTGGATACCATAAGCCCACATTATGTGTGCCTTTTATGTATTTAAGGATGCTCGTGGTAGCAATTAGGTGTGACTCTCTTGGATCAGCTTGAAAGCGTGCATACATGCATACCAAAAATATAATATCAGGTCTACTAGCGTTAAGATAACGAAGTGATCCAATGATACCTCTATAGTTAGTGATATCAATCTTCTTCCCACTTTCGTGTTTATTTAACTTAAGCGTTTAGCTCATTGGAATCTTTGAAGATGACACATTTTCCATACCAAATTTTTTAATCATATCTCTTGTAAGAAAGAGGATGAGATAATTCAGTGGATACCTCAGATAGTGAGTCATCAGATGCTTCTTCATCTCTCGCTATGAGACAAATTAGCGCTGAGTCACTAGTTGGCTCATCATCCCTGCTTTCATTTGAAGATTCTAAGTCCTCTTTAGGTGCGGAGAATGGTTCAGATTCTGCTAGCAAACCTTGTTGGCGAAGGTTGCTCCTGAATTGGTTTCTATCCGCATGATCTTGCCTTGTGGGCTTAGATACATTTGGATAAGGGCAATTTACCTGGTAGTGCCCTGGTTTCCTGCAGTTGTAGCAAATGTTAGTTTTCATTTTCTGT
Source organism: Buddleja alternifolia (assembly GCA_019426215.1). NCBI lineage: Eukaryota > Viridiplantae > Streptophyta > Magnoliopsida > Lamiales > Scrophulariaceae > Buddleja > Buddleja alternifolia. The sequence goes on along the minus strand of CM033395.1, from coordinate 17,018,469 downwards.
TTAGTTGTTAACCTTTTGGAAACTACTGGCGCTGAGAGATTCTGAGTTGGAGATAGAGACACTTGATATTGTACTGGCGCTAGAGGCTGAGGAGCAGAATACACTGGTGCTTGATACTGAGGCGCTGGTGCAGGGGGAGGGGTTTGAAATGAGGTTTGTCCAATACGATTTCTCTTTTCATATCTTAGATTTTTTTTAAATTTCTTGACCAATAGAGCCCTTTTCTTTTCGTAGTTTGATTCTGTCACTTCCACCTCACTCACTGTTTTTCCCTTACTTTTGGTAGTGGCAATTAAAGCTCCTGATTCAATCAATGTGTCGCTGACTTCACCAAATTCAAACTCAAATGCCCTTAGCTCCAAAAACACATATTCTGGAGTTATACTATCCAACATTTATGATTATCTCATTACTACAGTCTTTATCAAATATTTGCTTGGAAGACTTCTAAAAATGGTCAACTCTTTATCCAATAACGCTAACTCTGTAATAAGTGAAGTGAATCTCGCATCCGATTGATCTAGCGTCTCATTGGGCTGCATCTTAAAATGCTCAAATCTTTGCGTAGGTATGGAGAGCTTGTTCTCCCTCATCTGTGTAGATCATTCACACACAGAAGTCAATTTATCCCAAATTTCTTTTGAAGTCTTACAAAGTTTAATTTTCTTGAACAATCCTTCATTGTCTATCAACGCTGAGTAAAGAGCGCTTCATCCAACATTATCCAAGTTGGCTCTGTTATGATCTTCAGTCGCTCCAGGGGCTCGAGTTATAACTTTCATGATTTGAATGGGGCCAGCTGTAATTACATCATACATCTCATTATCCCAAAAACATAAATAAGCGAATTTGCTAAGTTTCCATGAGTCATAGTTTGACTCAATAACCTTTGGTATTTTGTTAAAAGTCATGATATGAAAAAAAAAGCGACTAAGTTTAGAAAAATGGATCTAAACAAGAAGTTACCCTCGAAAACACTAAGGTTTCTACTTCAACCTCTCTGATATCACTTAATGGTCCCAAGTGGCATACAAAAGAGTCTAGAAAGAGCGGGGAGGGGGTTGAATTGACCCTGAAGTCTTTTTCGACTTTTAAAAATTGTATCACTTTTGAAGATTTTGAATGCTTGGTAAGCTAAGCGCTAGGTCAGGCGCTTAAGATAAGATAACTTAGACTTAGTGATTTCAACAATTACCAAAGTAGGGTAATGCTTTAATCGCTTAATTAGGGATAGCACAGCGGAAATAATTTTTAAGATTAGTGTTCTCTTTAACCAAATAGTCGCTTAACTATTTTTGAAGCCTTTTTCAAGATATAATGTCATTAATAAAGTAAAGGAATAAAACAGTTAATAACACAAGATATGTAAGGTTCACTGGGTGATGTAATTCCAATTACGTCCTTCTTCTCCTTTACACTCGGAGGAATTCCACTAAATTGATTATTGAAGGATCACACAGAGGCTTCTATAAAATAGAGGAAAAGGAAGATGATCTTGAGCTCCTTGATCACACAGACTTCTGCTCCAAAGAAGATTTTCTTCAACAAGTTTCTCTCACACAGAAATGCTGCCTGTAGATCAACAACTTTCTCACTCAGATGAAAGAGGTTGAGGGTTTTTGTCACGAGTTTGATTGATTTTAGGAAGTTTAAAAAACTTGGGATATCTCAATAAGAGTGTAGGGTTCTTCTATGAAGATGTTTGAGATATCGGTGACTGTCTTTGGAATGTACATGAAAAGCTTGAAAGATTTTGGCAATGGAGTTTATAAGCTTTTCTCTCAAATATTTTCAGCAAAGTTTTTGACCTTTTTTTGTGCATGTACATATATTTTTAGGGTTTGCTGAAGGGTACTATGTTTAGAGATTTTTTGGGATTTGTCCGTTGGACACATGCAGAAGCGTGTCTCTCACGCAGTGCGTAAATAGTCCATTTTTTGACATTCCTGAATTTTTGCTGTTACCGATTGGACTCAAGCAGACTTTGAACTCTGAATTCTGATAGTCTAGTAAAGAAGTGGCTTGTCCACAAGTCATAATGCCTTATCACATTTAATGCACTTATCAGGCATTTAATGCATTTTGAATTTATTTCCCGTTGGAAATAAATGTTCGTTGATGATTGCATTTAAGGCTTTCATGACTTGAGAATTTATTTCAGGTGCATCTGATCCTTGATTGCTTGAGTAATTTGAGCGCTTGATTCATTATTCCTCAAACATTTCTTTAGCGTTTGACAGACACTTAAGACAAATCTTCATCGTCACTTAACTTCAGATGCTGATCTTCAACTTCATCTCTGACAGACTCACCTAGAATTCTATCAGCGACTTCGACTTGGTATCTAATACTTAGTCTAGAATCTATAAAGATGAAAATTACAAGCCTAACAAAATAACTATACTTTCGAACGCTTATACAAATGTTCTATGAAAGCATAAACTTATATTCTTTTGGGGTCTAACATAAAATCCTATTCTTGTTATCATCAAAATATCTAACATGAAATTTCCTAACACCAATTAAATACTTTAATTAAATCATGCCATCCATTTTGTCAGTCAATTCACATCTAATGTGATTTTACCAAAATACCGTTAGCATGGAAACATTCCTTTTCTTCTCATAGGGCGACTCTCTAGGGTCAATTTGGCAATGGGAGGATTCCAAAGGATAAGGTTGTCACCTAGCCAACACCGTGGAACCAAATCGTAACCCAATTGAATATGGGATGAACATGTTATCAAGAACCTTAATTACGACTACCATATGTGTATAAACTCTTCACCGACATGACCCAATCAATTAAGAGCCATGGTATGTCAAACTCATATAACTTGATGATGTGCTCAGTAATCATAACAATGTGAAATTACCAAACTACCTTTAGTGACCATCGCTAGTTTAGTTTATTTGCTTTGGCCAAAGACTTTGTAGTTTCTATTGCTTATGATCGTATAGGTCACATACTCGTATATTGTCGAGATAGTGAATCCCCTATTTGAAGTTATCTTGCAATGTCAAATGCACCATGTGGATCGTACTTCGAGGTCGACCCCACCTATAAGGTCATACGGGTCTAACTACTCTAATAACATATCCAATACTACAAGCACATCATAAATAACTCCTCAGGTCTAAAGCTCACACATACTATCGCAATCTTAATCCCAATCATTGACTGTCAAAGAGTAAATACCCAAGTAATTGGATTAATGCGAGTCGACTTCAAATGTGTTAATTTCATTAATCATATTCATGACACCAGCTCCCACTATCTAATCAGTGTACGACTGACACTTCCTTGTCAAAAAAGGTGTTATACGAGTTGGATTTTAATGCCCAATTAAAATTCTTTAACTCGCAAACGCCCGATTTAAGAGATTAAGTACTTGACTCTTCTAGTGACTCCTCTTTTCCATAAGAGGTGGAAAGTCTATCTTCAAATCTCATGAACTTATTTGTTCAACACATTTAAATGCTATTAGATTTATATGAACAAAATCAAAACGTTTATTGTACAAATAGAAGCGATAAACTGTTTGTACAAATAACTTATCAAAGCCGCGCTAAATCTGATTCCTCACAGGCATTGAGGGCATACACCTAACAATCTCCGACTTGCACTCAACGCCAATCGCTATGGTATTTGATGCCCATCTTCTCAAAATGTTTATCTAGCACGGCCTGTGATAAGGTTATTTTTTGCACGGTGATATCGCCTCTGTTAGGAATTCATGTTAGATATTTTGATGATGACAAATAGGAATCTTGTTAGACCCCAAAGTTATGTACGCTTAAATTTCATAGATACATTGTATAAGCATTTGAACATTAGAAATGTATAGGCTTTATTTTACCTTTTACTTTTGACATTCTTAGATCAAGAAGTCAGTTAGATTAAAGCGTTTGATACTTTCTGAGTGTGCTTATCAAGACTGCGAAATCTGAAGACTCCAAGCGTCCAAGAAATCAATAGTGAATGAAGTTTGAAGAAGTTCACTCTAAGCGCCTAACATGTTCTGAGTGAGGTGTCAAGTAACTAAGACTGAAGTCTCAAGCGTCTATACTTCTAAATAAAGTCTGAAGACTTTTTCCAAGCGTCTAAACATTAAATAGTCCTCCAGATTATTTGGAACTTTCAATTCATGAATGAAGCGTCTATCAAATGACAAACATTCTCCTGAAGCATCAGATCGGAAGGAGTTTAATGCAAATATTCTCAGTGCATTAAATGCTAACGGGCATTTAATTCAAATTGCATTAAATGCTGATAAGAGCATTAAATGTGATAAGCACTTTCAGACGTACGGAGAAGCCACCCTATTGGACTGTCAACACTTCAAAGACTGCAACACCAACTTTTGTGCAGCAGATTTTCAGGAAAAAGGACAAAAGTTGTTCACTCGCGAAAGTGAGAGACACGCGCCCTTGCATGTGTCAAACGGACACTTTTTCCAAGAATGCCTATAAATAGAACTTCAACAACAAGCCAAACAGAGAGAACAATTATCAAGCCAAATTGTTGTTGCATTGAAGTCTCATTCCTTAAACTCTCAGAAAAGCCAGAATACTCAAGAACATATTTTCTCTGCTTTTCATCAAATCCTGAGACAGTCAACCCAATATCTCAAACATTCTTTTTGAAGAAACTACTCTACTACTGAGATATTCCAGTTGTTTGAACTTCATCAAAATCAAACAAACCTTTTTAGAAAAACCCCTATCCAAGCCTCGCGATCTATGTGAAGTCGAAGTTAGATACTTGCATTATTTCTGGGTGAAAGAAGCAAGGGGATTGAAGTGATCTGGAGCAGAAATCTGTGTGATCAAGGAGCTCAAGTCATCGACATCCATCTCTCCCTAATTTGTAGAAGATTCTGTGTGATTCTTTGAGAATCATTTTAGTGGATTGCCTCCGAGTGCAAAGGAGAAGAAGGACGTAGTTGGGATTACACCGTCCAACGAACCTTACAAATATTATGTCATTTACTTTTCAGTCAATTCTTTCATCTATCATATCATTGCATAAATTGATTAAGTAAAACACAATCAAAAGCTAAGCAACTAAGAAACCTCGTGTGACGCTAAAATTTTCAAAGAGAAGACTCCAAAAATCATTCCGCTGTGCTAACACTGATTAAAAGAACTGAACGCTTAACCTACTTGGTCAAAGTATTCAATTCTTGAAGTCTGAGTTAACTTTAAAAATTAGTCTTCATCAGACGCTTCGCCAAAGCGCCAATATTTTAAGTGAACGCTTAAGTCAAGCGTTAGACACTTCAAGCGTCTATCTTTTCAAGTGTCCAAATATCTTTTAATATGAAATCTTTTGAAGTCGAAAAAGACCCCCCCCCTTCTAGACCCTTTCGTATGCCACTTGGGACCAACAAGTGGTATCAGAGCGGTTAAAATTGAAATTTTAAAATTTCCAAGCATAATTGCTTGTTTAGATCCTTTTCTTTCAAAATCTAGTTGCATTTAAAATTTTCGATATGGCATTTGCTAAAGTTCCCAAACTGACTGAATCAAATTTTGACAAATGGAAAGTCAAAGCATTTACATATCTCTGTTCATGTGATGATGACATGTGATATTATTTCAGATGGGCCAATCAAAATATACAAAGTTATCACAAGAGCGCCTGGAGCCACGGAAGAAACTCCCGATGGTTACGTTGAGAAACCAAAACAAGAATGGACTCCAGATGAGCGTCGAAGAGCTAATTTGGACAATGTTGGTCGTAACGCTCTATATACGGCTATTGGTGATAATGACAACTTATTTAACAAGATCAAATCTTGCAAAACTACTAAAGAAATATGGGATAAGTTGGCTACGATTTGTGGTGGTTCAGCTTAAATCAAAGAAAACAAACTTTCCATTGCCAAGGAAAAGTTTAACGGATTTAAGATGCTACCCAATGAAACGTTAGAGCAATTGGATATAAGATTTACAGCTCTAGTTACATAACTTACATCATTGAGAATGGACTTACAGAACCGAGAAATGGTGGTTAAAATCTTTAGAAGCTTACCAAGTAAATTCTTGATGAAGACAACCGCTATGAGAGAATCAAATATGCTGGATCTCCTAACTCCAGAAGACGCCTTTTCAGAGCTAAAAGCATTTGAGTTCGAGTTGAACTCTGTTAGTGATATTGTGAGTAATCCAGTGATTGAATCTGGAGCGCTCATTGCATCAATCAAAGGTAAATCGGGTAATAAAGGAAAGAATTCAGATATCAATGAGGAAGAAGAGTTGGCTTTGCTGAATAGATTCAAGAAGTTCTTGAGATATGAAAAGAAAGGAAAAGGTTTCAATAATCAAGGACAAAGTTCATATCAAGCGTCTTCTCCTGTGCAACAACAGTTTCAAGCGCCTCAGTATTCTGTTCCTTCACCCCAAGCGCCTGTTCAATACCAAACATCTACTCAAAGTCTCCCAGCTCCAGTGGTCTCAAAACCACACATTGCAAGGTTAACAAAAAAACAAAAGATGAAAACTAATCTTTGTTATAATTGCAGAAAACCAGGGCACTACCAGATAAATTGCCCTTATCCAAACGTATCCAAGCCCTCAAGGCAGGATTACTTGGATAGAAACCAATTCAGGAGCAACCTTCGTCAACAAGGTTTGCTAGCGGAATCAGAACCAGCATCCGCACCTGAAGATTTAGAATCATCAGAAGAAAGTAGTCATGATGATGAGCCATTAGACGACTCAGCGCTCATATGTCTCATGGCCAGAGATGATGAAGCGTCTCCTGAGGTAATCAATGAATTATCAATTCCTCTTTCTTATAATGAATTACTTGACAAAGTCAAAGAATACTACAATGAATGTCAAGAAGCTGCCAAAATATATCAAAATGATCTCGCTATTATCTCATCACTCACAAGAGATAAAGTGACGCTCAGAGCAGAGTTGCGAGTTTAGCAACAGTGCATTGAGAAGAATCAATCGCTTGAGAGTGAAATTATTCAATTGAAAGGTTTATTTCTTCCCACAACATTTCTATTCCTACATCTGTAGAAGATCCTGCTCTTATAGAGGATAGCTCTCGTATTTCAGCTATAGTTCAAGCCGCTACTGAAGCATCAATGGATGTCCTCCTGGATGTTGATATGACAGAAGTTGTTGCTATTGCTAAAGATATTGCCGCAGAAGTTGCTGCAATTGAAGCTGAGGAACCTGCTCCCACAGAGGTTCAGACTCCTATCCCTGTTCAGGCTATAACAGAGGCACGCTCAGAAGGTCAGAGTGTTGCTGAAGACGTTCCAGCGCCTAGCCACTTCTTCAAACTCGACCCCCTGAAGACGATTGATCATTCAATCAACTATATGCCTCCAGTTCCTAAAGAAGAATTCATTCCAGCTGGCTATAATGAAGAATGTTACATTGTTGCTGAAGCTGATCTAGCCAAGATAATTGATAGAGATCGAGCTCTTGTGGAAATGATGTTTAGTACCGAAGTCACAAGCGTCGAATTTGCGTACTACTTGGCACTCGCCAATGGAGATACTCTACCTCCTACCCCAGCATCTATACAGATATTTGAAAAATGGGGTATTGATAGAATTCCACAAGGGGATGTGGACTTAGCTTACTTCATGGATATGGGACGCAGCAAGCCTTCAGGTTTTGCTCCAAGAAACTACAAGATTAGAGCCTATGAGCGTCTACCTGTGGAGCTTTTAAATCCTGAAGAGGAAATCTTAAACAAATAGGGTTATTCCCACTTTCGTTCAGTTGTGCATAGTGCTGCTAATCAGAGTCTTCCCAACCCACTCAGATTGTGGAAAAATAAAAGTCCCTATATCGGTGAGCGTCCTGCCTCTCTAAACGCTCTCATTCAAGAAGAGGCTGATTACCTCTTACAAAGCGTCCTGAATGCAAACTATCAACCTGATAAGCATCGCTTTGAAGCCATCCGAGATATTCATCATGAAGGCTTTCGTGCCATTCTGCATGCAGGCACAACCTTCTGCATGAATGAGGTTACCTGGTGCGAAACCTACGTTGGCCAGCGTTACAAGTTTGAAGACCTGGTCAAGGAACCTCACTTGTTCACCATCGGCATGCTAGATAAAAGAAGACAGTTTGCGCGATATTGCTTACAGCGCCGAGAAGCAAGAGTTGGGCCACTTGCTCTCTTACCATCTTTTTGTCAACCAATAGAACGCTTTTTGCGTGAAGCGTTGGCTAGAATCGCAAATTTGCCAATCAATTACTGTGGCCAAGCATCAACAAGCGGAACAAAGCCTACTTCAGATTTAACGCTTACATCTGGCCAGCAGGAAGACAACATCAGACATATGTTGAAAATGCTCCCTCCGTTACAGGATTTCGACAACGTCTTCACTGCAAACCGGAGAAAGCTAAATGGATCCATTATAAGACCTCTTTTTGGATATCCATTGCTCTTCTCTTTCCGACAGGAACTGATAGAACACTATACCTATGTTCTCTCTTTACTCAAAAGAAATTCGGACATCTCGCGTGCAGCCTTGCCTTACGTTGAAGAATACATGGCAATGTACGTATCCGAGTCTGAGCGTCCGTTAGAGTTTCCAAAAGATAGAGTGCTACGCTTTTCATTCACTCAACGTGACGATGCTCTATTCTTTATTAAGGCTCCTCGTTGCAAGATCTTTGTTAACCACATGCTCCAGATCTCAGGACCAAGTTGGGTCATAGCAATGGACACTCCAATCCGCACTCTAAGTGATTTCTCGACGATTCCTATTTCTCGAGTAAATGAGTTAATCAACAGTTCATCAACGGAGTTTGCTGATTCAGATTTTGGAAGGCTCACCTTCAGATTCTGTGACTTTAGTCATCTAACTACTGTCTCCTCTTTACCTTCCACATCTGATACAGAAGTTGCCTTAGCACCCATAGTGGAACCAGTTCAAGCATCTCAACCAGAGGCTGTGCCTGGCGCTTCAACTTCACCTGTTCCAACGGTTGCTAAGATAGCAATTCATCAGTCTGTCTTCAATCCAGATTTTCAACAACCATCTATAGAGTCACTAAAGCACACTTCAAGATTTAAACAACCAGCTGCCTCTCCGAATGTGCTTCAAACATTTGTGCCTCTCCTCACTGAAGCGTTGGAAGAGATGAACGCTCAAGCGTCCAATCATGCAGAATCTCTTCACTGGATCAAGGAAGACTTAGCTAAGATCGAGAAGGAGAATATGAGCGCTCAAGTTGCTCACAAGCGCGGAGCTGCTGATGCTACCGTAGATACTGCTCTCTCTCGTATGCAGATGATGATAGATGGACTTGCAGCTAATTAAATTGCTATGAAAGAATCTCTTGAAGAAAAATTTGATGCATTGGCTGCATCCATGGTCCAACTGGCTGCTCAAATTGCCATTCTTACTGAAGCTACAGCAAAGGCTGATGATGGCAATAAGGGGGAAAAGAGGAAAGCTCATGCAAGTTCAAGAACTCAATCAAGTTCTAAGCGTCAAAAAGTGAAGCTTCCAGAGCCGAAAAATCCACAAGATTTTGTCTTCTTGCCACCTCCTCCTCATCTTCCAGAATCTAATTATCCTTCATGGGTTGCCGCCACAGGAATTCCTAGTAGAAGAACTGGTTTTCCTCCCATTGCTTTCAGAGCAGATACACCTGTGCCATCTCAAGCGCTACTTGAACAATTCAATATACCGATGGAGCGAGCACCACTTCCAGAGCCTACTACTCCTCAAGACTTGGCTGTGGAAATGGAATTCTCAGATTTATCTCAAGCGTTCAGAGCAGTGCTTAGGCATATGGGTATTGATCCATCCGAATGGGATCAACGGCATACAGTGTATGAAACAAGGAGAAAAAGGGAAAATCGTTTCGTAATTGACAGAGATCATCAGATAATGATCACCCTTCAAGATCTCATCGAAGAATCCATTAGAACAAAAATGATCAGACGACGAAATCTTACCAGAAGAAAGTAGATCATGATAGCTCTTTGTAATTTAACCATCTCTTCTGTTTCTACATAGTTTGTAAAATGTATGAATTCTTCGAATATATATAAAGTACATTTTTCAGCTGAAACATCTCGTTGAAGCTTAACTAACTCTAACTTACTAACATAACGCTTATTAACTTTGGCTGTCGTAACTCTTTAACTATAAAAGAGTAAGTATTGCCATCATCAAAAAGGGGGAAATTGTTAGGAATTTCATGTTAGATGTTTTGATGATAACAAATAGGAATCTTGTTAAACCCCAAAGTTATGCACGCTTAAATTTCATAGATACATTGTATAAGCATTTGAACATTAGAAATGTATAGGCTTTATTTTACCTTTTACTTTTGACATTCTTAGATCAAGAAGTCAGTTAGATTAAAGCGTTTGATACTTTCTGAGTATGCTTATCAAGACTGCGAAATCTGAAGGCTCCAAGCGTCCAAGAAATCAATAGTGAATGAAGTTTAAAGAAGTTCACTCTAAGCGCCTAACATGTTCTGAGTGAGGTGTCAAGTAACTAAGACTGAAGTCTCAAGCGTCTATACTTCTAAATAAAGTCTGAAGACTTTTTTCAAGCGTCTAAACATTAAATAGTCCTCCGATTATTTGGAACTTTCAATTCATGAATGAAGCGTCTATCAAATAACAAACATTCTCCTGAAGCATCAGATCGAAAGGAGTTTAATGCAAATATTCTCAGTGCATTAAATGCCAACGGGCATTTAATTCAAATTGCATTAAATGCTGATAAGAGCATTAAATGTGATAAGAACTTTCAGACGTACGGAGAAGCGACCCTATTGGACTGTCCACACTTCAAAGACTGCAGCACCAACTTTTGTGCAGCAGATTTTCAGGAAAAAGGACAAAAGTTGTTCACTCGCGAAAGTGAGAGACACGCGTCCTTGCATGTGTCAAACGAACACTTTTTCCAAGAATGCCTATAAATAGAACTTCAACAACAAGCCAAACAGAGAGAACAATTATCAAGCCAAATTGCTGTTGCATTGAAGTCTCATTCCTTAAACTCTCAGAAAAGCCAGAATACTCAAGAGCATATTTTCTCTGCTTTTCATCAAATCCTGAGACAGTCAACCCAATATCTCAAACATTCTTTTTGAAGAAACTACTCTACTACTGAGATATTCCAGTTGTTTGAACTTTATCAAAATCAAACAAACCCTTTTAGAAAAACCCCTATCCAAGCCTCGCGATCTGTGTGAAGTCGAAGTTGGATACTTGCATTATTTCTGGGTGAAAGAAGCAAGGGGATTGAAGTGATTTGGAGCAGAAATCTGTGTGATCAAGGAGCTCAAGTCATCGACATCCATCTCTCCCTAATTTGTAGAAGATTCTGTGTGATTCTTTGAGAATCATTTTAGTGGATTGCCTCCGAGTGCAAAGGAGAAGAAGGACGTAGTTGGGATTACACCGCCCAACGAACCTTACAAATATTATATGTCATTTACTTTTCAGTCAATTCTTTCATCTATCATATCATTGCATAAATTGATTAAGTAAAACACAATCAAAAGCTAAGCAACTAAGAAACCTCGTGTGACGCTAAAATTTTCAAAGAGAAGACTCCAAAAATCATTCCGCTGTGCTAACACTGATTAAAAGAACTGAACGCTTAACCTACTTGGTCAAAGTATTCAATTCTTGAAGTCTGAGTTAACTTTAAAAATTAGTCTTCATCAGACGCTTCGCCAAAGCGCCAATATTTTAAGTGAACGCTTAAGTCAAGCGTTAGACACTTCAAGCGTCTATCTTTTCAAGCGTCCAAAAATCTTTTAATACGAAATCTTTTGAAGTCGAAAAAGACTTCAGGGTCTATTCAACCCCCCCCCCCCCCCCCTTCTACACCCTTTCGTATGCCACTTGGGACCAACAGCCTCTTCCAACAATTTTTCATATTATATGATATTTCCTCACCATGTGTTTAGATTTGTTGTGAGACCTTGGTTCTTTAGCTTTCTCAATTGCTCTGTTGTTGTCACACAGTAGTGGCAACGACATTTCCATGCTAGGAACCGCTTGAAGTTCAGCTATGAACTTTCTCATCCAAACAACTTCTTGTGCTGCCTCAGAGGCTGCCACATATGATGCCTCCGTTGTGGAATCAACAGTTGTGCTTTGCTTAGAACTTTTCCAAGACACTGCTCCATCATTGAGCGTAAATATTTACCCAGAGGTGGACTTGAGGTCATCCGGATCAGATTGAAAATCTGCATTGGTGTAACCATCCTCCTTCAATTCTCCATTTCCATATATCAATAACATATCTTTAGTTTTTCTTAAGTACTTTAAGATAAACTTCACTATTGTCCAGTGTGACTCCCCCGGGTTCGCTTGAAACCTACTGACCATGCTCACAACATGTGCCAGATCTGGTTTCATGCACAACATCGCGTACATGAGACTTTCTACTGCCGATGCATAGGGTGTATTCCTCATTTCCATTCTATCCTTGTCCATTTTAGGACTCATAGATTTGGAATGATGAATACCATGTCTCTTGGGCAAAAGTCCTTCCTTCGAGTTATGCATTTCATATCATTTAAGTACTTTCTCTAGGTAGAGCGCTTGGGAGAGACCTATCATTTTATTAGCACTATCTCTACATAGGCGAATTCCCAGAATGTAAGTTGCTTTTCCCAAGTCTTTCATAGAGAACGTGCTTGAGAGCCATGTCTTGACTGATGTCAATAAGCCTATGTCATTCCCTATAAGTAGTATGTCATCTACGTATAGAACCAGAAATGTCAACTTGCTCCCACTAACCATTTGTAGACACATGGTTCGTCTTCATTCTTGATGAAGCCATATTTCTTTGCTTCTTCAACGAACTTTAGATTCCAACTCCGAGAGGCTTGCTTCATTCCATAGATGGACCTATTAAGTTTGCAAACTTTAAGAGAATATGCTTCGGATATGAAGCCTCTAGCTGTTGCATATAAGTGTCCTCCTCAAGGCATCCATTTAAAAATGCGGTCTTCACATCCATTTGCCAGATTTAATAATTTAAGTTTGCAGCTATGGCTAGTAGAATTCTAATAGATTTGATCATGGCTACTGGCAAAAAGGTTTCTCATAGTCAATGCCCTCCTTTTGATTATACCCTTTTGCCACCAGCCTGGCCTTATAGGTATCCACCTTGCATCTAGACTAATCTTTCTCTTATAGATCCATTTACATCCAATTGGTCTTACTCCATTTGGTAGATCAGTAAGAGTCCAGACTTGGTTCGAATACATAGAATCAATCTCTACTTTCATAGCCTCAAACCACTTTGAGGAATCTATATATGTCGCTGTTTCATCATAGTCAGAGGGATCATCTCCATGGTGCTCTTCTGCAACAGCATACAAATAATGTTGTGTATTGTGCAGATAGCTATATCTCTCAAGCGGCTGAGATACTCAGCTAGATTGTTGTTGCAACGGTTGTGTCATATTGGGTTCTGATTCTTAAACTAATGTCTCCAAAGGGATGTTATCTTGTTCTTCCAGAACAATCTTTCTACCTGCACCACCTTCTCGAATGAATTCTTCTTCAAGAAAGTGGGCTTGTAAGGCCACGATGATCCGATGATCATTTTGCAGGTAAAAGAGGTATCCCATTGAATCTATGGGAAAACCAATAAAATGTCCTTTCAAGGATTTATCCTCTAGTTTCTCTACCTTGGTCTTCTTTACATATGCTGGGCAACCGCATATCTTTGTGTACTTGTGACTAAGCTTCCTACCGCTCCATAATTCATATGGTGTAGTTGGAACAGATTTCGAGGGACATTTGTTCAGAATGTGCTCAACTGTAAGCAAAGCATGTCCCCTCAAGGAAATGTGTAAATCAGTGTAGCTAAGCATGGAGCGTATCATGTCCAACAGAGTACGATTCCTTCTTTCTGCTACCCCATTAAGTTATTGAGTTGCTGGAGGAGTAAGTTGTAATACTATGCCTTGTTCTTTTAAGAACTCATCAAACTCGGCACTCATGTATTCGCCGGCTCGATCAGATCTGAGTGTCTTAATACTGTGCCCAGTTTGTTTTTCAGTTAATGCTTTGAATTCCTTGAACCATTCAAGTGCTTCTGACTTATACTTCATCAGATAAACTAGACCATACTTAGAGTGGTCATCTGTGAAGGTTATAAAGTACTGAAAACCTCCAAAGGCCGCATCCTTGAGGGGCCCACAAACGTCAGTGTGAATTAATCCTAAAACTTTATTTGAGAATGGTGACCTAGTCATATTGCCTTTAAGACATGATTTACAAGTAGGATATGGGTCAGACCCAAGTGGGCCAATAAGCCCACGTTTTTCCAACTCATGAATCTTAAATTCACCGGCATGTCCTAGTCTAAGGTGCTATATGATTTTTTGGTTTACTCTGCTCATGCTATGTTTTCTAGTCATAGTATTAACCATACATTGATTTCGGACATTCAAATAGTATAAATCATTAATTAAAGATGCAGAGCCAACACACTTATTTTCAAAATAAATATCACAAGAATTATGTTTAAAAGAAAACAAATATCCTTTCTTGACCAATACAGGAATAGAAACAATATTCTTGGGCCCATTGAGAAAAACTAGGCAACCATCTAAAATTATTTGATGTCCAAAAAATAATGTAACAGAAGTAATTCCAATGTGTGACGCAGCCAGGCTGTGTCCGCTTCCAACATTGATCATCACTTTCTTCTCATCCAACTTTCTACTTGCCTTCAGATCCTGGTTCAAAACACATACATGAGCACAAGCTCAGGAATCTAGAGTGCAAGAAGTAGAAAATATCACCATAGAACAATTTGTTTCAAAAACATAAAGTTCTATACCTGCTTTATTTTCTGTTTTCAGCTTCGGACAGTCCAGCTTCCAATGCCCTGCTTCTTTGCAGTGGAGGCATATGTCTGTCTTCTTAGGGCCCCTGCCCTTGGACCTCTTTTTTTGGTTTGCCTTACCTTTGGACTTCCTAGAAGATTTTGCCACTCCCAGTTGCTTCTTGCCTCTTTTCTTCTTTCGAATTTTTAAAGTCTCAGTAGAAATGACCAAAGCAGTCTCTTTCGTCTTGGGGTCTATTTGTGATTGAGCATTTGAGAGTTTGTTCAAAGACTCGACAATGGACACTCAATGTCATTCATATTGAAACTCACTATGAATTGCGAATAAGACTTGGGTAGTGACTGCAGGATGAGATCAGTCTGAAGCTAAAAGTCCATAGAGAAGTCGAGGGCGTCTAATCTCTCAAATAAGAGATCATCTTCAAAGCATGATCCCCAACTTTCTCTCCTTCCTTCATTCTCTCCCCAAAGAGTTGACTAGAGATTGCATACGAGCAGTCCTGATGTGCTCTCCGTAGAGTTCTTTCAGATACACTATGATTTCAGCAGTTGTTCCCATCTTTTCATGACATCGCTACAGTTCATTAGTCATCGATCCCAGCATGTACCCCTTGAAATGAGTTTTAGCCTTTACCTAATCTTCATGGGCAAGCCTATCTTCAAAAGATCCGGGGTCTAGGATTTCAGGCATCTCTTCATTGAGCACATGTCCCAAAGATTCAAGGCTGAGGAAAATCCTCAGATTTCATATCTAATCAACGAAATTCGGTCCAGTGAGGACACTTTTCTCAAGTAATATGGTCAAAAGGTTAGTCATTGTGTAGGAAATAAACTGCAGAAAATACCAAAATTTATGACTAGATGAGTTATTATGTACTTTCGAGTAAAATCAAGGATTTCAATCTTTACTTGACTCCCACTATTTTTCTCGAAACATTGCATTCCCACTGCAATATTCAGAAACCTCGTTGTATTGGTTTCATATTGAGTGATTGAGTTCCTCAACGATCTGATCAAGTTGCAACCTTCAACGATATATGGCCTGTTAGATCATTGAGGTGATGTCATACACCAATCAGTCCAACCGATGATTCAATCTCCTTTAGCTCATGGATCACTTAAATGCAAACGTTTTTTATATATAGGTGGTGATCCATTTGATTCATTTATCCCATTAACTTCTTTGAGTCTAACAATTTAATCCTGCCTTGCAATCTTAAACGATATATGGGGCGAAATTCGCTTCGACATGAAGGCATCAAATGCACTAGAGAAGATAGAGTACCACGTCTTGATTCTTGACCCCCTTATTGTGGGAAGATGCCATGCACTAGAAATGAACCCATCTTCTAAAGTTTAATGGAGAGCTAGGACATCCAATGCGCCTTTACTTACTCAGTATTTTCTAATGGGAGAATTATAACATTTGATAATGTTAATAATGTTGGTTTCACTTTGCACATTAATTTTTTTATCACGCAAATTTAAAGGAAATGCATAAGAATAAGCCTAGAAATTCTAACAACACACACACGTATGGACTATCTAGATCATCTCGAACCAATGAGTGATTGGGAAGAGGTTCTATCTATTACAAGGGTTTCTGCCTATACAAGATCTAATTTTCATACTTCACCAAGACTTCATGTGCCACCATGATCCGCCATTTGGGCCTGTCTCTAAAACAATTACATAGAAAAAACATATACAAAAATACTACGGATTGAAGATACAATCTGGAGGGCTCAAACTCCGGCCCAATACAACCCAGGTAAGACAGAAAAGATAAACCCTAAGTTCATACATAGTGTCACCATCACATAAATAAGGAACATATAAACAATTCAAACACATATGAGAATTAATCATTAAATCTAATTTAATGTATCTAATTTAATATATGATCAAATCTAATTTAATCTTTGATCAAATCCAATTCAATCTTTGATTAAATCCAATTTAATCTTTTGATTAAATTCAATTTAATAAATCTAATTTAATGCATACCAATTAATTTAAAACTTATGAAGAATTTAAGTCCAATTTAAAATTTTCAATAGATCCAGTTTTTTTTTTTTGAGAAAATAGCAGATACCCCCCAAACTATTAGGTGATGTGCACTTTGCCCCCCAAACTATTAAAAATTGCAGTCAACACCCTAAACTATCATATATGTGCACTTTGCCCCCTCGGTCAGCTTCGGGCAAATTCGGTCAAAAATAAAAAATCTTGGAAAAAAAATTGACTAAATTTCTGAAAAAATTCATTAAAAAATAGAAAAGTAATAAGAAAACATTAGAAATTTGAAAAAATTTAATTTTTTTTTAAGAAAGTCAAGAATATTTGAATTTTAAAAAAAATCAAAAAATGCAAGAAAATTAAGAACTAAGCACATTACCCCCTCACCTATGTGGTTTGTAGCACTTTGCCCCCTGTGTGCTGTCCGAAGCGGACCGAGGGGCCAAAGTGCACATATGTGATAGTTTAGGGTGTTGACTGCAACTTTTAATAGTTTGGGGGGCAAAGTGCGCATCACCTCATAGTTTGGGGGGGTATCTGCTATTTTCTTTTTCTTTTTCTGTCTTTAGATTAGTAGATTGTATTTAGATATAGTTTATGTAATCATGAAGACGAAGGTCAATTGAAGACTTGTATGCAGTGGTGATCCATTGTAATAGTTTAGACTATTTTTATTTCCAAGAGTCCAGCCACTTTACCGCTTAGGTTAGGGCTCAAGGTGGTTCATCCTAATTTATCTCTTTGTGAATGGTTTATTTTTCTGTCTATATATATGTGATGTGTTTGGAATGCATGCATAGGACAGAAAATTAAATAAGATAAATTTAATCTGGTGAGACCAATATTTTATGCAATGGCCTCCAGAGAAAATATTAGGCTTATATGGAATTGAAATTGGATTTCTCTTCCATGTCTTCCATCATAAGTGGCAACATGTGAAACGCCATTGAGGCTAGGTGAATCACTAATATAATTGGGGATTAACTTAGTCGAGATAGGCTGTGATTGTCACTAAGCATAGAGGTGCTTTGTGGGATCTAATCACTTATTGCACACTAATATAATTGGGGCCATGAATTGAGAGGATTGACCAAAGAAGAGGTAGCATATTGGACACCCATATAATTAGGCCACATATGAAAGACGAGGTAAAACGATCTTGAGAACTATCCAATAAGGCGGAAGGCCGGGCGAGGTTACTATCTAAATGGATCAATCACTCATATAATAGGGGTGACTTGATTAATTTATTCTTGTCAAAGTTGGGCTTGTATTACACGGCGTCATAGTAACAAATCTTTGCCCAAGCTTCCTCAATCTGGCTTGTAGAGATAGATTCCAAAGCCTCACCCTGATTTGGCAACTTGATGTTCTTGGCTATAGACTCTACAGATATAATAAACGTCCGAACGAAACTTTTCTTCGAAAAGGAGAAAGAGCAAGATGTAGAGTTCTTGTCTTCTAATAGCTTTGCAGTTCTCCAAAACCCAGCAACTTCATCAACAAAGTAGTAAGAATATCTGGTGAGAAAGGTCTGCAACCCAACTTTGGCAACAAATTCCAGCATATCCCTCATCGGAATATCAGTCTGACCGTTTAAATATTTCCAGTCCACCACGAGGCCCTCAGTGACAGATTTCTTAGGTTCCATTTGATTGTTTGAAAGAGTAGAGATTCAAGGAATTTTTGCTTTGAGAGAGAGAGAGAGAGGTTTTTGCAAAGAGTTTGTAAAAAGTGAAAGTAATTTTTCTACAAATTTTGTTTTTAAATGAAATAGTTGAAAATTACGGTTTCTCTCGTCAATATGATTTTGCCACATGTAAAATTGATGAATCTCAGCTTTTTTTAGCTTTAACTGAGGATGTGAAACCCGAAAAATAAGTAAAGTTACATTTGGTAACTCCCATGTATAAAAATTTCACGTCCAAACTAATTTTTGAAAAACATTTGCCATTTTCAGAGTATAACGCACGCGCTCATAGTACACTGGCACGTACACAAACACGTACTGACTCTGAACTGTCATTTTGAAAAGTTTTTGATTACCCGTCAGTTTGATGTGATGGAAGCGCGTGAATAGAGATCAAAATAAATCTTTGAGTCGATCCATCACATCACTAAATATTTTAAAATAATGCATGATTTTATAAATACCTTTACTTAGTGTTGAAGGGAATAAATTCAACGCTTAATAAATTGATCTGATAAACTTTTTGTTGACGCTTGAGTTAAAGTTTTTTAGTTTTGAGCGTCCAACTTATCATGCACAAATAATGAGCGTTGATGATCTATGCAAATAGAAAATGTTTTTGATCATTGACGCTTACTGGGCTTGTACAAGTACAATTTTAAGGTTCTCCCTAAATTTGATAACTCGTAACAACTTTTCAAAAACATTTTAGACATAAATAAAGTAGATTCCCCCTAAATTATATGCCTAAGAAAAGTATGATGCAAAATGGTTAAGCATTCAAATCAATCATACCTAGTTCACTTCTTAAAGTGAGAAAGCGTTGTTCATTGAGCGCTTTGGTGAAGATATCTGCCAATTGGTTTTCTGAACTAATAAATTGCATGGAGATATCTTTGTTTTGAACATGATCATGCAAGAAATGGTATCTAATGTCAATATGTTTGGTTCTGGAATGAAGAGCAGGGTTTTGAGTCATGGCTAGGGCGCTCTGGTTATGACAATGAATGGGGGGTTGGACCTGGGATTATACCATAATCTCTAAGTTGTTGCCTCATCCATAAAATTTGTGCACAATAACTTCTTGCAGCTACATACTCGGCTTTAGCTGTGGAAGTAGCTATCGATTGTTGTTTCTTACTGTGCCATGAAACTAACCTATCCCCTTAGAAATCGGCGTGTATCACTAGTACTCTTTCGATCTATTTGCATCCAGCAAAATCAGCATCTGAGTAACCAATTAGTTCAAAAGGAGAGTCCCTTGGATACCACAAGCCCATATGTTGTATGCCTTTTAGGTATTTAAGGATTCTCTTGGTAGCAATTAAGTGTGACTCTTTAGGATTGACTTGAAAGCGTGCACACATGCCTACCAAAAATATAATATCGGGTCTACTAGCAGTAAGATAAAGTAGTGATCCAATGATACCTCTATAATTAGTGATATCAACCTTCTTCCCACTTTCATCTTTATCTAACTTAAGCATTTGGCTCACTGGAATTTTCGAAGATGACGCATTTTCCATACTAAATTTCTTAATTATATCTCGTGTATATTTATCATGGTTAATAAATATGCCATTAGGGAGTTGTTTAACTTGTAATCCTAAGAAGAAAGTTAATTCACCCATCATGCTCATTTCAAATTATTTTTGCATCATTTTTGAAAATTTGTCATACAGATGCTTATTAGTAGATCCGAAAATAATATTATCAACATAAATTTGGACAAAGAGAATATCTTCATCGTTGGTAATTTTGAATAACGTTGTATCAGCGCTGCCTTTTGAAAAGCCTTTACCAATAAGAAAAATAGAGAGAGTGTCATACCATGCTCGAGGTGCTTGCTTAAGGCCATAGAGCCCCTTATCTAGCTTATAAACCATACTCTTGCCATGGTTGTTAATGAATCCTGGAGGTTGCTCCACATAAACTTCTTCTTAGAGTTTTCCATTCAGGAAAGCACTCTTCACGTCCATTTGATACACTGTGAATTTTTTGAACGCTGCATATGCTAGAAACATGCGAATTGCTTCAAGACGGGCGATAGGAGTGTATATCTCATCAAAATCAATATCCTCTTCTTGGCAATATCCTTGAGCGACAAGTCTGCTTTTGTTCCTTATAACAATACCATTCTCATCCATCTTGTTTTTACAAACCCATCTAGCCCGAATAACTCCTTGGTGAGTTGACCTTGGTACTAGCGTCCAAATCTTATTACGCTCAAATTGATTCAGCTATTCTTGCATGACTACAATCCAACTAGGATCACATAGAGCTTTATCCACTTTCTTAGGTTCTATTTGAGATAAGAAACTCGCGAACATGGCCTCATTGAACGTAGCGGCTCTAGTCCTCACAGGAGCTCCAACATGTCCAATAATTTGCTCTGGTGGATGATCACGTAACCATAGTCTATCTGGCTAGAACGGGTTTAGAGGTCGTTGCGGCGCTTGATCTTGCATTACATTCCTGTTAACCTCTTGCACAGGCGCTTTAAGTTCACAAGTTCTATTTTGCTCTTGATGATCATTCTCTTCATGATCATCAGGAGATCTTACAGTATCATCCTTAACCTTACGAGTAACCGTAGGAGGGGACACAAAGATCTCATCATCGTCATCACTTTCATCATCAATGATCAATTTTGATGCTTGATGACACAAATCTTCAACTCCTACATCATTATCGTTAACCTTACTCAGCTCTTGGTTAGCATCATCAAAAACAACATGAATAGGTTCCTCAACCTTCGATTTGATCTTATTGAGGATGCGGAAATGCCTTCCATTTTTGGCATAGCCTAGAGATTCCCTCATCCACTTTAGTATCAAATGTCTTTAGGCTTTGGGATCCATTATTATGCATAAATCATTTTGCACCAAAGACGTGAAAATATGAAACATTCGGCTTACGTCTCTTCCATAGTTCATATGGTGTTGCACCATGTTGTTTGTTGATCATGCAATGATTCTGAGTATAACACGTTGTAGGGTTGGTTCTATCCCCCGAGTGGCTCGTGGCAGCGAAAATTAAAATTTAAACGTACAACCACCCGAAACAGGAATAATGGTGTGCTCAATTATGTTATAAAAAGGAAGAATTTTTACCTTTTGATTAAATTCTCGCAGCAACGATCCGAATCTTTTCAACCCTGTGGTGCAAGTCCACGTGATTTCTAGGAGAAAATCTCCCGTTAATCGTATCCCCGGTGTTAGTGCTCCAAATGTCGCACCTCTAAGATGTATCCGGTGTTAGTGTATCCACACTTCGTTATTGGTGCTAGCTAATGAAATAGATTTAAGTCTAAAACCTAGGCTTCATTATATGAAGGGATGGAATATGTGAATCGTTGAGTTCAACACATGAACAAAATGATGTCGTATTGGAACAAAGTAGGGGGCGATTTTGCTCAAGGATGACAAGAAAAAACTCTCTTCTTTTTCCAGCTCGCGTTCGAATTTTAGACTCATAGGAGGTTTAGGATTTTAGTCTTGCATTCACATATATATAGAATAGGAGTCATAGAATCCTAATCCAACTACAAAACTTGGAGAAGAAGAAAACCCCTTTTCTTCTTCACCAAGAATTCGAACCCCTCTCATCTTTGTGCTCAAAAATCGGTCATCATTCTTTAATTGAAATCCAAGAATTAATTCTTGACTCCATATTTAATTATGGGCTAAACCCATCAATTAAATATTCCCATATAGTTAAAACCCGTTTAATTATATATATATATTACTTATTCTAATTGACTTATTTATTTAACTTGGGCCAAACCCAACCAAATAAAATATTTGGACTTTACTAAGTCCATTAATTTAATTAATTCAACAAGATTAATTAAAATAGTCGAATTAATTGAATCGCCTCAATTAATTCATATTCCTTATTAGGAAAGGACTAGACTTTCATAATTTCCTCAATTTTCTCAAATTGATTAATCATATCATTTAAGCAGTGACTCTCACGAGTTAAGTGTGTGACCCCTTAGGCTCGTCTACTATCTAGTAGTAAGTACATTTTCCCAAAGTGCTAGTGTGCTTTCCTAAAATAGAAAGTATTAGATTAAATCATTCCTTTGATTTAATCAAGCCTTGAATTAGTCACCATATTAATTCTTGGCACTTACAAATCGTGGTTACTGTCTAGCAACGGGCCACGAAGACATAATCATAATCGTAATCATAATCATCATAGTATTGATAATATGACCTTGATCTTTGTGGATATTGATGCTGGTATTTCCTTGGCGCTGGCTTAGGGTGCCCTTGGGCGCTTGACGATTAACATTTGATTCACACTTGCAAGGTTTCTCCTTAGCCTTTTGACCATTTGGATAAACCTTCTTTCGTGAATCATTAACTTTCGTGTTTCCCTTGCCTAAGTCAGCTTTGGTTTTCTCATTTGGCCTCGTACCATTGTCTTTCAGTTCAATAGTTGTTTAACTCTTTGAACTTTTCTCAACAAAGAACACACCCTTTCCTTTGTTGTTTTCCATAACATTGGATTTGTTTAGTTGCTTACCGAATTTATTGCATCCTAAACCGGTCTTTTCACCAAATAATCTTGTTACCTCAGTCACGTTGTCTAGATTTCTTGACGCTTTAGACAATTATGAGACTAGTTGCTCGGATTTAGCAAGTCTAGCAATTAGCTCAACTTCTCTCTTGGCTACCATATCAAGATCAACTTTCAACTAAGTGATTTTAGTCTCAAGTGATTGGTTCTTCTCAATGTATTGTTGCTGAACTTGCAACTCTGCTTGAGCGTCACGTTTTCACCTTTGAGCACTGATATCTCATCAGAGTGATTTTGATATAGTCTAGCGGCATCTTGACAATCTTGATAATATTCTTTTACTTTGTCAAGCAATTCTTCACAAGAGAGAGGATAAGCTAATTCAGTATTTACCTCAGATAGTGAGTCTGAAGTCGCTTTATCATCTCTGGCCATGAGATAGATTAGTGCTGAGTCATCCACAGGCACATCATCATCACTACTCTCTTCTGAAGACTCTAAATCTTCAGGTGCGGACGCTGGTTCTGATTCCGCTAGCAAACCTTGTTGACGAATTTTGCTCCTGAATTGGTTTCTATCCAAGTAATCCGGCCTTGTGGGCTTGGATACTTTTGGATAACGGCAATTTACCTTGTAGTGCCCTGGCTTCCTGCAATTATATCAAAGATTAGTTTTCATCTTTTTTTCATTTGTTAACCTTGCAGTTTGTGATTTTGAGACCACTGGCGCTGAGAGATTTTGTGGAGAAGATGCTTGGTACTATATCAGCGCTGAGGGAAAAGGGACGGAATATTGAGGCGCTTGATAGGAATTCTATCCTTGATGCTTTGGATCTTTTCCTTTCTTTTCATATTTTAGAAACTTTTTGAACCTATTTAGCAACACTAACTCCTCTTCATCACTAATTTCTGACACCTTTCCCTTATTACCCGATTTACCCTTAACTGGTACTATTAGCTCTTCAGATTACTAGGGAGACTTCTAAAAATCTTAACCACCATTTCCCAATTTTCCAAATCCATGCCTAAAGATGTCAACTCTATAACAAGAGCAGTAAATCTTAGATCCAATTATTCTAGCGTCTCACTAGGCAACATCTTGAAACCATTAAACCTTTCCTTAGCAAGCAAAATCTTGTTTTCTTTGATCTGAGCTGACCCACCACAGATTATAGCCAACTTGTCCCATATTTCCTTAGTCGTAGACCACCTTGACCTTATTGAACAAATTATCATTATCACAGATGGCTATATATAGAGCGTTCCAACCAACATTATCCAAATTCGCTCTCCGAAGCTCATCTGTAGACCACTCATGCTTCGGCTTTTCGACAAAACCATCAAGGGTCTCTTCTGTGGCTCCAGGCGATCTAGTGATAACCTTTAAAATTTGAATTGGCCCATCTAAAATGATATCACACATTTAATCATCACAAGAACAAAGATAAGTAAATGCTTTGACCTTCCATGAGTCATAATTTGACTCGGTCAACTTAGGTACTTTAGCGAATGCAATAATAGAAATTTAAAGCAACTAAATTTTAAATAGGATCTAAACAAGTAGTTATGCTTAGAAATTTAAAAATTTAAACTTCAACCGCTCTGATACCACTTGTTGGTCCCAAGTGGCATACGAAAGGGTTGAGAAGGGGGGGGGTTGGATAGACCCTGAAGTCTTTTTCGACTTCAAAAATTTCGTATTCAAAATGTTGCGAACAATTGAAAATGTACGTGCTTGGCTGAGTGTCTACTTGAAGATTGTTTTGATAAAGTTAACTGAGACTCAAGATTTGAATACTATAAATAATAAGGTTTAAGCGTTCAGTTCTTTAATCAGGGTTAGCACATCAGAATGATTTTAAGTCTTCTCTTTTGAAAGGTTTTAGCGTCACAATGTTTTTCTTAGTTGCTTTCAGCTTTTAAACAATTTTATCAAAGTGTTTACTTAACCGATTATGCAATGATATGATAATAAGTGAATTGATAGTAAGTAAAGAACACGATGTTTGTAAGGTTTGTTAGGTCGTGTAATCCCAACTACGTCCTTCTTTTTCTTTATCACTCAGAGGCAATCCTCTAAAATGATTCTCGAATAATCACACCGAAACTTCTACAAAATAGGGAAGAGATGGATTTGAATGGCTTGAGCTCCTTGGTCACACAGATTTTTGCTCCAAGACACTTTGATCCTCTTCCTTGTTTCACCCATAAATAATGCAAGTGTTCAACTTCAACTTCACTCAGATCGCAAGGCTGGACAAGGGTTTTGTCTAAGTATTTGTTTGATTTTTAGAAGTTCCAACAACTTGGAATATCTCAATAATAGTGTTGGGTTCTTCTGAAAAAGATGTTTGAGATATCTCAAGAGAATGTTTGATTTAAATATTCGAGCTTTTCCGAAAGTTTAAGGGTTGAGACTTCAATGCAACGAGTTTTGGCTTGTAAACTTATTGTTGTATTTTGGTTTGTTGCTGAAGTCCTATTTATAGACTTTATCGGGTAAAGTGTCCGTTGGACATATGGTCAATCGCGTGTCTTTCACTCTCGTACGTGAACAACTTTTGTCCCTTTTTCCTGAAATTCTGCAGCAAAAAGTTGGTGCTGCAGACTTGTAAAGTTGATAGTCCAATAGAAGGCTTCTTCGTATGTCCTGGAGTGCTTATCACTTTTAATGCTCTTATCAACATTTAATGGATTTGAAATTAATGCCCCTTGGACATTAATGCTCTGAGAATATTTGCATTAAACTCTTTCTGGACTTTGAAATAAATTAAGGTGAAATCTTGTCTTAATAGACGCTAATCCAACACTGAATGATCCTTAGCTGAATCTTTACATCAATGCTTGAAGTAGATTGACGCTTAGACACTTGCTAGAAATCTTCATCTTCATTTCGACTTCAGAAGCTTGAATCTTCAGACCTAACTACTGATAAACTCACTCAGAATAATATCAGACGCTTAGTCTAAGACTACTTAGCCTAACAGTGTAGAATAAAAACAAATAAAGTGGTGGTCCCAAGTGGCATACGAAAGGGTCTAGAAGGGGGAGGGTTGAATAGACCCTTAAGTCTTTTTTTACTTCAAAAATTCGTACCACTTTTAAAGATTAGAATGCTTAGAAAGCTGAGAGCTTGGGTCAGATGCTTCAGTAAAGATAACTTAGACTTAGAGATTTCAGCAATTTACCAAAGTAGGGTAACGCTTAGATCGCTTAATTAGGGTTAGCACAGTGGAAATGATTTTAAAGCTTTAGCGTTCGTTTTTGGTTAAATAGTTGCTTAGCAGATTGATTTGTCTTTTTCAGAATAGATAAAATAATATGAAACAAGACAATAATAAAAGTAAATGACACAAGATATATAAGGTTCACTAGGTGATGTAATCTCAGCTATGTCCTTCTTCTCCTTTTTGACTTGGAGGGAATTTACTAAGATGATTATGAAAGAATCACACAGAATCTTCTACAAGATAGTAAATAGATGAAAATGATCTCGGTCTCCTTGATCACACAGATGTCAGCACCAATGAAGATCTTCTTCTACAAGCTTCTCTCACTCAGAAATACTGCCTGTTTCAACAACTTTCTCACTCAGATGAAAGGTTGAAGGTTTTATCACAAGGGTTTGTTTGCTTTTGGAAAGATCAAACAACTTGGAATATCTCAGTAAGAGTTTAGGTTTCTTCCTTGGAAGATGTTTGAGATATTTTTGACTTTATGGAATGTATGTAAAAAGCTTGAAAGATTTTGGCTATGCAGTTTCTAAGCTTTTTCCTCAGCAAATTTTTCTTGTGCATGTACGTATATATCTCTCTGTATATGTTTTTAGGGTTTGCTGGAAGTAAGGTATTTATAGGCAATTCTTGGGATCTGTCCGTTGGACACATGTGAGAGCGTGTTTTTCACGCGGCGCATGATTATACCTTTACTCTGACATTCCTGAATTCCTGCTGGTTCCGATTGGACGGGAGTAGCTATAAACTCTGAAGTTCTGACAGTCTAGTCAAAAGGTGGCTTGTCTACAAGTCATATTGACTTATCACATTTAATGCTCTTATCAGGCATTTAATGCATTTGAAATTATTTTCCGTTGGCAATAAATGTCCGTTGAATGATTGCATTTAAGTTCTTCCTGACTTGAGAATTTATTTCAGGTGAATCTGATACTAATCGCTAGAGTGCTTTGAGCGCTTGATCCATGAATCCTGAAATAGTCCTTTAGCGTTGGACAGACGCTAAGGATAAATTTTCATCTTCTTCTGACTTCAGACGCTGATCTTCAACTCCATCTCTAACAGGCTCACTTAGAATTCTATTAGCGATTCGGTATCTAATACTGAGTCTAAAATCTATAAAGATAAAAATTACAAGCCTAACAAAATTACATTCTTTCAAACGCTTATACAATTGATCTATGAAACATAAACCTACATTATATTTTGGCGTCTAACATAAAATCTTATCTTGTCATCATCAAAACATCTAACATGAAATTTCCTAACTAAAGCCTTATACAAATCTAACGCTCAAAGCCTATACATGGTTTCTAATAAAATCAAACTTACATATTTTGGGGTCTAACAAAAATCCTAATTGTCATCATCAAAACATCTAACAAGAAATTTTCTAAAACGCTGTGCTAACCTACCCCGGGGATCACCCAGCACAATAACACAAGGGTAGTTTAGTAATTCCATCTTACTATGATTTATTGAGCACATAATCGAGTCATGTGAGTTTGACATAAACCATGATTCTCACTCGATCAGGATGTTATAGTGAAGGGCTTATACTTATAGGGTGTCTGTGACCTAAAGGTTCGTATATGATCTATTAGATTTGATCTCAATTGGGTTTCGATGTAAGTCTACAAGACTGGATAGGTGAAACACACATCTTTGATTTCCTCCCAATGCCAATTGAGACGAACTTAAAGAGTCGCGCTTTAAATGAATTAAGCAAAGAAAATTATTTCGATGTCAAATACATAAATTAGGTAATTTCTCATTTGATGAACAAATTAATTTATTTGATTAAATGGATTAATGAAAATAAATTTTTTGGTCCCAAGTGGCATACGAAAAGGGTCTAGAAGGGGGGGGGGTTGAATAGACCCTAAAGTCTTTTTCGACATAAACAAGATTCGTATTAAAATTCGTTGGACGCTTGAAAAATAGGCGCTTGACTTTGAGCGTCTAATGAAGACTGTTTTTAGAAAGTTAACTTAGACTTCAAGATTTGAATACTACAACCAAATAGGTTTAAGCGTTCACTTCTTTGATCAGTGTTAGCACATCGGAATTGATTTTAGCTGCTAGTTTGAAAAGTTTAGCATCACAAAAAATATCTTAGTTGCTTAGCATTTAATTGTGTTTTACTTAATCAATTTATGTAATAATATGATGATAAGAAAACTGATTGTAAAGTAAATAACAAAATAATTGTAAGGTTCGTTGGGTAGTGTAATCTCAACTACGTCCTTCTTCTCCTTGATCACTTAGAGGCAATCCATTAAAATGATTCTCAAAGAATCACACAGAATCTTCTACAATTTAGGGAGAGATGGATGTCAATGACTTGAGCTCCTTGATCACACAGATTTTCTGCTCCAAATCACTTCTATCCTCTTGCTTCTTTCACTCAGAAATAATGCAAGTATCCAACTTCGACTTCACACAGATCGCGAGGCTTGGATGAGGTTTTTCTAAACGGTTTGTTTGATTTAGATGAAGTTCAAACAACTAGAAATATCTCAATATTAATGTAGTTTTCTCTAAAAAGAAGGTTTGAGATATTGGTTGACTGTCTCAGGAATTGAAGAAAAGCAAGTAGAATGTTTGCTTGAATATTCTGGCTTTTCTGAGAGTGTAAGGAATGAGACTTCAATGCAACAGCAATTTGGCTTAGAGTTGATCGTTGCTCTGGCTTGTTGTTATTTATAGGCATTCTTGGAAAAAGTGTTTGTTTGACACATGCACAGGCGCGTGTCTCTCACTTCCGCGAGTGAACAACTTTTGTCCTTTTTCCTGAAAATCTGCTTCACAAAAGTTGGTGTTGCAGTCTATGAATAGTTGACAGTCTAATAGGGTGGCTTCTCCATACATCCGAAAGAGCTTATCACATTTAATGCTCTTATCAGCATTTAATGCATTTGAATTAAATGTCCGTTGACACTTAATGCACTGAGAATATTTCATTGAACTCCTTCTGAACTTAGAAATAAATTCAGGTGAAATCAGTCATGAATAGACGCTCATTCATCCTTGAGTTACTTCTATCCTACAAGTGACACTTGATATAGCTGGTCATTTTGCACGCTTGGAAACTTTATCTTCATTCAGACTTTAGGCACTTGAGTCTTCAAATTAAGCTACTGATAAGCTCACTCAGAAATCATCAGACGCTCAGTCTAAGAATACTTAGCCTAACACTCTAGAATAAAAATAAAACAAAGCCTATTACAATTCTAACGCTTCAAAGCTTATACATGATTTCTATTAAAATCAAACTTACATATTTTGGGGTCTAACACGTAATCCTCATTGTCATCATCAAAGCATCTAACATGAAATTCCTAACAATTTCCCCCTTTTTGATGATGGCAATACTTACTCTTTTATAGTTTAAGAGCTAGACAGCCAAAATAAAAGTTGGCTTTGGTTAGTAAAAGTTAGTTGATGTTCGTTACGCTTCAACGAGATGTATCAGCTGAAAAATGCATTTTATATAGATCAATGATTACAAGCATTTTTACAACTAAACAAAAAATTACATAAGAGACAAGAATATAGATAATGCAAATCAAAAGGCCTTAACGACTTGGTCTAACTATTTATCGCTTGGGCATTTCAGCTTGGATATCTTCAGTTAGGCTGTCTTCCAAAGTCATCATCGCTTCATGATCTTTGTTGATTATGAGCTTATTCTCTTCTTTTTGTCTCTTCTCGAAAGTAGTAAAGTGTTTGTCCCATTCAGTAGGGTCAATTCCCATATACCTTAGGCAAATTCTGAAAGCTCGGTTGAAGTCACCCATCTGCCTCTCTTCAGTTAAAATTCTTGGATTTGTAGGTTCTGGAATAGATGTTCTTTGAAGAGGATGTCAAATTGTTCAAGCCGTGCCCGAGAAGATATTGGTAGATTTGGATATAGTGCCATTGGAGGTTCTCTTAGCGTTCTACTAGGAGCTCCAGTAGAATCACTTATCCCATAAGCAGTTATCCAAGATGGGAGACTTAGCGTAGAAGGAGAAGATACTAGCTGATGCTTCGGTGGCGGAGGATCTTGAGCTCTTGAACCGGACGCTCTTCTCTTCTCTCCTTTTCTTTTCTCTTCCCCATTATTGCCATCATCAGCCTTAAAATGTTCTGTAAGAAGGCTAACCTGAGAGGCAATTTGAGACATTAAAGCTGTGAGATCATCCAGACGCTTGTCGAAATGTTCTTGCATTGCGAGTAGCTTAGCGCTGGTAGCATCATTCAGTGTAGTCTCTAAGTTTTCTAGGCGCTTCTCGAAATGTTCTTTCATGGCAAGTTGGTTGGCCCGAGTAGCATCGTTCATCTCTTGAAATTCTCGACGACATTCACCAACAGTGGCCTGAGACTCAATCTTCTCCAGATCCATCTTAATCCGGTGGAGGGATTCTTCATTTTGGGTAGCGTGATTGCTCACCTCTTCTAAGACAGATTTCAGCAAAGGTCCAAAAGCTTGACTCACATCCGATTGAACCGCTTAAGGAGCCGGTCGCTTGAATTAGATGTATGCTTGAGTGAATCAAGGGGAACTTGATATGTAGGATCAAAGATTGTACCACGTACGTCAAGTTGAAGATCCTCAGCCATATCAGAAATAGTTGGTTCAGAAGCGTTAGGGATATCTTCTGGTGGAGACGCTTGAACATGTTCTTCAGCAGATGCTGGAATATTTGCAACTTTTGAAATGGATGCTGGTGTAGACTCTTCAATTAGCTTTACAGGCGCTTCCTCAAGCGCTGACTCCTTTTGGCGGAAGTCATCGAATTGGAAGTTCTAGTTAGCAAGATTTGCATAGGAATCCAGAAGTTCAGACAGTCTGGAGCAAGAGATGCAGGTCCCTTGAATAAAAGTGCGAAGAGGACGGTCTCTGGCTCGGACATACATTGGACCCATGATGTCTAATACGTGGTTCGGGAAGATCCTTGACTGCGGCTTTGGAATGAGAAATAATGTATCTAGGTAGTAATGCAAGGAAAATCCGATAATTCGATCTGTAGGAAGACATTCTGACTTGTGAGCTTTTGGCACATACATACGGTAATAGTTTTCCAAATACGGATACACCGCTCGAGCTATGCCTTGATTGTGTTCAAGTAGGGAGAGAACATAGGCATAATGCTCGCTTACTTCCTGTCTGTAGAAGTAGAAGTGGATAACCTTGGAAGTTTCGAATCCTCGAGCCATTTCGCTTCCTTAGATTTTCAGTGAAGATCTTATCGAAATGAGGAATGGGAGCCATGAACTTCATCATCAATCTAAAGTTGTCATCGTAGTGGCTTAGTGATAAGTTCAAACAAGATGGTGATGAACTACCACTGGTGGACGCTTGAGCGTTGAACTGGAGAGGAGTGACGGAAAGCCCTTGTAGTGCTTGGTGTAGAAATCGTTCTATTTGTTAACGAACTTGAGGTAACTTGTCAATGGGTCCAACTCTCTCCTGACGCTTCTCAAGGCAATACTTAGCAAACTGACGCTTCTTGTCATGCATGCCTATGCCAAAAAGATGGGGAGCTCGAACTAACTCTGGAAAAGTGTATCTATGGCCCACATACGCTTCAGCCCAATTTACCTCGGCCATACAGTAATCTATCCCAGTGTTAACCATAGCTCGAACGCCTTCAAGGTAGATATCTCTAATAGACTGAAAGCGATATCTATTAGTCTGATAGTTGGCATTCCAGAGGCTGTCAAAGTATGCATCAACATCGGTCTGGATCACATCTGTGAGAGATGTTAGGCGCTCACCGGCATGAAGTCCTTTATTCTTCCACAGTAGAAGTGGATTGACAGAATTCACATTTTTAGGACTATTTTTTATAAGAGGAAAGTGTGTGTAGTCTTCTTTGTTCAAGACTGCCTCTAACGGATTGAGAAAGGTAGGGCAAAAAGGATCATACACACGGATGTTGTAGTCTCTGAGAGCAAAACCAGTTGACTTGATGTACCCATAATCTAAGTAGTAAGCCAGATCTATGTCGCACTTAGGAGTCCTGCCTCCTTGTCAGTCTTGTTGAAGAATAAGAGAAGACGGTATCTGACCAGGGGTTTTACCGAGTTGAACTGCCAGATAATATTTCCTCTCGATTTCGGTCTGCTCAGTGTTGAACACTATATCCTTAATCTGATTGTCAATGTCAATCAGCGCGACTACCTCATTTTTAGCATTAATGTACCTTTCTTCATTGTATCCTGCTGGAATGAAGTCTTCTTCGAGCACTGGAGGCATATAATTGATTGAGTGATCAATCGTCTTTAGTGGGTCCAGCTTGAAGAAGTGCCTTGGCTTTGTAACGTCCTTAGCAATGCTCTGACCTTCTGAGCGTGCCTCTGTTATAGCCAAAATAATAGTTGACGCTTGAACCTCTATGGGAGCAGGTTCCTCTACTTCGATTGCAGCAGCTCCTACGGCAACGTCTTTGGCAATAGCCACAATATTTTTCATCTCAACATCTAGGTGGATGTCTGTTAATGCTTCAGCAGCAGCTGGAACTAAAGCTGTAACATAAGAACTATCCTCTATAAGAGCAGGATCTTCTGCAGATGTAGGACAGGAAATGTTGTGGGAAGAAATAAACTTACCTTGAGAGCTTGTCTCAACAGCAACTTCTTGAGCACTTGGCTCAACCGCAACATCTTAAGCGCTTGGCTCAACCCTCTCAGGCTCTTCAGGAACAGAAGCAGCTTGACGCTTGCTTGTCCTAAAACGCTTGAAAATCTTCTTCACGTTGACTCCTTCAAAAAGTTTAAGCGTTTGAGCGGGAGGAGCGGCAAGTGGTTCCTCAAAGTTGATTTTTTTAATAATACCTTCCAACTTCCTTCGCTTGATCAGAGGGATTTTGTCCTCTGCATCCTCATCAGTTTCCTCATCATTCTTTTGAGGAGAAGGAATGACTTGTGCCTTGGGCTTTCTGGGAGCCCTCTTCTTAGTAGCAGCAGGATGCTTCACGACTTCTTCTGGAATTGGACGCTCAGCTTCTTCGTCTGACACTTCGCGTACTTCCAGACACTCAGTCAGTGGTCTAGCGGCACCACCAACCTTGGGAGGATTGAAGAGATTGTTCAGAATCCTTCTTCCCAGCAGCTTAGTCTTATTCAGAGGTTGACCAGACAATATACACACTCTGATCGATACAGCAAGTCACTCAAAATAAGCCCATAAGGTTTATTTAGGGCGCTTAAACACTCCCGAAACCTTCCGAATACATACTCGCTCCAGTTGATCTTGAGATTGAGGAGTATCGCTGTCATCATCTGAAATTGCACTGGGTTCACCTTATCAAAGGTACCCGCTCTGCATTCTATGATCTTGCTGCAGAAGTCAGCCATCAGTCGGTATTTGGATACAAGTTCTTTCTTTTCAAAGTGTTATTTGTAGGGTACTCCGTCATAAGTACTCATAGTCGTCCATGCTTCTTTGATTTGTTCCAAAGTAACACAATCCAATGCCTCACCCTCATTTGGGAGATTGAAGTTCTTGGTAATGGAAGTAGCAGACAGAATAAATTCCTTTGGAGACTCCTTCTTGGACAGAGGAATGAGACAAGAGATAAACTTCTTGTCTTTGGATAGTTTAGCAGTCTTCCAGAAGGTGTCGACTTCCGTCGGAAATAGATAAGAGTATTGAGTTAAGAACGTTTTGAGCCCAGTCTTTGTTACTAAATCCATCATATCAGTTAAGTTGATTTGAGGTTGCTCATAAAGGAATTTCCAGTTGACAACAAGGACTTCAGTGACCTTGATGATAGGCTCGGTAGAAGTAGCAGTAGATTTCTTTGGTGCCATTTTTGGTGAAAGGATGAACTGAGATTTTGCTTTTTGGAAGAAGAGAGAGAGATAGTAGTTTTGCAGAAAGCTTTGAGTAAGAGTGAATAATTTTTCTGCAGAAATTTTGTTTTAAATGAGACAGTAAAGAAATTTTGAAACTTGTGTTCTCTCGTCACTGTAGGATTTAGACACGTGTAAAGGATTTTAATCTCAACCATGAAAAATTTTAACTGCGGACGCAAGTTTTGTGTAAGAGAGAGAAGTTACATTTGGTAACTCCCATATATAAAGATTTGACATCCGAGCTAAAGTTTTAAAATTTTTGGGATTTTCAAAATGTAGCAACACGCCTGATGATACACTGCCACGTACACAGACACGTGCTATCTCTGAACCGTCATCTTGAAAAGTTTTGATTACCCGTCAGTTTGATGTGATAGAAGCGTGTAGATAGAGTACAAAATAGGCTTTTGAGTCTATCCACTACTTCAAGAAGCTTGTAAAATTTATGCATGAGTTTTATAGACAATTTTATATTAAGTGTTGAGTGGAATAGATTCAACGCTTAACACATATCTTTTGTAAAATTTATATGGACGCTTGAGATCAAAAATCCTTTTATACTTGAGCATCCAACATATTATGCATAAATAATTCTGAGCATTGATGATCATGCATATGAAAGTTTTTGATCATTGACGTTTACAGATATGTTCCAAGTACAATTTAAGGTTCCCCCTAAATCTAATAACTTGTAATAACTTTTCAAAGATCTTTTGGACATAAATAAAGTGGATTCCCCCTAAATTATATGTCTAATAAAATGTGATGCATAATGATTAAGCGTTTAAGTCGATCATACCTAGTTCACTTCTCAAAGTGAGAAAACATTTTTCGTTGAGCGCTTTGGTGAAGATATCTGTCAATTGTTTGTCAGTTCCAATAAAGTGCATGGAGAGATCTTTCTTTTGAACATGGTCACGAAGAAAATGGTATCTAATGTCAATATGTTCGGTTTTGGAATGAAGAACAGGGTTTTGAGTCATGGCTAGAGCGCTTTGGTTATCACAATGAATAGGGGTTGGACATAGGATTATACCATAATCTCTAAGTTGTTGCCTCATCCATAACACTTGTGCACAACAGCTTCCTGCAGCTACATACTCAGCTTCGGCTGTGGAGGTAGCTATGGATTGTTGTTTCTTACTATGCCATGAAACTAACCTATCACCTAGAAATTGACATGTACCACTAGTACTCTTACGATCTATTTGCAATCTGCAAAATCTGTAACCAATTAGTTCAAAAGGAGAGTCCCTTGGATACCACAAGCCCACATTTTATGTGCCTTTTAGATATTTAAGGATTCTCTTAGCAGCAATAAGGTGTGAGTCTTTAGGATCAGCTTGAACGAGTGCACACATGCATACCGAAAACATAATATCAGGTCTACTGGCAGTAAGATAAAGAAGTGATCCAATTATACCTCTATAATTAGTGATATCAACCTTCTTCCCACTTTCATCTTTGTCAAACTTAAGCGTTTGGCTCATTGGAATTTTTGAATATGATGTATTTTCCATACCAAATTTCTTAATCATATCACGTATGTATTTAGCTTGGTTTATAAATATGCCATTAGGGAGTTGTTTAACTTTTAATCCTAAGAAGAAAGTTAATTCACCCATCATGCTCATTTCAAATTGTTCTTGCATCATTTTCGAAAATTTCTCACACAGACGCTTGTTAGTAGAACCAAATATAATATCATCAACATAAATTTGGACTAAGAAAGTGTCTTCATCATTGGTAATTTTAAATAATGTTGTATCAACGCTGCTTTTTGAAAAGCCTTTACCAATAAGAAAAATAGAGAGAGTGTCATACCATGCTCGGGGTGCTTGCTTAAGACCATAAAGTGCTTTGTCTAGCTTGTAAACCATACCCTTACCATGGTTGTTGATGAATCTTGGTGGTTGCTCCACATATACCTCTTCTTGGAGTTTACCATTCAGGAAAGCACTCTTCACGTCCATTTGATACACAGTAAACTTGTTGAACGCTGCATACGCTAAAAACATGCGAATTGCTTCAAGACAGGCGACATGAGTGTATGTTTCATCAAAATCAATACCCTTTTCTTGGCAATATCCTTGAGCTACGAGTCTGGCCTTGTTTCTTATCACAATGCCATTCTCGTCCATTTTGTTTCTATAGACCCATCTAGTTCCAATGACTCCTTGGTGAGTTGGTCTTGGTACTAACATCCAAACCTTACTACGCTCAAACTGATTAAGCTCTTCTTGCATGGCTTCAATCCAACTTGGATTGCTTAGCGCTTCATCCACTTTTTTAGGCTCCATTTGAGATAGAAAGCTTGCGAACATAGTCTCATTAAATGTAGCGGCTCTAGTCCTAACAGGCGCGTTGATATCTCCAATAATTTGCTCAGGTGGATGATCACGCAGCCATAGTCTATCTGGTTGGAACGGGTTAAGAGGTTGAACAGGCGCTTAATGATCAGACGCTTGACTACCCTCTTGCGTAGGCGCTTCAAGTTCATTGATTGTTGTTTGCTCTTGATGATCACTCTCTTCATGATCATCAGCAGATCTTGCATTGATTTCCGAAATAACCTCACGAGTAATCTTAGAAGGTGGCACTGAGATCTCATCATCGTCGTCACTATCTTCATCAATGGTAATTTTAGACGCTTGATGACATAGATCTTCAACTTCTACATCATTCATATTAACCGTACTCGGTTCTTGGTTAGCATCATCAAAAACAACATGTTCCTCAATCTTCGATTTGATCTTGTTTAAGATGCGAAAATTCTTTCCATGGCATAGCCTAGAAAGATTCCCTCATCCGCTTTAGCATCAAATGTCTTTAGGCTTTGGGATCCACATAATTAAACATTTAGAACCAAAGACATGAAAATATTAAACATTTGGCTTACGTCCCTTCCACAGTTCATATGGAGTTTTCCCATGCTGTTTGTTGATCATGGAACGATTTTGAGTGTAACAGGCAGTATTGATCGCTTTGGCCCAAAACCTAGGAGCAAGCTTGGACTCTGCTAACATTGTCCTAACAGCTTTCTTGAGCGTTCTATTCCGGCGCTCAGCAACACCATTCTATTGGGGAGATCTGGGAGCCGAATACTCATGATGTATTCCGTTCTCTGTACAAAACTTCTCAACAACCTTATTAGTAAACTTAGTACCGTGATCGCTTCTTATTCTTGCAACCTTAAGATTTTTCAATGTTTGAAGTTGCCGAATAAGCGTTGTTAACTTGTCACATGTATCATCTTTGGATGAAAGAAATTCCACCCAAGTAAATCGAGAGAAATCATCTACTATCACTAAAGTATACTTTTTACCGCTCACACTGATCGTTTGAATAGGTTCAAACAGATCCATGTGAAGTAGTTCAAGTATTCTAGAGGTAGATAGATGAGGTTTTCTCTTGAAACATGATTTAACTTGTTTTCTCATTTGACAAGCGTCACACAGGCGATCCTTGTGAAATGGTCCTTTTGGTAATCCCTCTACAAGATTTAGATTTACAAGCTGAGAGATTGTCTTAAAGTTGAGGTGATTCATTTTTCTATGCCATAACCAACCCCTTTTAGATTCATTTTTAGCAACAAAACATGTTGGGTTGTTATCAAGTGTTGAACCCCAATCTACCAAATATACATTGTTAGTTCTTTTACCTTTCAATTTAGTCTTAGTGTCATTTATATAGCAACAGTCGCTTGAGAATATGACTTCAAAGTCTTTATCACAAAATTGACTTATGCTTAATAAATTGTGCTTTAGACCCTCAACATAATAGACATCACTTATCATGTTGTTCTCCCTATGCACAGTACCTATACCTTTGGTTTTACCTTTGGAGTTGTCACCAAATACAACCTGAGGACCATTGGCAGCTCGATAGTTGATTAGAAGATCTTTGGAACCAGTCATGTGCCTTGACGATCCACTATCGAAGTACCAAACAGATGTATCGGCTCTAGCTCTAGGTACCTGCAATCAAAAGGAAAGTTCTATTTTTGTTTAGGTACCCACTGTTGCTTGGGTCTTTACCATTAGTAGCATTGTTAGTTTGAATTAGAACTTTTGGAACCCATATTTGCCTAGTCTTCATTGTAGGAATACTGGCCTTCTTGGGTTTGACATTGTGTTGTGTGTGCTTTTTGTTTACCTTATTCTTTGTGTGTTGTTTGGGTGTATAATAACATCCTCGATTATAATAGTAATCATAATCATAGTCATAATCATAATCATAATAGTATTGATAATATGATCTTGACTGCCTTGGATATTGATGTTGATATTTCTTTGGCGCTGACTTGGGTAGCACTTTTGGTGCTGGAAGCTTGGCGCTTGATTCACAGTGGTCAGGTTTATCCTTAGTTTTTTTAGTGTTTGGATGAACCTGTCTTTGTGAATCATTTGCTTTTGCCTTACCTTTACCTGAGTCAGCTTTGGCTTTCTCATTTGGCCTCCTACCATTGTTGCTCGATTCATTTTGTGTTTGACCTTGTGAACCTTTCTCAACAAAGAAAACACTCTTTCCTTTGTTGTTTGCCGTAACATTAGATTTATTTGGTTGTTTACCGAATTTATTGCATCCTAAACCGGTCTTTTCACCAAATAACCTTGTTACCTCAGTCACATTGTCTAGCTTTCTTGACGCTTTGGACAATGATGAGATGAGCTGTTCTGATTTAGCAAGTTTAGCAATCCGCTCAGCTTCTCCCTTGACTATTATATCAAGATCACTTTTCAACTGGAGTATTTCACTCTCAAGTGATTGATTTTTCTCAATGCATTGTTGCTAAACTTGCAACTCTGCTTTGAGCGTCACTTTATCACTTGTGAGCGATGAAATGATAGCGAAGTGATTTTGATATATATTGGCAGCATCTTGAAATTCATTGTAACATTCTTTGACTTTGTCAAGTAATTCATCATAAGAGAGAGGAAGAGATAATTCAGTGTTTACCTCAGGGGACGCTTCATCGTCTCAGGCCATGAGATAAATAAGTGCTGAGTCATCTACTGGCTCATCATCATCACTACTCTCTTCTGAAGACTCCAAATCTTCAGGTGCGAATGCTGGTTCTGATTCCGCTAGCAAGCCTTGTTGACGAAGGTTGCTCCTAAATTAGTTTGTATCCACGTAATCCTGCCTTGAGGGCTTAGATACATTTGGATAGGGGCAATTTACCTGGTAGTGCCCTGGTTTCCTGCAATTATAACAAAGATTAGTTTTCATCTTTTGTCATTTGTTAACCTTCCATTGTGTGGTTTTGAGACCACTGGCACTGAGAGATTTTGAGCAGACGCTTGGTACTGAACAGGCGCTGAAGGAGAAGGTGCAGAATATTGAGTCACTTGATACTGTTGTTGTACTGGAGCAGGTGCTTGATATGAATTTTGTCCTTGATGCTTAGGACTATTTCCTTTCTTTTCATATCTCAAGAACTTTCTGAATCTATTTAGAAGTGCTAGTTCCTCATCCTCATTAATATCTGAAGCTTTTCCTTTATTACCCGATTTACCCTTGATTAATGCTATGAGCGCTCCAGACTCAATCACTGGACTGCTTACTGCATCACTAGTTGAATTCAACTCAAATTCAAATGCTTTGAGCTTTGAAAAAGCGTCTTCTTGAGCTAAACTATCCAAATTGTTTGACTCTCTCATAGCTGTTTTTTTCATCAAAAATCTACTAGGTAGACTTCTAAAAATTTTGACCACCATTTCCCGATTTTGTAGATCCATACCCAAAGATGTTAATTCTGTAGTAAGGGCTGTGAATCTTATATCCAATTGTTCTAAAGTCTCATTGGGCAACATCTTGAAACTGTTAAACCTTTCCTTGGCAATGGAAAGCTTGTTCTCTTTAATCTGAGCTGATCCACCACAAAATGTGGCTAACCTATCCCAGATTTCCTTAGTAGTGTTGCATGACTTAATCTTGTTGAATAAGTTGTCATTATCACCAATAGCTGTATATAGAGCATTACAACCAATGTTGTCCAAGTTTGCTCTTCGACGCTCATCTGGAGACCATTCTTGTTTTGGCTTTTCCACGTAACCATCCGGAGTGTCTTCCGTGGCTCCAGGCACTCTAGTGACAACCTTATATATTTTGATTGGCCCATCTGAAATAATATCGCACATGTCATCATCACATGAACAGATATATGTAAATGCTTTGACTTTCCATGTGTCATAGTTTGATTCAGTCAGTTTGAGAACTTTAGCAAATGCCATAAAGAGAATTTTAAAGCAACTAGATTTGAAAAACGATCTAAACAAGCTGTTATGCTTGAAAATTTTAAAATTTCAACTTTAACTGCTCTGATACCACTTGTTGTTCCCAAGTGGCATATGAAAAGGGTCTAGAAGAGGGGGGGTTGAATAGACCCTGAAGTCTTTTTCGACTTCAAAAAGATTCGTATTGAAATTCGTTGGACGCTTGAAAAATAGGTGCTTGACTTTGAGCGTCTAATGAAGACTATTTTTAGAAAGTTAACTTAGACTTCAAGATTTGAATACTACAACCAAATAGGTTTAAGCGTTCACTTCTTTGATCAGTGTTAGCACATCAGAATTGATTTTATATCTAGTTTGAAAGCTTTAGCGTCACAGAAAATATCTTAGTTGCTTAGCATTTAATTGTGTTTTACTTAATCAATATATGTAATAATATGATGATAAGAAAATTGACTGTAAAGTAAATAACACAATTATTGTAAGGTTCGTTGGGTAGTGTAATCCCAACTACGTCCTTCTTCTCCTTGATCACTTAAAGTTGATGAAAATGTGGCTCAATTCCAAGGAAATACTCCAGAATCTCCAAAAATCAAACCCCTCTTCCATGCTGAAAATTGGCTTTTATACATTCGGAAAACGGTTACGCTGGCGCCTAGGCGCGGCCTACGTGTCGTACTTTTCTTGGGGGATAAGTCTGGCGGCACCCGGGCGTGGTCGTCACAGCGCTCAAGTGCTGACAGAATGGCGCCTAGGTGCGGGAATAGTGGCACCTAGGCGTGGTCTTCAGGATGTGAACTTATTTGCCTCTTGTTCGGCGCCTGGGCACGGTCAACAAGCTTGAATTTATGTCATGCATCGTTTTTCGCCCTTTTCTTCGTGTGCTCTCGTTTATCACCTGAAATCACTTAACATCTCGATTAAATATAAATGCGGCATGATTTAGGCGATAAATGAATTCAAAGTATAAGCATTATGCGCTTAAAAACACGTAAAAATGCCTCTTATCAACCCTCCCAAACTTATCAATTGCTCGACCTTGAGCAATAAAAGTTCTAAGGCAAGGAAACATCATCGAATAAGGGAGAAAAACAAAAAGAAAACTATCTAACTCACTTTCGTGGAGTGAACGGTTGCACTTAGCGTGTGCAACAAGCCTTTAAACTTTTGAGTTACCTCAAAGGACGAGTTATAGTCTCGTGAGGGTTTGCATACGATATACCCACAAAATCGAAGGATTTTTGACACGACAAAATCCTAGCAAGAGAACTAGGTCGCGTAAGTAGTAAAGTGGATTTCTAAGTCCGGGGTTATCGTATCCGCAGGGACAACTATAATCTAAGTACCAAGACTACTATATTATTCAATTCTAAGTTAAATCGGTCAATAGAAAGGTTGATTAACTAATTAATAAATACAAGAAAATAAACTAAGGCAACGTCACACCAAATAAAGGGAGGAAACAATAGAGAGAAGCGATCAAGGCACATGGTTCAACCAATTATGCATTTCGATTGTGATTTAGGTTCTATTGGATTATTAGATTGATTTAGCTAAGGCGAAATTCCCTAACGTACGTACCACCCAATCTCTTGGCATAGCAACCCTACCCTTGGTAACGATTTCCTATATATCTCTATATGAAAACCCGATTAACGAGGATGCATTTAAGGTCTAGGAATTCCCCACGTGAATGGAAAGCCACCTAAAGAAACCGAGTCTATCTCTAGTCGGTTTAACTATAGGGTATTCAATGTTTATATCTTCCCTAGGTTATTATCTCTCGATCTCTAACCTAGGCATTTTATCAAACACTTGGTGATCAAGCAAATGTAGCATTGAGATCAAATATTGAATACATAGCTAAAACCAAAATTAATCCAATAAACACCAACAAATCAACAATCAAAATAACATAAATGGCCTATCCATGGCCTCAATCAAACAAGTTTAGCTCATATTCATGTCAAAAGTGCAAATATAAATCTTACAAGTCATAGGAGATTTGAACAAATTCAAGAAACAAATATGTAAAAACTCCCTAATTCTTGTAGAGATGTGGATTCCTTGTTGAATTCTCCATGTTTTGACCTTCAATCTTCTCTTCTAAGCTCTCTCTCTCTATTTTCGTGTGGTTGCTGATATCCAAGGTGAGTTAGGGTAAAAAATGGCTAAAAGAGGTATTTATAGGCCAACACTGCCGCCTCGAACGCCGCGGCGTTCGTTTGTTGAACGCCGCGGCGTTGGCTACTGCTTGTGAACGCCGCGGCGTTCGCTTGTTGAACGACGCGGCGTTGGCTACTGCTTGTGAACGCCGCGGCGTTCGCTACTGCTTGTTGAACGCCGCGGCGTTGCCTTGAAAAATTCCAAAAATTGTTTCATTTTGCCTTCGGTTCTTGCTCTTTCCTCCGGCTGTTAACCCAATCTGAAAAGTCAAAGCAAACCGGGTTCAAAGCATCATATGTGATCAAATTATTAAAGAAACAATCAAAATCAAGTTGATAAAAGGGGTAAAACTTGTGTAAAAATAACATATATCAACTACCCCCAAACTTAGCTTTGATCGTCCTCGATCAAATAGAATCAAGCGCACACATGAAGATTGAAAAGTTAATTTGCCAAATCATACACACCACAACAAGCATTATACCTTCTGAGAAGTTTTGGAATAGTCACCCAAAGCTTTGAACATTCAACAATTCAAAAACCACACAAAATCTTAGTTTCCATCCCTAAATCATGAACTCCCACATCCATATTCATGTCAAGAGCACACTTTAGAAAAGA
Organism: Buddleja alternifolia; assembly: GCA_019426215.1. NCBI lineage: Eukaryota > Viridiplantae > Streptophyta > Magnoliopsida > Lamiales > Scrophulariaceae > Buddleja > Buddleja alternifolia. Next base: position 16,975,302 of record CM033395.1, on the reverse strand, counting down.
TTATGCAAATCAATTAGAAAGTAAAGACATTGGAACAATTCAACATTCATTAACCCATCGGTGTGTATAAAGTGCAAAAGTCACAATCAAAAGGTCTTTACGGCTTGTAATGTAAAGCTAGGTGATGGCTAGGATTGGAAAATATGGATAAAGTGACTAAGTCAAGAGAGCCTATAATTCAAAATCATTGATCTAAATTCGCAAATAGACTACAAAAACTTTCACACCTTATCACTTATCCCTTTTTCACTCTCTTTTTCCTATCAACTTACAACCCCCAAACTTGTTTCTTTTCATATCGGGTTGTACATAGATTTCCAAGCCAAATGATCCAATTGAGTGCCAAGATCAAAACCTAGTCGAGAGCACACTTTTTTTTTTCTTTTTTTTTTTATATCTCTCTCTCGAATATTTAGCCCATTGCTCAAGTTTTCATTTCATCCCCTTTTTTACATAATACTTCAAACCTCAAATATCCCAACATAGCCAAAACATCACTATCTAACTCATGTACATTCAAATCAAAACAAGGTGACTACCCATATTCAAGTCAAATGATATGAAGTTGTAAACTCTCTTGATTGGGTGCATGACATTGTTTTTCTTTTAGGCTAGAAGGTGGTTGTCTTGGCATATGAAATAAAGACGAATGGTGGTTTCTAGTATGCTTAGCACACTCCATTCTTATCAATACGGCTCAAATCAAGGTCTAGAGATTATGCAATATAGAGAAGGCCAAAATGTAAGGCTAACAACAATGAAAGATGGCCTAAATCATTTTATGACTTTACAACATTAATACACACTTCAAAATCAACAAAATTGAAAGTTCAACGTTTTAAGTCTGCAAGAATTCGCATAAACATGACTAAAAAGGGCTTTCAAGTCACAATATATGACATGTTGACCACAGACAAGGAACTTTGACTTCAACAGAGTAGAGATATTCGAATGCATTCTGTTCTTATGCAAGGGTACACTCAACAAAAGAAACACGAGCAACATGCAAAAATGTACGCCCACCCCCAAACTGAAATGAAACAGTGTCCTCAATGTTGCAAAACTTAAGTATAGGAGAGGGAAAAGTGATACATCCCTGAAATTTAGAGAACGGAGGGAGAAAGGTGGCGTCTCAGATCTCGGAGTCAAATAATTATTAAAACCTTAATCCAAAATGGGTGGACAATTATCACAAAGTGATGTATGAAGCTATTACTTTGCCCAAAGAGATGAAAATGCAAGGTAAAGTCCGGTGGTGGCGGCACAATTCCAGCGGCGGCGGTGGGGAGTCGCGAACGTGGATTTTCGGCCGAAATTTTGAGTTTTGATCGGTGGGAAGTGTAAGAAATCGGTTGGGAAGTGTAGATTCAAGATGAATTGGAGAGAGATTGAGTGATGTGGGAGGAATTTGGATTTTTGTAAGGGGGGGAAGAGTTAGGTTTTGAAATGAAAATAGAGTTGTAAGGGAAATGGGGAAGGGGAAAGTTGCTGGGTCATATATGCATCGAACGCCGCGGCGTTCGATTTATAACGCCGCGGCGTTGGGATGCAGTAGCTAACGCCGCGGTGTTATTTGTTTGGAACGCCGCGGCGTTGGGATGCAGTAGCGAACGCCGCGGCGTTATTTCTTTGGAACGCCGCGGCGTTGAGTCAACCCGATTTTTTTTTTTTTTTTTTTTTTAAAGAAAGGGCTGCTTGCGTCGAATTGTGCGAATGAATGGAAAACCATTTAGAGCGTAGTTTACCGGGAAAAAGTCGGAGGCGGGAATTGAATAAAAGGACCTGTTCTCCCTCGGTAAACTCCCTCGGTGTGATGTGCTTGTCGTGCCAGCATTTTGTTCGTTCCTTGTAGATTTTTGCGTTTTCATAGGCCTCCTGTCGGAACTCATCCAGCTCGTTCAATTGCAACAACCTGTGTTTGCCAACATCTTGCAAATCAAAATTAAGCAATTTAATTGCCCAAAATGCCCTATGCTCTAGCTCAACGGGTAGGTGGCAAGCTTTCCCAAAAACGAGTCGGTAAGGTGACATGCCAATAGGTGTCTTAAACGCAGTTCGATATGCCCACAGGGCATCATCTAACTTAAGAGACCAATCTTTTCGAGATGAATTTACCGTTTTCTCAAGGATGCGTTTAAGTTCCCGATTGGACACTTCAACTTGACCACTCGTTTGAGGGTGGTACGGTGTGGAAATCTTATGTGTGACACCATATTTTTGCAAAAGATTATCAAACTGTTTGTTGCAAAAATGAGTGCCACCATCACTTATAATGGCTCGAGGGGTACCGAATCGAGTGAAAATGTGTTTTTTCAAAAATTTAACTACCACCCTTGAATCATTCGTACGTAAAGCCTCCGCTTCGACCCATTTAGACACATAATCAACCGCTACTAGAATGTATTTATTAGAGCATGAGCTAGGGAATGGTCCCATAAAGTCAATGCCCCAAACATCAAAAAGTTCGCATTCTAGTATGTTGTTTAACGGCATTTCATGTTTCCTCGAAATATTCCCTGTTCTTTGGCATTGATCACAAGAAGATACATACGCATGCACATCTTTAAATAGGGAGGGCTAGAAAAAACCTGATTGGAGAACTTTTGAGGCGGTCTTAGTAGGCCCAAAGTGACCACCTACCTTGCCATCATGGCAATGGCTCATAATAGATGTCATTTCTTCCGCCGGGACACAACGCCTGATAATGCCATCTGCACAATTCTTAAACAAAAATGGCTCTTCCCAAAAATAATGCTTGACATCAGATAAAAATTTCTTCTTTTGATAAAAAGTGAGATTAGGGGGAAGTGCACCCATGACAACATAATTTGCAAAATCAGCATACCAGGGGAAAGCACCATGAATCACCGTATACAATTGTTCATCCGGAAACTCTTCCCCGATTGGTTTTTCAATGATTGAATCGGAGACAGGAGCTTCTATCCTAGACAAATGGTCAGCTACCACATTCTCAACTCCCTTTTTATCCCTAATTTCTAGATCAAATTCTTGGAGAAGAAGAATCCATCTAATAAGGCGAGGTTTGGCATCCTTCTTTGCAAGTAGATACTTAAGTGCAGAGTGATCAGTGTAAACAATGACTTTGTTCAAGACAAGGTATGAATGAAACTTATCAAATACAAAAACTATAGCTAGCAATTCCTTTTCCGTCGTGGCATAATTTAACTGAGCATCATTTAAAGTTCGACTCGCATAATAAATGGTGTAGAATACCTTATCTTTCCTTTGTCCGAGTACAGCTCCAACTGCTGAATCACTAGCATCACACATAAGCTCAAATGGGAGGTTCCAATCTGGAGGTGCCATGATGGGCGCTGAAATTAATTTTTCCTTGAGCGTGTGAAAAGCCTGCAAACACTTATCATCAAAGTTAAACGGTGTATCTTTTACCAACAAATTAGATAATGGTTTAGCAATTTTCGAAAAGTCTAAAATGAAACGCCTGTAAAATCCTGCATGACCAAGAAAGCTCCTGACGGCTTTCACCGAAGAGGGTGGGGGGAGATTTTCAATGACCTCAACTTTAGCTTTATCCACTTCAATCCCCTTGTGAGAGATTTTGTGGCCAAGCACAATTCCTTCTTGAACCATAAAATGACACTTTTCCCAATTTAACACAAGATTAGTTTCTTCACATCGTTTTAGAACACGTGTTAAATGGTTAAGACATGTATCGAAAGAAGTTCCAAAAACTGAAAAATCATCCATAAAAATTTCTAGGGAATCCTCGACCATGTCATGAAAAATAGCCATCATACATCGTTGAAAGGTGGCAGGGGCATTACATAGGCCAAATGGCATCCGCCTATAAGCAAATGTGCCATAAGGACAAGTGAAAGTGGTTTTCTCTTGATCCTCAGGTGTGATGGCAATTTGATTATAGCCAGAGTAGCCATCTAGGAAGCAATAAAACTCATGCCCGGCTAACCTCTCAAGCATTTGATCAATGAAGGGAAGGGGAAAGTGGTCTTTCCGGGTGGCCTCATTTAATTTTCGATAATCAATGCATACTCGCCACCCGGTAACTGTTCGTGTGGGAATTAATTCATTATTAGCATTGGTAATAACAGTCATACCTCCTTTCTTCGGGACCACTTGAGTTGGACTCACCCAATTGCTATCGGAGATAGGATAGATAATACCTGCATCGAGTAGCTTAATTACCTCTTTTTTAACAACTTCTTGCATCATTGGATTGAGTCGTCTTTGCGGTTGAATGGTGGGCTTATATTCATCCTCCATGAGGATCTTATGCATACATACCGTTGGACAAATCCCTTTAATATCAGCTATTTTCCATCCAAAAGCCTTTTTATGGGCTTTCAACACCGTAAGCAGCTTCTCCTCCATAATGTCTGTCAAAGATGAAGAGATTATAACAGGTAAAAATTCTGAATCTTGTAAGTAAGCATACTTGAGATGAGAAGGAAGAGGTTTAAGCTCAAGAGGTGGCGGTTCTTCAATTGAGGGCTTTGGTAATGAAGTGATTGGTCTATCCAGAACTTCGAAACGAGGTCGAAAACTTCGTTTGTAAGGTGGATTTGCCTCGAGAAAAGCAACAGCGTCCCTCAAGTTATTGTTTTCCATTGTCTCATCCATGGGATTCACAAGACATGCCTCCACTTGATCTTCGTATTGATTTCCCTGAAAATGTTCAGAAATTAAGGTATCAAATGCATCAATGTGGAAACAAGTAGAATCATTAGATGGTGTTCGCATAGCATGATACACATTTATTGTCACTTGCTCATCTCCCACTCTAAGAGTTAATTGACCATTGGCAATATCAATTAATGCTCGTCCGGTGGCGAGGAATGGTCGACCAAGAATGAGTGGTAGCTCGACATCCTCCTCCATATCTAGAACTACAAAGTCCACCGGGAATATGAATTTTTTGACTTTCACTAAAACATCTTCCACTATTCCTCGTGGGTACTTGATGGACCTATCAGCGAGTTGCAATGAAATAGTGGTAGGCTTGGGCTCGCCAAGTCCTAATTTCCTGAAAAGTGACAAAGGCAACAAATTAATACTGGCACCAGAATCGCACAAAACTTTAGAAAAAAAATGGAACCGATATTGCAAGGAATTGTAAAGCTTCCGGGATCCTTAAGCTTTTGAGGTATCCGGTTTTGCAATATAGCCGAGCATTCTGCAGTAAGGGCTACAGTTTCATGTTCCTCCAACTTTCTCTTGTTAGAAAGGATATCCTTGAGAGATTTAGCGTAACTCGGCATTTGCAACAAAGCATCTACAAGAGGAATGTTAATACGCAATTGTTTAAATATATCAAGAAACTTGGCAAATTGCTTATCTAACTTTCCTTTTTGTAATGCAAGTGGAAATGGAGGTCTTGGTTTGGGCACGGAGGGTTCGGTAGAGGAATGTCCCGAAACAGGGGATGAGGTCTCGGTGTTCTTTCCGGCGTAGGATGTTGCCTTAGTTTTATCCAAATGTTCTGGTGTATCATCCATTTTCTCTCCCAATTTTGGATCAACGAGGTTCTTTCCGCTACGAAGTGAAACTGCTTGAACTTGTTCCTTTGGATTTTTCTCGGTATCACTTGGTAACGTGCCTTGGGTTCGTCCGGAAAGCATGTTGGCAATTTGCCCAATTTGATTTTCTAAGTTTTTTAGTGCAATTTCTTGATTTTTTAAGCTTGCTTCTTGTTTCTTGGACATCATTTCTTGATATTGAAACTTTTGTGTTGCCTGCATCATGAACTTTTGCCACACATCTTCCATATTATTCTTTTTCTCGCTTTGTTGTGGTTGTTGGAGTCCCCCTTGCCTTTGAAATGGAGGTTGTTGGAAACCTCCTTGGTTTTGCTGAAATCCTGGTGGTGGTGTTTTCGCCATATTCGAATTTTGGCTCCATGAGAAATTTGGATGATTCCTCCATCCTGGATTAAAAGAATTCGAGTAGGGATTATTCTGTTGACGACTTGCATTTCCCATGAAGTTAGCACTTTCAACCGAGTTAGATGTCCCACACACATCTCCTTGTAAGCACTCAAAGTTTGTGTGATCACCTCCACAATTTTCACAAGTGGATTTAACTTGATTTACCGTATCTTGCATGAGTCCGAAGGAATCCAATCTTTTGTTTAGGGCCTCCAATTGAACAGCTACTGTGGAGCTATTCCCAATTTCATACAATCCGGCGGGCTTCTTGGGCAACGTGATTCGTTCGGTTGGCCATTGATAGTTGTTCTCGGCCATGAGCTCAATTAATGCCCAAGCTTCCTCAGGTGATTTGTTCATGATAGTACCTCCCGCGGCGGCATCTAAATTCGTACGGAGATTCGGTCCCAAACCCAAATAGAAAGTTTGAACAAGTGTGGGCACGGCTAACCCATGGTGTGGGTATTTCCTCAAAAGTTCCTTAAAACGCTCCCATGCCTCATAAAGTGATTCCCCCTCATATTGACGAAAGCTGGTGATTTCATTTTTCATTGCGGCCGTCTTACCCGGTGGAAAATACTTAGACAAAAATTTATCCACCATTTGTTCCCAAGTACGGATAGAGGCGGTTGGCAAAGAGTTGAACCACTGTTTAGCCTTGTCTTTGAGAGAGAATGGAAATAACCGTAAGCGTATGGCGTCGTCGGTGACTCCATTGTTCTTGAAAGTATGGATAATCTCCGAGAATGTGGCTATATGAGCGTGTGGATCATCATGTTGTAAACCGGAGAATTGAACCTGGTTTTCTATCATTTGGATATACCCCGGCAAGATTTGAAAAGTGTTAGCCTCTACCGGTGGTAAAACGATTGGCCCTGCGGCTCCTTGGATGTTTGGCATCATATAATCGCTCAAAGGGCGTTGCGGAGGCGCCTCTGGTTGGTTTTGATGAACACGAAGATTTGCAAGCTCCCGACGAACCGCTTCTTCTAAGATAGCGGGATCTATGTGAATAGGAGGAGGATTCAGATTTGGATCCATTGTAGCTTGATAACGTTGAGCCTCTCTTTGTAGTCTTACCCCTCGAGTAAACGTTCGTTCAATTTCAGGGTCCAACTCCGCTAGTCCCACTCGACTAGTACGGGTCATGCACTAACCGAGATCAAACCTTGCACAAAGAAAGACACACAAATTAAAAATAAAAGAAATGATCTAAGCTCAGAAAGAATAAGGGAATCTCAATATTAGATAAAAATAGTTGTCCCCGGCAACGGCGCCAAAAACTTGACACGACAAAATCCTAGCAAGATAACTAGGTCGCGTAAGTAGTAAAGTGGATTTCTAAGTCCGGGGTTATCGTATCCGCAGGGACAACTATAATCTAAGTACCAAGACTTCTATATTATTCAATTCTAAGTTAAATCGGTCGATAGAAAGGTTGATTAACTAATTAATAAATACAAGAAAATAAACTAAGGCAACGTCACACCAAATAAAGGGAGGAAACAATAGAGAGAAGCGATCAAGGCACATGGTTCAACCAATTATGCATTTCGATTGTGATTTAGGTTCTATTGGATTATTAGATTGATTTAGCTAAGGCGAAATTCCCTAACGTACGTACCACCCAATCTCTTGGCATAGCAACCCTACCCTTGGTAACGATTTCCTATATATCTCTATATGAAAACCCGATTAACGAGGATGCATTTAAGGTCTAGGAATTCCCCACGTGAATGGAAAGCCACCTAAAGAAACCGAGTCTATCTCTAATCGGTTTAACTATAGGGTATTCAATGTTTATATCTTCCCTAGGTTATTATCTCTCGATCTCTAACCTAGGCATTTTATCAAACACTTGGTGATCAAGCAAATGTAGCATTGAGATCAAATATTGAATACATAGCTAAAACCAAAATTAATCCAATAAACACCAACAAATCAACAATCAAAATAACATAAATGGCCTATCCATGGCCTCAATCAAACAAGTTTAGCTCATATTCATGTCAAAAGTGCAAATATAAATCATACAAGTCATAGGAGATTTGAACAAATTCAAGAAACAAATATGTAAAAACTCCCTAATTCTTGTAGAGATGTGGATTTCTTGTTGAATTCTCCATGTTTTGACCTTCAATCTTCTCTTCTAAGCTCTCTCTCTCTCTATTTTCGTGTGGTTGCTGATATCCAAGGTGAGTTAGGGTAAAAAATGGCTAAAAGAGGTATTTATAGGCCAACACTGCCGCCTCGAACGCCGCGGCGTTCGTTTGTTGAACGCCGCGGCGTTGGCTACTGCTTGTGAATGCCGCGGCGTTCACTTGTTAAACGTCGCGGCGTTGGCTACTGCTTGTGAACGCCGCGGCGTTCGCTTGTTGAACGCCGCGGCGTTGGCTACTGCTTGTGAACGCCGCGGCGTTCGCTTGTTGAACGCCGCGGCGTTGCCTTGAAAAATTCCAAAAATTGTTTCATTTTGCCTTCGGTTCTTGCTCTTTCCTCCGGCTGTTAACCCAATCTGAAAAGTCAAAGCAAACCGGGTTCAAAGCATCATATGTGATCAAATTATTAAAGAAACAATCAAAATCAAGTTGATAAAAGGGGTAAAACTTGTGTAAAAATAACATATATCAATTTTCAACCCCGACTAAGCAATGCAAATCAACATGATTAATAGTAAAGCAATGGCATGAATTCATCCTTTTAAGCCCAAAATTACATATATATACACATCACATACTTGCTCATGTTACGCCTCAACCTCGAAAAGACCATCCTAAGGGTGTAATGATGATAAATCTCATATCTATCAACTTTTGATTAGTCACACGGCATGAGAATTGAAGAAAACTTAATAGCCACTTAAAATTCATCACTTTATCCACTTTAGGCTTTAACTTATGCAACTTTCAACTCAAAACATTAGAGGCTAGACCATGTGCAATGTTCGGTTCTCTTAGGCTTTCTATGATACCCTTGTAATGAGCTTTGAGCCAATAACTCCCAAACCAGACAGTTTTAGGGTATTAATTGTAGAGACACTCCTAGGGGCTTAATCACTCCAGTGTCAAAGGCCACAAAACCAAACTAGGTCCTTATTCACTTTACACTTGCATTGGCTTGAGCTTAGCTCAAATTAGCATAATAGTACAGTATTCTAGGCATGGTACTCTTCTCCTCCAGTATCTATTAAGCCTGACTTTTGCTGTCATACCAATGTTCAACCTCTTTTATTATTGTTAAGCATACAAAGTTAACATTCTCAATTCATCACACATGTGAAAATTCTAAGTTGATATTTCCGGGATCAAGCCTTTAAGTGTTTCAAAATGGTTGTCCACTCGACTCCTCTGCCCTCGACCTATGTGCACATGTGAATCATCTTAAGGACAATCTAGTCTCGTTTAGGGTCCCACAAGGAAACGATGTGTATAGTCATAACAGTCCAAATTGATATAAGAAAGCATGACATTGATTCAAATTAATCAATCTCAATGCATTAATTGAAAGGTTTACAATCCTAACTAAAAAAAATTTTAGATGCTTAAAAATGTGCACACTTTTCAAATATAGAGGTACAACCCCCCCAAACTTGGACAGAAATATATAGAACATGAATAAACATAACAATAATGGATCGAGTATACCGCCCCCCGCCCCCAAAACTTAGAACAAACATTGTCCCCAATGTTCAAAAAAAAAAAGAAGGGAAAAGTACACGTCACCATAAGGGGTGCTGAAAAGCAAACCCGAGTCCTCCGATGATATTTTGTCCCAAGTTTGGAAACAGCTATTCCATCTAAGAGAACTTAACAAGGAGGAATACACTACAAAAGGAAAAATGCTAACCATACGAAACATTAAGCATTGGATTTAAAAAAATAACAGATAACTAAAAACATGCATCGAAAAGATAAAACGGATAAGAAACAACCTCAAAAAAAAACCCAAATAAAACTAAACAAGACAAAAATGAAAAGAAAAAATAAAAACAAAACTTACAAACTTAGGTTGCCTCCCAAGAAGCGCTTGTTTATAGTCATTAGCTTGACTTTGTGCTATGTGAGGTTCAAATAGGTGGCCCATTTAACACGACAATATCCTTGTCATGCCTCCTTTTAGCCTCATGGTCTACTTGCTTCCACTCATATTGCGGGGTTTTTCAATAAGCCCTTTGTGTCAGATGAGTCTTGCCAATCTCACAAACACAGCGATGGGGTGGATGTTAGGTATATGCCCTAGATGCCAATGAGGACAAATAGTTAGATTAGGGTATCTTATTATGTTGTACAAACTATTGAGAAGAAATTAATAAAGGCATTTTAAATCTTTACGGCATCTAAATAAGTATTGAACATATAGTCCATGTGAATAAAGGTTTGACTCTTTGCCCTTTATGGAATAAAGACGTGGCATGGGAAGAGTCTTACACCTTATCACTTAAAAGGGTTCGCAAGTCAAAGAATCTTGATTGGGCATTAAGATTCGACTTGTATGACACATGCTCTGTCGATGAATGCAAGTCGAACACTATAGGGATAGTGGGAGCAGGTATCATAGATATGTCAATGGAATTGATATATTCGAACACGGCTCGTAGTAATCCGATCACATGGGTATTTACTCAGTGACTGTCAATGATTGGATTACTGATCATAATAGTATGCGTGAGCCTTAGACCTGAGAGTTCATGATCAATGTGCTTGTATTATTGGATCTGTTACCAGAGTAGTTAGGCCCATATCACATGTCGGTGGGGTCGACCTCGAAGTGCGATATCAATGAGACAAGTAGTAGTTGATCAGTGATTGCCAAGATGGGATTCACTATCTCGATAGTAAACGAGAAAGTATCATGTGCGATTATAGGCTAATGAAATTATAAGTCTTTGGCCAAAGCATAAACAACTAACTCATGTGGGACATTGAGGGTAGTTTAGTAATTTCATTATGCTATAATCTAATGCACAGTATCAAGTTTAGTGAGTTTTACATTTTCCATGACTCTCACTTGATCGGGATACGTCAGTGAAGGGCTTATACTCATACGGTATTTATGGTCAAGAGGTTCGTAAAATGATTCATTCATTTCGTACTCAATTGGGTTACGATGTGAGTCCACGGGACTAGCAAGGTGACACTCACATCCTTAGGTAATTCCTCCCTTTGTCAATTGAGGCGAACCTAAAGAGTCGCGCTATAAGAAACAAGTTGGATGTATCTTTTTGTGTAAATCTTTTAGAAAGAATTAAATGGACTAATTGATTTAATTAGATTAAATCAATTAATTAAATAATTAATTTAATTAGATTAGATTAAATTATTTAATTAGTATATTAATTAATTGGAATTAATTAATACTATATATTATATTTAAATTGGATTTAAATTTAAATATATGCAGATGGGCTAGAAATTAGACAAGCTAATTAAAAGCCCACCTAGTCCAAAGAAAGCCCTAAGGGGGGCGGCCACTCTAGGGTTTTTGGAGTAGCCTCCAACTTGTTCCACAAGCTAGTTGAGTTTGAATAGGTCTCCTATAGTGGAACAAACCCTAAGTGACAAGATAACATTACACAACACAAAAGGAAAAGAACTCTCTCCCATCTCTCCTCTCTAGCCGTCCACTACACAAAAGAAGGAGGAGTTTCGGGATCTTTGGAAGGCTCGTTTCGCGTGAAGCTTTAGAGACAGGAGCCCTTGGAGGATTGCTGTTCTGTAGAATCAATAAACGAATCAAAAGGGTATGTTTATTTATTCTAAATTTTGCGAAACCCATGAAAAAATCATCAGATCTATTTTTGTGATCTACCGGTAGGAATCCTCGAATCTTCCGCTGCAATTCTCTATTTTTACTGTACGGAATTCCTAATAGTGGAATGTATTTCATGCATAAATCTTCTTGTCCCACTTTGTCTTGTTTATCATCGGGAACCTCATCCTCCAACTCGAGCGTGCCCTTAGCCTTGCCACTTTCACATTTCTCATCAAGAAAAGGGCTAATAACATCGACATTGAAACAAGTAAGATCATCCATAGATGGTTTCTTGTCATCATAAGCATGGAATATCACTTTTACATCTCCTACCCTTTCCCATGTCGATCTTGGCATTGCTAGTGGCTAGGAAAGGTCTTCCTAGAATCAAGGGCACCTCAACATCTTCCTCCATATCAAGGACCATGAGGTCAACCGGGAAATAGAATTTGTTAACTTGGACAATAACGTCTTCGATTATCCCCTTTGGCCTCTTGATTGATCTATCGGCAAGTTGGAGGCTCATTGATATTGGCTTGGGATTGCCAAGGCCCAACTTCTTGAAGAGAGAATACGAGAGAAGATTAATACTCGCTCCCGAATCACAAATAACCTTTTCAAAAGTGAGAGGGCTAATAGTGCACGAAATGGTGACATGCCCCGGGTCCTTGAGTTTGTGAGGCAGTTTGTTAAGAAAGACGGAGGAGCATTCCTCGGTTAGACATACCGTTTCGTTTTCTTCCCACTTGCGCTTGTTAGATAGCATATCCTTGAAGAACTTAGCATAATTCAGCATTTTTAGGATGGCATCAATGAAAGGAATATTGATTCTAACCTCACGAAGAATCTCCAAGATCCGAAGGAACTTGGATCCATCTCCTTCTTTTTCTTTTTTTGTACATTAGGGAAGGGAAGACGGATCTCGATGGGAGGGGAAGACGTTGGAGTCGAGGAACTAAGACCGAAAGACACAGGTGGCGGCACCTGGGCGCTGATATCGGCGCCTAGGGTGGTGAAGTCAGCACCTGGGCTTCATGTGGTTTGCGCCTGGGAGTCGCTTTTCGAAGCTTACGATCAGGACAAGCTGTATCCGGCGCCTGAGCTCCATCTGAGGGGCGCTTGGGCACCGCGATTCGAATAGAATCATTTTCCAATTGTCTCCCACTCCTTAAGGCAATGGCATAGCATTGTTCTTTCAGGTTCTTCTCCGTGTCGCTTGGTAGAGTTCCCGTGGCTCTTACACTAATCGCGTTGGAGATTTGACCCATTCATGTTAGCATATCCTTCATCTCCATGAACATATCCTTCATCATATTGCGGAGTTCATTGAACGATGCATCCAATTTCTTTATATGAGCATCAAGTTGCTCGTCGGTCGTGAGGGCTCGTACTTGCCCTTGCCCTTGTACATTGAAATTTCCTTACCTCGGGGGTAGGTTTTTGAAAGGAGGCCTCGGGGCTTAATAAATGTTCGGTTGTGCATTTTGTATGGGGTTGGGCCTCCTTGGGAAGTTTTTGGGTACATGGAAATTGATCTAAGGTCTGGCAGGATTCCCAACATAATTTACATCTCCGACCGCCTGTTCCAAGGCAACCACTTCCTCTAATTCTTGAATACAAGCAACCCTTCGATCTGGTGGAGAGAGCTCATCATCATCTTTGGGATAAAGTTCATCCTCCCTAGCCATTTGCTCGAGTTTAATCCACACGAACCTACTATCAACGCCTAGAAGATCACCACTAGCTCCCGCATTGAGTTGGTGTCAAATCCGAGATCGGACTCCATTATAGAAGTGTTACACTTGCTTGTCTCGTGTATAATTGTGATCGGGGGCACTTTCGAAGCATACCCTTATACCTTGCCCATGCGAATGCTAAAGACTCATCCCTTTTCTATTTGAACACTTTGATCTCACTTCTTAGCTCATTGATTCTTGAAGGAGGAAAGAATTTGTTGAGAAACTCCTCTACTAGATCATCCCATGTTCCAATTGATTGTGGGGGTAACGACTTGTACCAAAAAATGTCCATATCCTTCAAGGAGAAATGAAATAATCGGAGGCGGATGGCATTAAGATCTCGTGGGTTGAATTGCATAGTAGAGATCACATTCTCAAAGTGATCTAAATGGTCATGAGGTGAGTCTCTCGAGTCACCATAAATTAGCTCTGCTTGAACCATCCCGAACATATGAAAAGGAATGTGGAAATGTGGCATAACAAAGTCCGGAAAGATAACGGGTCCCAGTGTAGTGTGTACCTGGGGTGGTTGATTACCATGAACCGATGGAGGAGGTGGGGGAGGTGCCGGTTGCACAGCTTGGAGTAGATTTTGCAATCATTCCCTATTTTTTGGGAGATTCATATCGGGAAAGTTCTCATTCAAGTTCAGATTGAAGTTGTTGGCCATTTCTCTAGCTCATCTACTAGCCCGAAAAACACTCTCTATCTCGGGCTCCAAATCATGTAGGGGCTCGTTAGAGGAGCGGGTCATGCACCACAAATTGAACCTATCAATTAAGCACAAGAAACAAAATTAGACTATTACAAAAATAAAAGAAAAGCAAGAAATAAACAACAATAAGAATTATGAAAATATAAACGAAAATCAAAAACGAAAAATAAACAAATCCCCGGCAACGGCGCCAAAAACTTGACACACTAGAACTTAACGTGCTTTTATAGGAAGTGCACTAGTCGTGTGTAGTAATAAAAGTGGACAAAAAGAAGTCCGGGTTGTCAAACCACGGAAACTTGAATTTTAGTTTATGATTGACAATAAGTAAACAAAAAGTAAAGGTAAATTGAAAGTAAAATGCGCAAAATAAGAAAGAGGACACACGAAGGATTTAAAACCAAATATAAAGGGAGACTAAGGCACATGCTAGGTCTAAATTGCTCAATTATACTTATAAAGGCTCTCGTTGAAGTTTTACGCTTATGTTGCTATGGTGAAAGCTCCTAGGGTAGAGAATAACTGATGTCTCGCACTAAACTCCTATGCTTGAATGACGGTTTCCTAAGTATATCTACCCAAAATCTAACCACTAAACATGCATTAACGCACTAGAGCTCACTTGATTTGGATCGAACGACTTCACCCGGGAATATTTACCCATGTTTAGGGCAATTCCTCATTGGTTACGGGTTATGGTGTGAATTTCGTGCACTCTAAGTCAATTTTCTCTTGAAATATTCACATAGGCATAAGATTCTAACATATGGTGATCAAGCATATGCAAGACAAGCAAAAACTCAAATTCACGCCACATAACAACATAAGAATAACTTCAACAATTCTCTATTATAAGCATAAATCACAATTTGGCCTTTCATGGCCTTAGTCTTACAAGGTTAGCTCATAATTGACAACATAAAAGATATAAATGGATTCATATTCATATTTATGGACATAAATGAAATGAAAAGTTATTAAAAACTCTATAAATGGTGAATGATGATGGATCTTCAAGTTGAATCTTCATCCCCAAGCTAACCTTCCTTCTTGATCTCTTAAAGTTGATAAAAATGTGGCTCAATTCCAAGGAAATGCTCCAGAATTCCCAAAAATCGAACCCCTCTTCCATGCTGAAAATTGGCTTTTATACATTTAGAAAACGGTTACGCCGGCGCCTAGGCGCGGCCTACGTGTCGTACTTTTCTTGGGGGATAAGTCCCGCGGCGCCCAGGCGTGGTCATCACGGCGCTCAAGCACGGACAGGATGGCACCTAGGTGTGGGAATGGTGGCACTTAGGCGTGGTCTTCAGGATGTGAACTTATTTGCCTCTTGTCCGGCGCCTGGGCGTGGTTATACTTGCGCCTGGGCGCGGTCAATAGGCTTGAACTTGTGTCGTGCATCGTTTTTCGCCCTTTTCTTCGTGTGCTCTCGTTTATCACCTGAAATCACTCAAGACCTCCATTAAATGTAAATGCGGCATGATTTAGGCGATAAATGAATTCAAAGCATAAGCATTATGGGCTTAAAAACACGTAAAAATGACTCTTATCAAGGGCCAAAGAAAACAGACAGATGCTTACACTGCGGTGAGCTGGGCCACTAGAGAAAGAACTGTCGAAACATAGGTCATGGCACACAAGGTTTGGAACTTTATGTTCACAAAACTTATTGTTCTATGACTATTTTCTCTACATCTTGGATTCTTGAGTGTGGAGCTAGTGCTCACATTTGTTGTATGAATCAGGACCTGGTGCGAGGAAGGAAGCTGGACAGTGATGAGTGTTGGGGATGTGCCCTCGATGCCAACGAGGAGTTAGAATATGAGGCATGAGTTTATATTATATAATCTCTAATTAATATAAAGGCAATATTATGTTGTTCGTATAATTCTTGGTGGCATCTATAAGTCTTAAATGAACAACTAATCTATGCGTGTCAAGGCAAACCTTCGCACTCCTTGAGGAGATGGGCACTGGAAGAGTTTGATACTTGATCATTTAAATCGTTCGCAAGTCGGACAATCTCAATTGGGCATTGAGATTCGTATAAGACTTATATGATACATACTCTGACAAAGGAATGTCAGTCGAACACTATGGGATAGTGGGAGCTTGTTTCATAGATACATTGATGGAATTAGTGTATTCGAACATGGCTCGTAGTAATCCGATCACATGGGTTTTTACTCAGTAACTGTCAATGATTGGATTACTGATTATGAAAGTATGCGTGAGCCTTAGACCTGAGGAGTTACAGTCACAGTGTGCTTGTGACGTTGGATTCTGTCACTAAAGTAGTTAGGCCCAATTCACCCGTTGGTGGGGCCGACCTCGAAATGCGTTCCAATGGGCAAGTAGCATGTGAGGTGATTACCAAGATGGAATTCACTGTCTCGAAAGTAAACGAGAAGTATCCTATGTGGTCATAGCTAAATGAGATTGAAAGTCTCTGGCCAGAGCTAATGAACTAACTCGTGTTTAGTGATTTCATATTACTATGATTCTTAAGCATAGCATGAGTCCTGTGAGTTTGACATATTCCATGACTCTCACTCGATCGAGATACATCAGTGAAGGGCTTATAATCATACGGTATCATAATCTAGAGGTTCGTAATGATATAATCATTTCGTACTCGGTTGGGCTACGATGTGGGGCCACGGTGCTGGCTAGGTGTCAAGTCTTTTATTTGGAGGGTGTTCTAGTAATTTGTCCTTGGGAAGGATGAATTAATTAATTGGACAAATTAATTTAATTAGTTGTTTAATTGGATTAAACAATGGTAAATTAAATTAATTAGTTTGAATATTTAATTGACTAGGTTAATTAATTATTTAGACTAGAATAATAATTAATTATTTGATTAATTAATTCATATTGATTTAATCAATATATATATATATACATATAATTGGATTATCTATTAATTGATTAAATTAATTGGACTAAGTTGACTGGGTCAACATAGCCCAATTGATTGTCCAATGGCCCATATGGGTGTGTGTGTGATCCGGTGGGCTTAAGTTGGAGGATTTATTACAAGCCAGATTACACAGTTGTAACAATTCACATAACTGAAATCCTCCACCAGAAATACAAAGCAGCGGAGAAAACGTTTTCTTCTTCTCTCTTCACAGTCCACTCGATCTCGCCTAGCCGCCATGGAGATTGGAGATGGAGATTTCCCGAAATCTGTCCTGCGTGATGATCTAGAGACGGTATAATTGAACCGTTGGAGAAGATTGAAGATTCGCGAGGATCAAAGTTGAATACGCGAAAAGGTAAGTTTTTCATATTCATCTTTTTCTCGTTTAAAATCGACGAAAGCTGCGAATTGATCTTGATTTAGGAATCCGGATCTGTTTTTCGTTTCCGCTGCGCATGCCCTACATGATTACCAACAATGGTATCAGAGCCAAATTTGTTGGCTTCGTTGATTTTGTTTACGCGAATTATCATGTTTATATGTTGTTATCATGTTAATTGCGTATTTGATGATTTAGAATTATCACAAATGTGGATCGAAAAATCTGTTGTTATTTTGGAATTTAAAGATTGGATCAAAATTCCGAATTTATTAAATCTGAAAAATATGTGATTTTGAATTAATTTTTCCCGATTGGTTCTAATTCGTGAATCTGGAATTCTGAATCTGAATTTTTTTGGGTTGGAAAATCGAAATCGGAAATCAATTTTGTTTTGGGAATTCTGAAATTTGTTTTCTGATTATGCTTCGAATCTGCACTTGGGCTGAAAATCTGATTTGTGAAATTTCGGACTCTGCAAATATCAAATTTGGGGAATCTGAAATCTGGAATTTGAATATTGTAATTTTTGGAATCTGTAATCTGGCTAAAAATTCTGGGTTAGTAATCTGATTTTTGGGTGATTGAAGTTTCTGGAAATTTGCGAAATTGAAAAATTGTTGCTACAAATGCGATGAAGAATCTTATGGCTTTGAATCTGAATCGGGCTCGCCTCTGCTGGTTGATGACAAATCGCTGCTGCTCATCGGTGATTGTTGGGTTAGACAATGATGAAGGCGTTGCCTTCCTTCCGGAATCGCTGCTCAAGGTCTCCGGTAATGGCATATCTCGACGCCGTTAAAAGAACGCAAAACCGCCGCTGTTATCAGTGAGAGGCGGCGTTTGACGCGTTCCTATGCACTGATATAGGCGGCGTTAGATTTTCCATTGTTCACTGCTAGGAGTAGCTCTGAACTCGCCGTTGAAATCCGCCGGAGAAGACGGTTGAGAATCGTCTTTTTGCGCCGGTAAGCGGGGCTGAAATAGGCCACAAAATCGTTTTTTCCGAGCTGCTCCGATAGCGGTAGTGGCCGGAGGTTTGATGGACAAAAGTAGCGGCGCCCGGCGCCGCCCCCATGACCGGGAAACCACCGGTGCGGCGCCGGAACGCCGTTGACGGTGATGACAGCGGGTTGAATTGAGGAAGAAGAAGAGCTATTGGGTTAGGGTTGTTTTGTATGTGTTGGGCTTGGTCCAATGCATAAATTAATTAATATGGAGTTGGGCTTGGCCCACTCTAATTAATTAAATAAAAGCCCAAACATATTTTATTAATTAGAAGGGAGTTGGGTTGGCCCACTCCAATTAATTAAAAATTGCGCCCAGCCTATTTTAATTAAGAAATGTTGGGCTTGGCCCAGTACGAGTTAACTAATTAGTATCCCAACACGAATTAATTCAATTAAATATTGGGCTTGGACCCAATTGTAATTGAATTATTAATTGGGTAAGACCCAAACCCAATTTTAACTAATTGGGTCAATCTTCTTCAAGCCTTCTTTGTAAATTGAATTAAATTTAATTATTATTAAATTGGATTTAATATAAATTAAATTATATTTGATTTACATAAATTAAATTAAGATTTAAATTATTAAACGAAATTAAATGGGATTTAGTTTTGTTGATATTTTGAATCTATTTAATTTACCCATCAAAATTAAATAAGTTTTAATTTTGTAATTGATTAAGTGAGACTTAGTCAATGATTCATGAGCCCATAGAAATTAAGTAGGACTTAATTTCATGTTGATTGAAATTAATTTAATCCTTTATTGAAATTGAGTAGGGCTTAGTTTCACTAAGATTAAAGTTGATTTAATCATTCCCATTGAAATTAAGTGTGACTTGATACCACTTTGATTGAAATTAATTTAATCTTTTCATAGAAATTGAGTGGGACTTAATTTCACTATTCATGAGCCCATAGAAATTAAGTAGGATTGATTGAAATTAATTTAATCCTTTATTGAAATTGAGTAGGGCTTAGTTTCACTAAGATTAAAGTTGATTTAATCATTCCCATTGAAATTAAGTGTGACTTGATATCACTTTGATTGAAATTAATTTAATCTTTTCATAGAAATTGAGTGGGACTTAATTTCACTAAGATCAAAGTTGATTTTATCATTTTTCATGGAAATTATGTGAGACTGGGTTTCACAATAATTGAAATCGGTTTAATCTTTTTCATGAAAATTAAGTAGGATTTAATTCCACTTATGTTAAAGTTGATTTAATCCTCCCATTGAAATTAAGTATTAATTTCAAATAGATTTAATATTACTTTGATTAAATTAGTATTAATCTTCTAATGGAAATTGAATTGGATTTAATTCCATGAAGAATAAATTGGATTTAATCATAATATCAAAATTAAATTAAATTTAGTCTTGTTATGAACAAAATTAGATTTAATTGATTATGATATAAATTTTTCGAACACATAAAATTAAATTGAATTCAATTTGACCTCGAGTATATAGGATTTAGTCTTGGTGACAAAATTAAATGGGATTTAGTTTTTTAATAATCAAATTGGATTTAATTAACAAAATAAATTAGATTTATTTTATGCTCTTTTCACATATGTGTTTTTGTGATAAATGCTTGTTATATGTGATGAGATGCACATTTCATGGACTTGAATTTATGTTTTATTATGTATGCTTAAAATATATATGTTGATTAGCCCATTGGCTTGGGCCGATCTAGTTAGTCCATGAAAATGTGTAATAGTAGATTTGCTAAGTTTTTCTACGCTTTATATGCATGTTAGCATGATATGAGTTAATATGCTTTGTGAGACCTTGTTGAAATATTTAAAATTCTCCCAGTTAAAATAATACTGAGTTAGTAAAGGATACGGGACATCCATTCCCTCCACTAAGCTTTCTAAAATTAGAATTACTATAAATGTGTAATGCTTCCCAGTTATGGGGGTTATGCATTTAGAAATAATTTAAAATTTTATTAAGTGCATGGAATGCCTTAATCGAAGCATATTTCGCCCCAGAAACCTGTTCGGTTGCAAGGTGAAATTCAAATTTTAGATTATAGAAGTTAGTGGGAATGAACTCGGGTAGTTCAGGAGCTTAGAAACCTGTTCGGTTGCGGTTTGGTGAACTATGGGGAAAGGTATTGAATCATTTATTGGATAAATTGGTGTACGACACCACTTTGAATAATCAGTGGGCCAGAAATCGGTTAGGTTGCAATCCATTGAATTATTTGAAGAACTCAATACTCACTACGAAATCTATCCAACGAGATTTCCGAAAATTGCAGTGGGAGTGCAATATTTCGAAAAATGTAGTGGGAGCCAAGTAAAATTGAAGTCGTAGTTTTACTTGTGTACAATATAAACGTCCTAATTGAATCTTGTTTATTTTCTGCGTTTATTTTATATCTCTCTTAGAAACTAACCCGTTTAAAATTATGCTCAAAATTTTTGTCTGAACTGGCCTAACCAAATCAACAGATTTAGAAACTTGAGGAAGGTCCTCAATTCAGAGTCATTGATTTGAATGCTTGAAGCAAGCATTACTCAAGTCTAAGAATGAGACGATGAGTAGGGCTTAAATATGAGGCGCACTGGATATAGAACCATGTGTTTTGGAAATAATTTTTTTATGACCGGTTTTCTCAACTTTTTGTATTCTACATTCTAGAGCTAGTGCTCATGATTGAAGAATTAGAAGAAGTACAAAAGCTGGGGAAACAAGAGGTGATCAATATTGGAACCAGACATGGTGTCGGGTGTATCCAAATAAAGTCCACCTCTATTCTTTTATAATTCTGAACACGTTTGGATGATTGATTAGTTTTATCAAATGGCATTAAGAAGGTTATCATTTTCTGACTTGGTCAAGAAATGGTACTTCTTTAAGTTTGGTAATAAATTTCATGGCATTTATTTTGGAAATAAGTGTGGGAGCAATACATCCTTACTAAAATTATTAACACGATTTAAAAGTTTGGAATTAGTATACTGCGAACACATAAACTAGAGAACGTAGTATGCTAAAAATAAACTGGAAGAATTGTTTGGCACCTAAGATTAGGTCATGCCTTACAAGCATAAGATTCACTAGTTAGGAGAAACGTGGGGTACAAGCCCATTGGGATTAGATCCCTATCCAAACTTAAGAATTTTATCTCATAGGCAAGATGATCAAATCTCCCTTCACAGGGAACATATTAAAGGGCCGCTCAAGTTCTAAACTTTGTGCATACTGACGTCTATGGTTGAATATATGGTATCTTACTAAGACACTACAATTGGATTGTAATGTCAAGTGTATGATTTCCTAATTTGACCTGTTCCTAAAAGACCGTAACATAGTTTCACAGTTGACCTTTCCAGCGACTTTACAAATGAATAAGGTAGTAGTATGCAAGAACGAGACATTGTTGGACATGACTCATTCTGCTAAGCTACATAGAATTACCCAATTCATAGTGAGTCTTGCGCTGCTCATAAGTTCATCTTGAATAGATGTCCTTCCAAATTGATCCCTAAGGAACCATATCAGATGTGGCGCCAGTGGAAGCCTGATCTTAAACACATGACGGTATGGAAATTCCCAACGCACGTAGAAAAGATAAAGGTAAAGAATTTGGAGGCTTAGTCCTCAAAAGGACGTTTTGTTTGTTATCCCAAAGATTCAGTGGGAGAACTCTTTTTACCTACATGATGATCAGGGGATCATTAGGGCCTTAGAGGTCTGTTGTCTCGAAGGTAAAATCGTTCAAGAAATTGGAAAAGGTGGAAAGATTATTCTAAAAGAATAAAGCAAAACATCTTAGGACAGTACTATTCAAGGAACCAAACTAAGCCCATTAAAACAAACCACCAACGATTGATATGGAAAAGTCTCTCAGCCGCCTGAGAGAAGTGGTTGTCTGCTACAAAAAAAGCATAGGATGAATGATGTAGCAGAGGAGAACCAAGGATACAATCCCTCTACCATGACAAATTGATGGTGGATATGGACTCTACGAGAAGGTGTTAAGGTTATGAAAGTGAAGATGAATTAGATGTCTTTGAATCAATCCTGGACTCTAGTAGATTGCCCCAAGAGTTTTCAACTCATCAGAGGTGAATCCATCTACAAGAGAAAGATTGATCCGAATGGCGAGGCCAGGCTGATGGCAAAAGGGTGTAGTCAAAAGAAGGGCATTGACTATGAGGAAGCCCCTTTTGCACATCTAAAATCAAATCCATTAGAATCTTACTTTCGATAACAACACACCAATATTATGAAAATCTAGCACGTGGATGTGAAGACTAGTTCATAAATAGATTCCTCCAGAAGGACATCCATTTCGAACAGCCCAAGGGTTTCACATTTGAGGTCGATTATCATAAGGTCTACAAGCTATATGAATCCATTTATGGATTTAAGCGGACCTCTCGTAGTTAGAATCTTCACTTTGATGACATAATTTGGAAATATGATATCATCTAAACGAAGAGAGACCATCTGTGTGCAATAAGGTTAGTGGGAGCGAGATATCATTTTATGAGAAGTGATGTGGGCTCATTGACTATGTCAAGACATAAACATTAAGCATGTTCTCCATGAAAGACTTGGGATAAGCCATCTTTATCCTTATAATTTGCATCTATGAAAATAGGGCGAATAGGATAATGGACCCTTCCCAAGCCCTTTGCTTAGAATAAATCCTAAAGCAATTCAGGAAGAAGATCTGAGAAAGGGATCTTGCCTAGAGAGGAATAGTAATGGGTAGACAAAAATATATCATGAAGTACTTGAGAAAAACTGAGGATATATTCTTCGTCTATGCCCATGGAGAACTGATAGTGGAAGTTTTATACTTACTCGGACCTTGAGTCTGACAAAGGAAATTAAAAATTCCACTTTGGATTAGTATTCACCCTCAATTGTGGAGTAGTAACTTTGGAAGGTTCCATATACAATACTCTACTACTGAGAATGAATATTAAATGCCTTGGAGCCTTGGAGGCTATCAAAGGAAACTGTTTAGATCTGAAGTTCGTGATAGAACTTCTATTGGTCCCTAACGTGGAGCTTGCATTGTC
Source organism: Buddleja alternifolia (assembly GCA_019426215.1). Taxonomy (NCBI): domain Eukaryota; kingdom Viridiplantae; phylum Streptophyta; class Magnoliopsida; order Lamiales; family Scrophulariaceae; genus Buddleja; species Buddleja alternifolia. Next base: position 16,951,798 of record CM033395.1, on the reverse strand, counting down.
ACTTCACTGTGATGAAATGAAGCTCATGCGTATGAAAGGAACCTAGGTCTCACAAACCCAGACAAATGATGAGAGGTACAACATCTCTTAAGAGATCGTTGGAAAGGGCGATGTAGCCTTGTAGAAAATAAGCTCAGCCGTTTAAACGGCTAACCCACTCACTGGGGTATTTTCACAGGTGGTGCTAGAGAGACATCTTTTAAAAGATGGGTATTTGATACAACAACGATTGGCATTGAGTGCAAGTGGGAGATTGTTGGGATGTGCCCTCGATGCCAACGAGGAGTTAGAATATAAGGCACGAGTTTATATTATACAACCTCTAATTAATATAAAGGCAATATTATGTTGTTCGTATAATTCTTGATGGCATCTATAAGTCTTAAATGAACAACTAGTCCATGTGTGTCAAGCCAAACCTTCGCACTCCTTGAGGAGATGGGCACTGGAAGAGTTTGATACTTGATCACTTAAATTGTTCGCAAGTTGGAGAATCTCAATTGGGCATTGAGATTCGTATAAAACTTGTATGACACATACTCTAACACAGGAGTGCCAGTTTAACACTATGGGATAGTGGGAGTTTGTGTCATAGATACATTGATTGAATTAGTGTATTCGAACATGGCTCGTAGTAATCTGATCACATGGGTTTTTACTCAGTGACTGTTAATGATTGGATTACTGATTATGAAGGTATGCGTGAGCCTTAGACCTGAGGAGTTACGGTCACAGTGTGCTTGTGACATTGGATTTTGTCACTAGAGTAGTTAGGCCCAATTCACCCGTTGGTGGGGCCGACCTCAAAATGCGTTCCAATGGGCAAATAGCATGTGAGGTGATTACCAAGATGGAATTCACTGTCTCGAAAGTAAACGAGAAGTATCCTATGCGGTCATAGGTAAATGAGATTGAAAGTCTCTGGCAGAGCTGATGAACTAACGCGTGTTTAGTGATCTCATATTACTATAATTCTTAAGCATAGCATCGAGTCCTGTGAGTTTGACATATTCCATGACTCTCACTCGATCGGGATACGTTAGTGAATGACTTATACTCATACGGTATCATAATCTAGAGGTTCGTAATGATATAATCATTTCGTACTCGGTTGGGCTAAGATGTGGGGCCACGGTGCTGGCTAGGTGTCACCCACATCCTTTGGTATCCTAACATTGCCAATTGAGATGAACCTAGAGAGTCGCGCTATAAAGGAATAGATTGGGAAATCAAGTCTTGTATTTGGAGGGTGTTCTGGTAATTTGTCCTTGGGAAGGATGAATTAATTAATTGGACAAATTAATTTAGTTAGTTGTTTAATTGGATTAAACAATGGTAAATTAAATTAATTAGTTTGAATATGTGATTGATTAGGTTAATTAATTATTTAGACTAGAATAATAATTAATTATTTGATTAATTAATTAATATTGATTTAATCAATATATATTTAATTGGATTATATATTAATTGATAAAATTAATTGGACTACGTTGATTGGGTCAACATAGCCTAATTGATTGTCCAATGGCCCATATGGGTGGGTGTGTGTGTGATCCGGTGGGCTTAAGTTGGAGGATTTATTTAATCCTCCAACACAAGCCAGATTACACAGTTGTAACAATTCACATAACTGAAATCCTCCACCAGAAATACAAAGCAGAGGAGAAAACGTTTTCTTCTTCTCTCTTCACAGTCCACTCGATCTCGCCTAGCCGCCATGGAGATTGGAGATGGAGATTTTCCGGAGTCTGTTCCTGCTTGATGATCTAGAGACGGTACAATTGAACCATTGGAGAAGATTGAAGATTCGCGAGGATCAAAGTTGAATACGCAAAAAGGTAAGTTTTTCGTATTCATCTTTTTCTCGTTTAAAATCGACGAAGCCACAAATTGATCTTCGTTTGGGAATCCGGATCTGTTTTTCATTTCCGCTGCCCATGCCCTACAGGATTCCCAACAATGAGGTCAAGATAAGAGTAGGCAGCGAGCAGAGCATCGTAGCTACTGGAATTGGATCTACCTCATTACTTTTAAATTCTGGACATTTACTATTTCTAGATAATATTTTGGTTTTGCCCAATGGGCTTAAAAACATTGTTTCAATTCCCATTTTAGTTAAGAATGGTTATACTTTCCGTTTTATGGATGAACATTGCACCATTTATTATGGTAATAAATTTGTAGGCTTTGCTTCTTTAGTAAATGGTTTGTATTACCTTAATGTCCAAAATGAGTATTCTGTAAATACTATGCAAAGGAAACGTGGTAGACAAGGAATTAACCAAAGATTGATTTGGCATCTTAGACTAGGCCATGCCGATGAACACAAAATTCACAAAATGGAGAATGATGGATTAATAGGTTCATTGGGATTGGATCCCTATCCTACTTGTGAATCTTGTCTCAAAGGCAAGATGGCTAGATCTTCCTTCCCAGGGACTTTTCAAAGAGCCTAACAAATCCTAGGTTTAGTGCATACCGATGTTTGTGGACCATTTGGAGAAATGACTCATGGAGATTTCCTTTACTTTATCACATTCACTGATGACCATTCTAGGTATGGTCTAATGTACTTGGTAAAGCATAAGTCTGAATCCATTGACAAATTCAAGAAATTCAAGGCTTTAGTGGAAAATCAAACTAGACAACATATAAAAGCTCTTCTATCTGACCGAAGAGGGGAATATATGAGTGCAGAGTTTGATGAATACCTCAGAGAGAATGATATAGTATTATAGCTCACACCTCCAGCGACAGCATAGTTGAATGGAGTAGCCGAGCGAAGGAATCAAACTTTGTTGGACATAGTTTGTTCCATGCTCAACTACACTGACTTACCAATTTCACTATGGGGTCACACGCTCCTTACAGCTGTACACATTTTAAATAGATGTCCCTCCAAGTCCGTTTCTAAGACCCCATATGAGATATGGAGAAATAGGAAACCAAGTCTTAATCACATTAAGATTTGGGGATGTCCTGCTTATGTCAAGAAGTCTAAAGTGAACAAGTTGGAGGCTAGATCCTTAAAAGGGCGTTTCGCTTGTTATCCTGAGATTTCCATGGGATACCTCTTTTACCTGCACGATGACCAAAGGGTCATTGTAGCTTTACAAGCCAACTTTCTTAAAGATGAGTTCATTTAAGAACGTGGAGCAGGTAGAAGAATTGTTTTTGAAGAACAAGACGAAACTCCGGTGGATACATCTACACAGGAAGTAAGAACCGGACCTTCTGTATCACAACCACAACCGCGAAGATCAAGTAAGGTACCTCAACCGCCTGAGAGGTAAGGATATCTACTGCAGAGAGAGACAAGCCTCTTTTCTGTATTAGATGAAGGGTCAAGGAGATGATCCCTCCACATATTATCAAGCGATGGTGGATGTGGATGCCGCGAGATGGCATGAATCTATGCAAACAGAAATAGACTCGATGCATTCAAACCAAGTCTGGACACTTGTAGATCGGCCTGATGGTATTGTACCAATTGGGTGTAAATGGATTTACAAGAGAAAGATTGGTGTTGATGGCAAGGTTGACACCTATAAAGACAAGCTAGTGGTAAAAGGGTATAGTCAAAAGGAAGGAATTAACTATTAAGAAATCTTTTCGCCAGTAGCTATGATCAAGTTTATAAGAATTCTACTTGCAATAGCATCTCACCTTGATTATGAGATATGGCAAATAGATGTCAAAACTGCTTTTCTGAATGGGTTCCTAGAAGAGGATATCTATATAGAACAACCTAAAGGTTTTGTATCCAATGATGGTATCCATAAGGTGTGCAAACTTAAAAGGTCCATTTATGGACTCAAACACGCATCTCATAGCTGGAATCTACGTTTTAATGAAGCAGTCAAAGGATTTAACTTCATCAAAAATGAAGATGAGCCATGTGTTTATAAGAAGGCTAGTGGGAGCAAGATATCATTCCTTGTGCTATATGTATATTACTGATAGGAAATGATATAGGAATGCTCACCACTGTTAAGAAGTGGCTTTCGAGGACTTTCTCCATGAAAGACTTGGGAGAAGCTACATACATTTTAGGGATTCGAATCTATAGAGAGCGAACAAATAGGATGATAGGGCTCTCTCAAGCCCTTTACTTAGAAAAGGTCCTAAGGAGATTTAGGATGGAAGATTCTAAGAAAGGGTTCTTGCCAATGAGTCAGGGAATAAAACTCTCGAAGACTATGTGTCCTCAAAGTAAGGAAGATAGAAAAGAGATGAGCATTATTCCCTATGTATCAGCAATGGGTAGTCTGATGTACGCAATGTTGTGTACACGACCTGACATTGCTTATGCAGTAAGCGTTGTTAGTCGATTTCAAGCAAACACAGACAAGGAACACTGGACAGCTGTGAAAAATATCCTAAAGTATCTGAAAAGAATTAAGGACATGATTCTCATCTATGGGAGTGGTGAACTAAGAGTGGATGGATACATCGACTCAGATTTCCAATTAGATGTCGATGACCGGAAATCCACATCAAGGTTCATATTCACCCTCAACGGTGGAGCGGTGTCTTGGAAAAGTTCTAAGTAAAGCACAACCGCAGATTCCACCACAGACGCTGAATACGTGGCTGCCTCTGAGGTAGCAAAAGAGGTTGTTTGGCTAAAGAAGTTTCTTGGAGAACTTCAAATGGTTCCAAGCGTGGAGCTCCCATTGCCACTTTATTGTGACAACAATGAAGCAATAGCGCAGGCAAAGGAACCGAGGTCTCACAACAAGTCCAAACACATTGAGAGAAGAAATCATATCATAAGAGAGATCAATGCCAGAGGGGACATATCTATTCAGAAAATAGCCTCAGCAGACAACGTCGTTGACCCATTGACTAAGCCATTGTCACAAGTAGTACTAGACAAACATCTTGAAAAGATGGGTATCAAATACCATAGCAAATGACATTGAGTGCAAGTGGGAGATTGTTAGAGTTATTCCCTCAAATGCCATAAGAGGATAGAATTATAGGGCATTAGTTTGTATCTAAACATTCTTGTTTTAATAAAAGGCTTTTGATGTTGTTTCTTATAGGCATTTGTAAGGTTTAAATAATCAACAATTAGTCCTTGATATTAAGGCGAACATTCTACTCCCTATGGGTTAGGGAGAATGACACTAGAAGTGTTTGATCCTTAATATCTAAATTAGTTCGCAAGTCGAAGAGAGTATTGACTGGACATCATTACTGGACATAGACTTGTATGATATAAGTTTTGACAGGAAAGTGCCAGTCAAACACTATGAGTATGTTAGTGGGAACTTGTATCATAGACACATCAGTTAGACTGGTGTATTCGAACTCGGCTCGCATCAGTTATGTCACATGGGTTTTCACTCAATGACAGTCAATGATAAAACTGATAAGTTGTGATAGGTACGAATGAACCTTAGACCTAAGTAATCACGTTGAAGATGTGCTTGTGACATCAAAGTTTTTCATTAGAGTAGTTAGATCCAATTCATCCATTGGTGGGGTTGACCTCAAAGTGCGGCTTGATGGGTAAGTAGCAATCTTAACTGATTAGAAATATGAGATTTATTCTCTCATAAGTGAATGAGCTAAATATCCTATGCCGTCATGAATGAGTGAGGTCAAAGACTTTAGCCAAAGCATTAGAGATACTTATGTTGGACATGAAAGTATACTCAGTGACCTCGATTCATTATGAGCTAAGCATATAATCAAGTCTGGGGAGTTTGACTAAATCATGACTCTCACTTAACTAAGATATATGAATAAAGGGTTTATAGTCGTACGGTATTCACAGCGTGAAAGGTTTGAATGATTCTATACATTCGTTCTCAATTGGGCTACGATGTAGACCATGAGATTGGGTAGGTGGTATCCACATCCTTTTGATTTCCTCCCAATTGCCTTTTGAGACGAACTTAAAGAGCCGCACTTAAAGGAATTGTAAAGGAAAAATCATGGAATAAAACTTGAGAGAGATCTCTTGGTATTTGATATCGTAATTAATTAATTGATCATTAGATGATCTTATTAATCAAGTTAATGTGTTAATTAATTTCCTTGTGAAATTAATTTTGGAATTAACATGTGTTAGTTAGTTATTTAATTGATATATTTATTGGATAAATAATATTAATTAAATAAATACACAAAACGGACTAAGCCTGGAGGGCATTAAAAAAGCCCAAGTTGGGCGTCCATTTGGATGCCGGGCCTTTAGTTAACTAGGTTAATTATTCTAGTTGTAGTATAAATATACTACTTAGTGAATGATTAAACCTAAGCCTCACTTGTGACTTTCTCTCCAAGAAAAACTCTCCACCTCTCTCTCATCTCTCTAACCGTCCAAGAGGAGAAGAAAAAAGGGATTTTTTCTTTCGGTTCCGGCGTGGTGATTTAGAGGCAGTGACATTATTGTTGCTCCAAAAAGAATCAAGAAGTTGGTTCAGAAATTTTAATTACACGAAAAAGGTACATATTTCTCAACATGATTTGAATATGTGAAATCAAAGATGAATCCACCGTGGGTATTTTATTTCTGCTGCGTTTTTATGTACAAAACCCAATAGATCTTATATGCATTTCTATGATTATCGGGTAGTTCTAATGTTCTTGGTAGTACCATTCTTTTTCTATCCGGTTCTAACATGCAGGGGGAGAACATATGCATTCTTATAGTTCAATTATTCTTGGTAGTACCATTCTTTTACTATCTGGTTCTAACATGCAGGGGGAGAACATATGTCCAGGGGGAGTTCTCGGTACTATCTTTCTTATCTCTTCTCTATCTTTTTCGATTCCTTGTCATCATGAAAAAGGGGGGTTTGTTGACCTTTTTGGAAAGCAATCGGACTAATTTTGACAATAACAAGGAAATCTCATTTTTACATAATTATTCTTGCCTTTCCTTTTCGTAGAATGCACACTTAATGGAAATGACATAAATCAATGTTTCCTCCAAAGAAAAGCAATATCATTAAATCAACCATCTCTTAAAAAGGGAAGTGAATCAATCCTATCTCCTTTAATTGCTTAAAATTGTTCATTAATTGGAAAGTATCCATTAAGCATAAATCTGGAAAGAGCTGTTTTCCAATCTGCTATATTTTCTCTCATCTCTTCTCCTATAAAAGCTGAAAGTAATTTCTCTCAAAAGATCACGAATATATGAAGTATTCTTAAGCTTACACTCATTACGTGTAATTCTTCTTGTTAGGTACAATCTTTTGTTCCAGTGAGGAAGAAGAAGTATCAGTCGCTGCTTCAGAGTTCCACTTATCAAACACGAGTGATTAGTGAGGAGTTTTTGGAGTCTAGTCTCCTTTGTAATCCATATTAGAGTAGTTGTGTGGAAATTCCATATGATTCCACACCTAGTCTCTAGGATCCTTTGAGCGTTACTCAAATCCTCATATCGAGTGTGTTTGTTATTTCTTTTTAGATAACATTAGTTGTTTTTCAGTTTTCTTTTGGATTTTGTTTTGGAACTTATATGTTCCATCTTTTATCATTCAATAAAAGTATTATTCAGTTTATAATTTTGGTACTTATTAAGTTCCGCTGTCAAAGTTTTAAACACCTAATTCACCCTCCTCTTAGGGAATTCTTGAGTTACAGATGGTATTTCTTGAGAGGATCATTTTGTAATCATACATTGATAATTTATAATATATCATGTATTTTGCATAAGTTCGTCGCAATAACTAGTACATTCATTTGATATGTATGTCGATAGGCAGAGATTGGCTCTCTCACATGAGCAATCGCCTCTAGCGCTAAGAAAGCTAGTAGAGATGAGACATTTTTTTACGTAAGCATTATTTAGTGTTACGTAGTTAATCTAATGATATGTCGCCTTGGTGAAAACGAAGATGAGGTTTTTTATATCTTAAGAGCTGACATAGATTTTTACCCACCATCTATGAAGCCTATAAGTTGCCGGGTGCGAGAATTTATTTTAGAATTATTCATGTGTAATATATTCTCGAATTAGGCGTTTCTTGAAACGAGCTAATTAAGACTTGTACGGTGTAGATAGATAAAAGACATACACTATTTATGATAAAGAGTCTCCACCGTTGCATGTATGTCATACTACATGTGCATAGCGACCCAATTGAAAGTGAGTGAATGGGTCCCTGCTTCCTCACTGTGTGAGTCCTAAAGATCATTGATCTTAGCAGTACCCTATGTGACTTTTAACTATGGCACAAAGTGAAAAAATTAGTGTTAGCTACTCTAGCATGTTACCTATGGCTATGGATGATGCGGTCTAAAGGAGCATGACTAGGAAAGCAGTTAACTTAGATCCTAGTGTTATTAGGGTAAAAGGAAGGCAAGCTTAGATTCACGCCTTTCACTTGTATTCATCGACTGGCCAGTTATGCTAATCAATGGATTATATAACTGTGAATACTTGTGAAACTGACAGAGTGATTAAGTATAAATCTCTAGAGGGATTAAGATATACTTAATCAAGGTGACTAACGAGCCTGGGGTACAATACTACACAACACAAAATTATCTCCATCAAGGGTTGATGTCTCCATTCTAACCTTTAGAGGTTTCTAGTTTGGAGCTCCCAATATTCTAAGTGTAGACGCCAGTCGCACGACTCATTTATTGGTATGATAAGTTTTTTTTGGGAGAGTATGGCTATGTTTGGTTATGTTTTCAAGTCATATTTGGTCCAAAATTCCCGCCAAACAATGTTTGTTTCACATAATATTTCATCAAAAATACACAACTTTTTTCATCCAAAAAAACATAATCATTACTTTTCCTCTTTCTCTCACTTTGTCCCCTATATCATTCTCTCTCCTCTATTTTTTATACAAATTTTTTTTCTCTCCTCTTAATATGCACTATCTCTCTCTCCTCTCTCTATCCCCCTCTCCTCTCTCTCTTCTCTCTCCTAACTCTCTCTCTTCTCTCTCCTCACTCTTTCTCTTTTCTTTGACCGTGTCTTTTTTTTTGGTAATATTTTTTTGTAATGTTTTGTCATATCTTTGACCGTGTACCATTAAACTTTAAAATAGAAAAAAGCTTGTTTGTCTGTAATTCTATCATGAGAAATAGTATTGATAAAACATATATTAAAATTTGTGGAGTTTTCTAAAGTAAAACTTTCAAATTTTGTTTTTCAAATTAGTTATAGTGAAAGTATTTGGATTTATATATATCTATATTTATATGCATATATATGTTATTTGTACATATTATTTTAAAGTTTTATTTATTTTTTATGTGTGTGGCTGTGTATAATTTATCTCATTGCTAAATTTGTTTTAAAGTTTTATTTATTTTTTATGTGTGTGGATTGAGAAATGCATGTGTGTTACCCATATTTATGTGTATATTTTCTTCATGTATATTATGTGGAAAAAAAAAAGGTCTTGGGACGGTCAAAGGCAATTTGACCACGGTCAACTCGGGTTTGACCGAGTCAATCGTGTGGTCAACACTAATTTGACCGCGTGAATAGTGACTTGAAGCAAGGGTTTCTTATTTCGTGGTTTTGGTTTGGATTTAGTGATTGACTTGTAGTAGAAGTGACCTAATTATCTAAGAATAGGATTGTATTTTAATAATTTTTAAAACAAATTACTTATTAATATTTTTTTTATAAATTAAATAAAAAAAAGGAAAAAAAAGAAAAAAGAAGGGGGGGGGGGGGGGGACTGTTCATCGTCTTCCCCAATCTCCCCCAACCCCCCTCACATCCCTTTCCCACGCGCGCGCACACACACACTGTTACACGCACACACAATTACACACACAAAAATACACACACACACACACACTATTACACGCACACACAAACACACAATTACACACACAGTCACACACGCACACTATTACACGGACTCTCACACACGCTGATACATATATATATATATATGAATATATATACTTTTCTTTTAATTATATATCAACTATTATTAACACTATTACTTATATATATATATGTGTGTGTGTGTGTATATATATATACTTTTCTTTTAATTTTATATAAACTACTATTACTACTATTACACATATATATATATGTACACTAATATATATATATATATACACACACTACTATTACTTACATATATACATATATATTTATCTATATAATAATTATTTCAATCTCAATATTATATTATAATTTTTAATTATTGACAGACAAAAACTTACATGATTTGACAGCTACAGTAATTTATGTTCCCTCTGAAAACAAAACCAAACACTATCTTACCAAAAAATCACTCAAAAACCAACTCCCAAAACATAACCAAACATTATTCCATCAAAATTGCACGTGTCCGCATAAAATTTTCACCAATAATTCTCACCAAAATCCCATTCCAAAACATAACCAAACATAGCCTATATGTTTCTATGGACCTATGGTCATGCCGTCATGGGTGAGTGGGAGATATTAGAAATAATGGACCTATGGTCATGCCGTCATGGGTGAGAAGGAGATATTAGAAATAACACCCAACAGACATGTCCATTGGTGGCGACTCTTGGTGAAATGATGAATTTTCCACTATAAATGTGGCCATTGTTCATCATTTTTAATTACATGGAAATATATATAAATATATATCATAAACTCTCCAAATACATTAGATATTTGAGTCGTGAATTTGTGTCTTCGGTTCTGGTAATCGAAATCCTGACGGTGCTCGTGTTTCATTCAAGAATTTCGGGGCAACGTGATTCTAATCAAGTTCGATCAATATAACGCTTCCGCATTAGGTACGCCCTCGATTTCTAACAGTTTCGTATAGAAACTGCAATGCTGAAGAAAATAATCTTTCAGAGTCCCACAACCAACTGCTTAAGCAAAATCTATTGAGATTAAATAATGAAGCTGCTGATCCAGTGTTCATATATCTAGACCTCTATCGTGCTTTCTTCTCTGCCCTAAAAATAGAACAAAGCCCTCCAGGTATTGTATCTAATGATTTTGTTTCTATATATTCCTAAGGTGGGAAAATTGTATTTTGGAGGGTCATGTACATTTTTTTCATAAAAAAGCATCCAATTGGCAATTTTGGTACACTCCAGCGAGAAATTTGGCAATTAGAGTACAAATTTCGCCGAAAAATTCAAAATTGGCCCGAAAATAACATTTGGTGGCAAAATTGACTTGAATTTAGGGATTTTTTTCCACTTGGTAGGAAATTTAAACTTCAATTTGTTTATTTTTCCATGTGGAGGGAAAGTTGACTTTTAATTTAGGGGTTTTAACTCGTATACTTTCAAAAAAATTTGTTTAATTTATTTCACTTTTTGGAAAAAAATTTCTTTTATTTGTAACGAATTGTATAATTAATACATCTAAAACAAAAAAATAAAATAGTAATTAAAAATTATAATATTATAACATAAAATTCAAATTAAACTAAGTTTTCCTTAATACTGTAAATTTTCAATTTTTTTTTCTGATTTTCAAAATTATTTTGATATTTTTAGTTTTTTCTTAAAATATTTTTCTTTATTTTTATTATGTTTCTTTATGATTTTTTTAATTTTTTTGGGTTTTTAATTAATTCATTTTTTGTCGATGGAAATCGGTAACCAATGAAAGATACGGTTCTTTTAAATTCAAAAATTAGTTTAAGATATACTTGTTAATATTTTCAAATTTTTAAATTTATTTAAAAAAAAAAGGCTATTTTGTTTTCTAATTTTATTTTTAAAATTTTTTAATGTATTTATTTGTCAATAGGAAAAAAATATTTCTCCATTAAAAGTAAATTTATTTAAATTTGAAAATTTATTTAAGATATAATTTTTAATATTGTTTTCCTTTTTTTTTGTTTTTAATTAAATTTTATATAAGTTTTTAATACTATTGTAACTATATTCGCATTTATATAAATTTTATTATTATTATGTTTTTACAAAAAAAAAATATTTTCGTAAACTTCAAATTAGTTTGAAATATACAATTTTAATATTTTTTAATTTCTTAGAATTGTTTAATTTATTTTTATAATTTATCTTCACATGAAATTTGGGGTTCATATTGACTTTTCCACTCATTTTCCTCAAAATTTGGATACTACATAGGGGATTTCCCTCTAAATTTAAGTGTCACGTAAGCAATCTTCCCTCCACATACGAAAATCCCAAAATTTGGTGACACATGCATAGACATTTTTCGGCCAATTTTAATAAGTTTTCGGCAAATTAATACTCAAATTGACAAAATTCTCGCCGAAGTATTCCAAAATTGTCAATTGAACCAGTTTTGTATTAAAAAAACGCGACAACCCTTTGGTGTAACAACAAAGCAATTTCTCCTTCCTAGGTCGTAAGGAGAACATTAATGGCAAAATATTTAGTGAAACACGCATTTAAGCAGTGACACAATCAATTGTCTTTACTTTGTCAATATTTACAATAAAAGTAAAGTGAAGTATGTACGTATAATAAGTTAAATATTTGTAGGGAACCTGACAAATCAATTGAAGCCATGCTGTGTGGGTGTAAACGGTGAAATCTGTGGCTTAGTTGACGAGAATGGACAAAAGAAATACGCAGTGTGTGAGAATCCGGAGCACTCATTTTTCTGGGATTCCAACATCCTTGGGATCAGGGTTGGAGAGCTATCTTTTCAGCTTTGAAACCCTCTGTCCATTTTCTTCCACGGTTCAAGTAACTGAACTCAATACCATATTTGTCCTATATATCACTGATAATTATATAGACACTTACAATTTTTAATATGATCAGTTTCCAGCATATTGTCCTCTATCCCCCCACCTCAATCAACCTTTTACAGCACCAATATCTTCCCCGCTATCTAGCCCGATTCTCATCAATATTCCCATCCATATATCCACCACCCCACCAAGATCTCACAAAAGTTTACCAGTGACTCGAAAAATTACAAAGGGTAAAAGAAAGGCCTCACCGGTGATCTTTAAGAAACGTGTTCTTCAGTTGACTGATATTCCGATTACACTTTCAGGTCGTGGTTCTAATCAGCATACTAGTTCTATTGCTATGGAAGAGGATTTATCGGCGGAGGCTGCAGGGCAGCCCCGCCGGGAGCAATGAGTATCATAGCTTGGAACTGTCAAGGATTAGGGGGGTCCGGGGCAGTTCATCATCTGGTGGAACTTACTCGGTTTCACAACCCCCTATTGGTCTTCTTATCGGAGACCCGGTATAAACAGAGCTCGTTTGATCAATTGAAAAATCGTGTAGGTATGTTTGGAGTTTGTGTAGAGTCCGTGGGCACTGGGGGTGGTCTCGGACTTCTCTGGGACAAAAATTGGGACGTTCAGCTTCAGTCTTTCTCGACCTCCCATATTGATGTTAGAGTGGTTTTGGCAAATAATCAGGGGCATTGGAGATTTACAGGTTTTTACGGTGCGCCTGAAACGAGTAGACGAACTGAGTCGTGGCATCTCTTAGAACATCTTAGTAGGCAGGATTCGGCGACATGGATTGTGGCAGGGGATTTCAACGAAATTTTATTGGAGTCAGAAAAGGAAGGCAGAAGGTTAAGACCTATTTGGCAAATGAGAAATTTCCAGCAAGCTTTGGACCATTCAGATTTACATGATTTGGGGTATCACGGAAATCAGTTCACATGGTGCAATAACAATGAGGAGCCTTATACGTATCGGGCTCGGATTGATCGAGCATGTGGTAATTCTCGTTGGATTCATGACTTTCCAAATACCAAGGTGTCTCACTTTGTCACGAGTTGCTCAGATCAGTCCCCTATTTTTATTGAGCTAGAACCTCCCCTGGTGCATCTGTCAAAGAAGAAAAAACGTAGATTTCGTTTTGAGTCGGTATGGTTACGTTCGTCCGAATGTGAGGAAATTATCAAGAAATCATGGCACCAGGGCCAAGTTGGGGATGAATTACAGCATGCTTGGAACAACATCAAAAATTGCAGGGTGGGTTTGTTAAATTGGAGCAGATCATCTTTCGGTGTGACTCGAAAACGGATTAAGGAGTTAGAGGAGCAACTCATCAATCTTCGCAGTGGGACTATTACAGCTGAGTCTAAACAGCGTGAGGCGGGTTTGAAGTCTGAGGTAGAAGAGCTTAGGTCCAGAGAGGAAACTGAATGGCAACAACGTAGTCGGGAAATCTGGATGCGAGATGGGGATAGAAACACGAAATTCTTCCATACTAGTGCAACAAAGCGACAACATAGAAATACAATTTCGAAACTTAGGGATGAACTTGGGGTTTGGAATGAGGATGAAGTCTCTGTTCAGAATATAATTCTTCGGTACTACCGAAATATCTTCACTTCAACTCATCCATCAGACGAGGAAATTGACTCGGTTCTTCAGGACGTAAGTCCAAAAGTCACCGACGAGATGAATCGTGCTCTCAGCTGTCAATATACTCCGGAGGAGGTATCCTTTTCGCTTTCACAAATGCATCCCCTTAAATCACCCGGGCCCGATGGTATGTCTCCAATTTTTTATCAGAAATTTTGGCATATCGTTGGCCCCGATGTTACTCGCAGTGTCCTAAGTTTTCTTAATCATAATCGTTTTCTCCCTAAAATGAACTTTAACCATATTGTTCTTATTCCTAAATGTGATCAACCCGAAACGGTGGCCCATTTTAGGCCAATTAGCTTATGTAATGTCATTTATAAGATTGCTTCTAAAACGATAGCTAATCGGCTCAAACCTCACCTTCATAATATTATCTCGGAATCTCAATCCGCTTTTATACCTGGGCGTCTTATTTCTGATAATGTTTTAGTCTCTTATGAAATTAATCATTATCTTAAAAACAAATCATCAGGTAAAGAAGGTCAGGTAGCTATCAAACTTGACATGAGCAAGAAGGCCTATGATCGGGTTGAGTGGGATTTCGTGGAAAAGGTTATGGTGAGATTGGGTTTTAATCGTAACTTTATTGATCTGATCATGAGCGTATTTCTTCTGTTTCTTATTCGATTATGCTAACGGGCTTTCAGTTTGGCTATTTTCACCCTCATAGGGGGCTCCGTCAAGGGGACCCTCTATCACCGTATTTGTTTCTTCTTGTGACAGAGGTCTTTAGCTGTATGGTGCAGGCGGAGGAAAGACGGGGTAATATCCGGGGGATTGCAGTGTCGAGACATGCTCCACGGGTCTCGCACCTTTTGTTTGCTGATGACACCATTATATTTTTGCAAGCTACTCAATCGGCGTTGTTAAGCATTCGGGAGATATTACGGAGATATGAATTGGCTTCAGGTCAACAAATAAATTTTGAGAAATCTTCTATTATTTTCAGCAAAAATACACCTGATGGGGACAAAAGTGGTTTAGCTCAGATTCTCGGGGTCCAAATAGCTTCACATCATGATCGTTACTTGGGTTTACCGTCTGTGGTGGGCAAGTCGAAGAAAGAAGTTTTCTCGTCTATTCGAGATAGGGTGTGTAGTCGTTTTCAAAGATGGAATTCAAAATTTCTTTCTCAGGCAGGAAAAGAGGTTATGTTAAAGGCAGTTATCCAGGCCATACCGACATACGCGATGAGTTGTTTCAGACTTCCCGATACTTTACTTGATGAGATTCAGTCGGCAATGGCAAATTTTTGGTGGCATAACAAAGATACCCGGAAAATTCATTGGGTGGCATGGGAGAAACTTTGTAAGGATAAGGACGAAGGGGGTCTTGGCTTTAGGGAATTGAAGGATTTCAATCTAGCAATGCTTGCAAAACAAGGGTGGCGCATTCTTCAATATCCCAGTAGCTTGCTTAGTAGAATTTACAAGGCGAAATATTTCTATAATTCATCGTTTTTTGAAGCTGAAATTGGTTCGAAACCATCCTTTACTTGGCGAAGCATTTTGGCAGCACGTGGTCTTCTTATCGAAGGGATTAGGTGGAGAGTTGGTTCGGGTACTGATATACGTGTGTGGACAGACCGGTGGCTTCCATCCCCACCATCGTTCCGTGTTCAAACAGAGCCAAATCTGCTGCCTCTTGATGCCTGCGTTCGAGATCTGGTCGACCCTACTACTGGGTGGTGGGATATTGCTTTGATCGATGATATCTTCGAGCCATTGGAAGCTCAGTGCATTAAATGTATTCCTCTTGTGTCAGCTATATCTTGCGACCGTTTGGTGTGGCATTATACGAAATCTGGGGATTTTGCTGTCCGTAGTGCTTACCGACTGGCCCGGGAAATGAGAAATCGTATTAATTTAACGTCGACTGCTCAGCCTGTTTTTCCAAATCGTGGGGCTTGGAATTTTGTTTGGCACGCCAAAGTGCCACCGAAAGTTCGCATCTTTTGCTGGAAGGTATGTATTAATGCGATACCCACAGGTTTAAATCTTCTTCGTCGCCATATGGATGTGTCGGGGGAATGTCCAATTTGTTTTGAAACTAATGAGGATATGATGCATGTTTTGTTGTCTTGTAATTATGCTCGTAGAGTGTGGAATTTCTCTCTTCTTCCATGGGATATAATCAGCGCATGGCCCGGGATATAACTGCATGGTTCCAAGAGTTATATAGTAAATTGGATTCCTTGCAATATGGTTCTTTCTTGGTCTTGTGTTGGTATTTGTGGTTTAATCGAAACCAATCGTTGACGGTTCATACTACAATGATGCCGAGATCACTTGTTGTTGCTGCGCATTTTTTTCTTAATGCTTTTCAGCATGCTTTATACTCACATTCTATTAGTTTGAGTTCTCCCCTTCCAAATTCATGGTCTGCTCCACAAGTAAATGTCATTAAAATTAATTTTGATGGGGCCTTTTCGCATGACCAGGGAGTGATGGGGGCTGGGGTTATTGGTAGGAACTGTGAAGGGACAAGTTTGGCTTGGTGTTGTGTTCGTTTTGATTTTCTCTCGTCCTCGGAGCACGCCGAATTTTTGAGTTTGAAGGAAGCGATTGGTTTGGCTATTAGAGAGGGATGGCCCGACGTGATTTTTGAAGGCGATTGTATGACTGCTATCCAAAAGATGCACAACTCGAGTTTAGACCTTTCTCCTCTTGGTGCCGTTTGTTCTGATCTTCGCTTAGCTCTTGATGTTTTTAATTCTGTTTCCTTTTCTTTTGTTAAACGTTTAGGTAATTCTGTTGCTCATTGTTTGGCAAAGGCTGCGATGGATAGTCAAGAGCCTGTTCTTATTCTTCCGGATTCAGCCGTTTCTTCTATTTTGTTGGACTTTCCCATTTGAGTTTTAATATATGCTACCGCTTTCATTGTCAAAAAAAAAAGTTTCCAGCATATTGGAAATGTTATACCTAAATAATGCCATTACATTATATGTCATAAGGCTCCATTTCCAACATCTTGGAAAAACAACTCATTATTTCCAATGCTCTATCTTAATTAATGTCTTTGAATTATAATTCGTTTGATTTTGGTAAAAATGTCAAATTAGATCTACAATTTACTCTTAGTCCCATTTTTTGTTAGAATGAAATGATACATAGTATTCGCTAATGCATGCCTTTAATGTCAGACAAAAGCGCATCGACAGATAAAAGGGGTGATTCAGGAGTAGGCTCCTAATTAACCAAGGTTGTTCTATAAATAAAATGAGTTAAGGAGTTATTTGGTAAAAGAAATTTTAAAGGAAACAAAAGGATAAACTAGTTAAAATATCATCAACCAAAACACCATAGGAGATGGAACTAGGGACGGAGCCAGGAATTTTAACGAGGGGGGTTGAGATTGTTGTGATATAGGTATATATGCATTTTTTTTTTGCCAAATAGTCGAAGGATACGGTACGCTATATTTGTGAAGGGAAATATAATAAGGAATTAGGTTCAATTACAACTTTTGACATACTTTATACTCTTATATATCTTTCTCTATAGCCAGGATTTTGGGTTTGGAGGGGGCGAACTCAAAATAAAGAGAAAAAACATGATGTTTTCTATTTTGAAGGGAGGGGCGAAATTCAAATTTTGAAAATTTTTGTAAGGTAAAAATCTAATTTTTCAAAATTGAGGGGAGCGCACCCTCAAAATTGATGCATATAGAAGTATAGAGATCACGGTATTGATTTTCAAAATCGAGAAATAGTTATTTCGAAAGATGGGAATATGTGGGTCGTCCTTCCTGCTGAAAGTAATAAGTATCCATATATGAGCTCGCAATATATTGAGTTGCTAAAAATTAAACATGGGGATAGTTGAAGCGTCTCAATAATATTTGAAAAGGGATAGTGGGATATTTCATTTGGATTACTTTTCAACGTATGGATTTTTTTTTCTCTCATTAATCATGAATATCTTTCCAATTCATTGTCAAGAGCACTTCTTTTATGGGTAATTTTATAGTGGACATGGAATGTTGTTCCCAATGGCGGATCTAAAATTTACGTTCAGTGGGGGCACCAAAAATTATATCGAGGAGGGCGAGATTGTTGTGATATAGCTATACAATATGTTAAGGGGGGTGCAGGGGGACGGTACACTATATTTATGGGGGAAATATAATAAGGAATTAGGTTCAGTTACAACTTTTGACATAATTTATACTCATACACCTCTTTTATTATAGTCAGGATTTTGGATTTTGGGGGGGGGGGGGGGGCGGCCAACTCAAAGTAAAGGGAGAAAACGTGATATTTTTCGATCTTGAACGGGACAAAATTCAAATATAAAAAAAATTGTAGAGTAAAAAAATAATTTTTCAAAATTTAGGGAGGGAGGGCATTGAATAATTTGAGTGGGGGCATTAATGCAATTTATAAATTAAAATTGAAAAATATATGTATGTTAAAAAAAAAAAAATTCAGTGGGGGCAGTCCTTCACCCCATGTAAATCCGCCCCTGGTTGCTTCCGATCTACTTTTCACCATACAAACATTTGGGGTGGGGTGGTTTATACAGGGCAGGTGGGTGTGAAAACCACCCCCACTCATTTTAAATGTGTGGTGTAAAATGGATCGAGAGCAACATTCCCGGTCCACTTTAGAATTTTCCTTCTTTTATTGTCTTGGTTGGACTTAAAGCGACGGTCGAATTGTAGAAGGAGACAAATGGACCGTAGAAATTAACTCATATTTGTTGATGGTTTTTGCATGGTAGTTATGTTGTTTTATTCAATGTTGTATTGACGCTAAAAACAAAAAAAAAAGATATTGGTGACAAAATATCAAAGTGACAATGTCATAGTCGTCATTAATTATAAATTTTTAGTGATAAGAATTTTTATTTTATCACTAAAATAGATTCTACATGTCTAATAATGACAAAATTTGTTTAGTGATAATTTTAATATTATCACTTTAAATTTAACACAAATATTACTTTTTGTTGTGGCGTGAATTGTTTAATATGGTGGGATGTGCTTCTTTTGGAATTTCCTTTCATGAAGGGCATTTTCATTTTTTGGGAAAAGTGGGATTGTCTCGTGCATAACCAATGGCTTGAGTGGAAGAAGGAATTTTATATATTTAATTAGACTATTGAAGAATACTCCGAAAACTTGAGTAAATTCTATGCTAGACCAAGATGTGTACACCATTGGATTTAGTAAATGTCCCCCTATTAGGGAGATCCAATGTTGTACATTAGATTGAGATCAATGGTCTCAATCTAGTATAAAATGACGAAAAATTGGAAGTGTAATGATGAGCTAGGCCGTGATAGGTTATGGGAGTAAAAGGGCTAGGGGTTGCTTCGCACAGAGGTTTTTGCTTTCTATCCCCATGAAGTCTTGTCAAGTGTCTGAGGTTGGAGTTTATATAAATGAAGATAAAAATTGATTTTGTATTTAGATTGATTTGGTGCTAGGATGAATTGATACTCTTAAAATCGATCCCATAAATATTGTATTTATATCGGATATGAATATGAGTTGGATACCGGGTGGATACATATTGGATAAGGTTTTAAAGTGTCCAAAAATTAAAAAATCAAAAAAATCGAATACGGTATCCGATACGAAAATTAGAAGTTTTCGGGAAGTATTGGATACGACAGGGGTATTTTTTGATATTATGAAATAATTTTTGGATCAAAATTCAAAATTCAAAAGTAAAAACTTATTATTATAATAATGTAACAAAAAAATCCACGATTAATTGGAAAAAAGTAGAAACGAGAATGGAGAAAAAATCCTCATTCGTCTTTTGCTCTACAACTGCTATACCCAACATGCGATAGAAATCTGTCTTCGTCTTGCAACTGCAAGTAATCCGTCTTCGACTCCTTTCGAATTCCACCCTTCAGTTCTTTAAAAACTCTTCAAGTAAGTTAATTAGAATTTTGAGATTTGTTTATAGTTTTCAATTTTATTAAATATTTTATTGTTGTGCTGAGTATAAACAATAAACACTCTTATACTTTTTGTAATATACAATAATATGGATTGAAACTTGTATTTCTGTCTTGTAATGTTGTTCGAGAAAAAGGTTGATAAAATTTTAGAGTCACTTAATTAGTGTGTAAAATAAAGTTTCAATAGTTATGACTATCGACTATAGAAATTTTGTATATTTAGTAATTAACTAATTATTATAATAACATCTTAATCTATAAGTACGAATGATCATGTGACTTCATTTAGTGGATTGTAAAAAATTATATCTATATCATTGTATCCTCGACGTATCATATTCTAAAATTTTGAAAAATCGCATATTCTGTATCTGTATCGTATTGTATTTGTATCCCCATATCCGTATTCGTGCATCATAAATTTGGTCCATACAAGAGGATAGAGACCATGCTATTGATTTTCAAAATCGAGGAATAGTTAGTTCAAAAAATGGGAATATGAATTGCTCCCGCAGAAAGTAATAATCAATAAAAGGCCTCCCTATATATTCATCAGCTCAAAATTAAATAAGGGGATAGTTCAAGAGTCTTAATAACGTTTAAAAAGGGGGTCGCGGGATATTTTATTTGGATTACTGTTGAATTCTATTTTTTTCATTAATCATTAATAGAAGGAGACAAATGGACAACAAAATTTCATTATGAGAGTCCTTTAGTTGTATATTTGGTCATCCGATGTCTGCCAAGTACATTAGCAATTATATTTCTGGTGTTGATTTAAATGGTTGGCCTCCAGAATTGGAGGTTCTAGGCCTTCCTGGACTTTACCCATACTAGCAACTCTTGACCGAGTTTCTCAATGTGAATATGGTTGTAGTAGGTTGGGGAGACGGGGGTAAAAGTGATAAGAAGAATGCGTTTGGCAAATAAATAGTGTAAAAAACCACTTTAGGATACCGTTGTTACAGGAATATCTTTTCTATGTGGATTTGATATTCCAAAAATTCTTTAGCTTCAGAGCCGGCCTATACTTGATCGTCACTTTGAATATGCAACTCTCACATTTGATTCAAGAAACTTTCATTCTTCAAGTCACTTGGTGGGAAATCAATTTTTTCAAACTTCTAATAAATAAGAAGAGAGCGATGAGGAGCCGTTGGATAAAGGATCATTTTAGCTGGAATTAATAATATGTGATGTCAGTTTGATAAAAACTTTCATCGCTCTTCCAATGCTAATATTAATCATTAAAAAACTTAAATTCTAATCAATCTCGAACTCCGTGAAACTGAATCAATTTCTTTTTAAGTTATTGAGTAATCTTCCGGGGCACGGTGCACCTCACATTGCGCGGTGGGCTCCCCGCCTCCCTAGTGTGAATATATATGAGTTATTTGCATCCACCTCCCCTGAAGTATTGCGCTTTGGCAAAAACTTTTTCTCATGTATTAGAATTTGGCATCCACCACATCTATGTGTTAAAAAATTTATAAACTACCTTTTCTACCCTTAATTTATATATTTTTTCCATTTTCTATTTTTCATTTCATTCCTTTATTAAAAAAAAGAAGAGAGTTTTTCATAAATTCTAACGAATAGTTACTTTTATTTAAAAATGTGTCTGGCAAACAATATATCAAACTCAATTTAAATAAATTTAAATATATGTTTCTCCAATTCCCATTATGTGGTTCTTGAATATAATTATATTTTCCCATTATGTGTTTCTTGAATATAATTATATTTTTTTAATATTTCAAACAACTTCTTAATTAATTGGTAATGCTTTATTTCTTTTAGAAAAAAAAATTATATATATATATATATATATTTATAGATTTAAATTATTGCTTATTGTAATCGACAAAAATCTGAGAACTCAAATAGCAATTTTGTCTTAACTTCAATGTCTCATGATATATTCTCGTCTTTTTTTTAATTCATATTTTTCTTCTTTTTTGTTTTAAGTAGAAATAAGACTAATAAGAAGTAAAATAAATATAAAAGAAATCAAACATTCACTTGGATATGAATATTATTATTTGAAATTTATTTAATATGATAGCGAAAATGACAATGAGATTCCTAAATTATCAATTAATACGTAGGACCTCTTCAATTTCTACTTCAAATCATCTACGGGTCCTTAAACAAAGAGATTAAATACTACTCTTTCAACTTTTAAATTTTTGTTTGTTATGTTATTTTGAATGGAAAGATTGTAAAATGGGTATTTGAGATGGAAAAAAAATACTGATATGAATTTTTGGATAAAAGAAAATCTATTTTTGGGGGTTATGTAATTTTTCCTTATTATATATTATTTGTTCTAATTATTTCTAATTAAAAATAATTATCTATTAGAATTATTTGTAATTAAGAATTTTCATAAGCTTAACTTACATTCCTTTTTTCTCTTTTTATTTAATAAAAAAGAAATGAATTAAAGGAAAATTAGAAAATAAGAAATACAAATATCAATTAAGAGAAAAAATGGTAGTTTATATAATTTTTTACACGTAGGGGTGGTGGATGCCGAATTTTAATACATGATGGGAGGTACTTGCCAAAGTGTAATACCACAATGGAGGTGGATGCAATTAGCCCATATATATATATATATATATATATATATATATATATATAAGGCTTTATTCATGTTTCCACCCTCGTCATCCACACTTCAATGGAGAATAAGAAATTATTGGTCTTCTTCTGGCTCCTGTCATCACTTGTTCTTTCCACAGGTTCATATAATTTTCTTCAGTAATTGAAAATTTATATATAGATATATATATATAGATAGGATCTCTACATTGATATACATTAATTAGGCATAAGAAGAATTAAGGAGTATATACAAGATTGTGTTTTGGGATTGATCATAAGGTTGCAGGAAATGGATTCAAAGAAGTTGAACGTGGGAAAGTGAAGCTTTTCGTGTTCGGAGACTCGTACGCAGACACCGGGAACTCGCCTGCACCAGTTTCTATATCATGGAACAAACCATATGGCATCACTTTTCCTGGAATACCATCCGGAAGGTTTTCCGACGGTCGTGTTCTCACTGATTACATAGGTACTTATCATAATTATATGATGTTCTCATTATGTGCTCATCAAAATTATGGTTCTACTAATTACTAAATTAAATCATCTGAAAATAATTGGGGAAAATTGTGGTTAAAGTTAAATATTGTGAACATGTCATTTGAAAAATATATATAATATTTTCTAATATTTGCTTAAGCGCACGTAATAAAATTATACATACATGATGAAAAAATGACTATTTTTAATAATTAATTAGAAATAACATTAAATTTTGGATCATTTACTTCAATTCGGATGTGACTCTTAAAATGACTAGGCAATTGCGAATATGTCTACAAGATTGTTTATATGATTCACACTAAATATAAAGTGCACATATAGTCATATACAATTAGAATTAGTGTCCAATTATAGAATTTCTCTAGTTCGCTAAAAGTTTCGAAACTTTATAATTATATCTAACATGGAGCAATTGCATAATAATGTGAAATAATCTACTACTATAGAAAAAAAAAATAGTGAGAAAATCTCAAGTAATTACAATTTCCTAATTATTACTATATATAATTATATGAAAATAGTTTTATGTTTGTCATAGTAATGAGCAACAGTAATCGTCAATCATTGTTAATTTAAGAACACAAATGTAGTGACTTATATATATGTTTGTTGTCATTCAATGTTAAATGCATGTATCATTTACTTTCATTATTGGCGACTTTATATATACACTTTTCAAATTGTCAACAATAATATTCAGTATAAAATTTTTGAAAATTATTTTTGCAATAAAATAGAAATTCTTCTCAGTTGAATTATATTTAATTAATTAAAGAAAATTTTTACATTGTTTGGTTTTGTAACTAATAATATTTTCCAATTTTTGTATTGTATTAAATTCACTTCTACATAAATTTGTGTTCAAGAATTTGTTTTGTTATTATTAACTATTAAGGCTAAGCAAAATTGTCATTCATTATTTGTCCTTTACTATTCCTACTTTGTCTAGTGTTTTTCACATTCTTGGAATAGAGAATCCGATTTCCTTTTTATGGGATTATGATTATTAAACGTCCTGGCACTTAAATCATATATTTGCAGCTTCATATCTTGGTATAAGATCCCCAATGCCATACGAGCTGAAGAATTTGAATCCGAAATCCATAAAATACGGGATGAATTTTGCTTATGGAGGTACAGGAGTGTTCAAAACACAGGTTGATCTACCAAACATGACTACTCAAATCGATTTCTTCCAACAACTCATTGACAAAAATGTTTACACAAGGCAAAATCTCAGCTCCTCCATTGCTCTTGTGTCCTTAGCGGGCAACGACTATGCTACTTATCTGGCCAAAAATGGGAGCTTAGAGGTAAAGTTGTTAAACTAACCATACCTATATTATAAAGAGGTATATATATGCACTAAACTAATTAAGTCATTACTATATTACAAAATTCAACTGTTTAATCATTGAATTAATGCCGACAAAGCCTACTAACAATGTGTGGTTATTTAATTTATCTACTTTTTTAGTAGGTAGTTATCATCACTACTACAAAAGATAATATTAGTGATAAAAGTTGAAGTTACAATGTCAAAGTTGTCACTAGATATACAATGAGAGACGATAATTTTTTATTTTGTCACTATAATGATTTTTTGTCACAAGAATCATTTCTCTGTTGTCACTAAATTATCACTAAACATGTATCACTAATTATCATTATTGACAATAATGTTCTTGTCACTAATTGTTATACGGGAAAACTGGCATACGCATTTTGTGAATCAGGGTTTACTAGCACTCAGTAGGTCAGTGATTAATCAGCTCATGATAAATCTTAAACGGCTTAATGGATTGGGATTCAAGAAAATAGCGATCACAGGAATGCAACCATTGGGCTGCTTACCTCGAAATACTGCTTCAACTTATTATAGAAGCTGCAATGCAGAAGGAAATGATTTTTCACTGTCCCACAACCAACTGCTTAAACAAAATCTATCGACATTAAATAATGAGGCTGCTGATCCAGTGTGCATATATCTAGACCTCTATGGTGCTTTCTTCTCTGCCCTACAAATAGAACAAAACCCTACAGGTAATCACATCATCTTTTTTTCATTTTCTTCTTCATATCTATAAGATTTTGTTTTTATTTCTAATGTTGTAATGAAAAAGAACGTTAGTGACTAAATATTTAGTGACAACGTCGCCAAATTTACCAAATTGTTTGTTGTCACAATTACTGATTTGTGGCAAAATATTTAGTGACAACCTCGAAAAATGTTCCAAATTGTTTATTGTCCCAATTATTGATTTCACACGTCTTAACATTGACAAAATCAATTTTGTGATATTTGTCAATTATGTACAAATAAAAGTGAAGTTATCTACTTATAACAATTAGATAATAACAACATAAACCACCACAATGAATTTAATATTTATATTTGTTTTCTGACTGGGTGGTCACGAGAAAATCGCAAAATTAGTCTGGTAACTTAAGGTGTTGGCAAAATTGATCCCTTTTATATTAAACTGGCAATTTGGTCTTGTATCTATCAAAAATAATAAATTAGGACCAATTTTGTCAATACCCTATAGTTGCAGGACTAATTTTGCAATTTTCTCAAGTGGTCACTATACATTCGTAATCAATTTTCAACTCTTGTCAACTAAAAAAAAATCTTTTTCACTAGTAACTTTATGAAAATTATCATTTAACAAAACAAAATGTACGTTGTTATTTATAAGGAACGAAACCAAAAATTGCGCAAAACAATATTGTTATTAATTTTTTCGTTTGCATTTTAAATATCAAAAGGGAGTTGATATTAGCACTCCAATAAATGATAAAGGGACTCCTCTTTAATTTCTTTTGACATGAATAGACAAAATTGCCTATTAATAAATACAATAATATTTTTATACTATTTTGTAATAAATATATATTATGTAATTGAAATATTTGTTTTACATACACCTTGGAGCACTAACATCCATATACCAAGGTTATTTGATGTGTTTTTTTTAATTTCCATTATATCTTTGTTAATTGTCTATATCATATATGTTTCATTTTTGATTTCTTAATTATATGTTTTACATTAGCTTACATCAATAATGCATGAATTAGTAATTGGTGTTTTCATTTGTTTGCTTGTTATTTGCTTGTTCAGGTAATAATACATTAAATATTATTAGCATTTTACGTATTCTCTAGTTTAAGTTTATTGACACCAAAATGTATGTAGACGATAATATGCTTAAATACGTTAAATTTTTGCCTCACATTCTAATTTTACAGGTTCGTGCTTATATTTGTGATTTTATTTATTATGTAATTGGCATGAATGATATGTCAAAGTTAGGTTAAAAACTAGAGCATACATGCTATTTTATCTATTCTTCATTATTAGTTAGTCGATTTTTATTTTTTAAATTCAATTAGAATAACATGTTAGCTCTAATCACATTATTATTTATTTTAGCACGTTATATTACAGGAGTATATTAAAAGAAAAAAGTATTTAATTAATAATCATGAAGAAAGAGTATAAAGTATCGATTACTATATTAACAATTCGAATAATGTTAAAGAAATAATTAATTCCATTTAATTATGTAGCGTAATCTTGCATCGTTGAATTGCTTAATAAATATCAAGTAAAATATTTAAGACACAAAATATAATTTCTCAAAACTAAAGGGTGTTTTAGTATATTGTTTAAGAAAAAAGTCAAAGTGTGCATTTATCATTTTTTGGAGTGTTAATATCATTTCTCATATCAAAATTCTGCCAATGTTTTTGACATATATACACATAGTTCAAAGTATCGGCCGATATCCGATGATATCGGCCGATACGTAAACGGATCGGACGGTGCCGATTCGATAATATCAAACGATACATGTTATTATCCGAGTACCTATGTGTCGCCGATATCATCCGATGACAACCGATATTATCACCGATACAATGATAGTATCGGCTCACTCGGATATTATCGGCTGATATAATGATAATATCGGCGATACTTGTTCTCTCATATATACAAATGCGTTTTTCGATTTCATTGTGTTTTGTCGGTTTTCATAGTGTACAAACCTCATGAGAAATAGGTTGTTTTCTAATCTGCCATTATGTGTGGATTGTGGAGGAACATGGCACCAGTATGGACTGTGAGAAATATGTGTGGATTGTGAAGGTTTTTGTACAAGAATGATATATTCCAAAATAGTAATAAAAGATTCAATTGATTGAGCTTTTTTGGAAAATTGTTTGGAAGCTAAATGCTAAAAGTTTTGACTGATCGGATTGCAAAATAGCTAGAATCTTACCAGAGAAATTGCATAGAAGAAATAGCTAGAATCTACTATAAGCGAGTCCAAACTGATGGATTGTATGGAAGTAAAATTATTTGGAATAGTAATAAAAAATTCCAATAATAATCTTTTGCTAACTTGTTGATTGCATTCATTTATTATTTTTATTAATTGGGAGAAAAATGGCTAGAATCTTGTGTAGCTAACTAAGTGCATTCATTTATTATTTTTATACAGTTATTTTTTAAGCGATTAGAATGATATATTTAACTTTATCAATGGTTGATATAGTAAAAACTTTTAATAAGTAGCAAGTTGTGTTATTAATATTTTTCTCTAATTTTACTTGTTTTTTTAGAATTTTTGGAGAATTTTATAATGCTTTTGTATCGTATCGCCCAATAATATCCCGATACACAGCGAACGTTATGAAACAGCGCTCCCTGATATTATCGCCAATACCACGACTTTGAACCATTTATATTATTATATACATGATAAGTAGGTAATATCTTTAATTTTTCTTTTCCATTAATTGTAGGAAACCTGACAAATCAATTGAAGCCATGCTGTGCGGGTGTAAAGGGTGAAGATTGTGGCTTAGTTGACGAGAATGGACAAAAGAAATATGCAGTCTGTGAGAATCGGAAGCAGTCATTTTTCTGGGATTCCATACATCCTTCGGATGTGGGTTGGAGAACTGTCTATTCAGCTTTGAAACCCTCTCTCCATTCTCTTCCATTGTTGAAGTGACTCAATACCATATTTATCCTATGACAGATAATTATTGAATTAGATACTTATATATATATTCATATAATCAGTTTCCAGCAGACTGGAAATGTTATACCTTACTGTCGGCACATTATGTTATGGCTCCTTCTCCAACATCTTGGAAAAACAAATTATTATTTCCAATTATCTTAACTAATGTACTTTTTTTTTTCTTTTGAATAATTGTGTTGTTTTTGGTTAAACTGTCTAATCAGACCTCTTATCTACTCTTAGTTAGTCCCTTTTTTTAAGAGTGAAATGGTATATTATTAGCTAAGGTCCTCAAAATCTAACAAAAGTGCATCGACAGCTGAAACGGGTAATTTAGAAACAGGCTCCTAACTAACCAAGGTTGCTCAATAAATAACATGAGCTACAGAGTTGTTAGATATATGCCCTCGATACCAATGAGGAGTTAGAACTTGTAGGACACTGATTTATATTGTACAAATCAATAGCGACATTTGTTTTTATTTATATCAATCTTGATAACATTAATATAAGTATTGAACAAGTAAGTCCCGAGTAATCAAGATGAAGTTTTTACTCCTCAATGGTTAGAGGAGAAAGACAATAGAAGTATCGGTTTCTTGTTTACTTAAACTAGAGTTCGCAAGTCGAAGAGTCTTAATTGGGCATTAAGACGAGACTTGTATGATGCAAGCTTTGACAAGGAGTGTCAGTCGACCACTTTGGAAGATGGGAGCTTGGTCATATATGTAGAAATGGAATTGATATATTTGAACACGGCTCGCCGTAATTCAATTACATGGGTAATTACTCGTTGACTTTCAATGATTGAATTAATGATCACGTTAGTGTGCCTGAGCCTTAAACCTGAGGATTCACAAAAATTGGACTTGTGACACTGAACAAGTTATTAGAGTAGTTAGATCCAAATCACTCTTTGGCAGGATCAACCTCGAAGTGCGGTTCAGAAGGACAAGTGACAATTGTTCGGTGATTGCCAATATGGGATTCACTATCTCGGGTAGTAACTAGTTAACGTCCTGTACGATCGTAGGTAAATGAAATTATAAGTCTTTGGCCAAAACAGGAGAACTAACTTGTGTAATTTACACAAGGGTAATTCAGTAATTTCATCTTACTATGATTCATTGAGCATAACATCGAGTCCTGTGAGTTTGACACAATCCATGACTCTCACTTGATTGGGATGTTACAGTGAAAGACTTATACTCACAGGGTGTTTGTGACCTAAAGGTTCGCATATGATCTATTAAGAATCTCAATTGGGTTTTGATGTGAGTCCACGAGATTGGCTAGGTGACACTCACATCCTTGGTCTCCTCCCAATATCAATTGAGACGAATCTAGAGAATCGCCCTTTCAAAGAATTAAGCGAAGAAATTCTTTCCTTGTCAAATAACGTAAATTAGGTAATTTGTCATTTATGGACAAATTAATTTATTTAATTAATTAGATTAATGAAAATAAATTAATAATAAATAATTAGATGTATTTATTATGGTCATCCTATTCTGAATTAATAACTGGATTATTTAATTTAGATAATTATTAATTAATATCATAGTTTAATTAGATTAAAATATATTGGACTTAATTAATAATTGGACTAAGTTGAAAGTTAATTTGACCCAATTTATGATGGATTAGGCGTATACAAGGGAGTTTGATGGGGCTCATGGAATTAATTAATTCCAAATCCATCACTCCTTATATATATACCTAACTATCTAGATGAAAAAACTAAATCATCATAATAAACTTGACAGCAAAAAAAGAAGAAGAGAAAAATTCTCTCCTTCCCCCCCACCTATAGCCATCGGCCATGGTAGAGCCAAAGCAGGTGGATTTTCTTCAAGTATTATTCCGGTGTGATATCTAGAGGTTGGAGTCCCGGGGATTGTTACTGTGTAAACGATAGATCAAGAAACAAATCACGGTTCGATATTGGTAAATCGTTGTGTTTTTGTTTCTGTTTATATAAAATTATTAAACGCCATAAAATGATCCGACTTTAAGAATTCATGATTGTTCGCCTTAGGCTACGCATCCTATCGGATTTCTAACCGTAGTATCAGAGCCAACTTTAGTGGCTTTAATGATTTTATGCGCTTATGATTATGTTGGGGGTTTTAATTTTGAATTAAATATGAATGTTCTTTACAATTTTGAATCAAAAGAACGTTTGGGTAAAATATGAAAATTGAGATTCTGAAAAAAACACAAGAACGAACAGGAACTGGGATTATAGGGATTGACCCGTATATGGACGGAGCACCGCCGTATAGTCTGGTTGCGGCACCACCACGACTGCAACAGTTGCTGCCACACGGCAGTCAAATGTAAGTAATGACCACCGTGCGACACAGCAACAGCGGCCAAGTCCTCTGCTCGTTGCTGGAGGCGGCGTTGATGGCGCCGCCGTTGCTGGAGTTCTCCGATGAAGGGGTGGCATTTGAATCGCCTCCATTCACCATCTCAGGCGAAGCTATGCGATTTCGAATCGCATAGCACCAAGCAGTTTCAGACAACATCAGGCGGCAATGGTTACGCTGCCACACGTCGTTGAGCAGTGGATGTCGTCATCGAGGTTACAGCATCGATACCGGCAATCGTCGCCGGCAAATTCTCGGTTGCCGAAGCCTGGCGACTGATGATGGGGGAAATTGGAAGGGGTGACTTCTGCCCTAGTCGGCAGAAGTTCAATTGTCTTTGGGCTGGGTCCAACACAATTGGGTTGTGCTTTGGGCTCGGCCCAACACAATAAATTAATCATATGCACTGGGCCAAGCCCAGCGCATATATAAAGCATTGGGCTTAGCCCAACGCGTTAAGCTGGACGGCTGGGCTTGGCCCAGCCCATTGAGCTGCACGGCTGGGCATAACCCAACACGTAGGGTTGGGCGGCTGGGCCGAATTGCTGGGCCTTGCTTAGCATGTTTTAACATGTGTTTGGGTATTGACCCGTACACTTAGTCTAGCCCAATTGATTAATTTAAATAGCCCCCTTTTCCCTTTTCAATTAGAATCTTTGTTTTTAATGGAATTAGATTGTGTTGATAAAATTTGATTTAATCCACGTTCAATTAAACAATTTGATTAAATGGAGTTATTCATACATCAAGATTAAGTTAGATTTAATTTTGTAGTTATCAAATTAGATTTAATTCGTTATAATTTAATTATATTTAATTTGTCTAATTTGAATTGGCTTCAATTCTTTCAATTGAATTGGAATTAATTGGGATAGTAAAATTAGATTTAATTATTCCATACAGATTAAATTAAATTTGATTTATGATTAAAATTAAATTTGATTTAATTCAACATTGACCAAGAAGGACTTGGTCTTTTCATCTAAATTAAATCCGATTTGATTATGATGTATCTTTTTTTTTTGAAGGGAAAACGGTAATAATATATTAGGCTACATCAGCCACAATCAAACCCAAAACAACTTCGGAAACAAACAAATGAGCACACGAGCTAAACAGCAAACAACATAAAAACTAGTTCTACGCAAAACAAACAACAACTGAAAATCAGAAACGGAATGACCCACAGAAGACATGTCTTCCGATGGTGAATTAATTTTTTGAAAGAGGGAAGAACAATCACCCTTGAGAATCACAGAACTCCAACCTTGCAGATTCAACGTAGTAAGCCCATCTATACACGCCAATACCCGGGCAACAATCCCCACTCCTACACCTTTCGGGTCAGGAAAAAGGGCTTCATCAAAGTTAATTCTCGCCCATCCAAATGCTGGCGTAGACCAATGCATGCAAGTTGTAACCATTTTTTGAAAACTAAGAACGGCCAAAATCTTGGCACCATAATCCTCAAAATCATCGAAGAAGCACCTTTGGCAGAGACTAAAACCCAAACACATCAAACAAAATGAAAAGGAAAACAAGACACAAACAAATAAAATGCAGAAAATAAAAAAAAAACAAAGAACACCACAATAGAAACAAATCAAGATGTGGTGAGTCAAAAATTCGACCCAAAAGTTGACCAAGCTCTCAGTCAATACGGGTCCTTTCAGCCCCGGTCAAGAGGTGGCTTCCATTGTGGAGAGAGCTCAAATCCGACCATAAAGACGTCGGATCTGTCCTTTGGTTCACCAAAAAAGTCCAAGACAGTGGAGTTCGGCTCGATCTGACCTCGGTGGAAGGTGAAGGCAAGGGTAGCAGTGGACGGCGGTGGCATGGTAGCGACGTGGCGGAGGAGACTCAGAACGACGAGGTTGAGGAGAGATGGCTTGGTGGAGGTGGTGGAGAGATGAGAAGCTTGGAGATATGTCGAGCAAGATACACAAAATCAGGGGAAAACTCAACTTTTGACAAAGGAAGACAAAGGAAAAAGTTCCCAGGAGTAGGAGGATTACTCCCAAGAAGAGAGAGGAAGACTCCCAAGATGAGAGAGGAAGACTCTCAATAAGAGAGAGAAAAAATTTAATTATCTACTCTCATGAGATTATGATGTATCTAAGTTGTGAAATTAATCATAAATGAAAAATTAGATTTAATTTCCTCATTTAACTTAATCTCTCTATAATTATGTTTGATATAATTGCATGAGTAAAATTAGATTTCATCATTCCATCAATATTAAATTATGTTTGAATTTATGATTAAAAATAAATTAGATTTAATTCAACTTTAATTTAAAAGCAATTGGTCTTTTCTTCTAAATTAAATTTGATTTGATTATGATGTATCCAAGTTGTGGTATGAATCATAAATGATTACATTAGATTTAATCTCCTCATTTAATTTAATCTCTCTATAATTATATTTATATGAGTAAATTGAATTTAATTTACCATTGTAATTAAATGTTAAATGGAATTTAATTACACTTTGATTAAATTAGATTTAATCCAACCATCAAAATTAAGATTGGATTTAACTTTTTCTTAATTAAATTGGATTTAATTTACCTTTTTTAGTAAATTAGATTTAATCCTCCTATTAAAATTAAGATTGGATCTAATTTTGTCTTAATTAAATTAAGGTTTAATTATGTTTAAATTGAAATTTGATTTTAATTTACTCTATTTCCAACATAATCTTAAATATTTTTTAAACGCTTTGATGCCTTTTTTGTGGGATGCCTTCCATGGACTAGATTTTATTGCTTTGAGTTTTATCTGGGTTGTATCGGGCCAGAGTTTGAGCCCCCCATTATGTGTTTTAATTTTCATAGATATCTGTTTCATAGATATCTGTCTAGGATGTTTTCTAAGTAATAATTAGATTAGGGCCTTGGAGATAGAAAATTTGCTTGGAGCCTGGAGCCTGGAGCCTTGAAGTTAGACATTAGATGGAGATCTTTTAAGCCCCCTAACCCTTAATTGGGCCAGTGGCTCGATCCAATTTTGTAGAAGTCCATGGAAAGCATGCATGGTAGAATTGCTAGGCGTTTTCTGCTTCATTAATTTATATCTATATCTGCGCGTAAGAAATTAATGTGCAAAGTGAGACCTTAGTTAACAAAATCGAAATTCTCCCAAGCTTTAAATACTGAATTTGTGAATAGGGAATTGGATGTCCCGGCTCTCCATCAAACTTATGAAAGATGAATTCATATCTAATGCATAATTTCTTCCCAGTAAGTGGGGGTTATGCACTAACGTGTGTATGTAGATTTCATAAGTGCATTAGATGCATTTGGTCGAAGCAAATTCCACCCCATATATAGACAGAGGGTTGGAAGGTGGAATTTAACTGTTAAATTGATAGGAGTTGATGGGCCCAAGTTCAGATAGATTGCAACCTATATATCGATAGAGGGTTGCGGTCTCGTGATCTATGAGCCAAACGAGATTGAATCGCCTGTTACACGAGGCTGGCATGGATTACCACTTTGATAAATCAAGTGAGCTATATATCGACAGAGGGTTGCAGCTCACCGGATTTATTAAAGAACTCAATCACCCACTACAAAATCAGTCCAATGAGATTTCCGATTATTGCAGTGGGAGTGCAATATTTCGAAAAATATAATGGGAGTCAAGTAAAGATTAAAGTCCTAATTTCAATTGGATGCAATAGAATTATCTAATTGAATCTTGGTTTATTTTCTGAATTGTTATTATCTCTCTTGTTAGAAAAATAACCCATAATTAAGTTCGAGAATATTGTCATCATTGGCTCAACTTCTTTTATTGACTCGGAAACTTGAGAATAGTCCTTAGTTAAGAGTTATAAAGTTGTATGATTGAGACAAGCATCACTCATGCCCCAAGGAGGGACGATGAGTAGGGTTTTTGAAAGATGCGCATAAGATATAGAATTTTATGTTTTAGAAACTAACATTCTATGATCGTTTTTCTCACTTCTTAGATTCTAGATCCCAGAGATGGTACTCATATTTAGAATTTTGAATGGAGATCTAGAAAGAAGTAGAAATCTGGAAGAATAAGAAGTGATCTATGTTGGAACCAGACATAGTGTTGGTAGAGTCAACATAAGATACACCTCTATTCTTTTAATTCTGGACATGTCACAACCCAAGATGATTGTCTTGTTTTACCAAATAAATGTTGATCTTAGACTTGGTCAGAAAACATATTCTTTGAGAAATTTTTGGTATTAATTTACATGATATTTATTTTTGAAATAATTGTAAGGACAACACATCATCGTTGAATTGTTTGAACAAATTTGAATGTCTGGAATAAGTGTGTTGTGAACACAAACTAGAGAACGTAGTATTGATTGGAACCTAAGATTCAATCATACATGTGAGAGCATAAGATACACATGTTAGGATAAACATGGAAAAACAAGCCCATCGGAATTAGATCTCTATCCAAACGCTGGAATCTTATCTCATATCTAGAGAGGTCGAATTCCTCTCCACAAAGAACATGTTTAGAGGGCCACTCAAGTTTTAAAATTTGATTTGTACTGACTCTAGAGAGCATCATATAATTATACTGTGATTAGATCGATATGGTAAATATATGATCGCCCGAGTCAATTCATTCTTACAATAATATGACATGGCTTCACAGCTGACACTTCCAGTAATTACGCAGTTGAATAAGGTAATTAGTATGAAGTAACGAAGCACTGTTAGATATGTTTCGTTATATAAGAAATTGCCCAATTCAAGGAGCATATTGGATAAGAAGTCCCTCCAAATTCATTTCTAAGACACCATATGAGATATGCCATAAAAGGAAGCCTATTCTTTACATGAAAAGATATGGGGATGCCCAGTCTATGTAGAAAAGACAAAGGTAGAAAAATTGGAGGTTAGATTCCTAAAAAGTGGACGTTTTGATTATCCTGAGTAAATCTATGGGATAACCCTTCTACCTACGTAATGATTGAAAGATCACTATGGTTTTAGAGGCTCACTCTCTCAAGGAAGGTTTCCTTGGAAAGATGGTAGAAATGATGTTCTTAAAGAACAAAGACGAAACTCTTTTGGAGACTACTATTTAAGAAATCTGAATCAAACATGCTAAGACACAACCACCAACGAATTGGTCTGATAGAGTATCCCACCACCTAAGAGGATATGGTTGTATGCTATAGTCGAGGAAAACCAAGGTTATGATCCCTCTATACATGGCAAAACAATCGTGAGTATAAAATCTGTGAAATAGTGTAAGACTGTTAAAAGCAAATAAGGATTGTATCAAGTCTAGATTCTAGTAGATCGCCTTGAGGGTATTGTACCCATCATTGGTGAATTCATCTACAAGAAGGAAGACTGATTACAATGACTTGCAAGAGTGACGGGAAAAAAGGTATAGTCATAAAAGGGGCTTTGACTATGAGGAAACCCCTTTTCCCTAACCATGACAACAATCCATTGAAATCTTGCTTTCGATAGTGACACAATTGGATTATGGAATCCAGTATATGAATGTGAAGACCCATTCATCAATGAATTCCTCGAGGATGAGATCTATAGTGAACAAGCCCAAGGGTTTCACATCTAAGACCATTTTTGAAAAGGTCTACAAATTAAGTCCATTTATATATCTAAATGGACTCTCGTAGTTGGATTCATAGCATTGATGACATAGCTGGGGACTATTTAGTCATCAATACCCATGTGCCTTGCACACATTCTCCATTAAAGATTGGGGAGAAGCCACATATGTCCTTTTAATTCGAATTTACATTGATAAAATTGAATATGACGATAAGGCTTCCCCAAGCCCTCTACTTAGAGGAAGTCCTCAAAAGGTTTTCTGGAATGAGAACTCTAAAAGATGTATATTGCCCAATGAGACATGGACTTCATCTCTTTAAATCCATAAATCCTCTAGGTAAGGTGGATGGAAATGAAATGAGGACGATACCCTATGCATCGACAATAGGGAGTCTTGTACATGCTAAGCTATGCACAAGGTTGAACCTTGGGTCCACAGTAAGCATAGAAAATAGTTTTCAGGATAACCCGGGCAAAAAACATTTGATGGCAATGAAGTATAGTCTCAAATATATTGGAAAGAACGGAAGATATGCTTCTCGAATATGGGAATGGAAAGATGAAAGTGAGCGGTTATATTGACTCAGACTTTGAATCTGATGTCAATGACCATAAGTTCACTTCTGGGTATGTATCATTTTTTTGAGCGGTGGAGACTGTCTTGGAGGACGCCACCATTGAAGTTTGAATACGTGACTTCCTTAGCGACTGTCAAGGAAATTATTTGGATCTAGAAGTTCATGGTGAAACTTCAAGTACTCCCTAAGCATGGAGCTCGCCTTGCCACTTTGATGTGACACGAAAGGCACCATTGCACAGGCTGGGGAATCAAAGGTTTCATGAAAGGTCCGAACACAGTAAAAAGAGATATTACATCATTTAGAATGATCATTGGAAAAGGCAATATTGCCAATCAAAAAAATAGCCGCAACTGAAATCATGGCTGGCCCACTCACTACGTCCAATTTCACAGGCGGTGCAAGAAGACATCCTTAGATGATATGTATTAGATACCATAACAGTTGGCATTGAGGCATACGAAAGGGTCTAGAGGGTGGGGGGTTGAGTAGACCCTGAAGTCTTTTTCGACTTCAAAAATTTCGTATTAAAAATGTGTTGGACGCTTGAGAAGTGGGCGCTTGACTGAGCGTCTATTGAAGATTGTTTTTAGAAAGTTAACTTAGACTTAAAGATTTGAATACTATAACCAAATAGGTTTAAGCATTCACTTCTTTGATTAGTGTTAGCACAACATAATTGATTGTATAGTGTTCTTGATTGAAAGCTTTTAGTGTCACAAACTGTTTCTTAGTTGCTTAGCTTTTGATTGTGTTTTACTTAAGCAATTTATGCAATGATATGACAATAAGAAGATTGACTATAAATTAAATAGCACAAGATTTGTAAGGTTCGTTGGGTGGTGTAATCCCAACTACGTCCTTCTTCTCCTTGAACACTTGGAGGCAGTCCACTAGAATGATTCTAAAAGAATCACACAGAATCTTCTACAAATTAGGGAGAGATGGATGTCGATGACTTGAGCTCCTTGATCACACAGATTTCTGCTCCAAGACACTTCTATCCTCTTGCTTCTTTCACTCAGAAATAATGCAAGTATCCAACTTCGACTTCACACAGATCGCGAGGCTAGGATGAGGTTTTTCTAAATGGTTTGTTTGATTTTGATGAAGTTCAAACAACTAGGAATATCTCAATAGTAATGTAGGTTTCTCCGCAAATAAGGTTTGAGATATTGGTTGACTGTCTTAGGAATTGAAGAAAAGCAAAGAGAATGTTTGCTAGAATATTCTGGCTTTTCTGAGAGTTTTAGGAATGAGACTTCAATGCAACAGCAATTTGGCTTGGAATCAATCGGGTATCTTTGGATTGTTGTTGAAGTCTTATTTATAGGCATTCTTGCAAAAAGTGTGCATTTGACACATGCACAAACGCTTGTCTCTCACTTCCGCGAGTGAATCACTTTTGTCCTTTTTCCTGAAAATCTGTTGTCCAAAAGTTGGTGCTGCGGTCTGTGAATAGTTGACAGTTCAATAGGGTGGCTTCTGCTAGGAATTTCATTTTTAGATGTTTTGATGATGACAAGATAGGATTTCATGTTAGACTCCAAAAGAATGTAGGTTTACACTTTCATAGAATATATGTATAAGCGTTTGAAAGTTTGTTAGTTTGTTAGACTTGTAATTTTTATCTTTGTAGATTTTAGACTACGTGATAGATACTGAGTCGCTAATAGAATTCTACGTGAGTCTATTAGAGATGAAGTTGAAGATTAGCGTCTGAAGTCAGAAGAAGATGAAGATTTGTCTTAAGCGTCCGTCAAGCGCTTAAGAGTCTATTTCAGGAGTTATGAATCAAGCGTTCAAGAGAATGTTCTTAGCACCCAGCTCATGCTAAAGGACTATCCAAGGAGTGTTGATCCAAGCACTCATTTCATTCAAGCGATTCACCTGAAATACTTCCTTAAGTCATCCGATCAGCAACGGTCATTTATTTCCAAGCGGGAAATAAATTCAAAGTGCATTAAATGTGACAAGACAGTATGACTTGTGGACAAGCCACCTTTTGACTAGACTGTCAGCTTTTCAGTGCTAAAGTATGCTCATGTCCAATCGGATTCAGCAGAAATCAAGGAATGTCAGAAAGGAACTATTTGAAGCTCTGCGTGAGGAACACGCGCCTGATTTTTGTCCAACGGACAAATCCCGAGCCTCCCTATAAATAGTACCCTTCAGCTATCTCTATGTGTGAGAGAGAAAGAGATGAAAACGTGAAAGAGAGCTGAGAAAGAATTTGAGAGAAAAAGCTTCCAAACTCCATAGCCAATTGGAATTCAAGAAAGTCAATTCTTTCACCAAGCAGTATTTTTGTGTAAGAGAAGCTTGTTGAAGAGGATCTTTCTTGAAGCTCTAATATCCTTAAAGCTTCTCAAATACATTCCAGACAGTCACCCGATATCTCGAACATCTTCCAAGAAGAACCCTAAACTATTATTGAGATATCCCAAGTTGTTTGAACTTCCCAACATCAAACAAACCTTGTTACAATAAACCCTCAATACCTTTCATCTAAGTGAGAAAGATTGTTGGCTTCCACAAGCAGTATTTTTGAGTAAGAGAAGCTTGTTGAAGAAAGGTCTTTATTGGAGCTGAAGTCTATGTGATCAAGGAGCTCAAGGTTATCTTGGAGAAGATCTTCATTGGAGCTGAAGTCTGTGTGATCAAGGAGCTCGAGATCGTCTTTCCAGAAGTAGAGGATTGAAGTGGCTTGTAGAAGAAATCTGTGTGACCAAGGATCTCAAGTCATCCACATCCATCGCTTCCTTTGTCCCTAATTTGTAGAAGATTCTGTGTGATTCTTTGAGGATCATTTTAGTGGATTGCCTCCGAGTGCAAAGGAGAAGAAGGACGTAGCTGGGATTACACCACCCAGTGAACCTTACAATTTCTTGTGTCACTTTACTGTTTTAATGCTTTACATTGCATTTGCATATTACATGTCTTAAAGGCTTTAAAACATTTAAGCGACTATTTGCAAAAGAGAACGCTAAGCTTTCAAAAACAGACTTAAGCGCTTCGCTAAGCGCTAAGCCCTCTAAGTGTTTAAAACTATTTTAAAAGGAAAGCAACTAAAGAAAAACTTTTGTAACGCTAAAACATTTTCAAGAGAAGACTTTAAAATACTTCCGATGTGCTAACCCTGATTAAGCGATTGAAACATTACCCTACTTTGGTAATAGTTGAAATCACCAAGTCTAAGTTAACTTTATCAAAACAGTCTTGGAGTAAGAGACTAGTCAAGCGCCTACACTTGTAAGCGACTAGTCAAGCGATTACTATCCTTAAGCGTTCAGAAGAGATTTTAATATGAACCTTTTTGAAGTCGAAAAAGACTTCAGGATCTATTCAACCCCTCCCCCCTTTTAGACCCTTTCGTATGCCATTTCGGGACCACCAATTGGTATCAGAGCGGTTGAAGTTGATTTTTTTTTTAAATTTTCAAGCTTAAGTGCTTGTTCAGATCCTTTTAAAATTTTAGTTGCTTTAAAATTTTTAATGGCATTTTCAAGAGTTCCAAAGTTGACCGAGTCAAATTATGACTCATGGAAGGTCAAAGCGTTTGCTTATCTTTGTGCTTGTGATGATGAAATGTGTGATATCATTTCAGATGGACCGACTCGAATACTTGAAGTCATCACTAAAGCGCCTGGAGCGACTGAAGTGACTCCAGATGGTTATGTTGAGAAACCAAAGCATGAGTGGTCAGCTGATGAGCGTCGAAGAGTAAATTTGGATAATGTTGGACGGAATGCTCTCTATATAGCCATTGGTGACAATGATAACTTATTCAATAAGGTCAAGTCGTGCTCTACGACTAAGGAAAATTGGGATAAGTTAGCCACAATATGTGAAGGTTCAGCACAGATGAGAGAGAACAAGCTCTCCATAGCCATGCAAAGATTTTAGCATTTTCAGATGATGCCAAGCGAGACGCTAGATCAATTGGATGCGAGATTTATGTCGCTTATAACAGAGTTAGCGTCTTTGCATAAGAAATTGACTAACAAGGAAATGGTCAAAAAGATTTTTAGGAGTCTTCCAAGCAAATATTTGATAAAGACCGTAGCAATGAGAGAATCACAAAAGTTGGACATCAATACGCCAGAACATGTGTTCTCGGAGCTAAGGGCTTTTGAAGTCGAATTAGGAGAAGTCAGCGACATCTCGTCTTCAGAGATTGAGTCCGGAGCCTTATTCGCTACAACTAATATCAAGGGAAAATCAGTCAGTGAGGTGGAAGCGACAGAATCAAATGAGGATCAGGAAATGGATTTTTTGGTCAAAAAATTTGAAAAATTTCTAAGACATGAAAAGAGAAATCCTGCTTCTCATTTCTGAAGGTACAATTTATTTAAACGCTTAATCATTATGCATCATATTTTCCTTAGACATATAATGTAGGGGGAATTCACGTTATTGTCTAAAAGCATTTTTCAAAAGTGTTGTACACATCTGTGAGCGTCAATGATCAAAAACCGTTTTCATATGCATAGATCATCAATGCTTATAGTTATTTCTGCATGATGTGTTAGACGCTCAAATATAAAAGAAATTTAATTTCAAGCGTCAACAAAAATATTTCAACTCTTGGTATCAAATGATATGTTAAGCGTTGCACTTATTCCCTTCAACACCTAATAAAATTATCTTACAAAATCATGCATAATTTTACAAATGTTTTGAAATGGCAAACTTAGTTGGATGTTGATTTATCAACGAGTGATATCAACAAATGATATCTACTAGTTGTATCAACTGTGGTGGAAATCGCTAGACATTTGTCACTGTCCTTCCAGACATGGAAGTGACTGTGTAAATCGCTAGGAGATTCCTTTGTTACACTGTCCATCCAGACGTGGATGCGACTGTGGACGCTAAGCGGTTGATAGAAGTGGCCGAAAGATTATCCCCACACCAACTTGTCCTCCTCCCGGAGCGCTCAAAAGAAAATCTACTTGAGTCGCTTGCCAACAGTACTTTCCTACACCCAAACGCTTCAAGCAAATCCTGCAGCCTTTCCTCTAATGAGTCAATGTTGATGATGCCAAGATGGGGGAAAAGGTAAGAAAAGCAGTTTAAAGGGGAAGTCAGTTTAAGGGGGAAGTAAGGAAAAAGAAAGGAAACAAGGTTTGAATTTTCAGTATAAATCATTACGCTTTCAATTCTATATATATATGAATGATTTATCGCTGAAACACTTTGTTGAAGCTAATCTAATATTAGCTAACTAATCTAACATTCTACACGCTAATTTATATTATTTTGGGCTTTTCTTTGAACTCTTAATCTATAAAAGAGTTAAGGTCTTGACGTCATCAAAAAGTGGGAAATTGTTAGGAATTTCATTGTTAGATGTTTTGATGATGACAAGATAGGATTTCATGTTAGACTCCAAAACAATGTAGGTTTACACTTTCATAGAATATATGTATAAGCGTTTGAAAGTTTGTTAGTTTGTTAGGCTTGTAATTTTTATCTTTGTAGATTTTAGACTACGTGATAGATACTGAGTCGCTAATAGAATTCTACGTGAGTCTATTAGAGATGAAGTTGAAGATGAGCGTCTGAAGTCAGAAGAAGATGAAGATTTGTCTTAAGCGTTCGTCAAGCGCTTAAGAGTCTATTTCAGGAGTTATGAATCAAGCGTTCAAGAGAATGTTCTTAGCACCCAGCTCATGCTAAAGGACTATCCAAGGAGTGTTGATCCAAGCACTCATTTCATTCAAGCGATTCACCTGAAATACTTCCTTAAGTCATCCGATCAGCAACGGTCATTTATTTCCAAGCGGGAAATAAATTCAAAGTGCATTAAATGTGACAAGACAGTATGACTTGTGGACAAGCCACCTTTTGACTAGACTGTCAGCTTTTCAGTGCTAAAGTATGCTCATGTCCAATCGGATTCAGCAGAAATCAAGGAATGTCAGAAAGGAACTATTTGAAGCTCTGCGTGAGGAACACGCGCCTGATTTTTGTCCAACGGACAAATCCCGAGCCTCCCTATAAATAGTACCCTTTAGCTATCTCTATGTGTGAGAGAGAAAGAGATGAAAACGTGAAAGAGAGCTGAGAAAGAATTTGAGAGAAAAAGCTTCCAAACTCCATAGCCAATTGGAATTCAAGAAAGTCAATTCTTTCACCAAGCAGTATTTTTGTGTAAGAGAAGCTTGTTGAAGAGGATCTTTCTTGAAGCTCTAATATCCTTAAAGCTTCTCAAATACATTCCAGACAGTCACCCGATATCTCGAACATCTTCCAGGAAGAACCCTAAACTATTATTGAGATATCCCAAGTTGTTTGAACTTCCCAACATCAAACAAACCTTGTTACAATAAACCCTCAATACCTTTCATCTGAGTGAGAAAGATTGTTGGCTTCCACAAGCAGTATTTTTGAGTAAGAGAAGCTTGTTGAAGAAATGTCTTTATTGGAGCTGAAGTCTGTGTGATCAAGGAGCTCAAGGCTATCTTGGAGAAGATCTTCATTGGAGCTGAAGTCTGTGTGATCAAGGAGCTCGAGATCGTCTTTCCAGAAGTAGAGGATTGAAGTGGCTTGTAGAAGAAATTTGTGTGACCAAGGATCTCAAGTCATCCACATCCAGCGTTTCCTTTGTCCCTAATTTGTAGAAGATTGTGTGATTCTTTGAGGATCATTTTAGTGGATTGCCTCCGAGTGCAAAGGAGAAGAAGGACGTAGCTGAGATTACACCACCCAGTAAACCTTACAATTTCTTGTGTCACTTTACTGTTTTAATGCTTTACATTGCATTTGCATATTACATCTCTTAAAGTCTTTAAAACATTTAAGCGACTATTTGCAAAAGAGAACGCTAAGCTTTCTAAAATAGACTTAAGCGCTTCGCCAAGCGCTAAGCCCTCTGAGCGTTCAAAACTATTTTAAAAGGAAAGCAACTAAAGAAAAACTTTTGTAACGCTAAAACATTTTCAAGAGAAGACTTTAAAATACTTCTGCTATGCTAATCCTGATTAAGCGATTGAAACATTACCCTACTTTGGTAATAGTTGAAATCTCTAAGTCTAAGTTAACTTTATCAAAACAGTCTTCGAGTAAGCGACTAGTCAAGTGCCTACACTTGTAAGCGACTAGTCAAGCGATTACTATCCTTAAGCGTTCAAAAGACATTTTAATACGAACCTTTTTGAAGTCGAAAAAGACTTCAGGGTCTATTCAACCCCCCCTTTTTGACCCTTTCGTATGCCATTTCAGGACCACCAGCTTCTCTGTATGTCCGAAAGAGCTTATCACATTTAATGCTCTTATCAACATTTAATGCATTTGAATTAAATGCCCGTTGGCACTTAATGTACTGAGAATATTTGCATTAAACTCTTCTGGACTTAGAAATAAATTCAAGTGAGATCAGTCATTGATAGTTGCTCATTCATCCTTGAATAACTTCTGTCCTAATAAACACTTGATATAGCTGGTCGTTTGGACGCTTGGAATTTTTATCTTCATTCAGACTTCAGGGGCTTGAGTCTTCAAACTTAACTACTGATAAACTCACTCCGAAATTATCAGACTCTCAGTCTAAGAATACTTAGCCTAACACTCTGGAATAAAAATAAAACAAAGTTATAAAGCCTATTATAATTCTAACGCTCAAAGCTTATATATGATTTCTACTAAAATCAAACTTACATATTTTGGGGTCTAACAAGTAATGCTCATTGTCATCATCAAAACATCTAA
Source organism: Buddleja alternifolia (assembly GCA_019426215.1). Taxonomy (NCBI): domain Eukaryota; kingdom Viridiplantae; phylum Streptophyta; class Magnoliopsida; order Lamiales; family Scrophulariaceae; genus Buddleja; species Buddleja alternifolia. The sequence continues at coordinate 16,907,177 of CM033395.1, read as the reverse complement.
CATGAAATTCCTACAATTTCCCCCTTTTTGATGATGTAATACTTACTATTTTATAGTTCAAGAGTTAGACAGCCAAAATAAAAGTTAGCTTTGGTTAGTAAAAGTTAGCTAAAGTTAGTTAAGCTTCAACGAGGTGTTTCAGCTGGAAAAAAATGCATTTTTATATATATCAATGATTACACGCATTTTTACAACTAAACGAAAAATATATAAGAGACAAGAATATAGATAATGCAAATCAAAAAGCTCTAATGACTTGGTCTAACTATGTATCACTTGGACATTTCAGCTCGGATAGCTTCAGTTATGTTATCTTCCAAAGTCATCATCGCATCATGATCTTTGTCAATTACGAGCTTATTCTCTTCCTTTTGTCTCTTCTTGAAAGCAGTAAAGTGTTTGTCCCATTCAGTCGGATCAATACCAATATACCTTAGGCAAATTCTAAAAGTTCGGTTGAAGTCAGTCATCTGCCTCTCTTCAGCTAAAATACTTGGATCGGTAGGTTCAGGAATAAATGCTCTTTGAAGAGGGATGTTAAGTTGTTTAAGCCTAGTGGTACGTGTCGAATGTACCAAAATATAATTACTGTTCTCACAAGAATTTGTAGTACTCGTAAGTCCAGGTCGAACCCTAGAGATTGGTTGATCAAAATAATATTCAATGGGGAGGTTTGTTTGATGAATTAATAATGACAGAAATTAAATAGGAAGTTCAATAAATATAAAGCATCGATTCAAGGATAGTTCGTTCTTCAATTCAAGTTGATCATAGACACCTAAAATACTATCTATTCTTTGATTACTTAGCCAAGAACATAAATAACCAGCTATTTATATCCCTATTAACTTCTGTATATCATTAACCAAAGCCCAGCACCCGGTTAAATTCTTATTATCAACTGACTCGGTATTAAGCAATCCTAATCATGTTAATAATAGCATAACGAATTAGAAGCGACTAAGGATAAACAATAGTTTAAGCAAGCGCCAACTATTTAATTTACTCTAATGTTTCCCTTAGGTTATCAACGAAAATTGGGATCCTAATCATGAAAACCTAATTGCTACATGCACAAATCAAACATAACAATTACGGATTATGAAGATTTGTTAGCAATAGATTGTAATAGATAATCAACTAATGTGCACCTTAGATTATTATCTAAACAAGCATGAACATTAAGAATAAGAAACAAAAGATAATCAAACCGTAGATAGATAGATGAAGCTCCGTGTCTCACAACATGTGAATCAAAATGAACTCCCTTGAATCGAAATAAAAACTTAGCTACTCATAATTGTAAGCATAAAACTTGAAAATATTATTTTTCTAACTCTCTTCTCTTTGTTTTCTTCTTGTTTTTGTTGTTGTTCTTCAACTCTTGCAAGACATATATATAGGCAATGAAAAAATGACATAATCATAGAGAGAATATATTCCCTCTTCCTTTATCAAGACATGGAGAATATATTCTTCCCTTTAACATCAAAGCATGGAGAATATATTCTTCTCTTTAACATCAAAGCATGGAGAATATATTCTTCCCTTTACATTCTGATTTGTCACCTCTAATTAATCGAATCTGACTTTAACTCCTTCTAGACATTTGTAGCTTTATGTGTTAGCTTTCATTTCCAACTGGCCTTGACTGAATCCAAGACACATAACTCTAGTTATGAATTTTTCACCAAAGCTGCGCATTCCAGTCCAGTCCAGAACAGAAATCTTCATTAAATTCTTCAACACTTTCGAGCCCTTTAACTTCCGAACTGGGTCTGGACTTCTTCATAAGAAATATAGGCCTTTGTCTTAGCTTTCCAACTAGATAAAATTCAATAGAAACTAATGTCTGCATCTCTAGATATATTAATATTTCCGAAACATCGCCAAATCTGTCATTTTGATTGAAATTGATATTTTGCACTTCAACTCTTGCCCAAATCACAAAATGAGATAAAATCAGTTCCAATGGCCATATAATCACAATAAAATGCTAAAGATAGAGGTAATAAAATATATAAATATTGCACTTATCACCTTGCTCGAGAAGGTATTGGTAGATTTGGATACAGTGCTATTGGAGGTTCTCTTAGCGTTCTACTAGGCGCTCCAGCAGAATCACTTACCCCATAAGCAGTTATCCAAGATGGGAAATGATATCTTTGCGCAGAAGGAGGAGATATTAACTGACGTTTCAGCAGCGGAAGAGGATCTTGAGCTCTTAAACTGGACGCTCTCCTCTTCTCCCCTTTTATCTTCTCTTCCCCCTTATTGCCATCATCAGCCTTTGAGAAATGTTCTGTGAGTAGGCTAACCTGATTAGCAATCTGAGACATTGTAGCTGTAAGATCATCTAGTCGCTTGTCGAAATGGTCCTGCATTGCGAGTAGCTTGGCGCTGGTAGCATCATTCAGTGTAGTCTCTAAGGTTTTTAGGCACTTCTCAAAGTGTTCTTTCATGGCTAGTTGGTTGGTCCGAGTGGCATCATTCATTTCTTGAAATTCTTTGCGACACTCACCAACAGCCGCTTGAGCAGAACTGCGCATATGAGCAATCTGGGCGCTTATAGTTTGAGATTCAATCTTTGCCAAATCGGTTTTAATCCAGTGGAGGGCTTCTTCATTCTGAATAGCATGATTGCTGATTTCCTCCAAAATGGATTTTAGCAAAGGTCCAAAAGCTTGACTCACGTCCGATGAAATCGCTTGAGTAGCCGGTCGCTTGAATCTAGATGTATGCTTGAGTGAGTCAATGGGAGCTTGATATGTGGGATCAAAAACTGTACCTCATATATCGATTTGAAGATCCTCAACCATATCAAAAACAAAGTGTTCAGAAGCGTCAAGATTATCCTCTGGTGGAGACGCTTGAACATGTTCTTCAGTAGACGCTGGAATACTTGCCGCTACAGGTGCAAATGCTTGAGCAATTTCCGCAGGCGCTGACTCCGGTTGACGCAGTTCAGTGAAAGAGAAATGAAAGCTGGCATATGGCTCATCTGCATATATGTATGTTGCACTTTCTAGAAGCTCAGTCAGATGCTGAAGAGGAAGGCAAGTACCTTGAATAAATGTGCGAATTGGACTATCTATGGCCTTGATGTACATGGGACCAATGATATCCAGCACATGATTCAGAAAGACTTTGGACGGCGCTCGACAAATGGAAAAAATTGCATCGGAGCAGTATTCCTTGGAAAATCCAATCAGCCTATCGGTTGGAAGAGGTTTGAGTCATTGAGATTCAGGTACATAAGCAGTGTAGTACTCTTCCAGGTAAGGATAGATAGCTTGAGCCAGTCCCTGATTCCTTTCCAGCAACGAGAGGACAAAGTCATAGTGATTGAATACCTCTCTGCGGATAAATGGGAGCAATGGACATCCTCGAAAGGAATTGATTACTGAGCTATTCCATTGTCTAAGATTAGCAGTGAAGATTCGGTCGAAATGAGAGAGAGGAGTCATAATCTTCACAATCATATTTAAATTATCTTCGCAGTGGCTTGGAAAGAAGTTCAAGGTAGATTCTGAAATTGGTGGTCCCAAGTGGCATACGAAAGGGTCTAGAAGGGGGGGAGGTTGAATAGACCCTGAAGTCTTTTTCAACTTTAAAAATTTCGTATCACTTTAAAGGTTTGAACGCTTGGATAACTGAGCACTTGGGTCAGACGCTTTAGGAAAGTTAATTTAGACTTAGTGATTTTAGCAGTTTACCAAAGTAGGGCAACGCTTAGATCACTTAATCAGGGTTAGCAAGCGGAAATGAGTTTTAGCGTTCTTTTAGTTAATTTAATCGCTTTGCACTTTAACTTGTCTCTTTCAAAGATAAATGATGTAATAATAATAATAAGACAATAAAGATAAATAACACAAGATGTATAAGGCTCACTGGGTGGTGTAATCCCAGCTACGTCCTTCTTCTCCTTTTTCACTCGGAGGAATTTGCTAGGTTGATTTTCAAAGAAGCACACAGAATCTTCTACAAGATAGTAAAGGGTGAAAATGATCTTAGGCTCCTTGATCACACAGACTTCAGCACCAATGAAGATTGTCTTCTTCAAGCTTCTCTCACTCAGAAATACTGCCTGAAAGGATTCAACAACTTTTCTCACTCAGATGAAAGGTTGAGGTTTGTCACTAGGGTTTTTTTTGTTTTTGGGAAGATCAAACAACTTGGAATATCTCAGTTGGAATTTGGGTTTCTTCTTTGGAAGATGTTTGAGATATTTGTGATTGTCTAGAATGTAGATAAAAAGCTTGAAAGATTTGGCTATGGAGTTTCTAAGCTTTTTCCCAGAAAATGTACGTAAGATTTTTGGTGATAATTTCTCTTCTGTTTTTCGTACGTATCTTGTGTATCTCTTGTATCTTGTCTATATTTTTAGGGTTTGCTGGGGTAAGGTATTTACAGGCAATTTCTTGGGATCTGTCCGTTGGACACATGTAGGAGCGTGCCTTTCACACAGCACGTGAGTTTACCTAAAGTCTGACATTCCTGAAAATTTGCTGAAGCCGATTGGACGGGAGCAGCTGAAACTCTGAAATTTCTGACAGTCTTGTCAAAAGGTGGCTTGTCCACAAGTCACAGTGGCTTATCACATTTAATGCTCTTATCAGGCATTTAATGCATTTGAATTTATTTCCCGTTGGAAATAAATGTCCGGTGAATGATTGCATTTAAGTACTTCATGACTTGAGGATTTATTTCAGGTGAATCTAACATAAGTCGCTTGAGAGATTTTGAGCGCTTGATCCATAAACCCTGAAATGAGGTCTTTTAGCGTTTGACGGATGCTAAGAAGAAAATCTTTATCTCTGTTTGAGTTCAGACGCTGGTCTTCAACTTCTTCTCTAATAGACTCACCTAGAATTCTACTAGCGATTCAGTCACTAAAACTTAGTCTAAATTCTATAAAGATAAAAATTACAAGCCTAAAGAATAAATTACAACTTTCAAACGCTTATACATCAATCTATGAAAAACAGAAACTTACATTGTATTTTTGGGGTCTAACATTAAATCCTATCTTGTCATCATCAAAACATCTAACATGAAATTTCCTAACAAAAACACTGCCACTGGTAAATGTTTGAGCGTTGAAGCGAAGAGGAGTTGTGGATAGTCTATGAAGCTCTTGACGCAAACACTGCTCAATCTGATGACGAATTATTGGGAGCTTGAGAAAAGGCCCAACTTTCTGTTGATGCTTTTTAAGGCAATATTTGGCGAATTGACGCTTCTTTTCATGCATACCTATGCCAAAAAGGTGGAGATCTTGAACTAACTCTGGGAAAGTGTATCTATGGCCCACATACGCTTTAACCCAATTTACCTTGGTCATACAGTAGTCTGTTCCAGCATTGACCATAGCTCGAATGCTTTCATGGTAGATATCTCTGATGGATTCAAAGCGATATCTATCAGTGTGATAGCTAGCATTCCAGACATTGTCAAAGTATGCATTAGCTTCTGATTGAATCACATCTGTTAGAGATGCTAGACGCTCAACGGCATGAATTCCTTTATTCTTCCACAGTCGAAGTGGATTGACAGAATTCTTGTTCGCAACACTGTTCGCTATATGAGGAAAATGTGTGTAGCCTTCTCTGTTTAAGACTTCCTCTGAAGGATTGAAAAAATTTAGGCGTAGAGGATCATAAACTCTGATGTTGTAGTCTCTTAGAGCGAAACTAGTTGGCTTGTTGTGCTCATAGTCTAGGTAGTAAGCCAGATCCACATCACATTTGGGAGTTCTACCACCTTGTCTGTTTTGTTGAAGGACAAGAGAAGAAGGTATCTGACTAGGAGTTTTACCAAGTTGAACAGCCAAATAGTATTTCCTCTCAATTTCTGTTAACTCAGTGTTAAACACTATATCCCTGATATTACTGTCAATGTCAATCAGCAGGGCAATTTCACTCTTCGCAATGATGTATTTTTCTTCATTGTAGCCTGCGGGGATGAAATATTCTTCAACTGCTGGAGGCATATAATTCATTGAATGATCCATTGTCTTCAGTGTATCCAGCTTGAACAAGTGCCTTGGCTTTGCAACTTCCACAGCAACACTCTGACCTTCTGAGCGTGCTTCAGTCATGACCTCTGAAGAATGTAATGGTTGGACCCTTTTCGACGTAGGTTCCTCGGCATCCACTACAACGCTGGTTGCAACGTCTTTGGCAATAGCCACCACTTCTTCTAAATCAACATCCAGGTGGACGTCGACGGGTGCTTCAATAGCAGCTGAAATAATAGTTGTAGCACAAGAACTATCCTCTATAAGAGCAGGATCTTCTTCAGATGTAGGAAAAGAAATGCTGCGGGAAGAAATAAACTTACCCTGAGAGCTTGTCTCAACAGCAACTTGAGCGCTTGGTTCAACCGTCTCAGGCTCTTCAGGAACAAGAGCAACTTGACACTTGCTTGTCCTAGAACGCTTGAAAATCTTCTTTACGTTGACTCCTTCAACTAGTTTAAGCGTTTGATCGGGAGGAGCAGCAGCTGATTCCTCCAAGTCTATTTGTTTGATTATACCTTCTAGCTTCCTTCGCCTGATCAAAGGGATCTTGTCCTCTACATCCTCATCGGTTTTCTCATCGTCCTTTTGAGGAGAAAGGATAACTTGAGCCTTGGGATTTCTGGGAGCCCTCTTCCTTGTAACAGCCGGATGCTTCACGGCTTCCACTTGAGCAAGACGCTCAGCTTCCTCGTCAGATGCTTCATGTACTTCTTGACGCTCAGACAGTGGTCTAGCAGCACCACCAACCTTGGGAGGATTGAAGAGATTGTTCAGAATCCTTTTTCCCAGCAACTTGGTAAACACAGCCTGATCGATACAGCAGGTCACTCAAAATAAGCCCATAAGGTTTATTTGGGGCGCTTGAACAGTCCCGAAACCTTCCAAAGACATACTCACTCCAATTGATCTTGATGTTGAGGAGTATCGCTGTCATCATCTGAAATTGCATTGGGTTGACTTTATCAAAAGTACCCACTCTAAATTCTATGATTTTGCTGCATAAATCAGCCATCAGTCGGTATTTAGATACTAATTCTTTCTTTTCAAAGTGTTGTTTGTATGGTAAACCGTCATAAAGCACTTATAGTAGTCCATGCTTCTTTGATTTGTTTTAGAGTAACACAATGCAATGCCTCACCCTCATTTGGGAGTTTGAAGTTCTTGCCAATGGAAGCAACAGACAATACAAATTCTTTTGGTGACTCCTTCTTGGATAGAGGAATGAGAAAGAGATAGACTTCTTGTCCTCAGAGAGTTTAACAGTTTTCCAGAAGGCGTCGACTTCCATTGGAAACAGATAGGAGTATTGAGTTAAGAATGTTTTAAGCCCAGCCTTGGTTACAGAGTCCATCATTTCTGTCAGGTTAATCTGAGGTTGTTCATACAGAAATTTTCAGTCGACAACATGGCCTTCAGTGACCTTGATGATAGGCCCGGCAGATGTAGCAGTAGATTTCTTCGGTGCCATTTTAGTGACAAAGATGGACTGAGATTTTCTTTTTGAAGAAGAGAGAGATATATTAATTTTGCAGATAGCTTTGAGTAAGAGTAAATAATTTTTCTGCAGAAATTGTGTTTTAAATGACACGGTAAAGGAATTTTTGAAACTTGTATTCTCTCGTCTTAGTAGGATTTAGACACGTGTAAAGTTATTTAATCTCAGCCATGAAAATTTTAACTGCGGACGCGAGTTTTAAGCAAGAGAGGGAAGTTACATTTGGTAACTCCCATATATATATATAGATTTGAAGTCCGAGTTAAAGTTTTTAAAACATTTGGCATTTTCAGAGTGTAATGCACGCGCCTGATGGTATACTGACACGTACCCAAACATGTACTAACTCTGAACCGTCATTTTTGAAAAATTTTGATTACTCGCCAGTTTGATGTGATGGAAACGTGTGAATAGAATCCAAAATAAACTTTTGAGTCTATCCACTACGTCAAGAAGCGTGTAAAATTTATGCATGAATTTTATAAACAATTTTATATTAAGTGTTGAAGGGAATTTGTTCAATACTTAACACATACCACTTGTAATATTTATGTTGACGCTTGAGATCAAAACCTTTTTATGCTTCAGCATCCAACATATTATGCACAAATAATATTGAGCATTGATGATCATTCATATGAAAGATTTTGATCATTGACGCTTACAGTTAGGTTCAAGTACAATTTTAAGGTTCCCCCTGAATTTGTTAACTTGTAACAACTTTTCAAAGATTTTTGGACATAAATACAGTGGATTCACTAATTCACTTCTCAAAGTGAGAAAACGTTGTTCGTTGAGAACTTTGGTGAAGATATCTGCCAATTGTTTGTCAGTTCCAATAAAGTGCATGGAGATATCTTTCTTTTGAACATGGTCACGAAGAAAATGGTATCTAATGTCAATATGTTTGGTTCTGGAATGAAGAACATGGTTTTGAGTCATGGCTAGAGCGCTTTGGTTATCACAATGAATGGGGGTTGGACCTAGGATTATACCATAATCTCTAAGTTGTTGCCTCATCCATAACACTTGTGCACAACAACTTCCTGCAGCTACATACTCAGCTTCGGGTGTAGAGGTAGCTATGGATTGTTGTTTCTTACTGTGCCATGAAACTAACCTATCACCTAGAAATTGACATGTACCACTAGTACTCTTATGATCTATTTTGCAACCTGCAAAATCTGCATCTGAGTAACCAATTAGTTCAAAAGGAGAGTCCCTTGGATACCATAAGCCCACATTTTGTGTGCCTTTTAGGTATTTAAGGATCTTCTTAGCAGCAATTAAGTGTGACTCTTTAGGATCAGCTTGAAATCGTGCACACATGCATACCGAAAACATAATATCAGGTCGACTAGCAGTAAGATAAAGAAGTGATCCAATGATACCTCTATAATTAGTGATATCAACCTTCTTCCGACTTTCATCTTTATCTAACTTAAGCATTTGGCTCATTGGAATTTTTGAATATGATGCATTTTCTATACCAAATTTCTTAATCATATCACGTGCGTATTTAGCTTGGTTAATAAATATGCCATTAGGGAGTTGTTTAACTTGTAATCCTAAGAAGAAAGTTAATTCATCCATCATGCTCAATTCAAATTGTTCTTGCATCATTTTTGAAAATTTAGTAGAACCAAATATAATATCAACATAAATTTGGACTAAGAGAATATCTTCGTCATTGGTAATTTTAAATAACTTGGTGTCAACGCTGCCTTTGGAAAAGTCTTTACCAATAAGGAAAATAGAGAGAGTGTCATACCATGCTCGGGGTGCTTGCTTAAGCCCATAAAGTGCTTTGTCCAGCTTGTAAACCATACCCTTACCATGGTTGTTGATGAATCCCGGTGGTTGCTCCACATATACCTCTTCTTGGAGTTTACCATTTAGGAAGGCACTCTTCACGTCCATCTAATATACTGTAAACTTGTTGAACGCTGCATACGCTAGAAGCATGCGGATTGCATCAAGACGGGCGACAGGAGCATATGTCTCATCAAAGTCAATACCCTCTTCTTGGAAATATCCTTGAGCTACGAGTCTGGCCTTGTTCCTTATCACAATGCCATTCTCATCCATCTTGTTTCTATAAACCCATCTAGTTCCAATAACTCCTTGGTGAGTTAGCCTTGGTACTAGTGTCCAAACCTTACTACTCACAAACTGATTAAGCTCTTCTTGCATGGCTTCAATCTAACTTGGGTCGCTTAGCGCTTCATCCACTTTCTTAGGTTCCATTTGAGATAGAAAGCTTGCAAACATAGCCTCATTGAATGTAGCGGCTCTGGTCCTAACAGGCGCTTCAATATCTCCAATAATCTGCTCAGGTGGATGATCACGCAGCCATAGTCTATCTGGTTGGAAAGGGTTAAAAGGTTGAACAGGCGCTTGACAATCAGACGCTTGACTATCCGCTTGCGTAGGCGCTTCAAGTTCACAGATCCTTATTTTCTCGTGATGATCACTCTCTTCATGATCATCAGCAGATCTTGCATTGTTATCCGAAATAACCTCACGAGTAATCTTAGGAGGTGGCACTGAGATCTCAGCATCGTCGTTACTATCATCATCAATGGTAATCTTAGACACTTGATGACACAGATCTTCAACTCCTACATCATTCATATTGACCTTACACGGTTCTTGGTTAGCATCATCAAAAACAACATCAATAGATTCCTCAACCTTCGATTTGATCTTGTTTAGGATGTGAAAAATTCTTTCCATTCTTGGCGTAGCCTAGAAAGATTCCCTCATCCGCTTTAGGATCAAATGTCTTTAGGCTTTGGGATCCATTATTATGAATAAAACATTTAGAACCAAAGACGTGAAAGTATGAAACATTTGGCTTACGTCCCTTCCATAGTTCATATAGAGTTTTCCCATGTTGTTTGTTGATCATGCAACGGTTTTGAGTGTAACAAGCGGTGTTGATTGCTTCGGCCCAAAACCTAGGAGCAAGCTTGGACTCTGCTAACATCGTCCTAGCGGCTTCCTTGAGCATTCTGTTCCGGCGCTCAGCAACACCATTCTGTTGGGGAGTTCTGGGAGCTGAATACTCATGATGTATCCGTTGAGTTGGGTTCTATTCCTTGGGTGGCTCGTGGCAGCGGAATTTAAAATTTAAACGTACAACCACCCGAAACAGGAATAATGGTGTGCTCGATTATGCTATAGAGAAGGTTGCAAGAATTTTTACCTTTCGATTAAATTCTCGCAGCAACCAATTTGATCTTTTCAACCCTGTGGTACAATTCCACACGATTCCTTGGAGGAAATCACCCGTAAATTGTATCTCCGGTATTAGTGCTCCAAACGTCGCACCTCTAAGATGTATCCACACCTCGTTCAAGTCACCATCTACTTCGTTATTGGTGCTAGTCAACGAAATAGATCTAAGTCTAAAACCTAGGCTTGATTATGTGAAGGGATGGAATATGTGAATCGTTAAGTTCAACACATGAACAAAACGATGTCTTGTTGGAACAAGAGAAGGGGCGATTCTTGGCTTAAGGATTATAAGAAAATTCTCTCTTAATTTGCCACCTGGGGATTTGAATTTTGCACTCCTTGGCAGCTTTTTTGTTTTTGTTTTTAGTCTTGCAATCACATATATATACAATAGGAGACCTAGAGTCCTTATTCAACTGCAAGACTTAGAGAAGAAGAAAACCCTTTTCTTCTTCACAAAGAATTCGACCTCCTTATCCTTTTGGGCTTAAAAATCGGCCACCCTCTTTTATTGGAGTCCAAGAATTAATTCTTGACTCCATATTTAATTATTGGCTAAAACCCATCAATTAAATATTCCCATATAATGAAAACCCGTTTAATTATATTTCTTTATTCGAATTGGCTTACTTATTTAACTTGAGCCAAGCCCAACTAAATAAAATACTTGGACTCTACTAGGTCCATTAATTTAATTAATTCTATAAGATTAATTAAAATAGTCGAATTAATTGATTCACCACAATTAATTCATATTCCATATTAGGAAAGGACTAGACTTTCCTAACTTCCTCAATTTCCTCAAATTTATTAATCGCATCATTTAAGCAGTGACTTTCACGAGTTAAGTGTGTGACCCTTTAAGCTCGTCTACTATCTAGTAGTAAGTACACTTTCCCAAAGTGCTAGTGTACTTTCCTAAAATAGAAAGTACTAGATTAAATCATTCCTTTGATTCAATCAAGCCTAGAATTAATCACCACATTAATTCTTGGCACTTACAAATCGCGGTTACTGTCTAGCAACGGGCCACGAAGACTTAGATAAAGACGAAGATAAAGATACGCCTTTCGTGATCTTGATCCTTGTATAAGTAAGATCCGTCCATCTAATCTCCCGATTGAATCTAGAGCAGTAGCTAAGGTTGAAGCTCTATTAATTCAATAACTATGTTTCCCAAATACGGTGAGATTGACTTTAGACTATCCAAACGAGGAAATCCTGCGCCTCTTTAGACATCATACTTCGGCCAAAGATTCCTAAAGTTGATTCACTATGTAAACATAGGAGATTCACTGACTAATGTCAGAGATAGATCCCATCTTAATTCTCACGTGCCTTCATACACAATTAGCCCATGTCTGATTTTGCCCATTTGCGATCATCTAAGTAATCATGTAACAAACCAAGACATGTTCAATTGTGTATAAGACATCCAATGGAACCTCAGGTTCTAAGGATTACTCTTATACTACAAGACCACTGGAAGTTCCAGATTCGACTGGGATTCCATTTAATGGAACTTCCATGGGGTTGTTCAGTATACCTATTCCCACAATAGGAACCCTCATATATGCATTGGCTTTCACCGTGCCAATATCTATGGAACGAGATACACTCTATCAAGAGTATGCATCATATAAGCAAGTATTTTGAGTCTCATCGATATCCCTTCATCTCAACGAGCCCATTCACGACTTGGAACATATGTTTAAGGATCACAGCCTTGGAGACATATTCCATCATTGCCATTCCCGATGCGCACTGATGTCCCTTAGCTATGTGTGATCCTTCGGGACTTTATTCTAAGTTAAGACCAAGCTACAAACACGAATAAAGAATGCCAAAAGATTAACTTTATTCATATGAAAAAGATCGTTCAGCTAAAGTTATTATTACATAGAATGGCACCCAAAATTGGTGCGTCGGGCATAAACTCTAACAATCTCCCACTTGCCCTAGTGCCAATTGCCCATGTACTTAAGGCCCATTCTCCCTAGACGTCCTTCAAATACTTTTTGTCTTAAGGGTTTGGTAAGCGGGTCCGCCACATTATCTGCCGAGTCCACACGTTCCACTCGAACGTCGCCTCTCCCAATGATCTCCCTGATCAAGTGGTATCGCCTCTGTATGTGCTTGGATTTCTGATAAGACCTTGGCTCCTTTGCTTGCGCAATAGCCCTGTTGTTATCACAGTATAAAGGTACTGCGTCTACAACGGATGGAACTACACCCAATTCTTGGATGAAGTTCCTTATCCAATCACCTTTCTTCGCAGCGTCTGAAGCTGCAATATACTCTACTTCAGTGGTGGAGTCCGCCACAGTTGCTTGCTTGGAACTTTTCCAGCTGACGGCTCCTCCATTGAGCAGATAGACAAACCCCGAGACTGACTTCGAGTCATCCACATCTGTTTGGAAACTCGATCGGTGTATCCCTCTAACTCCAATTTTCCACATCCGTATATCAAAAACATGTCCGTAGTCCTGTTAAGGTACTTAAGGATCGCTTTTGCTGCATTCCAGTGCTTCTCACCGGTATCAGCCTGATAACGGCTGCACACACTCAATGCATATGCCACATCGGGTCTTGTGCATATCATTGCGTACATTATGCTACCTATAGCCGAGGCATAAGGTATTTGGGACATTCTTACTCTTTTTTCTCGGGTCTTAGGAGACATCGACTTGGAAAGTGTAATCCCATGTCCCATTGGCAAGAATCTTCTCTTGGATTCTTCTATCTTAAATCTCTTAAGTATGCGATCGATATATGCGGATAGGGATAGTCCCAGCAGCCTACTCGATCTCTCTCGGTATATCTTCATACCAAGTACGTAGGATGCCTCTCCCATATCCTTCATGGAAAATTGTTTAGAGAGCCATACTTTAGTCGACTGCATCATTCCAATATCGTTTTCGTTGAAAAGAATGTCATCAACATAAAGTATGAGAAACGTAACGGCGCTCCCACTAACCTTCTTGTACTTGCACATATCCATACTCTTGTATGACAGTGTCAAATCGTTTATTCTAGCTTCGGGAAGCCTGCTTTAATCCATATATCGACTTTTGGAGCTTACACACTTTGTATTCGCTCATTTCGGATGTAAATCCCTCTGGCTGTTGCATGTATATAGCTTCCTCAATCTCTCAATTGAGGAATGCAGTCTTTACATCCATCTGCCAGATCTCAAAATTGAGAAATGCAGATATAGTAAGCAGAATCCTAATGAATTTCGGCATCACCACTGGCGAGAAGGTTTCCTCATAGTTAATGCCTTGCCTCTGAGTGAATCCTTTTGCCACGAGGCGTGCTTTATAGGTTGCCACCTCTCCATCGACTCCAAGCTTTTGCTTATAGACCCACTTACAGCCAATGGGTTTCATGGCCTCTGGTGGGTCCACCAAGGTCCGTACCTTGTTGGAGTCCATGGAGTCCATTTCAGACTTCATGGCTTCTATCCATTTTCCCGAATCAATGTCAGACATTGCTTCCTTATAACTCTTTGGATCAGAGTTTAAGGGAGGACCTTCTAGGTTCTTTTCTTCCAACAGGCCAAACCATCTTTCAGGTGCCTTTGGAACTCTTTCAGATCTCCTCAAGGGTTGTGTGTTCTCAGTAGGTGTATCGGAATTAGCTTCATTGGTGTCGATGGGTTATTTTGTACTCCTTGCTTCGAATCACTTTGATTCATCTCATCAAGCTCTACAGCCTCGCCTTTCCTATCCAAAGAGAATCCCTTTTCTAGGAAATTTGCATTTCTTGAAACAATCACTTTTTGTTCCATAGGGTTGTAGAAGTAGTATCTAATAATTTCCTTTGGACACCCTACAAAATAACACAAAGAGGATTTGGGATCCAATTTGTCTCCCACTAAATGCTTTACATAAGCGGAGGCACGCCCATATTCTCAAGTGAGCATACGAGGGTGACTTTCCACACCAAGTTTTATATGGAGTCTTGGGCACAGCCTTCGACGGCGCCCTATTCAATAGATAGGTTGCCGTTTCTAGAGCATAGCCCCACTTGGACTTAGGAACTTCAGTGAAGCTCATCATTAATTGAACCATATCCAATAATGTTCGATTTCTACGCGGCTACCCCGTTATGTTGAGGCGTGCCAGGCGGAGTCCACTGTGAGAGAATCCCATTATCTTTAAGATAATCAATGAACTCAGAAGACAAGTATTCTCCCCCCCCTGATCAGACCGAAGAGCTTTAATACCTTTTCTAAGTTGCTTCTCTACCTCATATCTAAACTCCTTAAATTTCTCAAAGGATTCAGATTTATATCTCATCAGATATACGTAACCATACCGAGAGTGATCGTCGGTGAAGGTAATGAAGTAGTTAAACCCTTCTCAAGCATTTATGCTCATAGGGCCACACACGTCTGTATGGATCAAATGCAATGGACTTGTGGCTCGTTCCACTTTTCTCAAAAATGGCAACTTGGTCATTTTCCCTTTGAGACATGATTCGCAAGTTGTTTATTCATCTAAGTCTTGGAGACCTAAATGAGTTGCCGAGCTTCGAATTCTTTCTTTGGAGATATGACCTAGTCTCTCATGCCACATTAGTGCGTTTGCTTGATTATCTCGTTTACGTTTATTTCTTTGTTCAATATTGAGATTAGAAATTGTTGGGAAAACAGTATAAACTCCATCTTGCAATTTTGATTTCATAATAAGAGACGATTCATAAGATAAAAACAAAGTTTTATTACGAATCTCAAAACAATAACCCTCTCGATCCAAAACCGGAATCGAGATAATGTTTCTTATTATTTCAGGAACAAAATAAATAGAATTTAATACTAAATTTCTATCTCCTATCCCTAAGTAGATCGTCCCCACGGCCTTGGCAGCAACCCGTGCTCCATTTCCCATTCGTAGGGTCATGTCTCCTCTACTTAGCTCCTTGATTCTTGTCATCTCCTGCAAGTTATTGCAGATATGAACTTCACATCCAGTGTCTAGAATCCAAGAAGAATCATTAACTGAAAAGTTAACTTCAACAAAGAACGTACCTTGAGCCTGTGGCTCTTTGCAGTTCCTTTGCTAGTGCCCAATCTTCCCACATTTGAAGCACTTGTCAGACTTAGCTTTCTTACCCTTCTTGATTCCTCCTTTGCCTTTCAGATTCTTAGTCTTATTCTTCTTCTCGTTCCCTTCTTAGGTTTAGAAGATGAATTCATAAGAAGCACCGACTTGTCCTTCTTGATAGTGCTTTCAGCCGTCTTCAGCATGTTCAACAACTCAGGAAGCTTAGCTTGAAGTTGATTCTTTTTGAAGTTGACCAAAAATTGGTCATAAGAACTCAGGAGTGACTGTAGGACCAAGTCCATAGACAACTCGTCACTAGCACCACACCAAGATTAGCCAACTTTTCAATCAGCCCTATCATCTTGAGCACGTGAGTACTTACATCAGAGCCATCAGTCATGCGAGCCCTGAAAAGCTCCCTTGAGATTGCAAATCTCTCGCTCCTAGATTTAGTACCATACAGCTCTTGCAGATGGAGAAGAATCGATGCAGAGTTCTCGATCGTCTCGTGTTGCCTCTGCAAATCATTGCTCATTGAAGCCAACATGAGACATCGCACTTGCATGTCATCTTCCTTCCATTGCTGGTACTCTTGTACCAGTATATCAAGGACATACCCTCTTTTTTCAGACAAGAGGATAATCTTAAGGTTACGAAACCAATCTTCAAAGTTGGGACCGGTTAGTTTGTTTGTTTTGAGAATTGTTTTGAATGGATTAGACATATCGTGTTATCTACAAAATGTACGAGGCAGACGATAAGTAACGTATTTTCAAATAAAGTTCTTATACAATTTGGTTTTTAATTGTACAAGTCTCCCACTATTTTTCCAAATCCCACCACCCTCTTGGTGTGATTAGAAGAATAGTTAATTCTTTAGTGGTCTTGAGATCTATCCAAACTTCATCATATGCCCCATTTTCTGAGCTAACATATAACTAGTTTGAATAGTATCCTTACCGGGCCTTCTATCTTCCTTGATAGTTCTCAAGATCTTTTTCCTCATCTTTCGCATGTGCCCCATTTCTGAGCTAACACATGGTAGTCGATGTTAGGCTCAACCCATCAAATATCCCATGGTCAATCATCAATTCCATTACCCCTATTTTTTGAGCTAAGTAATGAAACCAATGATCCCACAGGGCATCATATGCTTAGTAATGCTCACAGCCTTTCTTAGATTCAACCCACCCTATTTTCTGAGCTAATGGATTTGAACTTCAGCGGCATATCTGTGATACCCCTATTTTCAGCCTTGTGGACCCTTTCATATTTATTCGAACGATCAAGAAGAGATTAATACATGGGATAATTAGATTTCGTATTTATTCGATTTTAGCAATGTGTGTTCGACCAAAAGTATTTACTACTTGCTTATATAACTATTATTATATCTATATGTGAAATAGGTTAGTAGTATTTGCATCTCATTGTGGATTAGTTGATGCATTATATCATTTAAGGCACACACACACACATATATATATATATATAGATATAGATTTACCTTTATCAATTGTATATTGCTAATATTTAAAGGTGTCCATACCTACCTACATATATATAGGCACAAACACATGCACCTATGTACATATATATATACGTACAACCACATGCTCTAATAGGGGGGAATTGTAACATCCTCTATTTTCGGCTCCTAGTTCTATAAGCTAAGGTAAGAGATATAATTCTCTTTAATTAGATTTCGTGATTTATTTGATTTGATTGTCTTCTTAGACTAAAGTGAATTAGGTGATACATAAGTGGTTTACTCGATCTTGTGGATATTCTTTGGCATTAAAATTTTGGTAGGCTTACTTGATTTCGGGCAAAGAAAAGATTCTTCAAAACTTTGAGGATCAAAGTGAAATTATTATAAAGGAAAAGGACCAATATTTGGTGGGCATATATTAAGTAGATTATATGTTTTATGATTGAATTGGAAGGTGGATATCAAGTCTAGTGGACTGAACTGCACGTTTCATAAACGTTTGGGGTCAAATTGTAAAACAAAAAAAAAGTACAAGGACCAAATGGAAAATTTTTGGAAGTTAAAGAAAAGCTAGTTGATGAGGAAAAAATTGAGGGAGGACACGTAGCTACCCCATTTCTTTTTAAAGGGACACCCCACATGTTATAGACACATAAATATATAGATAGCTTATATAGTTATATATATATATATATATATATATATATATATTCATAGTATATGAGTTTGTATATCAAAATGGTGTCAAGCATAGATGCTTACACCTCCTACTTACTTCCAAACGTGGCAAGAATATAGTGAAGACACCTAACCCTTGATACCTTCTTTAACCAACACCTCATCACTTATTCCTGAATATAGAGCCTGCCCACCTCTTGACTTCAGCATTAGAGTGAGTCTTTTAGCAAGAAAAACGCAGAAACATGCAAGGCATCTTCTTCAACCTTAAAGAAAAAAGAAAAACGCAGTCTGCGCAGTGTTGGGAGTTTGTATATTTGAAGGGTCACATGACATCCAAATTGCGTTTAATCGGTCTTCATCTCTTCCTAAGAGGCATAGGAACACCATTATGGGTTTAGTTTCTACCCATAAGTTTGGAGTTGCTCACAAAGTCCATCTAACCGAGACGCGTCTGCACAGAGTCAAAATCTGCTGCTCGGGAAATTTTGGCTAGCTATGGATTGGAAGTGGGTTAATTCATCTCTCTCAGTGTTAGGTATCAAATCCTCACATCTCTAGTGATATATTAAGCACATTTTATTGATGGGTTATTGACTTGATAGTTAGATTCTTGCATGCACGAGGTGATTGTGAAGGTTGGGTTGAAATTATGGCTGTATGTGTGAATAGGTGTAGGATCTGACTAAATTCTTGTATACCCATGGATATATTTGTCTTTCAAGCTTCATTGAGTAATTGCATGTCAAATTTAATAAGTTTCTAAAAAGTATTTAGGACATGCATGAATGTTTTGTCATGAAAATAAAATGAGCTCAATTTCAGTTTTTGCATGTGTGTTCTACAATGTATTTGAAGTTCCAATTGAATGAAATTTGAAGCCAAACTATTTTCCAATAAAATTTGTTGTATTTATAGAAAAATCGTGGAGTTTGGAAATATTTGGAGTTTTGGTGAATTTTATAAAAAAATTGGCAAACCACTGCTGCCAGGGAATTACTTATTTACAGATATGCTTTGTTATAAGCTGAAAATTTTGTATCTACAGATTTTATTTGGCTTCCAAAAATTTTCTGATCCATTTTGAGTGTCTTGTGAGCATGTCCTATAAATATTGGAGCTTTCTGATGAACAGGAGATTTTATACAAATTTTTGAAGTGTATCCTGCCTGTGTAAAAACAGCTTCTGCTTGGCTGGGTTTTGGAGGAAGAAACAGCTACTTACAAATCTAGTTTACCTTTGAAACTTTTACCTGAACTTTTTCAGTAAGTCTTGGGTGTTTCTGAAAAATTTCAAAAGTAAAATCATGTTCTATGAATTTTAATAGATTTTAAACCAAAACCGCGCAGATTTATTTTCTTAGTGTTTTGTCAATCTTTGAATATAATGAAGTTAAGCATAGTTTGGGAGAATAATATTTCGTGCATGTTCATGTAGTTCATAGGACCGCATAGGATTTTTCGAGTAGATTATTAAGACGAGTGTTAGAGAATAGATTTCTAATATAATCCTTGGATTAACAGGTGGTGTTAGTAAACCGCTCAAGGACGACGCTGAATAACTTGGAAGTTAGTGTGAGTTGCCTCTCAAAATTATAGTTATATGTCTTTCAAAACTGGAAGGAATACGTCATATATATATATATATAGATATATATATGTACTTTCAACATGCTTTGAATACTTGACATGAAAATGAGTTTCAACACTTTCAAATCAAATTCAGGACTCATTTTACATTCACCAATTCTTGGCACCAACTATTACCTGCATGAATGTTTTCAAACACGTATCTTGCAAAAGTAATTTTTCAGGCATGTTTTGTGAAAATGAATTCGAGGAAAACATTCTTTTAAGGAAATTCTGAAAAACTATTTGTTCGATTAAATATTTCATCGTGAACTAAAATACTTCATTGCATCATTCGTGACATACGTGATTGCATACTTATTTCAGATGCATAATTTATACAAGAATGATTTCGAAATAAACATCGGTTTTATGATTTTTGTGAAATTACTCCATCATTGGTCTTGTATCGTGATCATTTGCCGTGATGGTGTTCTTGTGACGTGTTGCATCTGACGTGGTTGTGTTGGGCCCAAGGTCGGGCGATGGATAGGGCAGGGTTCGGCCGGTCAAGCATGGGCTTGCGGTCTTAAACAGTTCCCGCTATTCACGTCCAGATCCATGCACCTAGGACGGAGTGCTCTGAGGGTGCATGGGTCATTTATCGTGTGGCATACTCCGGATATGACCAAATCGGGCATCGCGAGCCTGCGTGGGGAGGTATAAGGTGATGGCTTTTAAGCCGCGTGTTCAGGGGTGATAAGGAAGAAGCAGCGGGACCCAAAGTGCTGTGGGTAAATTATCGGACGCGATGGTATTGCTAACATGGCCCCCTACTGCTTAAGCGTGTCTTGTACGTGTTATATAAACATGTGTTGTACGTGTTACTTAAACATGTCTTGTATGTGATACTTGCATTGAACTACATGCTTTTTAAAATGCATGTTTTGAAACTTAAATATCATGCCACCAATCGTTCCAGCTTTATCATGAACGTAATTTTTTTTCCAAGCATGTTTTCAATGATATTTGACAAAACCTCATCGTGCATATACTAAGACATTTGTCTCATACTAGCTATTGCTCAAATTGCTTTTCTTATTTAGGATTTCAATGATCCTTTGAAAATCAACAAAAAAACTATTATTGTTTTTCCCTCACTAATTTATCATTTGGGTCTAAAAACTATTTTGAGAAACTTGCACACAAGCACTGGCACTCACTAAGCCTTTGCTTACGTATTTTGTTTCATTCCTTCCTTCCAGCTGTAGGTGAGTTGAGCAGTGAGACTTGTTGGAGGATAACAGGAATAAACATAGACGATCCAAGAGGTAAAAACTGGTAGTTTTATTCAAGGATATTAAGTTACTTCGTGATGCGGATGATAGTTTCAGGAGTAGGACCCTAAGATACATTGATAAAAAATTGGGTCCATGTTTGGAATTGGAACTACAGCTACGATAGACTTATGTATTCAAGTTGGGTCTTTTATGACCCAATTTTGGGGCGTGACAATATCACATGGAAATTACTTATGATGGAAGGAATGGAAATAGATCTCTAATTCTATTCCCACATTAGCCTAATATGTTTCAAGGAGGGAATTACATTGCATACAAATTGGTCTCATCAGTATTACAATTATCTTGTTTAGTTATCTATCTTATGCATGCATCTCACAACACATTACATATCGTATCGGAAAGATAAATAAACATCCCATAAAGCGGTAAATTGAGGATGAACCACCTCGAGCCCTAACCTAGTAACCCACTGAGCTAAAGTGGGCCAGGACATTCTAGAAAGTAAAAACAATTAGACTATTACAATGGATTCCACAACAACATACAAGTCTTCAAGTCTTGGCTTCGTCTTCTCGCTCCGTCTTCGATTACATAGTCTATTATCTACTACTAATCTACTTGACAGAAAAGTATAAGCCAAATCGGCTATTTTTACAACTCTAGAATATTACATACAATGAAAACCAAAAACATAGACTAGGCACGTGGTTCATCCCCATCACATAAGCATGCCAAGCAACAAACATATATATGCGATATCCAAAATTTACCCATCCATCGTCTAAACAAAATTGCAAATTTCATCGGGATAATATCGATTTCCAATTTCCAAAACCCTTTTCAGAAATTGTAAGTTTTAAACAATCAACTGGGGTCAGGTTCTTGGGTTACCCGACCTTTCGGCATCAAAATCGAGAGAAAAATCTTTTTTGATCTGATTTTGCCGATCACGCCTGGGCGTGGGAGACAGCACCTGTTGCTGTACGGGATTTCTCCCCTTTTTACCCATAAGTGATTCGTTCAGTCAATGATGGACGAATTCGATCCCACCTCGGGCCAGTTATAATCACTCGACAATTGAGCCTTCGGCCCGATCATCTCGCGACGTCCTACCACCGGTGATTCCAAAATCATCCTTCATCATCCAAATAAATCCACCCATACCCAAGATTCATTCTTTACAATTGAATTTTTCAAAACCAAAATTGTTTTTCACAAAAAACATTATAACAATCAAATATATCTCAATCGAAAAATCAATTATTCTAAACGACAGATATATTGTTAACATGAACCAATTTACATACGAGTGAATAAACATGCTTAACACATAATATAGCTAATCGAGCCAACCATGGCTCTGATACCACAGTTGAGTTGGGTTCTATTCCCCGGGTGGCTCGTGGCAGCAGAATTTAAAATTTAAACATACAACCACCCGAAACAGGAATAATGGTGTGCTCGATTATGCTATAGAGAAGGTTGCAAGAATTTTTACCTTTCGATTAAATTCTCCCAGCAACCAATTTGATCTTTTCAACTCTATGGTGCAATTCCACACGATTCCTTAGAGAAAATCGCCCGTCAATTGTATCTCCGGTATTAGTGCTCCAAACGTCGCACCTCTAAGATGTATCCACACCTCGTTCAAGTCACCACCTACTTCGTTATTGATGCTAGCCAACGAAATAGATCTAAGTCTACAACCTAAGCTTGATTATGCGAAGGGATAGAATATGTGAATCGTTAAGTTCAACACATGAACAAAATGATATCTTGTTGGAACAAGGGAAGGGGTGATTCTTGGCTTAAGGATGATAAGAAAATTCTCTCTTAATTTTCCAGCTGGGGGTTCGAATTTCGCCCTCCTTTGAAGCTTTTTTTTTTGGTTTTTAGTCTTGCAATCACATATATATAGAATAGGAGACCTAGAGTCCTTATTCAACTGCAAGACTTGGAGAAGAAGAAAACCCTTTTCTTCTTCACCAAGAATTCAACCCCCTCATCCTTTTGGGCTTAAAAATCGGCGACCTTTTTTTATTGGAGTCCAAGAATTAATTCTTGACTTCATATTTAATTATGGGCTAAAACCCATCAATTAAATATTCTCATATAATTAAAACCCGTTTAATTATATTTCCTTATTCCAATTGGCTTACTTATTTAACTTGAGCCAAGCCCAACTAAATAAAATAGTTGGACTCTACGAGGTCCATTAATTTAATTAATTCTACAAGATTAATTAAAATAGTCGAATTAATTGAATCACCTCAATTAATTCATATTCCATATTAGGAAAGGACTAGACTTTCCTAATTTCCTCAATTTCCTCAAATTGATTAATCACATCATTTAAGCAGTGACTCTCATGAGTTAAGTGTGTGACCCCTTAGGCTCGTCTACTATCTAGTAGTAAGTACACTTTCCCAAAGTGCTAGTGTACTTTCCTAAAATAAAAAGTACTAGATTAAATCATTCCTTTGATTCAATCAAGCCTCGAATTAATCACCACATTAATTCTCGGCACTTACAAATCATGGTTACTGTCTAGCAATGGGCCACGAAGACCTAGATAAAGACGAAGATAAAGATACACCTTTCGTGATCTTGATCCTTGTATAAGTAAGATCCCTCCATCTAATCTCCCGATTGAATCTAGAGCAGTGGCTAAGGTCGAAGCTCTATTAATTCAATAATTATGTTTCCCAAATACGGTGAGATCAACTTTCGACTATCCAAACGAGGAAACCCTACGCCTCTTTAGATATCATACTTCGGCCAAAGATTCCTAAAGTCGATTCACTATGTAAACATAGGAGATTAACTGACTAATGTCAGAGATAGATCCCATCTTGATTCTCACGTGCCTTCATAAACAATTAGCCCATGTCTGATTTTGCCCATTTGCGATCATCTAAGTAATCATGTAACAAATCAAGACATGTTCAATTGTGTATAAGATATCCAATGGAACCTCAGGTTCTAAGGATTACTCTTATACTACAAGACCACTGGAAGTTCCAGATTTGACTGGGATTCCATTTAATGGAACTTCCATGGGGTTGTTCAGTATACCTATTCCCACAATAGGAACCCTCATATATGCATTGGCTTTCACCGTGCCAATATCTATGGAACGAGATACACTCTATCAAGAGTATGCATCATATAAGCAAGTCTTTTGGGTCTCATCGATATCCCTTCATCTCAACGAGCCCATTCACTACTTGGAACATATGTTTAAGGATCACAGCCTTGGAGACATATTCCATCATTGCCATTCCCGATGCGCAATGATGTCCCTTAGCTATGTGAGATTCTTCGGGACTTTATTCTAAGTTAAGACCAAGCTACAAACACGAATAAAGAATGCCAAAAGATTAACTTTATTTATATGAAAAAGATCGTTTAGCTAAAGTTATTATTACATAGAATGGCGCCCAAAATTGGTGCGTCGGGCATAAAATCTAACAGTATTCCATTCTCTGCACAAAACTTCTCAACAACCTTGTTAGTAATCTCAGTACCGTTATCGCTTCTTATTCTTGCAAACCTTAAGATTTTTCAATGTTTGAAGTTGCCGAATAAGCGTTGTTAACTTGTCACATGTTTCATCTTTGGATGAAAGAAATTCTACCCAAGTAAATCGAGAGAAATCATCTACTATCACCAAAGTATACTTTTTACCGCTTACACTAATGGTTTGAACACGTCCAAACAGATCCATATGAAGTAGTTCAAGTATTCTAGAGGTAGATAGATAAGGTTTTTTCTTGAAAGATGATTTAACTTGTTTTCCCATTTGACAAGCGTCACAAAGGCGATCCTTGTGAAATGGTCCTTTTGGTAATCCCTCTACAAGATTTAGATTTATAAGCTAAGAGATTGTCTTAAAGTTGAGGTGATTCATTTTTCTATGCCATAACCAACCCGTTTTAGATTCATTTTTAGAAACAAAACATGTTGGGTTGTTATCAATTGTTGAACCCCAATCTACCAAATATACGTTGTTCTTTTACCTTTCAATTTATTAGACTTAGTCTTGGCATCATTTATATAGCAACAGTCGCTTGAGAATATGACTTCAAAGCCTTTATCACAAAACTGACTTAAGCTTAATAAATTGTGCTTCAGACCCTCAAGATAATAAACATCACTTATCATGATGTTCCCTCTATGCATAGTACCTATACCTTTGGTTTTACCTTTGGAGTTGTCACCAAATACAACCAGAGGACCATTGGCGGCTCGATAGTTGATTAGAAGATCCTTGGAACCAGTCATGTGCCTTGACGATCCATTATCGAAGTACCAAATAGATGTATCGGCTCTAGCTCTAGGTACCTGCAATCAAAAGGGAAGTTCTATTTCTGTTTAGGTACCCATTGTTGCTTGGGTCCTTTAACATTAGTAGCATTGTTAGTTTGAATTAGAACTTTAGGAACCCATATTTGCCTAGGCTTCATTGTAGGAATACTGGCCTTCTTGGGTTTCACATTGTGTTGTGTGTGCTTTTTGTTCATCTTGTGCTGTGTGTGTTGTTTGGGTGCATAAAAATACCCTCGATTATAATAGTAATCATAATCATAGTCATAATCATCATAGTATCGATAATATGATCTTGACTTCCTTGGATATTGACGCTGGTATTTCCTTGGAGTTGGCTTGGGTAGCACTTTTGGTGCTGGACGCTTAGCGCTTGATTCACAGTGGTTAGGTTTATCCTTAGCCTTTTGAGCATTTGGATGAACTCGTTTTTGTGAATCATTTGTCGTTGCCTTACCCTTGCCTGAGTCAGCTTTGGCTTTCTCATTTGGCCTCGTACCATTGTCGCTCGGTTCATTTTGTGTTTGACCTTGTGAACCTTTCTCAACAAAGAAAACACCCTTTTATTGTTGTTTGTCGTAACATTAGATTTATTTGGTTGTTTACTGAATTTATTGCATCCTAAACCGGTCTTTTCACCAAATAACCTTGTTCCATCAGTCACATTGTCTAGCTTTCTTGACGCTTTAGACAATGATGAGACGAGCTGTTCTGATTTAGCAAGTCTAGCAATCAGCTCAGCTTCTCTCTTAACTATTATATCAAGATCATTTTTTAATTGGGTTATCTCACCCTCAAGCGATTGGTTCTTCTCAATGCATTGTTGCTGAACTTACAACTCTTCTTTGAGCGTTACTTTATCACTTGTGAGTGATGAAATGATATTAAAGTGATTTTGGTATAATTTGGCGGCATCTTGACAATCATTATAATATTCTTTGACTTTGTCAAGTAATTCATCATATGAGAGAGAAAGAGATAATTCTGTGTTTACCTCAGGGGACGCTTCATCATCTCTGGCTATGAGATAGATAAGCGCCGAGTCATCCACTGGCTCATCATCATCACTACTCTCCTCGGAAGACTCCAAATCTTCAGGTGCGGACGCTTGTTCTGATTCCGCTAGCAAACCTTGTTGACGAAGATTGCCCCTAAATTGGTTTCTATCCAAGTAATCCTGCCTTGAAGGCTTAGATACGTTTGGATAAGGGCAATTTACCTGGTAGTGCCATGGTTTCCTGCAATTATAACAAAGATTAGTTTTCATCTTTTGTTCATTTGTTAACCTTGCATTGTGTGGTTTTGAGACCACTGGTGATGAAAGATTCTGCTGATTATACGCTTGGTACTGAATCGGCGCTGAAGGAGGAGGTGTAGAATATTGAGGCACTTGATTCTGTTGTTGTACTGGAGCAGAAGCTTGATATGGACTCTGTCCTTGATGCTTAGGACTATTTCCTTTCTTTTCATATCTCAAGAACTTTCTGAATCTATTCAGAAGCGCTAGTTCCTCATCCTCACTAATATCTGAAACTTTTCCTTTATTACCCGATTTACCCTTGATTGATGCTATGAGCGCTCCAGACTCAATTACCGGACTACTCACAACATCACTGGCTGAATTCAACTCAAACTCAAATGCTTTGAGTTCTGAAAAGGCGTCTTCTGGACTTAAAAAATCCAACATATTAGATTCTCTCATCGTTGTTGTCTTCATCAAAAATCTACTAGGTAGACTTCTGGAAATCTTAACCACCATTTTTCTACTTTGCAAGTCCATTCCCAACGATGTAAGTTCCGTAACAAGAGCTGTGAATCTTATGTCTAATTGCTCTAGTGTCTCGTTAGGCAACATCTTAAAACCATTAAACTTTTCTTTGGCGATTGAAAGTTTGTTTTCCTTGATTTGTGCTGAATCACCACAAATTATAGCTAACTTATCCCATATCTCCTTGGTAGTGTTACAAGATTTGACCTTGTTGAATAAGTTGTCGATATCACCAATAGCTGTATAAAGAGCGTTACGACCAACATTGTCCAGATTAAATCTCCGACGCTCATCTGTGGACCATTCTTGCTTAGGCTTCTCAACATAGCCATCTGGAGTCTCTTCTGTGGCTCCAGGCGCTCTGGTGATTACTTTTTATGTGTTAATATTACCATCCAGTCCCATCTTCCTCTTGTAGATCCACTTGCACCCAATTGGTAGTATACCTTTGGGTCAATCTACCGGGTCCAAACCTAGTTGGCATACATCAAGTCTATTTTTGCTTGCATAGCTTCTTGCCATCTTGTAGAGTCTATTTCCACCATCGCTTGGTCATAAGTAGAGGGATCGTCCCCATGGGCTCTCTATGCTATAATGTACTAGCCCAGCTCCTCTTATAACAAATACTCATTATACCTCTCAGGTTGATGAGGTATTCTACAAGATCTTTGCAATGATGGTTGTGCCACAATATGTTCGGTTCGTGTCTCTTCATCAGGTGTCTCCTTAGTAGTTTTGATTTTATCATCTAGAACAATATTCCTACCCGCTCCACCTTCTCGAATGAACTCATCCTCGAGAATGTAGGCCTACAATGTAACAATGATCCTCTGATCATCATGCAGGTAGAAGAGGTTCCCATAGAATCCTTAGGATATCCAATGAAATGCCCATTGAGGGATCTAGCTTCCAATTTATCTATCTTTTTCTTTTTGGTATAGGCAGGGCATCCCCAAACCCTAATGTAGTTAAGGTTTGGTTTCCTATCTCTCCGCATCTCATATGAAGTCTTAAGAATAGACTTGGAAGGCCATCTATTCAAGATGTGTATACTATTAAGGAGCGCATTGTAGAGTAGATGCTTGGCCCACCAATTTATTTGGGCGTCATCATTGTAATAAGTAAACTTTATGCATAATTTTTTTCTGATAAATAAAGTCGATTTTTTTGGCACTCTTTATTCTTGTATTATGTATTCAACATTTTGGAATAAAGTCCTTTAGGATTACACATAGCTATGGGATGTCATCGCGCATCGTGTATGCTGATGATGGAATACATCTCCAAGGTTGTGATCCTTTAATATGTTCCAAGTTCTGAAAGTTGATAACTAAAAGGATTTTGCTCGTGTTTACCTCCTGAAGAAATAATCAGCAACTTTCTTTTTAAGCTATTCCCTACTTCAAATTCCCGAAGGAGTTTGCCCTAGCTGCCCAAGTGTTGCGCCTCTGAGATGTATCCACACCCTAGCTCGTGCCCTCGATTATCTCCACCAGTGCTAGCAATGAGAATATCGAATTTTGGCGCGTGAGAAAAAGGGTAGGAATTTATTTAGTGTTCTTCATACTCGACACATGAGTTGGAAGAATTAGAGTGAAAGAAGTGGGAGAGAAAATTAGAGAGAAAAAAGAATCTCTAGCGAAGCTGTCAACTCAACCTAAAGAAACCGATCCGCTAGCCTATCGTAGTATTTATTTTTTTATTTTTTTAATTGTCAAGAGTAAATATACACATATATATAGAGTCCACCAAGGTGGAAATACACACACAAACACACGCCTCTTTCTCTCTTCTCAAGAGAGGCGTGTATGTGTGTATATATATCCATATATATATTTTTTATTTACTTTCCTTTATTTTGCTTTCCCTTACTTAGTTGGATACTTTCCCAAATAACTAGACATTTTCATATATTTGAGATCATCTCAAATATACCATATCTAGCCAATATCTTTAGTAATATATTTATAAGATCTTTCTATATTAATTAGTAACTAACTAATTAAAATAAATTTACAAAATATATTATAAGATACGCATATATATATATATATATATATATGTAAACTTGGTGAACAAGAAAAATATTTTCACCAAATATACACACACACACACATTATTTTTCTTTCAAAAATTAATTAATTCGTCTTTCCCAATTTAATATTCAATAATAAATTATAAGACCATTAATTAATACCATTTAATATATTCATTTTCCCGATTAATTAAATACATTTAATTATCTCTCCATTAATTCATAAAGAATTAACTAGCCAATATGTACTACACTAAGTTATGTGTGTGACTCCTCAGACTCATTAACAAGCAAGCAATAAGTGCTCACACATGCTAGATTAATTATTCTCAAATATTAACTAGGCTTTGGATTAACTTCAACAATTAACCCTGAGCACCTATTGGTCATGGTTCAATGTCTAGCAACGTCACCACAAATTCCTAGATGTCAACGATGAAAAACAAACCTTTCCAGGTTACGATCTTCATGTGAATAAAATCCCTTCATCAGTTTCTCATCTGTGGTCTAGGGCATGGCGACGGTTAAACCCTAATAACCTTAGAAAACTATGATTGTGTTACATCTAATGATCCAGTCTTCTAAGCCAGGACCACCAATCCCTCTTTTATGATAACTGCTTTGATCAAAGGCTTTTATCGATCATTTAGAATCTCGCAACAACATAAGAAATTGTTGGGAATTATTTGCATAAAAATGCAGCGGAAAGTAAAATCTAATTCCCAAAGCCCAAATCATCTCTAATTCTCGTATTTAATTGTGTTTCGAAATTTTACCGTTCTCGCGTATGTTGATTTTTGAACGTGATCCTTTTTCTACAACGCTGAATATGCCAACGTCTCTAATTCGTCACGCCGGAGTCAAAAATGGAAAACTTCTCCTTCTTCTTGGCTATGGACGGCTAGAGAGAAGTAGAAGAGAGGTGGGAGACTTTTTCTTGGAGAGAAAGTTATAATATCACTTATGTTATTATTCTACTAAGTGATATAATATATATCACTCCAAAATAATAACCTAGCTTTTACAAGGCCATATGGACGCCCACTTCATGGGCTTAATAGCCTTTTTGGGCTTTGGTCTTGTTAGCTATACTTAATTGGATTATTTATTTATCCAATAAATTAATTCATAATCCAATTAATTTAATTCCAAATTAATTTATATTTCAATTTCTCCAAGAAATTAATTAACTCATTAATTTAATTAATTAATTAAACTATTCAATAATTAATTAATTAATTACGGTATCCAATACCGAGAATTTCTCTCAAGTCTTTTTCCCGTGTTTTCCTTTTTGCACTTCCTTTAAGCGCGACTCTTTAGGTTCGTCTCAAAAGGCAATTGGGAGGAATCCAAAAGGATGTGAGTGACACCTAGCCAGTCACATGGCTCACATCGTATCCCCATTGAGAACGAATGAATAGGATCATTCCAAATCATTACACCGTGAATACCGTACGTGTATAAACCTTTTATTCTTATATCCCAGTCAAGTAAGAGTAATGGTTTAAAGTCAAACTCATATAACTTGACCATATGCCTAAGCTCATAATAATTTGAGGTATTTAAATGCTTTGGTCAAAGACTTTCATCCTCACTTATTCATGATCGCATAGGATATTTTACTCATTCACTTATGAGAGAATAAATTCCATATTGCAAATTAGTTAACAATGCTACTTGCCCATCAAGTCGCACTTCGAGGTCGATTCCACCAACAGGTGATTTGAATCTAACTACTCTAATGACAGACTTGATGTCACAAGTACATCTTCAACTCGATTTCTCAGGTCAGAGGTTCACACGTACCTATCACTACTTATCAGTCTCATCATTGACTGTCAACGAGTGAATTCCCATGTGATGAACTGATGCGAGTCGTGATTGAACATATCAGTCCAACTGACACGTCTATGATATAAGTTCCCACTACCATTTCCATAGTGTACGACTGTCACTTTCTCTGTCGAAACTTACATCATACAAGTTTTTATTCACTATTGATGCCCAATCAATATTTCTTAGACTTGCGAACCCTTTTAGATATCAAGGGTCAAACCATTCTAGTGCCTTTCCTCCTATCCCATAGAAGGTAGAAGGTTCGCCTTGTCATCAAGGACTTTATGTTGTTTATTCACACCTTATGAATGCCTATAAGAAAACAACAATCAACTGCCTTATATTAATAGAAAAACCATAGTTTAGTTACAATGTTTATGCCCTATAAATCTATCCTCTTTATGGCATTCGAGGGCATATACTCTAATAATCTCCCACTTGCACTCAATGCCATTTGCTGTGGTATTTAATACCCATATTTTCGAGATGTTTTTCCAGCACCGTCAACATTCTGCTTGGTTGTTTGTTAATTCATGCGTGATAATTTAGAGAAGAAAAGGGATTTTTCATCATCAATTCGTGCGTGATAATTTAGAGACAACATGCTTCGTTGTTTGGATTTATTTACACGAAACTTCAAGAAATCAAGACTTGAAGAATACGACGATTGAAGAATTCAAGAAGTTCATCAATTCGAAGTTTTGAAGAAGAATTGGATTCTCCTACCACCTTGCTTCAATGGTAAGTTGAATTCGTTAAAGCAATCTTTGGATTCAATTATGCAATTAGAGAACACTTTAGGTTTTAATTAAATTTTTGAAATCTTTCCGCTGCGTTTATGAGTTTTTTTGCGAAACCCAACAAAAACAACAAAAAATTGCTACTAACATGCTCAACATACTTATCAAACAAACCATCAAGAATATAGAAACACATGCCAAAAGTGCATTGAAGGCCAATTTTGTATGCTAATTTCAAGGTTTTTATAGAAACTCACGGGCGATCCCGTACCTACTTTGGTTTTCGTGTTAACCAGTTCGGGAAACACCATCATTGCATTGGCCGAAGCGAGCACACCCTCTATCCCACACATGCAAGGAAGCTTACCCATGCAACAGGTGGTTGTGCCGGGAATAACGCGTGTATACACGCGCCACCATGAAGGAGAACACACGACCCCTCCGAACTTGGAAGGGCCCATACTGCCACAAATTCGGGACATACAAGAGCTAATTCATCCGCCACTAGCCAATAAGAACGAAGGTCTTAACCCGCCAGTGCATGGACAACTATCTATAGGAGAAGGAGGCCAACAATTGGAAGGAGGAGATGAACATCACACCCACCAAGTAGCATGTGCTATCCCATCAGGTGTCCCGCCAACAGGGAGCTCCCTCCCTCCCGCGGATCAATGGAGACGAGCATTTGCTTTAGAAATGGCCTCTATTTTGCAAGAAAGATAAACACAACCAATGAGAGTGATCCCGGTGAGCATTCTATTGCCACCCCCGCCAGTTGTCCCAATGGCGATTCCTACGGTTCAAGCTTTAAGGGGAATGACATTTTATACACCACCGTTCTCTCCTCACCAAACATATGGCATGGGTCTTCGTCCTTACGGGGAGACCTTAGGTGGAAATCAACAGAAATGGATTCACTAGCACCCTGGTGAAATGGGTAATATGCCCTGGAGACAACCACCCAAGAATCCTGTGGGTAATGACGTAAGGCGTTCAGAGGTGATAAAAGGATTCGAGGACCTAAGAGCAGAAATGAGAGAGATGAGGCAACGCCTAGGAAGAGGTTTCCAACCCCTTCCACGAGGTGTACCATTCGAGCCATGAGTCTTAGCTGAAGAGCTTCCTAACAATTTTCGTGTACCTAATATTGCTGAATATGATGGATTAGCTGATCCCACGGAGCACTTATTGAAGTTGTAGAATAGCGCTTTACTTCATCAGTATACTGATGGGGTTAAGTGTCGAGTATTCTTAACCACCTTGACGAAAGTTGCCCAACAGTGGTTCGATCAGCTAGCTCCGAATTCCATTCATTCGTTTAAGGAGTTTAGTGAGATGTTCCTACATCAGTTTGCTAGCAGCAAAGAGGTATCAAAAGACCTCCCTAAGTTTATTCAACATACGCTAAGGAGTCAATAAGCCCTTAAGAGGGTATATAAGAAGATTCAACACTGCTGCCGTGGAGGTACCTTCCGCGAATGCTGAAGTCTTAGCTAATGCCTTCGCGCAAGGTTTGAAGGATGAAGATCTCTTCAGGTCCCTGGCCAAGAAGCCTACTGTCAAAATTTGACAACTTGTTAAAAAGGGCAGAGAAATACGTAAATCTGGAGAAAGCTACCTAAACAAAGATATCTAGTAGCAATCCTACTGCTAGGGGTGAAAAGAAGGCCCCGGTGGAAACCAAGAAGCCCACCTATTCAAATAGGTATCGGGAGGAGTACCAGAATCCAACTCGGACACCTTTTAAGGTGACTTCCAGAAAATCTCTTATGGCAATAGAGAAGGAGAACAAAAAGATGGTGAGGTGGCCACGAAGCGCGATTTATAGACCAACTCATCCTAAATCTGAAAAGTATTGTCGTTTTCATAAAGATTACGGGCATGATACTAATACTTGTTGGCATTTATTGAGCGAAATAGAAAAGCTAATAGAATGCGGGCACTTGCAAGAGCTTGTATGTCGTGATCGTTAGAAGAGCACGAGAATCTTTGAGAGAAGTCCTACCCCACCTTGGTATAGGGCAACTGTTGAAATGCATCCTAAGGAGGATCCAAAGGACACGATGGAGAGAAGAGATAAAGAAGGAAGGCCAAACCAAAGGCAAAATTTATCAATATGATAACAGGAGGCCCCACTGATGGAGATTCATAGAGCCCCACGAGCTCATCTTAGGGCCCTGTAGGATTTGTCCGATCTAGAGAAAACTGAAGGAGAAGCTAAGGAGGTAGCTGCGGTTAATACCGAGCCACCGATACAATTCGGGCCTGGAGATGAGCACCGCCTCAATCGTCCTCATCATGATGCCTTAGTGATTACCGCCACCATTGCTAACTACGATGTGGGCCGAGTTTTCATAGATTGTGGCAGTTCGGTGGATGTAATTTTCCATGATGCCTTCAAGCGGATGGACCTGGGAAGTATCAGGATGACGAAGGAGGAAACCGCTATTTTTAGATTCGCAGGAGAGGTGGTGCAGCCATTGGGGCGAATGTGAATAGATTTTCGAGATCTTAACAAAGCTTGCCCAAAAGATTGTTACCCCCTCCCTAGAATAAAGTATAAGGGCAACTGACTCTAGGTCAAGTGGGAGATTGATAGTGTTAGGTGCCCGGCGAGCCATTTGTTTTGGGCTCTGCCATCTTAAATGTAAAACACTATGACAGTCTTGTTTTAAATATATTGAATATTTCTTTATGGTATGCTTCTTTATTGTTATAACTACATATAGTTAGGGGAGCGGTCGGGATACCTATGGAATGCTCTCAAAGACCGTAATCCTAAATAATGTTACAAGTCATAGAGGCTGTGAGATGTGGGATATCACTGGCCTCGTCAAGACTTGTTCATGCATATAACTCTCCCAAGAGGTTCACGTGTTCCATTGTCGATGGATTGTATGGAAATACATGTATGAAGATTCATACTTTGATTATGGAATTGAACGACCCTACTAAAGGACTCCTAGTTGGTGCTGTTGAACATGGAGTCCTTGGGTTTTGTAATGTGAGATTAGTCCTTAGACATGAGATGTCATTGGAAAGGGTACTATTCACTATGCTTTGATATGCATGTGCACTCCAGGAGAGTCATACAGAGTGTATGTTGGGTATAGTCTGATAGTGCAGCGGAACAAGTGACAGTCGGAGAGGGATTCATCCAGGGTATTTTCTATGCTGTTCCGAGAATCCAAATGATCTTTAGAATCTTTGATCAAAGCGATTGTCTTCTAAGAAGGATTAGTTGTCCCGAATTAGAAGACTGGATCATTAGATGTCACAATACAGTCATAGTTTCTAAGGTTATTAGGCTTCGACCATCACCATACCCTAGACCATAGACGAGAAACTGATGAAGGGATTCTACTCAAATGACAATCGTAACTCGGATAGGTTTGCTTTTCATCGTCGGCATCTAGGAAGTCGTGGCGACGTTTCTAGACATCGAACCACGACCAATAGGTGCCTTGGATTAATTTGGTAAAATTAATCCAAGATCTAGTTAATTATTTAGAATAATTAATCTAGCCTAAGGGGACTTATTGCTAGCTTGTTAACGAACCTGAGGGGTCACACACATAACTTAGTGTAGTACCTATTGGCTAGTTAATTCATTGTGAATTAATAGAGGGATTAATTAATTGAATTTAATTAATCAAGAAAAGGAATTCATTAATGGTCCTATAATTTAATAGTGAAATATTAAATTGAAAAGCACTAATTAATTAATAAGAGAAAGAAGTAAAATAATATATATATATATATAGATAGATATACATGTGCACGTGTGGCGTGTGTATGTGTATGTGAAGATTTGGTGGAAAGATTTATCTTGCTCACCAAGTTTGTAAATAAATATATATATATATATATATTAATATCCTATAAATATATTTAGTAGGATCTTTTAATTGGTTAAGGTAATTAATTAAAGAGGAAAGATCTTATTTGATATATGTTAGGATATTAATAGATATGGTAATATCTAATTAGTTGGAAAGATCCAACTATCTAAGGAAAGAGAATAAAACAAAAGAAAAATACAATATATATATATATATACACGAACGCCTCTCCTTAATTTTTGGGTGAGAGGCATGTGTGTGTATGTGGTTTACCTTAGGTGGACTCTATATATATGTGTTCTACCTCTTTTAAAATTAATGAAGGATTTTGACAAAAAAAATACAAGTCCTTTACATTTATTCGCTCCCTTTTTCTTTAACAAGAATTCTTCAAACTCATGTGTTGAGTGCGAAGAATACTAAAATTAATTCCTAACCCTTTTTCCTCAAAAAGCCAAGATTCGATATTCTCCTTGCTAGCACTGGTGGAGATAATTGAGGGTAAGAGCTAGGGTGTTGATACATCTCACAGGCGCAACACTTGGGGCGCTAAGGCAAATCCAATTCAAAGACTGTAGCAGGGAGTAGCTTAAAAAGACGTGGCTGCTTAAAGTTTTTCAAGAAGTAAACACGAGTAAACTTTCTCCTAGGATAGTTTTGAATCGGATGGTACCATGTCGACCTAGCCCTAATTTCAGGGATGCCGCTTTATTTTTCTTAAATTATATGTATTCCGATGCGCCGGCGTCCTCAGGGGTTGTACCGATCCTAACATGGACATTCTCTTGAAAAGAAGATAAATGCTTAACCTACTCCCAGTTAGCGCTTAGTAAAAATGAATTTCAAAAGGCGTGCTACCTAACGCTAAACAGAGATAGTGGATAAGTCGGATCAATTAATGCTGATATGACATTCACCTCCTCTGATCAAGTAAACCCAAGAGATACTCATTCCTTTTCAAAACGACGATTCAGCTAATGTACTCGTGTGTCTACACTACAGTGTATTTCGAATGCGTACAACTCACACTGAATATTTCAAAACCCTTTGAAATTCAAAAAGTAACTGCAAAAAGTAACCGCGGACACCAAATTTTAGATTTTATCTTTACCCAATGCAGTTTCCATATTTATCGCCTATTTTTACATCCGCTGTTATGGAATTTATGACACAGATCTAATTTCTTTGACATGTGGCCATATCTTGATTGATCAGTTATTTTCTCTTCCTTATAAATTCAAAAAATTGCAGAAATATTCATTTTATCACTCTCATATTCACTAAAGCTTTCTGCGAATTCTTTCTTCTTCAAAAGCAACTGAATCAAAGTTCTTCAACTTCTTCAAAAATGGCCCCACAAAAATCTTCCAAATCTGTTGTTTTTCCTGCTTCTCCGAAAGCCAAGGGTCAACAGGGACAAAAGGATATTCATGTTAATCTTGGATTTCTTGTTAATTAGGATTATCTTTTCTCCCAACAACACTTTCTTGTTCAAAGCATCTTCCTTTCTTTGGATGAACAAAAACTCAAACCTCTGATGACCAATCATTTTCAACTATACTCCTTGGCTCTCAAGGATTTCTATGAGAATGCCAAACTTCCGGATGATGGTATTTCAATCACTTATTTGTTTCTTGAACTTCCAGACAAAAGTTTTACTCTTTCAAAAAATCTTATTGCCGAA
This sequence comes from Buddleja alternifolia, assembly GCA_019426215.1. NCBI lineage: Eukaryota > Viridiplantae > Streptophyta > Magnoliopsida > Lamiales > Scrophulariaceae > Buddleja > Buddleja alternifolia. Next base: position 16,870,095 of record CM033395.1, on the reverse strand, counting down.
TTCTTTCAACTTCCAAATGAAGGGATTTTGCCTTCAGATGTCGGAATCAGAGATTTTCCTGCTGTTTAGGAAATGATGAGATGTAACGAAGACGTAGCCTACTCGCACAACTTTAAGAAGAAGGAACTGAAGACCAAATATCAGATTATGGCTGATATTTGTGCAAAGGTACTTGAGTGCAGAGCCTGATCCTGCGATAGGATTAGTCATTTGCAGTTTCAGATGACGGTCGCCATTGCTAAGAATTATAAAATTAATTGGGTGATGTATATTTTTGAACGTGTAGCATCCATGTTAGGGAAGAAGCCTCCTGCTAAGCCCTATGGTTTGCTTTTGAGTTATGCCCTCTATCGGAGCGGTCATGCTCCAAGCGCTGGAACTGACGTGCCCATAGAGAAGTTTTTGTGTAAGAATATGATAAAGACTCTTCTCAACCTATTGTCGGTGGCGCTACGTTGCCAAAAGAACAATGCTCTTGCCGCAAGGAAGAAAAGCTTGCCAGAAGCAAGAAGAGAAAGCTTTTCAATGAATCGCTACAGCTGAATTTCATGAAGACTTTCCAAAGTTAGCATCTCCCGCTGAAGAGCGCCTAGCTGATGTGGTTCTGGGCATGAGCTTAAAGAAATCGAAGAAGGCTCCTCAAGCGCCTTCTAAGAAGCCCAAGCAGAAGAAGCCTTCATCCCCTCCTCCTTCGCCTTTGAACATTTAGGAGGAAGAAGAGCAAACAGAAGCTCTTAAGCGCCAGAAAACAACTGGATCTGCCCCAGCTGAGACTGAGGTAATTTATGTTACCAGAGCTCGTGAAAAATCTATCTCTTTAAGAAACCAGAAGATTCGCACGCGTTTGGCTAGAAACGTTTTTGACCCTCGTGGTATTCCGCAGTCAAACGCTACTGCAGAGCCAAGTGCTGAATCTGCCAGAGCATCAAACGCTCATGAAGAACTATTAGTCGTAGACGCTGATGTGCAAAAGAAGCCTGAGACTAGTAAACCACACGTTTATCCTCTAGAACCAATTGCTGAGACTAGCGCTCAAGGTAAGAAATTAAGAAACTTCTTCTACTAAGGCCATCTCTGAATTTTCTACCTTCTGTAGAAAATTTAGTTATTAAGGTTTGTTTCTTCCTTTCAGCTCCATTGGAAGTCGATACTGAAGTAGACGCTACTTCCATTATCTCAGAGAGTGTGCCAGTAGAGTTAGACGTTGATCTATCCGTTGTTGTAGCAATCGCTCAAGAAGTTGCTGCAACCGCTGTCGATGATCTCCCATACTCTGTGAGTGGATCTGCTACTAGGCACTGGGTGGTTCTAGATAGAGATATGGACCACACCTCTCTAGCCCCTTTGACTTTGCTAAATGAAAACTGTGTTCCACATGAAGATTATAAAGAAAGATATATCCATGCCGAGCATTGTATTCAAGAAGCCATTGAGTATGACGCCTGGTTCTCTCGGGTTCTATTTGATCTAGAATTGACAGAGGCTCAAAAAGAGGAGCTTATCAGAATCGCCTCTGAGGATCCAGCGCCTCCCAAAAAAAAATTCAAAGAAGACTAAATCGTCTATGACCTAGTCTTCTTCAAGTACTGTAGAGGAAGAGGAAGCGCCCAAAAAGACTTGGGCTAATCTTCTCACTGAGATAACCACTTCTAAGCCAGCCTCTTCTAAACAAAAGAAAGTTCCTAAGCCCGTTCAAAGAACTTTGGCTGAAGTTGACTCTGCATACTTTGATGTTCGTCTGCACAGTGAATCAGAGGCTCGACCGCCAAGAATGAGAATGTTGTTTTTCACAGCAACTATTCTTCTGTTCCTCGTAGTCCAAGTGAGGAGACACTCAACAAGTTGGGCTATGCTCATTATTGTGAGGAAAGTCCTCCATTACTCCAATCTTGAGACTGCTCAGCCTCTCCGTCTGTGGAAAGTCAAAGGAATCGCCATAACTGATAAGCCAGTGGATCTCAAGAAGATGATTTCTCGAGAAGTGCAACTCTACTTTCAGAGAGTTTGGCATGGAGATTACAGCGCAGATCTCCAGATCTTCCTCGCCTTGAAGAGCATTCAGGATTGCGGCATGAGAGCTATTCTAGCAGCCGGAACTGAGTGGCTACTTAAGGAAGCTGAATGGGTTGAAGCCTATGCATCTATGCGCCATACTTTTGAAGAAATGATGGACAACTCGATTCTTTTCAATCAGGCAATTCATGAGAAGCGAAAGCAGTTTGCTCGCTATTGCCTCGATTCTCGTATTCAACGACTCGAACCAGTTGATTCTTTGCCATCTATTCAGCGTCCAGTTGAAGAATCTCTTCGCCAAGCATTTGTTGAGCTCAGTCAATCCAATGTCAATTCTGGACTGTAGCACCGCTCCCAGTGGCGAATCCTGAAGTGTCAATGTAAAAGTCGACTCTGAACATTGCTATGAATTTCTATTCAATCGCATGAAACTCAAGGATGCTGTAAAGGTCTTCGAACAAATTTTTACTCACAATGTTGTCACATGACTGGGGCAAGCGTCAATGAGTTTTTTGGACTTCTCTTTCTGGATTCTTGTCCCCAGGAGTTATGCGCTCATTACCAGAGGATAATCAATATGCTAGAAGGGCACTGCAGACCAACGCTCGCTCAAGTTGTTCTGCCTTACTTAGAAGATTACTGTCAGAAGATAGGTTGTTGTACTTCTGCAAGGAGCAAACTGAGGACTCTCTATTCTTTATTCCAGGGTCCAGCACTAGGTTAACTCTAGTACACCCTATAAACGCTATCGGTCCAATGTGGGTAGCTGCTAAGGAAAGTCCAATCGCCATAGCTATCAACCATTTCAGAAAACATTTTGTGGACCCAAATCATGACTTCAGTAGGAATGACTCTGGAAAAGATCATTCCCAATGCTCCTCTCATTCTGTCGTTGCAGTGACTTTCTAATCTTCATCATATCTTTTCGCCTGCTCCGCGACTGACATAATCTGCCTTCGAGTTCACAGAGGCTCATGTTCCATTTGTCCAAGAAGCGCCATCAGATGATGACGTGGAGATAATTTTTGAGGAAGAAGCTCTTTCCAACGCCCATGCTCCAATTGTTCACATTGAACCTATTCAAAGCGCTGAGGCCGATGGAGATGATTTCATCATGGACATTGCAGATGTCCATGCTCCAGACGATGCTCTTCCCAAAAAGGAACAAGTTACTGAATCTGAGGAACCTCTCATCAGAGATCCTGCGAAGGAAAAGCTGTAGCTTCCAAAGATTCTTTGTGTCCTCCAGTGTGTTCCTAAAGTGACAGTTCAAACAATGATAATTGATAGTGTTAGGTTCCCAGCGAGCCAATTTTTTTGGGCACAGCCATATTAAATGTAAACACGATGACAGTCTTGTTTTAAATATATTAAATCCTTTTGTTAATGGTATGCTTCTTTATTGTTATAACTATTGGTAGTATAGATAAAGATCCCATGGATTACATATAGTTAGGGGATGCGGTTAGGAAAAACATATGGAGTTCTCTCAAAGACAGTAATCCTAAATATTGTTCCAAGTCATAGAGGCTGTGAGATGTGGGATATCACTGGCCTCGTGAAGACTTGTTCATACATATAACTCTTTCGAGAGGTCGACGCGTTCCATTGTCGATGCCTTGAATGGCAATACATGTATGGAGATTCATAATGGATTATGGAATTGAACGACCCCGCTTAAGGAATCCTATTTGGTGCTATCGAACATGGAGTCCTTGAGTTTCATAGTGTGAGATTAATCCTTAGACCTAAGATGTCATTTGGAAAGGGCACTACCCACTCTGCTTTGAAATGTACGTGCACTCCAGGAAAGTCATACGACGTGTATGTTGGGTATAGTCTGGTATTGCAGTGGAACAAATGGCAGTTGTAGAGGGATTCATCCAGGGTCATGAGTAGCCGGCTTTTCCTATGCTGTTGCGAGAATCTAAATGATCGTGAAAAGCCTTTGATCAAAGCGATTGTTTTCTGAGAGGGATCGTGATCCGGGATTGGAAGACTGGATCATTAGATGTCACAAAACAGTCATAGTTTCCAAGGTTATTAGGGTTTGATCGTCGCATACCCTAGACCATGGACGGGAAATTGATGAAGGATTCCACTTACATGACGATCGTAACTCGGATAGGTTATTTACTTTTCATCGCTGACATCTAGGTAGTCGTGGCGACGTTTCTAGGCATCGAACCATGACCAATAGGTGCCTTGGATTAATTTTGCGAAATTAATTCAAGGACTAGTTAATTATTTAGAATAATTAATCTAGCTAGTGGGGACTTATTGCTAGCTTGACAACAAGCCTGAGGGGTCACACACATAACTTAGTGTAGTACCTATTGGCTATTTAATTTTTTGTGAATTATGGTGGGATTAATTAATTGGATTTAATTAATCAAGGGAAAAAGGAATTAATTTAACTAGTTAATTAATAGTCCTATAATTTAATATAAGGCTATTAAATTGAGAAAGACTAATTAATTAATTAGAGGAAAGAAAAATAAAATAATATAGGTATATATATAAGTGCACGTGTGACGTGTGTAATGTGTATATGTGAATTTGGTGGAAAGATTTATCTTACTCACCAAGTTTGTTAAATATATATATTAATTAATATTCTATAAATATATTTATTAGGATCTTTAATTGGTTAAGGTAACTAATTAATAAGGAAGGATCCTATTAGATATATATTAGGATATTATTAGATATGGTAATATCTAATTAGTTGGAAAGGAGTCCAACTAATTGTGGAGAGAGAATAAAAGAAAAAGGAAAATATACATATATGCATACATGTATACACGCCTCTCTTCTATTTTTTTGGAGAGGGGGGCGTGTAACACTTAGGGTTTTTAACCCTAGGTGTACTCTATATATATGTGTATATTTCACCTCTTTTAAAATGGTTTTTGAAATTTGAAAATTTTGAAAAGTAATTTGAAAAATACACAAGTCTTCCTTTCACTTGAATTCTTCAAAGGGATTATTACATAATATATCCCTGTGAAATACGAAACCTGCACACATCCCCTCTGTGTTAAAAAAATAGCATGATATGGCCCTGTGATTTTAAAAGCTCTGAGCAAAAACCCTCTCCGTTAGAATTAACGGAGAGTGTTGTGCACTCGCTGGGATTGAGACTGAGGTAGTTTTTTGTGTTATATATACTTGTAAAATTATTATTTTATCCTTCCAATTTTAATTAAAAAAGAATAAATAATTGAATTTGGGTAGGATTTTGGGTAGGATAATATGGGTTTGGGTAATCCAAACCCAAATCCTCGCATTTTTCCTTTTTCTTTTATTTTTTTTTCTTTTCTTTTTTCTTTTCTTTTTCTCTTTCCTCTTTTTTTCACCCCTTCTTCCCCCGTCAACCCAGGCACCACCAACCTGAACTCGGATCTGGACGGAAAAGATAGAGTTTGAATTGGCTTTGTGCGTGGAAGATACCGGAGATGGGTTGCGAACTTTTGAAACAGATTATAAATTTGCTCGTGTCACAGTCCAAGTCGCCAGAGAAGATGAAGTCTTCTCTGGAATTGGCCGCTCAAACTCGTCGGTTTGCGCTGTTCCGATGGCGGATTTTTGCCAGAGATTTGAGGGACGAGGTCGAGGTCGACGTCGCGAAGCGCCGCTGTTATCACCGGCGAATTTGTCGAAGCAGCGTGACAGAGGAAGAAGGAATTTGGTTATTTTCAAAAAATTTATTCTCTAAATTTTTTATGGTTTTTCTGAATTTTTTTATGATTTTTCTGAATTTGATTTCTATTTTTTTGAAATTTTCCTATTTTCAAAAAAATTATAATTTTGTTTTTAAGGTTTCTAGAAATTACCTAATTTTTTTTATCAAATTTATAAAAAATTTCTTGAATCTCAAGTTTTGCTTTCTATATTTTCTAATATTTTTAATTATTTTTGAATTTTTCATGAATTTTAAATTTATTATTATTATCATTTTAAATTTCTGACAATTTTTGGAATTTATTTTCTGATTTTCAACATTTTTATACTTATTTCTTATATTTATACTATCTTTTAATAATAACTATTATTAAATGATCTAGAGGCTAAAAATAAATGATCCAAAGGCTGAGATTAAATGAGAATAAAGATAATGATTTAACACTAAGGGACTAACGGAAGGCTAACGGCGTTAGTGAAGACTAGCGGAAAGAAGAGAGTGTGCAATCGAAAAATTGACACAGGAGCATATAAGGCTATTTTTTTAACACAGGGGGGATGTGTGCAAGTTTTGTATTTCATAGGGTATATTATGTAATAATCCCATCTTCAAACTCATGTGTTGAGTGTGAAGAACACTTAAATAATTCCAAACCCTTTTTTTCTAAAAAAGCCAAGATTCGATATTCTCCTTGCTAGCACTGGTTGAGATAATTGAGGGTAGAAGCTAGGGTATGGATACATCTCAGAGGCGCAACGCTTGGGGAGCTAGGGCAAACCAATTCGAAGACTATAGCAAGGAGTAGCTTAAAAAGACGTTGCTGCTTTAAGGTCTACAAAAGGTAAACACGTGTAAACTAATCTCTAGGATAGTTTTAGAATCCGATGGTACCATGTCGACCTAGCCCTAATTTCGGGGATTCCGCTTTATTTCTGAAGTTATATGTATTCCACTACGCCGGTATCCCCGGGGGTTGAATGCGATCCCAACAGTGGTATCAGAGACAAAGTTTAGACATGGCTCGGATTCTTTTCGTGTTTTATATGCTTTAAAATTAGCTTTATTGCATATTGGAATTGGTTGAATTTTCTGTTTAATTTTTGGATCCGTAGATTTGATATTAATCTGAAAATCTAGGGCTGCTTTTTTATGTTTATAAAAAAAAAAAAATTGGAGGGGTCGTCGTAGCACTGAAGCACTGCCGGAACTACGCCGCCGCTGTGCGACGGCGACAACAGCGGCTGTTGAACTGCAGTGCGCTGTTCAGCAGCGCCCCACTGCTCGGCCACGCCCCGTCGCATACGATAGCCTATGATGGCGGCTTTCAGGCTGCCTGAGGTGGCCCGTGATTTTGACCTAGGGGTCGATTTGTGTTTTCCCCAATTTCCAAATGTTTTTTGTGATAATTGCGTTTTAGGTGTGGGTCATTTTTTGCAATTAAATTAAAAGCGCAACCCTAATTTGTGATTTTGTAAAATTAAGTTTTGAATCTCAAATTAAAATTATTTAAAGTTTATTCTAAAATTGGATTTTCAAAATTGGAATCGTTTTATTTAATTTTGAGAATTGAAATAAAATAGAATTTATTAATTTTCGGAATTGAATAAAATTGGGTTTTGAAAAATCTTTTTAGATTAATTTGAAAAGTGTGACTTTTCATGCAAATTTCTAAAATTGGTTTTTAGAAATTAGAGTCTTTGGATCCATTAATTAATTAGATCATCTTTAATTAAAGACGGTAAATATTAATTCATATTAACATGATAGCATGTTTATGTGATTATGTGGTGATCCGGGTCAAGCCATAGAATAGTTATTTTATACTTTGACGTCCTTAGATTATAATGGTCAACACCTTGATGGCTTGGGCTATTTAGATAATGGCTTGACTAAAATCACATTTACTGCTTTATGCATGATTACTTATTTTCTTATGTAATGAATTTATGCATGTATGCATGATCACCTGAGAAAGATAAGTAATTAAAAGAAGTGTGAGACCTTGTTTTGAAAAACCCCTTAATCCGTATTAAGTCCTTAAATGGATAAATCGAGGGGCTCGGAAGCTCCTTGATTAGGTCCAGTGCCTTCCATCATTAGATGTGAGAGAGAATAGCTCGGCTTGTCATCATTGACCATGAGTCGTGGGATGGTGGCAAACTTTAGTGTAGTAATCTCACAACTAGGCCTTCTACTATGACAGACGGTCATACTAGAAGTGCACACGGATCTCAGTCTACCCAGGGGTCGACCATGAGTCGTGGGACTCCCTGGGCACTGTTATTGCGTGAGAATTTGATGGGTCGAACTTAAACACAGATTAGTGTACGGTTGCATTGTGTTCTCAGAACGTACATGAAATGTGAGGCGAACATCTCGAGAACCACCTGGATGTGGATGGGGTCATCGTGCCTGTTCAATGTCGTAGCCCATTGACCATGAGTCATGGGATGAGGTTGGGGCGTTTGACACTCGAGCCCACTGGAGATTTTGAATTTCCCGTATTCTGTCAATTTGAGGTGATGGATTTCGTAAAGTTAAGTGGGAAAACACATGTATATTTAAAATTCCTAAATTGCATGTGAATATATGTTAGAACTGAATGCTAATGATCATTTTTTGTTTATCGCATTTTACACAGTATTATCATGGATATCATTTATACTTGTCTATGGATTCTCAAAAGAAACAAGTTTGATGGCTAGAAATACACCTATTGGCGTTTGTCTCTAGACGTGTATCTCAGGGTTAAGAGTCTTGACTATATAGTCAAAGGAGAAATCCCGCCTAGACCTAAACTTGCAACTCGTGCTCGTACTTTGGAGTACTGGACAAAGCAAATCAATGATGAGGCTTATGTTCGATCTTTTATATTGTTTATGATGTCTGATCATATGCTTGAGAAATATGGAAAGATCAAACTAGCCAAGGATATAGTTGATGAGTTGGAGAGAACATTTGGAGACAAAACGCCAAAGGATGATTGCCCTCATTGCCATGGGATGGAACACTTGAGCAAGGATTGTCTGCTGCCTTCAAAAGCCACAAAGAAGGTGTTTTTATTGTTAAGGTTAGTTAGTCGATTAACCATGCTTCTTAGGTGTTTGACACCGGCTGTGGTACTCACCTTTGTAATGACTTGCAGGTGCTGACGGGGACATGGTCCTGAGAATGGCTAATGGAGCGTCTGTCACTGCGAAAGCTATTGGAAACGTCGTTTTAGTTCTTGATGATAGTACTAGGTTTATTTTAAAAAATGTTTACTATGTTTCTGGATTAATTAAGAACCTTATTTCTGTTTCCGTATTGGACAAAGAAGGTTTTTATTTTAATATAAATAATGGTATTGGTTCAATGTTTTATGGTTCTAAATTAATCATGAGAGCATCCAAGTATAACAATCTTTATGTTTACCCGTATACTAATTCTCTTGCTATTCAAACAATAAACATGGGAAAGCGTAAATCTGATGATCGACCTAATGCACAAATCTGGCATGCTAGACTTGGTCATGCATCTAAGGATAGGATTCGTAAGTTATCAAGTTTTCTCGAGCCTGGTGAAGAAAAGGAACTACCGACTTGTGAATCTTGTCTAAAAGGTAAAATGACAAAGTCACCATTTGGAGGCCAAATGGAACGTGCCAAGGATTTGCTGGAGTTAGTTCACACAGATGTGTGTGGACCTCTCAGTGTTAGTGCATTTGGGAACTATTCTTACTTCATAACCTTTACCGACAATTATTCTAGGTATGGTTATTTATATCTTATTAAGTACAAATCTGACGCCTTTGATAAGTTCAAAGATTTCAGAAATAAAGTAGAGAAACAAACTGGTAGAAGTATTAAAACTCTTCGATTTGATCGAGGAGGAGAATACTTATCCGGTGAGTTCTTGAATTACTTGAAAGAGAATGGGATTCTCTCTCAATGGACACCGCCTGGAACGCCACAATTAAATGGTGTGTCTGAGCGGAGAAACCGCACATTGATGGACATGGTTCGATCAATGATGTTGTCCACAGATTTACCGACATACCTCTGGGGCTATGCCCTGGAGACGGCGGCTTATCTATTGAATAGATTGCCGTCAAGGAGTGTACCTGAAGTGCCTTATAAGATATGGCACGGAAAACCACCCTCATACAAAAGTATGGGGATGTGCTGCTCATGTCAAACAGCTAGTGGGAGATAAGTTAGATTCAAGAGCTACCTTTTGTAGGTTTGTGGGTTACCCTAAGGAGTCCTATGGGTACTACTTCTATCGCACCTTGGAACAAAAGGTAATTGTTTCAAGCAACGCTGTGTTCTGGAGAAACAACTCTCTAGTGGGAGCATAGATAGAGTGATAGAACTTGAGGAAACTCAAGAAACACGAACACCACTGGCAGTGAATGAGGAGCAAGATGAACCATAAACTGTTAGTACATAAATTCTACCTCCAAGGAGATCCGAAAGGATCCCGAGACAACCTGAGGGTACTATGGCCTTTTGCTAAAAATCAAGAAGGAGAACCTCGTATTGGATGAAGATCCAACGTCTTATGACGAGGCAATGTTTGATAAGGATTCGGGGAAATGGTCTGAAGCCATGGAATCTAAAATTGAATCCATGTACTCCAACAAGGTTTGGACCTTGGTAGACCCACCACCTGGCATTAAGGCCATTGGTTGTAAATGGGTATACAAACGCAAGTTAGGAATAGATGGAGAAGTTACGACCTTTAAGGCTGCTTGGTGGCGAAGGGTTATACTCAAAGGCAAGGAATAGACTATAAGGAGACTTTTTCGCCAGTCGCGATGACCATGTCAATTAGGATTCTAATGGCTATATCTGCGTATCTCGATTATGAGATTTAGCAGATGGTCGTGAAAACGGCTTTCCTCAATGGAAACATTGATGAAGAAATTTATACGGAATAGCTGGAGGGTTTCACATCCAGTGGGAGTGAGCACAAGGTGTGCAAGCTGCAAAGATCCATTTATAGCTTGAAGCAAGTTTCCCGAAGCTGTAATTTGAGATTTGATGAAGCTGTAAAAGAATATGGCTACATCAAGAATGGTTTTGAACCATGTGTATACAAGAAAGTTAGTGGGAGAGCCATAAGTTTCTTGGTACTCTACGTTGATGACATTCTTCTCATTGGGAATGATGTAGGAATGTTATGATCAACAAAGGGTTGGTTGTCGACCTAATTTTTGATGAAAGATATGGGAGAAGCATCCTACGTTCTTGGTATGAAGATATACCGAGAAAGGGAAAGTAGGTTGTAGGACTCTCCCAATCTAAGTACATAGAACGAATCTTAAATAGATTCAGTATGGGAGATTTCAAAAGAGGATTTCTTCCAGCCGGGCATGGAATCCATCTCACTAAATCGATGTCACCAAAGACACCCGAGCAAAGAGAGAGAATGTCAGGGATTTCATATGCTTCGGCGATAGGTAGCATTATGTATGCTATGCTATGTACTAGACCGGATGTGGCTTATGCACTTAGTGTGGCAAGCCGGTTCCAGTCGAATCCATGGGAGGACCACTGGACTGCCTTGAAGATGATTCTAAAGTACTTGAGACGTACTCAAGATCTTTTTCTGGTATACGGCGGAGCAAAATTGGAACTAGAATGCTACACGGATTTTAGTTTACAGTCGACTTAGACGATCTTAAATCGATATCCGGATATGTGTTTATACACAATGGAGGAGCTGTAAACTGGAAGAGCTCCAAGCAGGAGATGACAGCTGACTCCACCACGGAAGCTGAGTATATAGCTGTTGTTGAAGAGACTAAGGAAGCTGTTTGGATGAGGAACTTCGTCCATGAGGTGGAGGTAGTTCCCTCCATTGTAAATCTGGTACTGTTAACTGTGATAACAATGGAGCTATAGCTCTATCAAAAGAGCCTAGGTCTCACCAAAGATCCAAACATATTCAAAGACGATATCATCTCATCAGAGAGATAGTAGAAACAAGAGACGTTCGAGTAGAACGAGTCGACTCGACGAAAAACGTAACAGACCCCTTTAACAAGGCTCTGAGTCAAAGTGTACTAAAAAAACATTTGGAAATGATGGGACTAAAGTACAAGTGCAACTGGCTCTAGGGCAAGTGGGAGATTGATAGTGTTAGGTGCCCGGCAAGCCAATTGTTTTGGGCACAACCATATTAAATGTAAACACTATAACAATCTTGTTTTAAATATATTAAATCTTTTTGTTAATGGTATGATTCTTTATTGTTATAACTATTGGTAGTCTAGATAAAGATTTCATGGATTACATATAGTTAGGGGAGGCGGTCAGGGAAAACATATGGAATGCTCTCAAAGACCGTAATCCTAAATACTGTTCCAAGTCATAGAGGCTGTGAGATATGGGATATCACTGGCCTCGTCAAGACTTGTTCATACATGTAACTCTTTCGAGAGGTCGACGCGTTCCATTGTCGATGCCTTGAATGGCAATATATGTATGGAGATTCATAATAGATTATGGAATTGAATAGCCCCCCTTAAGGACTCCTATTTGGTGCTGTCAAACATGGAGTCCTTGAGTTTCGTAATGTGAGATTAATCCTTAGACCTAAGATGTCATTTGGAAAGGGCACTACCCACTCTGCTTTGATATGCACGTGCACCCCAGGAGAGTCATACGGCGTGTATGTTGGGTATAGTCCGATAGTGCAGTAGAACAAATGGCAGTCGGAGAGGGATTCATCTAGGGTCACGAGTACCCGGCTTTTCCTATGCTGTTGTGAGAATTTAAATGATCGTGAAAAGCCTTTGATCAAAGAGATTATTTTCTGAGAGGGATTGGTGATCCCGGATCGGAAGACTAGATCATTAGATGTCACAACACAGTCATAGTTTCAAGGTTATTAGGGTTTGATCTTCACCATACCCTAGACCATGGCGCGGGAAATTGATGAAGGATTCCACTCACATGATGATAACTTAGATAGGTTATTTGTTTTTCATCGTTGACATCTAGGTAGTCGTGGCGACGTTGCTAGACATCGAACCACGACTAATATATGTAATTAATCTAGCCCGTGGGGACTTATTGCTAGCTTGACAACGAGCCTGAGGGGTCACACACATAATTAGTGTAGTACCTATTGGCTATTTAATTCTCTGTAAATTATGGTGGGATTAATTAATTGGATTTAATTAATCAAAGGAAAAAGGAATTAATTTAACTAGTTAATTAATAGTCCTATAATTTAATATAAGGATATTAAATTGGGAAGGACCAATTAATTAATTAGGGGAAATAAAAATAAAAAAATATATATATATATATATACATAAGTGCACGTGTGGCGTGTGTAATGTGTAGATGTGGATTTGGTGGAAAGATTTATCTTGCTCACCAAGTTTGTTAAATATGTATATTAATTAATATTTTATAAATATATTTATTAGGATCTTTAATTGGTTAAGGTAACTAATTAATCAGGAAGGATCTTATTAGATATGGTAATATCTAATTAGTTGGAAAGGAGTCAAACTAATTGTGGAGAGTGAATAAAAGAAAAAGGAAATATACATGTATACACGCCTCTCTCCTATTTTTTAGGAGAGGGGGGCGTGTAACACCTATGGTTTTTAACCTTAGGTGGACTCTATATATATGTGTATATTTCACCTCTTTTAAAATGCTTTTTGAAGGTTGAAAATTTTGAAAAGTAATTTGAAAAATACACAAGTCTTTTTTTCTTTATTCTTTCCCAATTTTTCTTTCACTTGAATTCTTCAAACTCATGTATTGAGTGCGAAAAACACTTAAATAATTCCAAACCCTTTTTTTCTAAAAAAGCCAAGATTTGATATTCTCCTTGCCAGCACTGGTGGAGATAATTGAGGGTACAAGTTAGGGTGTGGATACTTCTCAGAGGCACAACGCTTGGTGCGCTAGGGCAAACCAATTCGAAGACTGTAGCAGGGAGTACCTTAAAGAGACGTTGCTGCATTAAGGTCTACAAGAGGTAAACACGTGTAAACTAATCTCTAGGATAGTTTTAGAATCCGATAGTACCATGTCGACCTAGCCCTAATTTCGGGGATTCCAGTTTATTTTTGAAATTATATGTATTCCGTTGCCCCGGTGTACCCGAGGGTTGGACGCGATCCTAATAATAATGATCCAAATGCTAAGGAGTTCAAGAAAGCGGTCAGGAATTCTTTAGTCGATATCAAGGGCTCCTGCTCTCGATTGGAAAATCAGAGTACTTCAGCACTTTATGCCGTAGAGTGGAATCGACTGAATGATATGCGCAATGCGGCCAACCAGAATACCATCAATATGATGAATAAACCAGTCCCGCTCATCACAGTCTCTCTGAAAGCATCTACCGCTCGCTTGCCCTGAATGCCTCTACAAACGCTGAACGTCACAATATTTCTAACTCTACAGCTGAAAGCATTGCTGCTCAAGTAGCTCTTTTGATCGATGAAGTCAAGCTATTGTGAAGAGTCTTGTTTGATATTCGTTCCTCAACCTCTTGCTGATGTCAAGAAGGGTGAAAATGGTAAAGGCTCGTCCAAGAGCACTCAAAGCTCTGACCACAAGCGTTGGAAAGAACTTCAAAGTGCAATCTCTACAATCTAGGAAGCTGTCCTTAAGAAACGCAAACCTCGTTTCTACAAAGGCTACCCTATTCCTGATTTCTCTGTAGAGCATCCCTCCGTTTGTTGTGTTTTGTTCCACATTACCCCAATCCGCGTAGAGCTCCAGTCACAAGGACCTATGAGATCTTTGGAGATTTGTTATGTGAACTGGGAGTTGATTCTTCCACTTGGAACAAGCGCCTTCATAGTTTTGAGGAATTGGCCGAGAGAATGGAAAATAAATAATATGCCATGGATACTCATAAAAAGATGAGGGAAGCAAATGACAAGTTGTGGAAGTTTGATGAAATGTTTTTCAAGCAAGAGCGAAAGACTGCTAGCAAATCGCACCTTCTTCTACAAAAAGAAAGCGCTAGATCCCATTGTTTAATTTTTTTAAGCGCTTTATGAATGTTTGTATCTTTAAACTCATTGTACTTGCATGACAAATTATAAATGAATGAGTTTTGTTGAAACACCTTGTTTCTCACTATATGTACTAAGTTATTGCTAAACTTTAACTTTTAAACGCTAACTTTATATAATCTTTGTTAATTTTCTAGCTCTTGATCTATAAAAGAGTTAAGGTCTTGACATCATCAAAAAGGGGAAAATTGTTAGGAAATTTCATGTTAGATGTTTTGATGATGAAAAGATAGGTTTTATGTTAGACCCCAAAGATTATGTAAGTATATCTTTATTAGAATATGTCTAAGCGTTTAAAGTTATCGAGTTGTAATTTTTATTTAAGGCTTTTTATCTTTATAGTTTATAGACTAGTATCTAGCGCTTGAGCTATGATAGAATTCTAGGTGAGTCTATCAAAGTGAAATCGAAGATCAGGTCTGAAGACTTTGAAGATAAGAGATTCTTTAAGCGGATGCCAAGCGCCTGAAGAATCATTCAAGGTGATCATGCCACAAGTGCCTGTCTCACCCGAATTAAATCCGAAATCAATAAGGACTTAAATGCAACATTCAAAGGGGATTTAATTCCAACGGGAATTAAATTCAAATGTATTAAATGCTTGATAAGATCATTAAATGAGATAAGGACTATTGACGTATGGATGAGCCTTTCTCGTTGGTTGTTAACTCAAAGTAGGTCTGCTACCAACTCTGTGCACCAAAATTTTCAGAGATGTCAGAAAAATACCAGTTCACGTGCTCTGTGCTGAACACGCGCCTGCATGTGTCCAACGGACAAATTCCAAGAAAAATTTATAAATAGATCCTCACAGCTCAACCCTAGACACCGAGAAAATTATCAAAAACTTGATATACACTTACGCTGTTGAATCTATCTTCATCCCTAAAAGCTCAAAATCCTCCATAACCAAAATATCTTTGAGCTTATACATCTCTACAGCCAAACAAATATATCTTACCTCTTAATATAAGAACTATCTTTTCTAAAGAGATATTCCAAAAGTGTTTGAACTTTTCAAATCAAACAACCCTTTGATAAAACCCATCAACCTCTTCAATCTGTGTGACGAAGTTGTTGAAGACGAAGCAGTATTTCTATGTGAGAGAAGCTTGTCAGAAGTAGATCTTAGCCAAGTTGAAATCATTGTGATCAGGGAACTCGAGATCAAGTCTTCACCATTTGCTATTTTGTTGAAGCTGTCTTTGTGAAGCTTTGTGATTCATTATAGTGAATTCCTCCTGTGTGGAAAGGAGTAGAAGGACATAACTGGGATTGCATAAACTCAGTGAACCTTACAATTCTCGTGTCTTCCAATATTTACTGTTTTATTGCTTTATCTATTATCATCCATTTACATTATCATAAAGCATACTTTCATCATCAATTTTAAAAAGCAACTAAGCACTTTCTAAGCACCTGTTTATTCATACTAAGAGACTTGTACAAATATTCCGTTGTGCTAACCTTGATATAAGTGTTAAGTGC
The DNA here is from genome assembly GCA_019426215.1 of Buddleja alternifolia. Lineage (NCBI taxonomy): Eukaryota > Viridiplantae > Streptophyta > Magnoliopsida > Lamiales > Scrophulariaceae > Buddleja > Buddleja alternifolia. The sequence goes on along the minus strand of CM033395.1, from coordinate 16,853,875 downwards.
CTGATCCATCTTGATCAAGTACTCAAAGCTATTATCTAAGTTATCTTTCTTTAAAATAAGACTAAGAATTTGAAAAGAATTTCTGAGTCTATTCAACCGACCCCCCTTCTAGACCCTTTTGTATGCCACTTGAGACCAACACTTTTGACACCCCAACACCTCCTGCCAGGAAGGCCCGTGATCACTCTAATCCTCCTCCTCGTGACAGGGCTTCCTCCACTTCTCTTTTCTTTGGTGCAAATAAACAAATATCTTATGATAAGCTATTAGGGCTTGCTTCGTCCAGAGACCGCCGCTGCATGGGTGATCTCTCTGACTCTAATTTTATGGAGGAATTCTCCTCCACTATGCTGTAGATATACTTCTCACAGTTTTTCCTTCTCCTTTCAGTCCTTCATTTCATATATTATTTTGAAGTAGCACACCTTTTTCATCAGCTAGCTTTTAACCTTCCTTCGTGTTTTGTTGTTAGGTGAGTATGCTTGGTGGAGATGCCATAGCCCAGCTTCGTCGTAAGCTATCCGAGGCCACCGATAAAGCTAAAAGAATTGTTAGCTTAAAGGAGCAACTCTCTTCCAAATCCAAAGAGCTGGAGGGAGAGTGCATTTTGTGAAGGAATTTATCCGCCGTGGATCAAGTAATGAAGGATTTCGCCAAGTTTCAGGGAAATCATGCTGATAAAGTAAGAAAAGAACGCCAGGCAGCTCACCAGGAGGCCACTCAGGATTTCGCCCACTCCTCAGCTGGGCAGGTCTTTTTAGAAGCTTATTATCAGCGTAGGCGAGAAGAATTTCTAAAGTCCAATGACTTTTTTGAAGTATTGATAGGTTCAGCTCTCCCATATTACCACCATGGATTCCGTTCTTTTCTTAAGCAATTTGTGGAGGCTGGCATTTTACCTCCAGGATCATATCTTTCTTTCCTTAAGGAAACGACTGGATTAGATGATGCTCCCCTTCCTGGTGAAGAAGCTCCTGAATATACAACACCAGCTATCCAGCCACCTGATGTGCCAGCCGACGGGATAGCTGACAAGACTGCTGATAAGATCACCGGGGAGATAGGTGCTGATACTGCTGGCAAGACCACTGATGGGATATCCGCCAGAGCTCAAGATAACATTATTGTTAATGGTGATCAACCACCTGTTGAATCCTTTCTTGAGGCGACAAACGAGCTCCCTGCTCCAGAGGCGAATGAGGCGCCCGAGTCCACCACCTTTATTTAGCTTATTTAGATACTAGCTACTTTCCCTTTCTACATTTTATTTTCCCTGGAAGTACTTTGTAATGTGCTTACTTTCGTGGCATAGATATTAGTTTTTGTGTCATGCTTACTTTTGGGCCATGAGCTTTCCCTTTTCTTGAAATAATAATAAGAGAAGCTCGTTTTTCACGTTTAGCATATGATTTTGATAAAGAATGCTAGATGCATGAAATTTTATTCATGACAAATATATACCTTGATAGAAAATGTAATGCAAATTTATTCACAATATGTACATGTTATGCTGCCTAGGTCTTACAAGTAGCCTTATGGTATGGCTTATGCCGCCTAGGGCTTATGCAGTATTTTTCCTTTGTTATTAAATTTTATGTGCTGCCTAGGGCTTAAGTAGCCTTTAGGGATTACACCGCCTAGGGCTTATGATTTTCTCCGTCATCGTTGCTGCCGAGGGCTTACTGCAGCCTGATGTCAGGGCTTACAATACCTTGGGCTTATGCGGTGTCTTTTATTTATCTTTTCATGTGCTGCCTAGGGCTTAAGCTGCCTTCAGGGCTTACACCACCTAGGCTTATGATTTTCGCTGTCTTCGTTGCTGCCGAGGGCTTACTGCAGTATGATGTCAGGGCTTACGACGCCTTGGGCTTATGCGGTGTCTTTTATTTATCTTTTCATGTGCTGCCTAGGGCTTTGGTTCAATATGACCATAACACACTCGAAAACTCTTCTACCCATGAACTTTCGCTTTTTTGCAGCCTCATTTTCAGGCCTTCCACGATAATCCTGTTAATCATCTCTAGTTGGCCATTGCATTACGGGTGACACATCGAGGTGAATAATTGTTTTATGCCCACATCCATGCACCACTCTTGTATTTTGGAATCTTCGAATTGCCTCCCATTATCAGATACTATCTCTTGAGGTACTCCAAATTTGAAGAGTATAAACTTCTTTATGTATTTTATCACTTCGTTCTCCGTGATCTTGGCTAATGGTTCCACCTCGATCCATTTGCTAAAGTAGTCTACTGCCACCAACAGGAATATCTTCTACCCTACTGCAATGGAGAAGGGCCCCACTATGTCCATCCCCCACCTGGCGAATGGATAAGGTGGATTCATAGTCCCCATAACTCGAGCTGGCTGATGATATAGCGCTGCATGAACTTACCATTACTCACACCTTCTCACCATGTTTCTCTCATCTTCATTCATAGTTCGCCAGTCATAACCAACTCTGAGGGCTTTTCTTCTGATGGTAGATGCACCAGCATGATTACCACAAAGGCCTTCATGGATATCTTGTAGAACCATCAATCCTTCCTCCTTCGATAGGCATCTCAAAAACGGGTGAGTAAAGGATCTCTTATACATGGTTCCCTCGATTATGGTAAATCGAAGGACTTGTCTTTGCACCCTCAAGGCCTCCTTTTCGTCCTCTGATAATCGTCTCTGTAGTATGTAATTTACTACAAGTGTTCTCCAGTCGTCTGGCTCCAGGGTTATGTTGTTTACTTCTTCACCTATTGTGGAATTTGGTATGGTTTCTATGGTTATATACCGAGTATGGCAGTCGACCAGCGTACTAGCCAATCGTGCTAGGTAGTCAGCTTTTTTGTTCTCCATCCGAGGTATCTGCTTTATCCCAAAAGTCCCCAATTGGCTTTTTAAGTCTCCTATTTTCTTCAGTTACTCCGTCATCCTTCCTTTTTTGGCCTCGTATTGACCATTGACTTGACAAACCACTAGCTGGGAGTCCGAGTGGACTATCAAATGTTTTACTCCCGCTTTAACGCCATCTTGATCTCTGCAATTAGGGCTTCATACTCAGCTTTGTTGTTAGAAGCGTGAAAATTAAACTTTATGGCATACTCCAACTCGTTTCCTTTGGGTGTCATCAGTACTACTCCTGCCCACTTCCCATTGAAGTGGCAGAGCCATCAACATGGAGCCGCCAGACATTCTGAACATCTTCGAAAGAAGGTACTTCTGCTATGAAATCTGCTAGCGCTTGAGCCTTTATGGCGGGCCTCGGGGCATAGGTGATGTCAAACTCACTGAGCTCCACTATCTACTTGATCATTCTTCCTGATGCCTCGGGGCATCCCAATATTTGCTTCAATGGGTAGTCGGTACGTACTTCCACACTATGTGATAGAAAGTACGGCCTCAGCTTCCTCGCAGTGGTCATCAAGGCAAATGCTACCTTTTCAATCTCAAGATATCTCTTCTCAGCCCCCCTTAGCTTAGGGCTCGGCTGGCATAGTACACCTGCTTTTGGTCTTTTCCTTCTTCTCATATTAGCACAGAGTTAACCCCATGTTGTGAAATCTCCAGATACAGGTATAACTTCTCTCCTGGTAATGGTTTAGTCAGTAAGGACAAGCTGGTTAAATATGACTTTAATTCTTCCAAGGCTTTTTGGCATTGTTCACTCCAGGAGAAAGAGCTTGCCTTCCTGATGACCCTGAAGAATGGCAAGCTGCGCTGTCCTAGTCTTGAAATAAATCGGCTCAGAGCTACTACCCTGCCAGCGAGTATTTGAATGTCATTCCGAGTAGCTGGCGGCGCCATTTCTTGGATAACTCTTATCTTCTCAAAATTAACTTCGATTCCCTTGTCCGTTACTAGGTATCCCAAGAACTTCCCACTCCTGACTCCAAAAGCACACTTTAGGAGATTAAGCTTCATTTGGTACTATCGTAGTACCTCGAACGTTTCCTCCAAGTCTCTCATCTTGCGCCTTCCGCCTCTTCACCAGCATCTCGTTGATAGAGTTGAGAATTACGTATTTTATAGTCCTTTAGTTGTATGATTTTCATAGAATTAAGTATGATTTTATACCACATACGCGTGTAATATGTCTATTTTGAGTATCCAGGTATAAATCATAGCATTGGAGACAAAAAGGATGAAAGCAGCAGTAAGATGGAGTTTGAGAGCAGAAAGTCGAAGAAGTTGACATTCAAACGTGGAACATCAGGACCTTCGAATGTGAGGAGGTGTAACAGCCGAACATTGAGAGAAGTTACGCATGGAAGCCAGAAAGATTAACGTTCTAACGTGCATGTCGGCAGAACAGTTTTGGAAATTTCCAAACTGTACACTTACACGGACGCTTCTCAAACCACGCCTATAACTACAAAGTGATGTAGTAGGGTCAAAGAGCACATTTTTTAGAGTTCTTCTCCAGCAATATTCCATCTTTTCACACAGAGAGAGAGTTAGACTAGGGTTTTATCCTTTGTAATTCTCCATAGAAGTAGAAGAATCTTGCAGGAAGAATAAGATTTTCTATACAGTCATAAGGAGTTTTTGTTCCTTGTTCATTACTTTCATGAATTCTTTAGTTGTTTTTCATATCATTATGAGTAGCTAAGTTTTAGACTAAGGCCATGCTAAGGCCAAATTATGATTTTTGAGTTATAAAAGTATTTCTAGTATGAATGATTTATATTGCTTTGTGTTATAATCTTGTTCTCAATGCTTAGTGTGTCTGGCCAACATATTTAAGATCTAATGCTTAATTTATCTGTTCGGAAGAAAGAAAATTAAGGTGCAAGAGGGATTAATAACATCATCTAAGTTAGTTGATGCTAGTGATAGCTAGATACTCTGGATGTTGTTTGCTGAGTTTATTTGGAGGGATAAATCTGAATAAATTTGGGGAAAATTCTAGTGTCTAATGCATGCAGTAGAGATTGCTACAACCAATCTAGTGTAGGTTATCATGAGCAAGGGATCTGCGTGATAATAATCTTAAGGAATTTTCCACCTTAGCAATATTTATCTAAAATACGAGAATACTAATATAACGAGAATTGATTAATTTGTGTCGATGCATGTATCTTAGTTGTTTTTATTCTTTGGTTTTCACATACTTTTAATTATTATTTTTGATAGTTTATGATTCATTGTTCTTTAAGTGTACAACTGCTTGAGTTAATTTACTGTTTTTGCTATACAGAAATCTCTGTGGGTTCGACATCTCAAACTTAATTGTCCACTCTATTACTACACACGATCAGTCCCCTTGCTATTAAATACACGATTGGGCTTTCGTTCATCAAGTTTTTGGCGCCGTTGCCGGGGATTTGTCTATTTTAGCATGGCTATTTTAATTCAAGATTTTCTTGTTTTTAGTTTAAATTCTATCCTTAGTTTACCTTTTCATTTGACATCTTTTTCAAGTTTATGACCCGATCTCGTGACGGAGATCTTGAAGAATTTGATCCAGAAATCGAACAAACGATCCGAGCAAACTGACGAAGGCGAGCCATGGCAGCCGAATTTCCAGATATGAATCTTTTGGAGAATCGTGAATGGCTCCAAAATATTCTACAAGCAATGCAGCCGGAAGCACCGGCTCAGTTACCTGCAGCCGGAAGCACCGACTTAGTTACCATCTGTTCGTGGTAGTCAACCACCTAGGGTACACACTTTATCTGGTCCAGTTGTCATACCTCCTTTTCACTCATCAAATTTTCCCAACCCTTTTAGTATAGCACAAAGCGACCCTTTTTATGGAGAAAACAGTGAGTCACCACATGATTGTTAGGTTTTTAGCAATAAAACGCAGCGAAAAATAAACAAATCCCAAGTGGTTCACCTCGATTTCATATATTTAAATCGACTTCAGAACTATGTACCTTTCTTCGTTGATTTTGCATTTTCGAACCAGCTTTCATGATCCTTCTTTGAACAGCAAACTTGTCGCCGTCTCTAAATTGCCACGCCGGAATGAAAAGCAAAAAATCCTCTTCTTTTGCTCCTTGAATTCGGCTAGAGGGAGAGAGTTGGAAGACTTTTGACTTGGAGAGTAAGTAATGAATTGGAGGCTTTTTATTATTTTCACTAAGTAGTATATTTATACTACACTAGAAAATAATAACCCTAGGCAACTAACCAACACTTTAGGTGTTTTAAAGCCTTCGGGCTTTAGTCCACTTTTATTGGTTTAATTAATTATTTCATTAATATTATTTATCCAATAAATAAATTAATCAAATAACTAATTAAATACATGTTAATTCTATAATTAATTTCCTCTAAGAAATTGATTAACACATTAACCTAATTAATTAATAAAATCATCGTATCCCAATTGAGAACGAATGAATAGGACCATTCCAAACCTTTTACAATGTGAATACCGTACGAATTTAAACCTTTTATTCACATATCCCAATCAAGTGAGAGTCATTGTTTAGTCAAGCTCACTAAAATTGACCATATGCTTTGCTCATAATGAATCAAGGTCATCGAGTATACTTTCATGTCTAACATGAATATCTCTAATGTTTCGGCCAAAGTCTTTTGACCTTATTTATTCATAACTACATAGGATATTCAGCTCATCCACTTATGAAAGAATAAATCTCATTTTTCTAATCAGTTAAGACTGCTACTTGCCCATCAAGTCGCACATCGAGGTCGACCTCACCAACGGGTGAATTGGATCTAACTACTCTAATGATAGACTTGATGTCACAAGTACATCTTCAACTTGATTTCTCAGGTCTAAGGTTCACGCGTACCTATCACAACTTATCAGTTTCGTCATTAGCTGTCAGAGAGTGAAAACTAATGTGACAAAACCGATGTGAGTTGTGTTATATATGACATAAGTTTCCACTACCATTACCATAGTGTTCGACTGACACTTTCTTTGTCAAAACTTACATCATACAAGTCTCTATCTAGTATTGATGTCCAGTCAACACTTTCTTTGACTTGCAAACCAATTTTAGATAATAAGGATCAAACTCTTCTAGTGTGATTCTTTCTAACCCATAGGGAGTAGAAAGTTTTCCTTATTATCAAGGACTTTATGTTGTTCATTCACACCTTACAAATGCCTATAAGAAAACAACAAGAATATGTCTTTTATTATGTAACGATATTGTTTAGTTACAAATTAATGCCCTATAAATCTATCCTCTTTATGGCATTTGAGGGCATACACACTAACAATCTCCCACTTGCACTCAATTGCATTCGCTATGGTATTTTATACCCATCCCTTCCAAATGTTTTTCTAGCACCGCCTGTGCCAATGGCTTGGTCAAAGGGTCAGGGACATTGTCGGCTGAGGCTATTTTCTGAACAGATATTTCTCCTCTTGCAACGATCTCTCTTATGATGTGATATCTCCTCTCAATGTGTTTGGACTTGTTGTGAGACCTAGGTTTCTTTGTCTGTGCTATTGCTCGGTGTTGTCACAATAAAGTGGCAACGAGAGCTTTATGCTTGGAACCACTTGAAGTTCCTCTATGAACTTCCTAAGCCAAACAGCCTCTTTAGATGCCTTAGAGGCAGCTATGTATTCAGCCTCTGTTGTGGAGTCCGCGGTTGTGCTCTGCTTGGAACTTTTCCAAGTCACCGCCCCACCGTTGATGGTGATTACGAATCCTGAGGTGGATTTCCGGTCATCGACATCTGATTGAAAATCCGAATCAGTGTACCTATCCAATCTCAGGTTACCACTCCCATAGATGAGAATCATATCCTTAGTTCTCTTAAGATACTTTAGGATATTCATCATAGCTATCCAATGTTCCTTTCAAGGGTTTGCTTGAAATCAACTAACAACGCTTACTGCATAAGCAATGTCAGGTCTAGTACACAACATCGCATACATCAGGCTACCCACTGCAGATGCATAGGGTACAGTGCTCATCTCTTTTATATCTTCCTCACTTTGAGGACACATAGATTTCGATAGATGCACCCCATGTCTCATTGGTAGGAACCCTTTCTTAGAATCCTCCATCCTATATCTCTTTAGGATCTTTTCTAAGTAAAGGGCTTGAGAGAGCCCTATTATTCTATTTGTTCGATCTCTGTAGATTAAAATTCCTAGAATATAAGTTGCCTCTCCCAAGTCTTTCATGGAGAAAGTAGTCGAAAGCCACTTCTTAACAGTGGTGAGAATTCCTATATCATTTCCTATGAGTAATATGCCATCTACATATAACACAAGGAATGTTATCTTGCTCCCATTAACCTTCTTGTAGACAGATGGCTCATCTTTGTTCTTGATGAAGTCAAATCCTTTGACTGCCTCATGAAAACGTAGATTCTAGCTACGAGATGCTTGCTTGAGTCCATAAATGGATCTCTCAAACTTACACACCTTATGAATATCATTCTTAGATACAAAACCTTTAGGCTGTTCCATATAGATATCCTCTTCTAGGAATCCATTTAGAAAATCAGTTTTGACATCCATTTGCCATATCTCATAGTCTAGGTGAGCTGCCATTGCAAGTAAGATCCTTATTGATTTGATGATAGCCACTGGCGAAAAGGTTTCTTGGTAGTCAATTTCTTCTTTTTGACTATACCCTTTCGCCACAAGCCTGGCTTTGTAGGTGTCAACCTTGCCATCAACACCAATCTTTCTCTTGTAAATCCATTTGCACCCAATTGGTTTTACCCAAGCAGGATGATCTACAAGTTTCCAAACTTGGTTTGAATGCATCAAATTGATCTCAATTTGCATAGCTTCACGCCATCTTATAGCATCCACATCCACCATCGCTTGATCATAGTGGAGAGATCATGTCCATGACCCTCCTCCATTACAGAATGGAGACTAAGCTCCATCTATAATAGATATCCATACCTCTCAGGCGGTTGAGGTACCCTGCTTGATCTTCGCGGTTGTGGTTGTGTTAAAGAAGGTTCGGTTCTCACTTCCTGTGTAGATGTATCCGGTAGAGTTTCATTTTGTTCTTCCAGAACAATCTTTCTACCTGTTCCTCCTTCTTGAATGAACTATTCTTCAAGAAAGTGGGCTTGTAAAGCTACGATGATCCTCTGATCATTATGCAGGTAAAAGAGGTATCCCATGGAATCCTCAGGATAACCAACGAAATGCCCTTTCAAGGATCTAGCTTCTAATTTGTCCACTTTCATCTTCTTGACATATGCAGGACATCCCCAAATCTTAATGTGATTAAGACTTGGTTTCTATTTCTCCATATCTCATATGGAGTCTTAGGAATGAACTTGGTTGGACATCTATTTAAAATGTGTACAGCTGTTATCAGCGCATGACCCCATAGTAAAATAGGTAAGTCAGTGTAGCTGAGCATGGAGCGAACCATGTCCAACAAGGTTCGATTCCTTCGCTCTGCTACTCCATTCAACTGTGGTGTCGCTGGAGGTGTGAGTTGTAATACTATACCATTCTCTCTAAGGTATTCATCAAACTCCGCACTCATATATTCTCCTCCTCGATCAGATCAAAGAGCCTTTATATGTTGCCCAGTTTGATTTTCCACTAAAGCCTTGAATTCTTTGAACTTGTTAATGGATTCAGACTTATGCTTCATCAGGTACACCAGACCATATCTTGAATGGTCATCAGTAAATGTGATGAAGTAAAGGAAACCTCCACGAGCCATTTCTCCAAAGGGTCCACAAACATCAGTATGCACTAATCCTAAGATTTGTGAGGCTCTTTAAAAGTCCCTGTGAAGGTGGATCTAGCCATCTTGCCTTTAAAACAAGATTCACAAGTAGGATAGGGATCCAATCCCAATGGACCGATTAGTCCATCTTTCTCCATTTTGTGAATTTTGTGTTTGCCGGCATGGCCTACTAAGATGCCAAATCAATCTTTGGTTAATTCCTTGCCCACTACGATTCCTTTGTATAGTATTTATAGAACACTCATTCTGGACATTAAGGTAATACAAACCATTTACTAAAAAAGCAAAGCCCACTAATTTATTACCATAATAAATATTGCAGTGTTCATTAATAAAACGAAAGTATAACTTAAACTAAAACGGGAATTGAAACAATGTTATTAAGCCCATTGGGCAAAACTAAAACATTATCCAAAAATAGTAAATGTCCAGAATTTAAAAGTAATGAGGTAGATCAAATTCCAGTAGCTGGGACGCTTTGCCCGCTGCCTACTTTGATCTTCACCTCATCAGGTCTCAACTTTCTATTTCGTTCCAGATTCTGATTCACACAACATACATGAGTATTAGCTCCTGAATCAAGAATCCAAGAAGAGAAAAATATTTTAATAGAGCAATTAGTTTCAAAAACATAAAGTTCCTTACCTATTGCTCATTTAGGACAGTCTCTTCTCCAGTGGCCTAGCTCACCACAGTGCAAGCATTTGTCCTCATATCTAGCCCCTTTATTCCTCCTTTGTTGTGCCCTGTTGCGAGTCCTCTTGGATGCTCCCTTTTTCTAATGGTTGTTATTATTCCTTTGTCCATCTAATGAATTAGGAAAGGTAACTGCCATTAAATTGTTCCATTTGTCCGCCCTTATTTGATTTTGAGCAACTTTGAGTTTTTTCAGAAGCCCAGCTAATGAACCCTCAATGTCATTCATGTCAAAGTTTATGGCGAAGTAGTAGAACGAATCAGGGAGTGATTGTAGGATGAGATCAACTTGGAGATGTAGGTCCATGTAGAAGTTTAAGGATTTTAGTTTTTCTATCATGGTCATCATTTTAAAAACATGTTCTCCAACATCCTCTCCTTCAGTCATCTTAGTTTGGAAGATATCTCTTGATATGAAATATCTAGCGGTCCTACCGCGTTCTCCAAACAACTCATCCAAGTGAAGGATAATGTCTCTTGCATTGTCCATCTTATCATGGGACCTTTGCAACTCGAAGCACATGGAGCTCAAGATGTATACTCTTGTCTATGGTTGTCACAACACCAATCCCAATGAGCTAGGCGAGATTCATCACCTTCGTCTCTTCCAGGAATTGGAGGATGACCAACTTCCAACACATAGTCTATGGATTCACTGCTAAGGACCATACTTAGCTTTGTGAGCCATTCTATGTAATTTGGACCAGTGGGAATCGTGTTCTCCATCAATTTTGATAGTGGCTTGGGAGACATTATAGAATTCAGAGAGAGAAAATCAAATAACTGCAGAAAATAAACCAGGCTTTATTAGACATTTGTAACTTAAACTAAAACCAAGTTTAAAATCAAGGACTTCGACTTATAACTTGGCTCCCACTACATTTTTCAAAATTCACACTCCCACTATGAAAAACGAAAGTGATCGTTGTTTATTGCTTCGTAGTGGAGATTGAGTTCTTTAATTAATGTAATGGATGGTAAGCCTTTAACGATATTTGGTCCATTACTTAACTAAAGTGATGTCCAACATCAATCTATCCAATAGATGGTCCAATCTTCTTTTTCCAATAATCCACCAAAACCGCAACCCTTTAACGATATATAGGCTTTGTGGACTATCTAAGTTTATTCCCACTAACTCCTCATAATCTAACATTTGAATTTTACCTTGCAACCCTTTAACGATATTTGGGGTGAAACATGTCTCGATTAAGGCATCTAATGCACTTAATAAAATTTTAGAATTAAATCTTGATATATGACCCCCACTTCCTGGGAAGATGCCATATACTAGGTTTAAATCTTTATTCTATTAAGTTTAGTGGAGGGAAAGGACGCCTAGCGCCCCTTACTAACTTAGTATAATTTTTGTTTGGGAGAATTCACGTTCTAAACATTTATCTAAGTCTCACTTTGCACATTATCATATTTATATATCGCATATTAACTACATACATGCTTCATACAACTAATGAACATGCATCAAAAGCAATAAAAACAACACATTTATCCATGGGCTTTTTCTAGAGGGCCCAAGCCAATGGGCCATCATAAAAAACGAAAAATAAGCCTAACTATTCTTCTTAGGCTCCAAGCTTCTCTTCTTTTGGATTGACCTCTTCTTTAAGGCCTATTTTATTTCTATCTATTACATGAAATTATTTTAACAACCTATACATAATTCTAGAAATAAAATAATGTGCTCAAATCCGACCATTACAACCCATAAGAAGAAATACATTCAAAAGAACAACAACCTAAGCCCATCGATAATGTCACCATCACATAATACATGCTCGCAATAAATAAAGCAATTATGTTGGTGATTAAGTTAATAATTAATTAGTCCAACTAATTAATTTCTTCAATAAAATTCCAAATTTTATTGACATTTATGACAATCAACCATCTAGTGAGAATTCATTATTAAAATTAATTAATTAATTAAAAAATCCTTCAAGAATAATTAAATAATTATTTTACTTAAATAATTAATATTCAACAAAAACCAATTGGGCTCGCTTTCATCAAATATAAATTACCAACCATTGGCATATTTAAATTCATTTAATTAAGCCCAAAACCAATTTATTGAATGTCCAAAAATTTAATTAAACCTATTTGGGTTCATTTAATTAAAATTCAGGTCATCATCCTTTTGACCCACCCGGATAATTAAAATAACCCAAAACTCATTTTTTTCAAAAAAAATTTAGACCCGACCCATTAGGACCCGGGTCAGGGACCCGTGCCCCCCAAGGCCGCGCATGGTGCACAGCTAGGGTGACCGAGGGCGCATGGTGCACACCAGGGTGACCGAGGGCGCATGGTGCACAACCAGGGTGGCTGAGGGCGTACGACACTAGCACACCTACTGCTCAGACAGCCCACGTCGTGCGCTTCGCGCACGTCGTGGGATTTTTCACCCCCGATTCTCACACAATTTTGATTTTCCAATTCACCATATTATCATGCAATAATATCCAAGAATAAACGCAGAAAAATCATGGTTTAAAATCATAAATTTCATATTCAATTAACATGCTTCAAAAACACGAAAAACACACAATTCACGTATTCGATTAAATACGAAAATCAGAGATTAGCTCTGACCCCACTGTTGGGTTTTTAGCAATAAAGCGCAGCGGAAAATAAACAAATCCCAAGTGGTTCATCTCGATTTCGTATATTTAAAACGTGTTTAAAACTATATACATTTCTTCGTTGATTTTGAATTTCTGAACCAGCTTTCACGATCCTTCCTTGAACAGCAAACTTGTCGCCGTCTCTAAATTGCCACGCCGGAATGAAAAGTGAAAAATTCTCTTCTTTTGCTCCTTGAATTTGGCTAGGGGGAGAGAGAGAGTTGGAAGACTTTGGACTTGGAGAGTAAGTAATGAATTGGAGGCTTTTTAATATTTTCACTAAGTAGTATATTTATACTACACTAGAAAATAATAACCCTAGGCAACTAACCAACACTTTTATTGGTTTAATTAATTATTTAATTAATATTATTTATCTAATAAATAAATTAATCAAATAACTAATTAAATCCATGTTAATTCTATAATTAATTTCCTCTGAGAAATTAATTAACACATTAACTTAATTAATTAATAAAATCATCTAATGATTAATTAATTAATTAATTAATCTCGATATCCAATACCAAAAATTCTCTCAAGTCAATTCCATGATTTTTTCTTTTGCAATTCCTTTAAGCGCGACTCTTTAAGTTCGTCTCAAAAGGCAATTGGGAGAAAACCAAAAGGATGTGAGTAACACCTAGTCAGCCTCGTGGCTCACATCGTATCCCAATTGAAAACGAATGAATAGGATCGTTCCAAACCTTTTACGCTGTGAATACCGTACTAGTTTAAACCTTTTATTCACATATCCAGTCAAGTGAGAGTCATGGTTTAGTCAAACTCACTGAACTTGACCATATGCTTTGCTCATAATGAATCAAGGTCATTGGGTATAATTTCATGTCGAACATGAATATCTCTAATACTTTGGCCAAAGTCTTTTGACCTTATTCATTCATAACTGCATAGGATATGTAGCTCATCCACTTATGAGAGAATAAATCCCATTTTGCTAATTAGTTAAGACTATTACTTGCCCATCAAGTCGCACTTCGAGGTCGACCCCACCAACGGGTGAATTGGATCTAACTACTCTAATGATAGACTTGATGTCACAAGTACATCTTTAACTTGATTTCTCAGGTCTAAGGTTCACGCGTACCTATCACCACTTATCAGTTTTGTCATTGACTGTCAGTGAGTGAAAACCCGTGACAAAACCGATGTGAGTCTTGTTCGAACACATCAGGCTAACTGAGGTGTCTATGACATAAGTTTCCACTAATATTACCATAGTGTTCGACTGGCACTTTATCTGTCAAAACTTACATCATACAAGTCTCTATCTAGTATTGATGTCCAGTCAACACTTTCTTTGACTTGCGAACCAATTTTAGATAATAAGGATCAAACTCTTCTAGTGCCATTCTCCCTAACCCATAGGGAGTAGAAAGTTTGCCTTATAATCATGGACTTTACGTTGTTCATTCACACCTTACAAATGCCTATAAGAAAACAACAAGAATATGCCTTTTATTATGAAAAGATATTGTTTAGTTACAAATTAATGCCCTATAAATCTATCCTCTTTATGGCATTTGAGGGCATACACACTAACGATGATCACTTGGAAAACTTTGATAACATTTTGTTAACCATGCAATTTAATCCCAGAGACCTAGATGCTATCCGGCTTAGATTGTTTCACTTTACACTCAAAGACAATGCCACTTCTTGGTATAAGTCCTTACCCTCACAGTCAATCACCACTTGGGGAGAGCTTGTTGAAGAATTTTTTAATAAATTTTTCCCACCTTCAAGAATTAATGAGCTTCGTAGCAATATTAAAGGGCTTAGGCAAAGAAAGAATGATTCATTAGCAAATGGGTAGGATAGATATAAGGAAATGAGTAGGAAGTGTCCTGACCATACTTTTTACTCAAGACGAATTGGTGCAACACTTTTAGAATGGAGTAAGGTCTAGGATTAGACACCGACTCTATGCTAGAGCTGGGGACGACTTGTTGGGTCTTGATAATAAATCTATGTGGGAGAAAATAGAGCAATTAGCTCAGGAGGATGAGTTATACTCCGAGGAGGAAGATGAGATCATATCTGCACCCAAGAGGGTGGCAGCAGTTAAAGAGGTGGAGGAAGGAGTTAAGCCATAGGTCAACTATGCGAATCAGCAAAGACCTCAAGCTATTTTTGGAGGAGCCAAGAATTTCCCTTAAAAGCTAAATAATCCATGATATGGAAATCTTGGAGCATACCAAGCACCTCGACCACCGTTTCAGTCCAACAATAACCAACAACAAGTGCAATTTTAGCAGCAAGGTGAAGGAAGACCTATGAACATTGATGATAGGCTCGATGTACACATTCACAAGTCGGATGAATCTTTAAAGAACTCCACTTGATGCTAAAAGATGTTGTTACGGGAATGAAGGAGATGCAACATCACATAGGAAAACTTTCGAATAGCCTTTCAGGGAGAAACACGGATACATTACCGAGTGATATTGAGAAAAAATCGAAGGAACAGTGCTTCGCAGTAATGCTCAGAAGTGGGAAGGAAGTGGAGAACACGTACAACACACCCGAATGTGAATCATGTGACGTTCGAACATCCTATAATATTCTAGAGGCAGTGGATATCCCTCTTTAGACGTCCGAACGTGAAGGAGTTAACATCCGAATGTTGCATCTTCAACGTCCGAACGTGGACCCACCTAACGTTCGAACGTCCAAGGTAGTGAATCCAGGTTTTAAGTCTACTGTTATTGACCCCCTCCCCCTGTTGAAGTACGTTTTCCCTTTCCCTTAGCTCATAAGATTGAAAAGAATGAACATGATAAGAGTTTCCTTCGTATTCTTGAGAGTTTGAGAGAAGTGCGCATTAACGTTCCTGTTGTAGATGCCGGGGTTGGGATCAACTTGATGCCTTATGCACTCTTTCAGAAGTTAGGCCTCGGAGACACAAAAACCACAACTATGCGGTTGCAGCTCGCAGATAAATCTGTCAAGAATCCCATTGGAGTGATCGAAAATGTCATAGTTAAAGTCGAAAAGTTCTACTTTCCATTCGACTTTGTGGTTCTTGAAATGGAGGAAGATTATGATGTCTCACTTATCCTAGGAAGACCACTCCTAGCCACAGGTAAAGCCACGCTAGACCTGGAGCATGGTAAGCTTAAATTGAATATAGGGAATAAGAAAGTAACTTTGACTGCTTATAGAAGTTTTAAACATGAGTTCCCTGAGATTACTTGTTCTGTACTAGATGCTTTTGATCCTTTTGAGGATGAAGTTTTGTGTGAACATTCATCTGATGACCCGAGCAGTCAAGAAAGTGAGGGAGATATGAGTGCAGACAAGGTTGGAAACCTCAATATGATGGACCAAGTGGCTGTCACCAAATCCATGGAAGTGCAACATGATGAACCAATTAATGGGAAATTGGACAAGGATTCTAGTCCACTCCATGATCCGGCGACTTAGGCCGACTCTGCAAACTCAAGCTAATGACTTTAAAAAAGCACTTCTCGGGAAGCAACCCAAGCTATTTTTTTTTGTCTTATTTTAGCTTTTTTTTGTTTTGCTTTGTTTGTTTTTTGATCTTATGTTTTGTTTTTGTGTAGAAAAGAGGTAGAATTTGGAAGAAGTCTTCAGACAGCCCGCCCGAACATGAGGAGTTCAACGTTTGAACATGTAGCATGTGATGTCCGAACGTTAATGTAGAATTTTTGAACGTGGGGTTTTGCGAGAAATCTTATTCACGTCAACAACACGGCCGAACGTGCCATATTTCCGCGTTCAAACGTGCCATATTTCCACGTTCGAACGTGGATCCCGTCAGAAAAGAAAGAAAAAGCAGAGATGTCGTAACTTACTGATTTAAATGCCTATACCATTCAAAACACCCTCTTCTCCAATATACTCGCGCCAAATGTCTCTTACCTTCCAAAATCAAACTCTGAATCATAACCCATCCATAAAACCCTTCCATAACATCAAAACCTTCCATCATTATCAATACCTAATCCATATTAAATTCTTTTCACAAAAGGAATTTTTCTATATAAACCCATCCATCACAAACCATAATTACTCATACCTAATACAAACCCATTACACAATCTCACACAAAAATCAATTTCACAGCAGCTGTAGCTCAAGGATTCTTTCTTCAGGACGACAGAGAAGAGAAGAAGAAGTACATAGTACATTGCATGATTGACGCCCGAACGTTGGTGTAGGACGTTCGAACGTCAGTCTCTGGACGTGAGCTCTATTTCAACGTTACAGCACTGTAAGTGATTGGCTTATTTCCTTCTTAATTCAATACTTGTGATAGCCCTGTGGGGCTTTTTCTGTTGATATTGTGAATTTTGGTATTAGTGTTTGCTATTGTGGTGTGGTGATTGAGTTGAGCTGAGGAGAGGTTGTAGTGGACAAGTTTGGGGGAAATTTTGGAGTAGTGTTTATTCAATGGCGAGATTAAGATCTAAAAATTTGTGTCGAGGGGGGAGTTCGGGAGTGAAAAAGGATAAAGGTGTTAAACAAGAGGCAAACAGTCCAAGGAAAGAAGGTAATATCAAACAATTTTGCAAGAGACTTGATGGATTTGAGCTACACAGAGAGAGATCTATAAGATTTTAGAAGATGATCGCCACAAGGCAACACTTATTCTTATCATACTTTGCTACCACTCCGAGGATGATAGTACGTGCTTGGGTAAAGGAATTCTATGCTAGTAGTGCAAGCACAGATTTCGAAAGCAAAGTTGAATGAGTATATGAAACTTCCCATGCCTTCAAAGTGTGCCTATGAGACATTGCTGGAGCAAGAGGAGGTAAATACCTTGGATTGGGATATGGTCTTGAAAGAAATTGCAATAGAGGGAACAAAGTTTTGTGACTACAAAAGAGAGATACTACCTAGGGATTTGAAACCAAAGGCATTCTTTTGGTTCGAGTTCATTAAGTATTATATTTTACCTACTAGTAACCGTTCTTCAGTTAACAAGGAGAGAGCCCTTCTTATTTATTTCATTATGACTTTGGAGAGGGTAGATTGGGCTCAACTTATCTTCGATACTTTGTTGGTCCAAATGAGGAGGATGGGGAGTGAGGTGGCTAATTCATGCCTTACCAAGAAGATTCCATTGATATCCCCATCTTTGATTAGCATACTATGCCTTAAGCAAGGAGTGAGGAAGGAAAGTGATGAGGGATTCGAAAGACCGGGAGTGGATATCTCTTTTACGGAAGAAAAGCAAGATAAGGCCCCGATGACTAGATTTACCCGAGAGAGGGGCGAGAGTTCAAAGAGGACCTCAACACCTATTTCCTTTTCCACTATCACACATGATCTTAAAGTGATGAAGAAAGAACAAAAGGAAATTAGGGCGACACAATCCATTATGATGGCGAACATGAGGATGATGGCCCACTATCAAATGGATTTAGCCCTTTCGCTACTACAAACATACACTAATACAGCGTATCTATTATAGCGGTTTTGTAAAACCGCTGTAATAGCGCTTCTCTGTTTGGACCTATTACAGCAGTTCTACCCGAACCGCTGTCAGATAAAATTAAAAAAAAAAATTGGGATACAACAGTGGTTCGTATAGAACCGCTGTCATAGTGCCAGCGGTTTGATCAAACTGCTGTCATAGTGCCGGATATGACAGCGGTTCGTTCGAACCGCTGTCATAGTGCTTCAGAAAAAAAATAATAAAAAAATAAAAAATATATGACAGCGGTTCGAAAACGAACCGCTATCATAGACAAAATATGATAGTGGTTCAACTAAACCGCTGTCAGAAAGAAAAAAAATAAAAAACCGGGTATGACAGCTGTTCGTACCCGAACCACTATCATAGGCGGCCAGGTTTTTACGTAAAACCTAGCCGCCCCCTCCTCTCTCTCACTCTAATTCTCTCTCTCTCTCTTTCAACCCCCCCACCACCCCACCACCACCACCTCTCTCTCTCTCTCTCGCGCTCTCTCTCTCGGTTTCTCTCTCTTTCTCTCGATCGGTTTCTCTCTCTCTCTACTCGACCTCTCACCGCCGACCGTCGCCGCCATCCGCTCCCCTCTTTCGGTATCTCTCTCTCTCTCTCTCTTTCTCTCTTTCTCTCTCTCTCTTTCTAGATCTATATATATATGTGCATATATATATGTATATATTCTATATATATATATATATTTAACTCTTTCTATAAATATATATTTAAGGACCGCCGCCTCCGCCGCAGCCGTTGTTGCGGCCGCCGACCACCGCCATTTAGTGGGTAATTTTTTTTAGATAAATATATATATATACACACACACACACACACACATAGAGTATAGAGTTAAGTATTTGTGTATGTGTGGGTGTATGTATATTTATGTATATGTGGGTGTATGTATATATATTTGTGTATGTGTGGGTGCATGTATATTTGTGTATATGTGGGTGTATGTATATATATATGTGTGTATGTGTGGATGTATGTATATTTGTGTATATTCTTGAGAGATTTGCCTATTTATTGGAAAACTTAAGGGAAATAGGGATTTGACTGAATTTACTGTTAATTTGGGTTAGTCGGGTGTTAATTACATTTGATTTGAGATGAAATTGTGGTTATTTTGTGGTTTAGGGTACATTGATCCAACTGGTGATCTATATTTATACTTAATTGTTGAAAATATGATGTTTTATTTGTAGTTTTATGTGATTTATGTGATCCGACTGGTGATCAATATTTATAGTTGTTGGAAATATGATGTTTTATGTGACCCAACTGGTGATCAATATATATTTATAAAATGATGCTTTATTTTTAGTTTTATGTGATCCAACTGGTGATCAATATTTGTAGTTGATTGAAATATGATGCTTTGTGTGATCCAACTGGTGATCAATATTTTCGTATAGTAAGATAGAAATTTTGGGTTTGTTGTGGGTGAAAGATTAGAATATTGGATTTGTTGTGGGTGAAAGATACGAATTTTGTTGGTTGCAAGTTAGGGGGAAGATTAAGTCGAGAACGGGTTCAAAGAAGAAAATTTTAATCTAAGAGTCATGTTATTTGGAACAATCAATGATTTTTCGGCAAGAGCAAACCTCGAGGGATATGGTGTACATGGCCAATGTGGATGCCCCATATGTGTCAAGAGTACAGATCAATATCGATTGAAACACTCTCAGAAATATGCATTCCAAGGGCATCATAGATGGCTAATTTGGAACCATCGATATCGTCGGTGGAAGAAAGCTTTCAATAGGAATATAGAAGAAGGCAGAGCCCCTAACTGCTTGACTGGTGAAGAAGTGTTTGAGAATGTAAAAGACTTGGAGGTCAAATTTGGAAAGACTTTTGCAGGTAGCCTTGCAAAAACTGGGTGGAAAAAAAGGTCAATTTTCTTTGAGTTGCCGTATTGGACGTCTTTACATGTTAGACATTTTCTTGATATTATGCATATTGAGAAAAATGTATTTGATAGTGTCATTGGTACACTTCTGAATGTGCCCGAAAAGACAAAAGATGGCGTAAAGGCACGGTTAGACTTGGTTGAAATCAAGATAAGAGGAAAATTGACACCAACAAATAAGGGGAAACGTACTTATTTGCCTCCAGCAGCTCACACTCTAGCCAGGAAAGAAAAAATTGCATTATGTGAGTTTCTTAATGGAGTGAAAGTTCCAGAAGGGTATTCTTCAAACATTAGCAGTCTTATATCTATGAAAGACTTGAAGCTAAAGCACATGAAGATTCACGATTGTCATGTAATCAAGGATCATTTGCTACCAATTTTGCTATACAGGCCATTTTGCCAAAAAAGGTGAGAGACACAATAACTAGATTGCGTTTCTTCTTCAAAGCAATGTGGGGCAAGGTGTTTGATCCTGAGCAATTTCCTGCACTTCAGAAACAAATTGTCATCACTTTGTGTGAGCTTGAGATGTATTTTCCACCTGTTTTTTTTGATATAATGACTCACCTACCTATTCACTTGGTTAGAGAGACTCAACTATGTGGACGCGGATGACCCGGGTTCGATCCCAAACAACGGCGCCAAAAACTTGACACGCTAATAACTAACGTGCTATGATAGCAAGTGCACTAGTCATGTGTAGTAATAAAAATGGACAAAAAGAAGTCCGGGTTGTCGAACCACGGAGACTTGAATTCTAGTTATTGATTTTATAACAAAGAACAACTACAATAAAGGTAAATTAAATGTAAAACGCGCATAATAAGAAAGAGGTTACGCAAATGATTTAAAACTAAATATAAAGGGAGACTAAGGCACATGATAGGTCCAAATTGATCCATTATACTTATAAAGATTCTTGTTGAAGGATCACGCTTATGTTGTTATGGTGACAACTCCTAGGGTAGAGAATAACCGATGTCTCGCGCTAAACCCC
Organism: Buddleja alternifolia; assembly: GCA_019426215.1. Taxonomy (NCBI): domain Eukaryota; kingdom Viridiplantae; phylum Streptophyta; class Magnoliopsida; order Lamiales; family Scrophulariaceae; genus Buddleja; species Buddleja alternifolia. Next base: position 16,832,497 of record CM033395.1, on the reverse strand, counting down.
TATGCTTAGATTGTGATTTCCTAAGTATATCTACCCGGAAATCTAACCACTAAACATGCATTAACGTACTAGAGCTCACTCGATTTGAATCGAACAACTTCACCCGGGAATCTTTACCTATTTCTAGGGCAATTCCTCATTAATTGCGGGTCATGATGTGAATTTCTTGCACCCTAAGTCAATTTTCTCCCGAAATATTAACCTAGGCATAAGATTCTAACATATAGTGATCAAGTATATGCAAGATAGGCAAAAACACAAATTCACATCACATAACAATATAAGAATAACCTCAACAATCATCTATTATAAGCATAAATCACAATTTGGCCTTACATGGCCCTAGTCTTATGAATTTAGTTCATAATTGATAATATGAAAAACATAAATGAATTAATATGCATATTCATAAACATAAATGAAATGACAAGCAGTTAAAACTCCCTCAAAAGTGAATAATGATGGAACTTCAATTGAATATTCCTTCTCCAATGGTGATGATGAATCAAGAATCAAAAGTATTCTCCTCTCTCTTCTGTCTATGATCGGTCACTCCTCCTAATTTTTTTGATCATGAAGAATACAATAGATGATTGCCTTTATAGGTGTATATTCTCCTCCCTCCCATGTGTTGTCGCTCTCTTGTATCCTCCATTACTCTAAAACATGTAGTATAAAATTTCATAAAGTAAATCTACCAAGAAACACACCTAAGACAACCTCTCAACACATGGGCAGAAATTTGGCTAAAAGTGATTCCTTCCCATCATAAAGAGCTGGATTTTCAGCTGAAAAAGAGCTAAGATTCTAGGCGTGGGAAACAGAATGTTGAGCGTCTCGCCTCTGTTCGGCGCAGCAATCGTATTTCCTTCATAACTCTCTCAAAAGATCTCCGATTTGGATGAGTGAAGTTCCCAAATGAATCTAAGACATAGACCTACAACTTTGTAGAAGGAAACCTTGTCCAATTGGGTCTCAAAATGTACAGATATAGCGCTCAACCGTGGTAAGTAATGCAGAAACGGCACCCAGGCATGGGTATGATGGTGCTTGGGCGCGGGAGTGCGAAGCAACTTGGTCTAAACTTATTTTATACGTCGTTTTTTGCCCTTTTCTTCGTGTGCTCTCATTTATCACCTGTAATCACTTAACACCCCGATTAAACGCAAATGTAGCATGATTTAGGCAATAAATGGATCCATATCATAAGTCCCACGGGCTTAAAAACATGTAAAAATGCCTCTTATCAACCCGCTTTTATGATATCTATGTATCCGGCTGAGCATTATATGAAGGTATTGAAAGGCTACGTGAAAAATCGTAGTCGACCGAAAGGTTGCATTGTTGAACGGTACATAGTTGATGAAGCCATTACATTTTGCACAGAGTATCTAGCAGATTCTAATGTTGCAGAGCTTCCAAAGTCTCATGTTGTGGGATGGGGAACAGAAGGAAAAAGCGTAATTGGAAAGCAATTAGTTAGTGTTCATATTACACAAAGGGAACAGGTACACCTATATGTGCTCCACAATACCGATGAGGTTGACCCATATGTTGAAGAGCATAAGAACCAACTTAGGAGATTCAATCCAATTAAAAATGAGAGCTGGATTTCTAGACAGCACAATAAGAGTTTCATCGATTGGTTCCGAAAGCATATTGAAGAGAAACAGAAAGAGAATCCACAGCTTTCAGTTTCAGATAAATTGACACGACTGTCGATGGGTCCGGACAGACTAGTATTTTGTTATTCAGGTTATCGTATAAATGGTCGCACATTCTAGACAAAAGACCAAGATGAACGAAGTACAATGCATAATAGTGGTGTGAGTCTTGTAGCTCAAGCAATGCATATCTCAAGTGCGAAAGATAATAATCATATCTATGCTGATTTATCATATTATGGGTTGATTGAACATATATGGGAGCTTGATTATAGTTGGTTTCGGGTGCCTGTATTTGGGTGTAGGTGGGTTGACAATAAACATGATGTCGATAATAGTGAAATAGGCTTCACTCGAGTAGACCTTGAAAGGGTGGGATACAAAGATGAACCTTTAATTTTAGCATCACAAGCTAAGCAAGTGTTTTTTGTCACCGATCCTATTGATAAGAGGTGGTCCATTGTTTTATCGGCAAACAAAAATACTTGTATTGATGATGATTATGAAGAAAGTGATGATGATGGTGAAAACCCTATCTCATTAGGTGATTCACAATCAATTGATAGTGACGATGACTTGGATATAAGTGATGAAGAATTGTATATGCGACAAGATCACCAAGAGGGGATATGGATTAATCCATCAGTTCATCGGCGAACTAAAAAAAAATGGTCATACCGATGGGAAGCAAAAGACTGCTAAGCCAACAACAAAAAGAAAACGATGAAAGGTATTTGAACTTATTTCATAATTGTATGATAGACTTATTTTTTGATCAATATTTATACTTAGTTGCTAGAAAATTTATTACTTCATAATTGTATGATAGACTGAATTTAAGGTTAATTTGGGTTAGCTGGGGGTTAACTACGTTTAATTGGGATTAAATTTTGTTTATTTTGTGGTTTAGGATAATTACGTTCTAGAATAATGGGAATGAACCTAACTTCTGTATTTATTACTTCTATTTTAAAATTATTATTGCCAAATGAATCTGCTAAATTTATATGAATCTAACTTCTGTATTTTTTAGCTTTTGTAGGTCCATGGCTTTAGATCCCACTGGTAGTTTTCCTGAGGATGATGTATATGGATCAGATAGACGTCATGAAAATGAGATACGGAGAGGTATCACGGCTATGAAAAAAGTTGTCAAAGCCAGGAGTCAAGGAATAAGGCTACCTATCGGCTGGAATGACAGATGTCAGGCAGTTAACGAAACAAATCAATATTTGTTGGTTATATAGGCGTGCAAACTCGTCAGAAGGTGTCGATTACCATGAGTGATTGGCGAAAAGTCCCGTCACGAATAAAAAGAAACATTTGGGATGAAATAAAGGTAATTTGGATATTATCATATTTGTAAGTGTTAATGTATTATCATATTCTCTAAATTATAATTTTATATATACTTTGTTGTTCGTTTTTTGTAGTTGGCATTTGATATTGAAGAAAGTAGACAAAAGTACGTACTAGCAGAAACTGGGAAGCTAGCACGTAACTTTAGAAGCTACTTGAGTAGAAGGTGGGTGCGAGATGATGATGGAAACATTAATGACAACCCATCCCCACAATATGAGATATCTCAAGCAGATTGGATGGCATTTTTAGCTATTCGCCTAGGTGAAGGTTTTCAGGTAGCTAGTCAGTTTAATTTACGGTTTCATTTAATTTGTTGGTTATTGCATTTATATTTAGCTAATAATTGATAATGTAATAAACAGAAACTAAGTAGGGAAAATCAGGAAAGAGCAAAGGAACCTAAATATCCTTACCGGAAAGCAGTCTTGGACATGCTCTTGTGGAGCAAATGGAGGTATGTAGTTCATTTAGCAGTGAATCCTTACAATTTTTTTAATAAAAATTCTATGTTATAAATATATATTTTTAATGAAAATATAGATGAATAGAAGAAGGGATGCGGGATCCGATTACAAAGAGGTGACACGAGCACTCGTGTGGAGGATTACGCGTTCCGATAAAACAAATCAAATTGATAACGACAATGTTAGAAGAGTAGTGAATGAAATGGTGAGTTATTTGCAATTTTAGCTCTATAATGTGTTGTATGTTTGTTTTGAAATACTATTGAATGAACAAAGTTAACTAATTTTTTTTAATTTTTTAAAATGTATTATTACATAAGAGCATTTCACAAGAGAGTACTAGCCATAGTGGAAATGAGAAGAGTCGAGATGACCTATTGGCTAAAGCTCTTGAAAGGAAGGAGCATCTGGGTCGCGTTAGGGGTGTTGGCTTTGGGGTCTCACAAAGAGACTATTTTAAGGATCCAAAGCCTGCTACAGAAATGGAGATGGAAAGCTTGAGAAACATGGTGAAAAACCACTCCGAAACTATGCTTGCCATGCAACAACGAATTGATGTTTTGGAAGTGCCTAACTCGCGTCAGCCACATGAAGATGACGTGATTTCTTTGAAAGATAGCAGCCTAGAACCAGTTTAGAAGATGCTTCCTGAGGTAATGATTTGAACTTGTTTATTGATCAGGTAACTTGCAACTCTCTATTTCTGTAAATCACACAAAACTTTCTAATATAATGTTGTATATATATATATATATGTGTGTGTGTGTGTGTAGGTTATCGCTCCATGTCAATTTGCACTCTCATCACCGTCATATCGTGTGGTGGCTAAAGGACAGATGTACAATCGACCAGTGATTGATAGAATACTTCACAACTGTCAATTAGCCACCAACCATGTGAAAGTGCGCATTGACACTGCAGTTGAGGCGGATACACCCCTACCCGTCCCTCTCAATGAAGAAATGCTCACCATTTCTAGTGTTCTGGGTACCTTTGTTGCTTGGCCCGCGAGTCTTGTCATTGTCACTGATACACCGGTATGTAATTAATAGCTAGTCATTAATAAATTATAACAATTTATTTGAGGTTACTAAATATACTTTGGTGTGTTATTTTCTTTGCTTAAACAGTCTCTTGGACCATCCAAATCATCTGGAAACCAAAAATCAGGGACGTCGAAGCAGTCAGCTGTCAAAGGAAAATTTCCAGTGGCCAAGCCTCCACGTGAAGGTGATAGATGTGCAGACCTTCAACTAGATGAACTCCCTGATGACCTTTTATTTCTGGGATAGTACACGAAGATGATGTCTATTAGTGCCCAGATCACTATAGACATGGACGAACCCATTATGAATTTTGCATTCCCAGAGTATATTGGAAATGAGGAGATCTGTCACCTTCTGCGTCAAAAAGAGATAGGAGCCTCTATCATTACAGCGTACATAAAGTAAGTTTTTAAATTATTTTATTGTATCTGAACTACGATTATTTTAGTTACTCAAAATTCATTTTTTATGCTCAATTTAGGTGTTTGTGGGTTAAGTACGTGATCCCCGAAGGGAAAGAAGCAAGTTTCGGGTTCCTTAGCCCACATTTCATGTCTGCGAGAACAAGCCCGCAAATTCAACAAGTGCAGTACATAGCATGTGCAGTGATACAGAGTGCACAAACGAATGAGTTATTTCTTGCACCTTATAACACCAGGTGAGCTACTAAAGACTCAACTTTAATTTGTAAAACTAGTTACGCAAAACAAATTTTGAACTTATCTTTTGAATGCTTTGTAGGGGACATTGGTTGTTGCTTGCAATTGATCCATTTCAAGAGGTCGTTTACTATCTGGATTCTTTGCGTGGTGAGCCGGAATACTGAGATGATATGACACAAAAAATCAGTCAGTAAGTTTTTCATTCAATCAATGTATCCATTATATTTAATATTTTTTTAAAGTGTATATTTATTTCACACAATTGCTTGTTTTAGACATATTTCCTTGTTTTTTATATTTTTGTATAGGGCTATGCACATATTTCATGCAAATTGCAACAACCAATCCAAGAAATCCAAAAACTCGGCCTGTCAATGGTTTAAAATAAAGGTTAGCGTTTTCTAGTTTCAAGAGATTATTGTTAGGAAATTCATTGTTAGATGTTTTGATGATGACAAGATAAGATTTCATGTTAGACCCCAAAAGAATGTAAGTTTATACTTTCATAGAATATTTGTATAAGCATTTGAAAGTGTGTTAGTTTGTTAGGCTTGTAATCTTTATCTTTGTAGATTTTAGACTAAGTATTTAATACCAAGTCACTAATAGAATTCTGAGTGAGTCTATCAAGGATGAAGTTAAAGATCAGCGTCTGAAGTCAAGTGAAGATGAAGATTTGTCTTAAGCGTCTGTCAAACGCTTAAGAGTCTATTTCAGGAGTTATGAATCAAGCGTTCGAGAGAATGTTCTTAGCGCCTAGCTAACGCTAAAGGACTGTTCCAGAAGTGTGAACCGAGAGCTCAGATATTCAAGCGTTCATCAAAAGGATTCACCTGAAATACATCCTCAAGTCATCTAATCCTCAACGGTCATTTATTTCCAGCGGGAAATAAATTCAAGTGCATTAAATGCGATATGACTTGTGGACAAGCCACCTTTTGACTAGACTGTCAGCTTTTCAAGTTCAACCTGCTCCTGTCAAATCGGATTCAGCAGAAATTAAGGAATGTCAGAAAAGGGACTATTTGCGCTCAATTGTGTCCAGCGGACAAATCCCAAGAAACCCTATAAATAGTACCCTTCAGATATCTCTGTGTGCTTGAAAAGACGTAAATGTGAAAGAGAGCTGAGAAATAATTTGAGAGAAAAGCTTGCAAACCCCATAGCCAAAATCCTTCAAGCTTCTCAAATATATTCCAGACAGTCACCCGATATCTCAAACATCTTCATAAAAGAACCCTACACTATTATTGAGATATCTCAAGTTGTTTGAACTTCCCAACATCAAACAAACCTGTTACAACAAACCCTCAACACCTTTCATCTGAGTGAGAAAGATTGTTGACTTCCACAAGCAGTATTTTTGAGTAAGAGAAGCTTGTTGAAGATTGTCTTTATTGGAGCTGAAGTCTGTGTGATCAAGGAGCTCAAGGCCATCTTAGAGAAGATCTTTATTGGAGCTGAAATCTGTGTGATCAAGGAGCTCGAGATCGTCTTTCCAGAAGCAGAGGATTGAAGTGGCTTGTAGCAGAAATCTGTGTGACCAAGGAGCTCAAGTCATCCATATCCATCTCTTCCTTTGTCCCTACTTTATAGAGGTCTCTGTGTGAATCTTCGAGAATCAATTTAGTGGATTGCCTCCAAGTGCATAGGAGAAGAAGGACGTAGCTGGGATTATACCACCCAGTGAACCTTACAAATTATTATGTTATTTACTGTTTTATTTACTTTATTTACAGTTGCACATTATACCTTGAAAAGGCATATAAAACAGTCAAGCGTCTAATTTAAGTCAAAGAGAACACTAAGCTTTCAAATCAGTCTTAAGCGCTTGACTAAGCGCTAAGCACTCTAAGCATTCAAAACGTTTTAAAGAAAAGCAACTAAGGAATACTTTGTGATGCTAAAGCTTTCAAAGAGAAGACTCCAAAAATTATTCCGCTGTGCTAACACTGATTAAATAACTGAACGCTTAAACCTACTTGGTTAAAGTATTCAAATCTTGAAGTCTAAGTTAACTTTCTAAAAACAATCTTCATTAGACGCTTCGCCAAAGCACCTATATTTTAAGTGAACGCTTAAGTCAAGCGTTAGACACTTCAAGCGTCTACTATTTCAAGCGTCCAAAAACCATTTTAATACGAAATCTTTTGAAGTCGAAAAAGAATTCAGGGTCTATTCAAGCCCCCCTTCTAGACCCTTTCGTATGCCTCTTGGGACCAACAATTATATATTCGTCTAGAAGTTAGTGTTCTAATACAACGTAACTTTGATTACTTTTGTAGTGCCCCCGGCAGACCAACGAGGTGGATTGTGCCTACTTCGTTATGAGATTCATGAAAGAAGTTATTAGCCACGGACAATCTATAATCCCAACAACGGTATGCATAATCCTAATATATACTTAATTTCTATTCCTTTTGAAGTTATTAAACCTTTGGTAGGTAATTGAAACGTTATTTCAGTTTGCAATTAATCTCTATATATATCTTGGAGTACTTTCATGATTATCAATCCTTCTATACTCAAGAGCAAATTGATGAAGTACGCTGCGAAGTGACACGTTACATTTTCTTAGCAGCTCCTTAGAAATTAGGTAATGTATTTTTTGTACATTGTGACTTGTTGTAAATTGTGATTTGATTTATTGTATTTAAATTGTCATGAGTAATTTAATTAGTTGATTGTAAATTAACACGTGATCATTTGTTGGAGATTATAATATTTTGTTGTTGGAGGAAAGAGATGGTAATATTGAAGTTTGGGGTGATTGTTGTTTATGTTGAATATGTTTTACTGTGTAGTTGAAATTTGTTGGGTTGGTTTATTGAATATTACTCTACAGGAATATTATCATAATAGGGTGCAAAATATAAAAAAAGATTAAAAAAAAATCGATCCTATGACAGCGGTTCCAAACCTTTGGAACCGCTGTCATAGGGTCGCAAAAAAAAAAAATTCGAACCCCTATGACAGCAATTCAGCCGGAACCGCTGTCATGGGGTCGACCTTATGACAGCGGTTCCGGCTGAACCGCTGTCATAGGGGTTCAAATTAAAAAATTTTTTGCTACTCTATGACAGCGGTTTATTTGGAACCGCTGTCATAGGTCCAAATCATATAACAGTGGTTAAAACAGCTGTAGTAGGCCAAAAAAAACCGCTGTAATAGGGAATTTCTGTAGTAGTCCATGGATCATTCGTTGGGGAGGCCTTATTTCCTGTATCCTCCCGTTCCCGCTTTCCACCGTTTGCCCGTTGATGTGAAGAATGATGATGACACCACCGATGATGATGAGGATCGCATCCACCCCGACGGGGGTGCGGTCTTGATTGCTTTGTATCCTACCCATTTTGATTTTTTTTTCTTTCTTTTTCTTTTTCTTTCTTTTTTCATTTTTTTTCCTTTTCTTTTCGGTTTTCCCTTTAATTTTTAGTTAGGTTGTTTTTGTGTTTTTTATGATGTTTGCTTGTGATAAATACACTTTTGGCATGTATGTTTTCTTATGCTTGATAGTTAGTAGAGTTGAAGTTTAGATATGAGCAAAAAAATTGGACCCCATGATTGGAGATGCTTTTTTCACTCACGAGGAGTCGAAGCGATATGGGGATGCATTGGAAGTTCAAGGATGTTTTTCAATATCCTTGGTTGTAAGTGTTCTTTTGACCTTTGTGTATGTTTGTTATAACAACATTCGGGACAATGTTTGTCTTAAGTTTGAGGGTAGAAAAGTACTTATTTTGAACTTTGATAATGCAATCCTAATGTTTATCTTGAGTTTGGGGGAAAGTGTGTATACTATCATCTCTATATGCTTCTTTGTTGAGAAAATCAAGTATGAAAAAATTTTAGTAGTTCTGAGTTTCCCGAGGGAGTGAAGTACACATTTTATGATAAGTGAGGGGATAAAGCGCACATTTCAATAAGTGAGGGGGGGGTGGGTGGGGTGCAAAGAGCACATCACCCCATAACTGAGGGGGTGTCTGCTATTATCCCAAAAAATGGCATGATTTCTTGATATAATTTGAATTTAATGGACATATATATCTTTGAAATTGCTCGTGGAGAACCTAGACTAGGATTGAATTTCTTAGATGATTCACATTGCACATAAGTCGAGGGTAGAGAATTTGAGAGGATAATCCTCTTGAGACACTTAAGGAGTTTTTCCCGGAAATATTGGCTTAAATTTTTCAAAAGGTTATAAGATGATTAGTTAATTTTGTATGCTAAACAATAATGAAAAAGGTTGAAATTTTGGTAAGACCAAAAGTGCCCAGGCTAATATGTATTGGAGGTGAAAGTTTAATGCCTACATGCTGTACTATTATGCTAATTTGAGCAAAGCTCAAGTGAAAAGGAGTTTAATTGAAAGAAAGATCTAGTTTTATTTTGTGGCCTTTGACACTCGAGTGATTAAATCCTTAGGAGTGTCTCTACACTTAAAGCCCTAAAACTATCTAGTTTGAGAGTCACTGATCTAAATCTTGATACATGGGTGCCATAGAATGCCTAAAGGAATAAAACAGAGCTCAAAACTTTTAAATTTAAGTTGAATTCAACTAGTGATGCAGTGAGCAGTCCAGTGATTGAGTCTGGAACGCTTATAGCATCAATCAAGGGTAAATCTAGTAATAAAGAAAAAACTTCAGATATCGGTGAGGATGAGGAACTAGCGCTTCGAATAGATTCAGAAAGTTCTTGAGATATGAAAAGAAAGAAAATAGTCCTAGACATCAAGGACAAAATTCATATCAAGCGCCTACTCTAGTACAACAATAGTATCAAGCACCTCAATATGTTGGACCTTTTCCTTCAGCGCCTGATCAGTACCAAGCGTCTACTCAAAATCTCTCAGGGCCAGTGGTCTCAAAACCACACAATGTAAGGTTAACAAATGAACAAAACATGACAACTAATCTTTGTTATAATTGCAGGAAACCAGGGCACTACCAGGTAAATTGCCCTTATCCAAACGTATCTAAGCCCTCAAGGCAGGATTACGTGGATAGAAACTAATTCAGGAGCAACCTTCGTCAACAAGGTTTGCTAGAGGAATCAGAACCAGCATTCGCACCTGAAGATTTGGAATCATCATAGGAGAGTAGTGATGATGATGAGCCATTGGATGACTCAGCGCTTATCTGTCTCATGGCCAGAGATGATGAAGCGTCCCCTAAGGTAAACACTGAATTATCTCTTCCTCTCTCTTATGATGAATTGCTTGACAAAGTCAAAGAATATTACAATGAATGTCAAGATGTTGCCAATGTATATCAAAATCACTTCGCTATCATTTCATCGCTCACAAGTGATAAAGTGACGCTCAAAGCAGAGTTGCAAGTTCAGCAACAATGCACTGAGAAAAACCATTCGCTTGAGAGTGAAATAATCCAGTTGAAAAGTGACCTTGATATAATAGTCAAGAGAGAAGCTGAGCTGATTGCTAGACTTGCTAAATCAGAACAGCTCGTTTCACCATTGTCTAAAGCATCAAGAAAGCTAGACAATGTGACTAAGATAACAAGATTATTTCGTGAAAAGACCGGTTTAAGATACAATAAATTCGGTAAACAACCAAACAAATCTAATGTTACTGCAAACAACAGAGGAAAGGGTGTTTTCCTTGTTGAGAAAGGTTCACAAGGTCAAACACAAAATGAACCAAGCGACAATGGTACGAGGCCAAATGAGAAAGCCAAAGCTGACTCAGGCAAGGGTAAGGCAAAAGCAAATGATTCAGAAAGACGGGTTTGTCCAAACGCTAAAAAAGCTAAGGATAAACCTGACCAATGTGAATCAAGCGGTAAGCATCCAGCACAAAAAATGCACCCTAAGCCAGCGCCCAAGAAATACCAGCGTCAATATCCAAAGCAGTCTAGATCATATTATAGCTACTATGATAATTATGATTATGACTATGATTAGGATTACTATTATAATCGAGGATATTACTATACACCCAAACAACACACACATCACAATGTGAAACCCAAGAAGGCCAGTATTCCTACAATGAAGACTAGGCAAATATGGGTTTCTAAAGTTCTAATTCAATCTAACAATGCTACTAATGGTGAAGGACCCAAGCAACAATGGGTACCTAAACAAAAATAGAACTTCCCTTTTGATTGCAAGTACCTAGAGCTAGAGCCGATACAACTGTTTGATACTTCGATAGTGGATCATCAAGGCACATGACTGGCTCCAAAGATCTTCTGATCAACTATCAAGCTGCCAACAGTCCCCATGTTGTATTTGGTGACAACTCCAAAGGTAAAACCAAAGGTATAGGTACTGTGCATAGGGGGAACATCATGATAAGTGATGTTTATTATGTTGAGGGTCTGAAGCACAACTTATTAAGCCTAAGTCAATTTTGTGATAAAGGCTTTGAAGTCATATTATCAAGTGACTGTTGCTATATAAACGATGCTAAGACTAAGTCTACTAAATTGAAAGGCAAAAGAACAAACAACGTGTATTTGGTAGATTGGGGTTCAACACTTGATAACAACCCAACATGTTTTGTTGCTAAAAATGAATCTAAAACGGGTTGGTAATGGCATAGAAAAATGAATCACATCAACTTTAAGACAATCTCTCAGCTTATAAATCTAAATCTTGTAGAGGGATTACCAAAAGGACCATTCCACAAGGATCGCCTTTGTGACGCTTGTCAAATGGGAACAATTTAAATCATCTTTCAAGAGAAAACCTCATCTATCTTCCTCTAGAATACTTGAACTACTTCACATGGATTTGTTTAGACCTGTTCAAACAATCAGTGTGAGCGGTAAAAAGTTTACTTTGGTGATAGTAGATGATTTCTCTCGATTTACTTGGGTGGAATTTTTTTCATCCAAAGATGAAACAAGTGACAAGTTAACAACGCTTACTCGGCAACTTCAAACATTGAAAAATCTTAAGGTTGCAAGAATAAGAAGCGATCACGGTACTGATTTTACTAAAAAGGTTGTTGAGAAGTTTTGTGCAGAGAACGGAATACATCATGAGTATTCAGCTCCCAGAACTCCCCAACAGAATGGTGTTGCTGAGCGCGGGAGCAGAACGCTCAAGGAAGTTGGCAGGACAATGTTAGCAGAGTCCAAGCTCGCGCCTAGGTTTTGGGCCGAAGCAATCAACACTGCTTGTTACACTCAAAATAGGTGCATGATCAACAAACAGCATGGGAAAACTCCATATGAACTGTGGAAGGAACGTAAGCCAAATGTTTCATATTTTCACGTCTTTGGTTCTAAATGTTTTATTCATAACAATAGATCCCAAAGCCATAAAGACATTTGATCCTAAAGCGGATGAGGGAATCTTTCTAGGCTACGCCAAGAATGGAAAGAATTTTCGCATCTTAAACAAGATCAAATCCAAAGTTGAGGAATCTATTCATGTTGTTTTTAATGATGCTAACCAAGAACCGAGTAAGGTTAATATGAATGATGTAGGAGTTGAAGATCTGTGTCATCAAGCGTCTAAGATTACCATTGATGATGATAGTGACGACGATGATGAGATCTCAGTGCCACCTCCTAAGATTACTCATGAGGTTATTTTGAATATCAATACAAGTTCTGCTGATAATCATGAAGAGAGCGATCATCAAGAGCAAACAAGGATCAGTGAACTTGAAGCGGCTACGCAAGAGGGTAGTCAAGCGTCTGATCGTCATGCTAGACTATGGATGTGTGATCATCCAGATAGACTATGGATGCGTGATCATCCACCTAAGCAGATTATTGGAGATATCGAAGCACCTGTTAAGACTAGAGCTGCTACATTTAATGAGCCCATGTTCGCTAGCTTCTTATCTCAAATGGAACCTAAGAAAGTGGATGAAGCGCTAAGCTATCCAAGTTGGATTGAAGCCATGCAAGAAGAGCTTAATCAGTTTGAGCATATAAGGTTTGGACGCTAGTACCAAGACCAACTCACCAAGGAGTTATTGGAACTATATGGGTCTATCGAAACAAGATGGATGAGAATGACATTGTGATAAGGAACAAGGCCAGACTCGTAGCTCAAGGATATTGCCAAGAAGAGGGTATTGATTTTGATGAGACATATGCTCCTGTCGCCCGTCTTGAAGCAAGCGCATGTGTCTAGCGTATGCAGTGTTCAACAAGTTTACGGTATATGAAATGGACGTGAAGAGTGCTTTCTTGAATGGTAAACTCCAAGAAGTGGTATATGTGGAGCAACCACCAGGAATCATCAACAACCATGGTAAAGGTATGGTTTACAAGCTATACAAAGCACTTTATGGCTTAAACAAGCACCCCGAGCATGGTATGACACTCTCTCTATTTTTCTTATTGGTAAAGGCTTTTCAAAAGACAGCATTGATACAACATTATTTTAAATTACCAACGATGAAGATATTCTCTTAGTCCAAATTTATGTTGATGATATTATATTTGGTTCTACTAACAAGCGTCTGTGTGGGAAATTTTCAAAAATGATGCAAGAACAATTTGAAATGAGCATGATGGGTGAATTAACGTTCTTCTTAGGATTACAAGTTAAACAACTCCCTAATGGCATATTTATAAACCAAGCTAAATACACACGTGATATGATTAAGAAATTTGGTATGGAAAATGCATCATATTCAAAAATTCCAATGAGTCAAACGCTTAAGTTAGATAAAGATGAAAGTGGGAAGAAAGTTGATATCACTACTTATAGAGGTATCATTGGATCACTTCTTTATCTTACTGCCAGTAGACCTGATATTATGTTTTCGGTATGCATGTGTGCACGTTTTCAAGCAGATCCTAAAGAGTCACACCTTATTGCTGCCAAGAGAATCCTTAAATACCTAAAAGGCACACAAAATGTGGGATTATGATATCCAAGGGACTCTCTTTTCGAACTAATTGGTTACTCAGATGTAGATTTTGCAGGTTGCAAAATAGATCGTAAGAGTACTAGTGGTACATGTCAATTTTCAGGTGATAGGTTAGTTTCATGGCATAGTAAGAAACAACTATCCATAGCTATCTCCACAGCCGAAGCTGAGTATGTAGCTGCAGGAAGTTGTTGTGAACAAGTGTTATGGATGAGGCAACAACTTAGAGATTATTGTATAATCCTAGGTCCAACCCCCATTCATTGTGATAACCAAAGCGCTTTAGCCATGACTCAAAACCATGTTCTTCATTCCAGAACCAAACATATTGATATTAGATACCATTTTCTTCGTGACCATGTTCAAAAGAAAGATATCTCCATGCACTTTATTGGAACTGACAAACAATTGGCAGATATCTTCACCAAAGCGCTCAACGAACAACGTTTTCTCACTTTGAGAAGTGAACTAGGTATGATCGATATAAACGCTTAATCATCATGCATCATATTTTATTAGACATATAATTTAGGAGGAATCCACTTTATTTATGTCCAAAAGATCTTTGAGAAGTTGTTACAAGTTATCAAATTTAGGGGGAACCTTAAAATTGTACTTGGAACATATCTGTAAGCGTCAATGATCAAAAACTTTCATATGCATGATCATCAACGCTTAGAATTATTTATGCATAATATGATGGACGCTCAAATATAAAAAGATTTTGATCTCAAGCGTCAATATAATTCTTACAAAAGATATGTGTTAAGCGTTGAACATATTCCACTCAACACTTAATATAACATTGTTTACAAAACTCATGCATAAATTTTACACGCTTCTTGAAGTAGTGGATAGACTCAAAAGTCTATTTTGTACTCTATCTACACGCTTCTATCACATCAAACTGGCGGGTAATCAAAAATTTTCAAAATGACGGTTCAGAGTTAGTACATGTCTGGGTACGTGTCAGTATACCATCAGACGTGTGCATTATACTCTGAAAATGCCAAACGTTTTAAATTTTTACTCGGACTTGAAATCTTTATATATGGGAGTTACCAAATGTAACTTCCCTCTCTTGCTTAAAACTCGCGTCCGCAGTTAAATTTTTCATAGCTGAGATTAAAAATCTTTACACGTGTCTAAATCCTACAGAGATGAGAGAATACAAGTTTCAAAATTCCTTTACTGTGTCATTTAAAATAAAAAAAAATTCTGCAGAAAAATTATTCACTCTTACTCAAAGCTTTCTGCAAAACTACTATCTCTCTCTCTTCGTCCAGAAAGTAAAAGCTCAGTTCATCCTGTTACTAAAAATGGCACCAAAGAAATCTACCGCTACTTCTACCGAGCCTATCATCAAGGTTACTGAAGGCCTTGTTGTCGATTGGAAATTCCATTATGAGCAACCTCAGATCAACCTAACTGATATGATGGATCTGGTAACACAGGCTAGGCTCAAAACACTCTTCATTCAATACTCCTATCTATTTCCGACGGAAGTCGACACCTTTTGGAAGACTGTTAAACTATCCGCAGACAAGAAATCTACCTCTTGTCTCATTCCTCTGTCCAAGAAGGAGACACCAAAGGAATTTATTATGTCTGTTGCTTCCATTTCCAAGAGCTTCAATCTCCCAAATGAGGGTGAGGCATTGGACAGTGTCACTTTGGAACAAATCAAAGAAGCATGGACGACTATGAGTGCTTACGATGGAGTACCCTACAAACAGCACTTTGAAAAGAAAGAACTAGTATCCAAATACAGATTGATGGCTGATTTCTGCAGCAAGATCATAGAATATAGAGTGGGTACCTTTGATAAGGTGAACCCAATACAATTTCAGATGATGACGGCGATACTCCTCAACCTCAAGATCAACTGGAGCTAATATGTCTTTGGAAGGTTTTGGGATTGTTTAAGCGCCCCAAATAAACCTTATGTCTTATTTTGAGTGACATGTTGTATCGATCAAAGTGTGTTTACTCGTCTCGTCAACCTTTGAATAAGGCCAAGCTGCTGGGAAGAAGGATTCTGAACAATCTCTTCAATCCTCCCAAGGTTGGTGGTGCCGCTAGACCACTATCTGAGCGTCTGGAAGTACGCAAAGCATCAGACGAAGAAGCTGAGCGTCCAGTTCCAGAAGAAGCCGTGAAGCGTCCGGCTGCTACTAAGAAGAGCGCTCCTAGAAAGCCCAAGGCTCAAGTCATTCCTTCTCCTCAAAAGGATGATGAGGAAACTGATGAGGATGCAGAGGACAAAATCTCTCTAATCAAGCGAAGGAAGCTGGAATCAAACAAATCGACTTTAAGGAACCAGCTGCCTCTCCTCCCGCTCTAACGCTTAAACTCGTTGAAGGAGTCAATGTGAAGAAGATTGCCAAGCGTTCCAGGACAAGCAAGCGTCAAGCTGCTCGCGTTCCTGAAGAGCCTGAGACGGTTGAGCCAAGCACTCAAGCTGTTTCGGTTGAGCCAAGCGCTCAAGTTGCTATTGAGACAAGCTCTCAGGGTAAGTTTATTTCTTCCCACAGCATTTCCTTTCCTACATCTGTAGAAGATCCTGCTCTTATAGAGGATAGCTCTTGTGTTACAGCTCTTGCTCCAGCTGCTGCTGAAGCATCAACAGACGTCCATCTGGATGTTGAGATGAAAAATATTGTGGCCATTGCAAAAGATGTTGCCGCAGAAGCTGCTGCAATCGAAGTAGAGAAACCTGCTCCCACAGAGGTTCAAGCATCAACTTTTATTTCGGCTATAACAGAGGCATGCTCAGAAGGTCAGAGCGTTGCTAAAGATGTTACAAAGCCAAGGCACTTCTTTCAACTGGACCCACTGAAGACGATTGATCATTCAATCAATTATATGCCTCCAGCGCTCGAAGAAGACTTCATCCCAGCAGGATACAATGAAGAAAGATACATTAATGCTGAAAATGAAGTAGCCGCGCTGATTGCCATCGACACTCAGATCAGGGATATAGTGTTCAACACTGAGCTGATGGAAATCGAGAGGAAATACTATCTGGAAGTTCAACTCGGTAAAAATCCTTGTCAGATACCGTCTTCTCTTATTCTTCAACAAGACAGACAAGGAGGCAGAACTCCTAAGTGTGATGCGGATCTGGCGTATTATCTAGACTATGGGCACAGCAAGTCAATCGGTTTTGCTCTAAGAGAGTACAATATCCATGTGTATGATCCTTTTCGCCCTACCTTTCTCAACCCATTAGAGGCAGTTTTGAACAGAGAAGGCTACACACACTTTCCTCATATCGCAAATAGTCCTGAAAATTTGAATTCTGCCAATCCACTTCTACTGTGGAAGAATCAAGGACTTCATGCCGGTGAGCATCTAGCATCTCTCACAGATGTAATCCAGACCGAAGCTGATGCATACTTTGACAGCGTCTGGAATGCTAGCTGTCAGACTGATAGATATCGCTTTGAATCTATCCGAGATATCCACCATGAAGGCGTTCGAGCTATGGTGAATGCTGGAACAGACTACTGTATGGCCGAGGTAAATTGGGCTGAAGCGAATGTGGGCCGTAGATACACCTTTCCGAAGTTAGTTCAAGCTCCCATCTTTTTGGCATAGGCATGCATGACAAGAAGCATCAGTTTACCAAGTATTGCCTTGAAAAGCGTCAGGAGAGAGTTGCACATGTTGACCAATTACCCAAAGTTCATCAACAGATAGAACGGTTTCTACGCTAAGCGCTACATAGGCTGTCCATCACTCCTATCCAGTTCAATGCTCAAGCGTCCACCAGTGGCAGTTCATCCCCATCTTGCTTGAATTTCTCACCAAGCCACTGCGATGAAAACTTCAGATTGATGATGAAGATCATGGCTCCCATTCCTCACTTAGACAAGATCTTCACTGAAAATCTACGGAAGCCAAATGTCTCGAGGATTCGACACTTCCAAGGTTATCCACTTCTACCTTCTATCAGACAGGAAGTAAGCAATCATTATGCATGTTCTCTCTCTACTTGAACGCAATCAAGGCATAACTCGAGCGGTGTATCCGTACTTGGAAGACTATTTTCGCATGTATGTGTCAGGAGCTCACAAGTCAGAACGTCTTCCTACAGATCGGATTATCGGATTTTCCTTGCATTACTGCCCAGATGTATTATTTCTTATTCGAAAGCCGTAGTTAAGGATCTTCCCAAACCACGTATTTGACATCATGGGTCCAATGTATGTCCGAGCCAGAGACAGTCCCCTTCGTACTTTTATTCAAGGGACCTGCATCTCTCGCTCCAGACTGACTGAACTTCTGGAAGCTGCTTTAGATTCCTATGCAAATCTCGCTAACTGGAACTTCCAATTCGATGACTTCCACCAATAGGATTCAGCGCCTGAGGAAGCGCCTATAAAGTTAATTGAAGAATCTGCACCAGAGTCCACTTCTGAAGCTGCAAGTATTCCAGCGTCTGCTAAAGAACATGTTCAAGCGTCTCCACTAAAGGATAATCCTGACGCTTCCGAACAAGTTGTTTCTGATATGGCTGAGGATCTTCAACTTGATGTACGCGGTACCATCTTTGATCCTTCCTATCAAGTTCCCGTTGACTCACTCAAGCTTACATCCAGATTTAAGCGACCGGTTACTCAAGCGGTTCCCTCGGATGTGAGTCAAGCGTTTGGACCTTTGTTGAAATCCGTCTTAGAAGAGGTGAGCAATGACGCTACTCAGAATGAAGAATCCTTCCACTGGATTAAGACCGATTTGGCGAAGATTGAGTCTCAAACTATGAGCGCCCAGATTGCTCATATGCGAGGTTCTGCTCAAGCGGCTGTTGATATAATTACTGTTGCACGAGTAGCAACAGAGGATAGTTCGTATAAACAACCATGGAACGAGGTACAATTTCTAATAATGGACTTAGTTTCCTTTGTGAGGATATAATTTTTCATGTTATGGGAAGGCTATCAAGGGATGCATGCATTGTGGAGGCAGCCCGATTGGGTCTTTTATCAAAATATTTTCAACATTGTTGGTATTCCATCCCTACTCTTTTATTCGATATTAACCGTTTCGAACAAAGGGGTTATCATGGTTTAGATTTTATTCATTTTGTTAATCGCACTATACTTGAACATAATGAAAGTGTGGTTGAAACCTTGAGTTTTGAGTTACCAATGGGGGCCGAGGCATTGCATTGGATAAGGCAAGAGTGGGTGGCGTTTGGAATAGATCATTCTGTGCGTACACTGAAATTAGTCGGCCAATTGTCCACTTCACTCCCTAACGGCCTGTTTTTTTCACAAACTCTTGTTCAGTTAAAATTATATCTACCGAACTACATTGTTAGGTGGGAAGATAGTTATGATTTACGAAATTTAAAAAGACTCATATTGAAGCACATCGTGCTGTATGATAAAACATTTTCTTCCCGCCTTGGAAAATGTTGTCCCGAGTTGAATGATTTGCAGTTATTCAACTGTGATTTTAGAGGACTAACAGAATTTGAGGCATATTTGCCTTCTGTAAAAAAATTCAAGATGGCATTCAATTGGGCCCAAGGAAATGTGAATATAAAAGTACACTTTCCCAATGTAGATGTCCTTGTTATATTATTGAAACAAGACGAACAGGGTCCGGGGCATTTACAAGTATTGGGGCCGTTAGCTCATTCCTTACAATGGATAGTACACCGTCATCGACACTACATCGGATCAACTTGCTCGACATACCGACTACTTCGAGAGGTTGTAAAAATGACGAAAGAATTGTTGTCCAGCGAACGAGCACGTGTCCCGGTTGATTTTGTTAGGGTATATCTACATATCATTGTTTGAATAAGTGCAAATGCTTTTAAGAAGTTGTTTTGATTTATTTTTTTTGAATTGTTTGTTTAGAGGTTGGCGCATGTGGATTCTCTACATCGCATTATGGCGAGGTACTTTTTTGTTAATATGCACTGCCTAGAGATCAGGTGTTCGAAGCTGCTTGACAATCTTGCTGTCACATTGGTGCTCATCAGTAGATGTACAAACTTGAATGAGCTTAAAGTCGATTTGGTGGTAATATTTTAAGTTTTGTGGTTTGTCGCTTATTAGTTATTACATGGTTTATTAAACACGTTCTATGTTTGAGTTTCTAAAATAAAATTGTAATTGACTTAACATGTGTAGGGTGCACCATGGAAAAATGCGGGCATTAGTGTATCCAACTACGTAAAGGACTGGAAGTTGCAAGCAATGGGATTGGAGGCATTGAATGAGGTCACGATCTTCAACTTCTCGGGTTCAGATTGCGAGCTAAGCTACATTCTGTACGTGTTGTCGCAAGCAACTGAGTTGGGTACACTAAATATCTACTGTGTTAGTCAATTTTTTGATGATCCAATTGGTGTGTATAAGAGGGCATGAATTAGAGCGTATGAAGCTACCGCGTCAAACAATGTGCAAATTCGTTTCATAAAAGGGGCTTACCCTAGAATTGTTTGAAAAATTTGGCCCCAAGATAGTCACTCCAGTCTATTTCTTTATAGCGCGACTCTCTAGGTCCATCTCGATTGGCAATGGGAGGATACCAAAGGATGTGGGTGACACCTAGCCAGTATCGTGGCCCCACATCGTAGCCCTACCGAGTACGAAATGACTATGTCAATACGAACCTCTAGATTATGAATATTGTATGAGTATAAGCCGTTCATTGACGTATCCCGATCGAGTGAGAGTCATGGAATGTCAAACTCACAGGACTCGATTCTATGCTAAGAATCATAGTAACATGAGATTACAGAACTACTCTTCGTGTCAAACATGAATTAGTTCATTAGCTCTGGCCAGAGACTTTAATCTCATTTACCCATGATCGCATAGGATACTTTTCGTTTACTTTTGAGACACTGAATTCCTTCTTGCTAATCAGTTAGCACTGCTACTTTCCCATCAAGCCGCACTTCGAGTTTGACTCCACCAACGGATGAATTGGATCTAACTACTCTAATGACAGACTTGACGTCACAAGCACATCTTCAACGTGATTACTCAGGTCTAAGGCTCACGCATACTATCATAATCAGTAATCCAATCATTGACAGTCAATGAGTAAAAACCCATGTGATTGGATTGCTACGAGCCATGTTCGAATACATTAATCCCATCAATGTATCCAGACACAAACTCCCACTATCCCATAGTGTTCGTTTGGCACTCCCTGTCAGAAGATGTGTCATACAAGTCCACACAAATCTCAATGCCCAATTGAGATTCTCCGACTTGCGAACCATTTAAGTGATCAAGTACCAATCCCTTCCAGTGCCCATCTCCTTAACTACTATAGGGAGTGCGAAAGTTTGCCTTGACACACATGGAATAATTTTTCATTTAAGTCTTATAGATGCCATTAAGACTTATACGAACAATATATTAAATGTCTTTCTATTAGTTAAGGGTTGTGCAATATAAATTAGTGCCCTATTCTAATCTCCTCGTTGGCATCGAGGGTACTTTCCCAACAATCTCCCACTTGCACTATATGCCAATTGGTATATAATACCCATCTTCTAAAGATGTCACTTTAGCACTGCCTGTGATAGTGGCTTGGTGAGTGGGTCGGCCGTGTCATCGGCTGATGTTCATTTTCTATAAGACTATATTGTCTTTTCCAACAATCTCTCAAGAGATGTTGTATCTCTCAGCGTGTCTGGATTTGTAAGACCTTGGTTCCCCAGCTTACGCTTTAGCTCCACTTCATCACAGTAAAGTAATAAATGCAAACCCCACGCTAGGGATCAATAGAAGTCCTACCATGAACTTCAGATCCAAAAAAAATTCCTTGACCACCTCTAAGACTCCAAGGCAATTTTATATTCATTCTTAGTAGTGGAGTAATTTACTTAGAAACTTCCAGGTTATTACTTCACAGTTGAGAGTGAATACAAACCCAAAGTGGAATTTTAATTTCTTTATCAGACTTAAAGTTCGAATAAGTATAAATTTCCACTATCAATTCTCCACAGACATAGACGAAGAATATATCTTAAGTTTTTCTCAAATACTTCATGATATATTTTATGTCTACCCTTTGCTCTTCCTCATCAGGAAAGAGCTCTTTCTCAGATCTTTTATCCTAACTTCTTTAGGATTTATTTTAAGCAAAGGGCTTGGGAGGGCCCCATCATCCTGTTTGCCCTATCTCCATATATGCAAATTCTAAGGATGAAAGTGGTTACTCCCAAGTCTTTTATGGAGTGTATGCTTGAGATTTATGTCTTGATTCAACTTAATGTTATCTATCTCCCACTAGCCTTATTGCACACAGATGGTTCTTCTTCGTTTCTGATGATATCATAATTCCCAATTATGTCATCAAAGTGAAGATTCCAACTACGAGAGGTCCATTTAAATCCACAAGTGGATTCATACAGCTTGTCGACCTTATAAGAATTGGCCTCAGATGTGAAACTCTTGGGCTGTTCTTTGTGGATGCCTTCTTCAAGGAATCCATTCATGAACGAGTCTTCATATCCATGCGCCAGATTTTCATAATCTTGGTGTGTTACTATCGAAAGTAAGATTCTAGTGGATTTTATTATAGCTGTGGCAAAGGAGCTTCCTCATAGTCAATGCCATTCTTTTGACTACACCCTTTCGCCATCAGCTTGGCCTTGCCATTCGAATCAATCTTCTCTTGTAGATGTATTCGCCTCCGATAGGTACAATACTCTCGGGGAGATCTACTAGAGTCTTGGATTGATTCAAAGACATCTAATCCATCTTTACTTTCATAGACTTACACCTTCTCGTAGAGTCCATATCCACCATCGATTTGTCATGCGTAGAGGGATTGTATCCATGGATCCCCTCTGCTACAGCATACAACTTATGCTTTCCTTGTAGCAGACGACCGTATCTCTCAGGCGGCTGAGATACTCTACCAGACCAATTCATTGGTGGTTGTGTTATAACAGTCATGATTTAGATTTCTCAAATAATAGTCTCCTAAGGAGTTTTGTTTTATTCTTATAGAACAATCTTTCTACCAACTTGACTTTCTCAAATGAACTTATCTTTGAGAATGGTGGCCTTCAAGGCCACAATGATCCTCCGATTATCATGTAGGTAAAAGAGATGTTGGTCCCAAGTGGCATATGAAAGGGTCTAGAAGGGGGGGGGGGTTGAAAAGATTCCTATTAAAATTCGTTGGACGCTTGAAAAATTAGATGCTTGACTTGAGCGTCTAATGAAGACTGTTTTTAGAAAGTTAACTTAGACTTCAATATTTGAATACTATAACCAAATAGGTTTAAGTGTTCACTTCTTTGATCAGTGTTAGTAGAGCGGAATTAATTTTGGAGTCTTCTTTTGAAAGCTTTAGCGTCACAAACTATTTCTTAGTTGCTTAGCGTCTGATTGTGTTTTACTTAACCAATTTATGCAATGATAATAAGGAAATTGACTGTAAAGTAAAGAACACAATATTTGTAAGGTTCATTGGGTGGTGTAATCCCAATTACATCCTTCTTCTCCTTGAACACTCGGAGACAATCCACTAAAATGATTCTCAAAGAATCACAGAATCTTCTAAATTTAGGGAGAGATGGATGTTGATGACTTGAGCTCTTTATTCACACAGATTTCTGCTCCAAGACAATTCTATCCTCTTGCTTCTTTCACTCAGAAATAATGCAAGTATCCAATTTCGACTTCACACAGATCGTGAGGCTTGGATGAGGTTTTTCTGAACAATTTGTTTGATTTTGATAAAGTTCAAACAAATGGGAATATCTCAATAGTAATGTAGGTTTCTTCGAAAAGAATGTTTGAGATATTTGGTTGACTGTCTCAGGAATTGAAGAAAAGCAAGGAGAATGTTTGCTTTAATATTCTGGCTTTTCTGAGCTTTTAAGGAATGAGACTTTAATGCAACAACAATTTGGCTTGGAATTGATCGTTGTTTTTGGCTTGTTGTTGAAATTCTATTTATAGGCATTCTTGGAAAAAGTGTCTGTTTGACACATGCACAGGCGCGTGTTTCTCACTTCCGTGAGTGAACATCTTGTGTCCTTTTTCCTGAAACTCTGCTGCACAAAGTTGGTGCTGGAGTCTGTGAATAGTTGACAGTCTAATAGCGTGGCTTCTCCGTACGTCCGAAAGAGCTTATCACATTTAATGCTCTTCTCAGCATTTAATGCATTTGAATTAAATGCCCATTGGCACTTAATGCACTGAGAATATTTGCATTAAACTCCTTCTGGACTCAGTGATAAATTCAGGTGAAATTAGTCTTGAATAGACGCTCATTCATCCTTGAGTTATTTCAGTCCTATAAGTGACGCTTGATATAGCTGGTCGTTTTGGACGCTTGGAATCTTCATCTTCGCTTTAGACTTCAGACGCTTGAGTCTTCAAACTAAACTACTGATAAGCTCACTCAGAAATCATCAGACGCTTAGTCTAAGAATACTTAACCTAACAATCTAGAACAAAAAATAAAGCAAAGCCTATAAAGCCCATTACAATTCTAACAATTCAAAACTTATACAGGATTTCTATTAAAATCAAACTTACATATTTTGGGGTTTAACAAGTAATCCTCATTGTCATCATCAAAACATCTAACATGAAATTCCTAACAATTTTTCCCTTTGTGATGATGGCAATACTACTCTTTTATAGTTCAAGAGTTAGATAACCACAATGAAAGTTAGCTTTGGTTAGTAAAAGTTAGTTGAGGTCAGTTAAGCTTCAACGAGTTGTTTCAGCTGAAAAAATGCATTTTTTATATATATATATATCAATGATTACAAGCATTTTTACAACTAAACAAAAGTTTCATAAGAGACAAGAATATAGATAATGTTGTTGGAAATTATACGAATAAAGCGCAGCGGAAAGTAAATTTAATTCCCAAAGCCCGAATCATCTCTAATCCTCATGTTTAATTGTGTATAGAAAAATTACCGTTCTCGCATATGTTGATTTCTGAACGTGATCCTTTTCTCTAACGCCGAATTTGCCAACGTCTCTAATTCGTCACGCCGAAATCAAAAACGAAAAACTCCTTTCTTCCTTGTCAAAGATGGCTAGAGAGAGAGAGAGAGAGAGAGGTGGGAGACTTTTTCTTGGAGAGAAAGTTATGTAAATTGCCTTATGTTATTTTTCACCTTGTGATATATTTATATCATTATGAAACAATAACACTAGCATGCAAGAGCCCTATTTGGGCGTCTATTTGGCCGCCCCTTAGTGGGCTCAGAAACCTTCGGGCTTTTGTCTTGCTAGCTAATTAATTAATCGGATAATTTACTTATCCAATAAATAAATTGATAATCCAATTAATTCAATTCCTAATTAATTTATAGTTCAATTTCTCCAAGAAATTAATTAGCTCATTAATTAATTTAATTAATTAAATTATCCAATAATTAATTAATTAATTAATTACTGCATCCAACGCCGTGAATTTCTCTCAAGCCTTTTTCCTATGTTTTTCCTTTTGCACTTCCTTTAAGCGCGACTCTTTAGGTTCGTCTCAAAAAGCAATTGGCAGGAATCCAAAGCGGTGTGAGTGACACCCAGACCCAGTTGAGAACAAATGAATAGGATCATTCCAAACCTTTACACTGTGAATACCGTACGTGTATAAACCTTTTATTCTTATATCCCAGTCAAGTAAGAGTCATGGTTTAAAGTCAAACTCATATAACTTGACCATATGCCTAAGCTCATAATAAGTCGAGGTATTTAAATGTTGTGGCCAAAGACTTTCATCCTCACTTATTCATGATCGCATAGGATATTTTACTCATTCACTTATGAGAGAATAAATTCCATATTGCAAATCAGTTAACAATGCTACTTGCCCATCAAGTCGCACTTCGAGGTCGATTCCACCAACAGGTGATTTGAATCTAACTACTCTAATGACTGACTTGATGTCACAAGTACATCTTCAACTTGATTTCTCATGTCAGAGGTTCACACGTACTTATCACTACTTATCAGTTTCATCATTGACTGTCAATGAGTGAATACCTATGCGATGAACTGATGCGAGCCGTGTTCGAACATATCAGTCCAACTGACACGTCTATGATATAAGTTCCCACTACCATTTCCATAGTGTACGACTGGCACTTTCTCTGTTGAAACTTACATCATACAAGTCTTTATTCACTATTGATACCCAATCAATATTTCTTAGAGTTGCGAACCCTTTTAGATGTCAAGGGTCAAACTATTCTAGTGCCTTTCCTCCTATCCCATAGGAGGTAGAAGGTTCGCCTTGTCATCAAGGACTTTACGTTGCTTATTCACACCTTATAAATGCCTATGAGAAAACAACAATCAACTGCCTTATATTAATAGAAAAACCATAGTTTAGTTACAATGTTTATGCCCTATAAATCTATCCTGTTTATGGCATTCGAGGGCATATACTCTAACAATCTCCCACTTGCACTCAATGCCATTTGCTGTGGTATTTAATACCCATCTTTTCAAGATGTTTTTCCAGCACCGCCTGTGCCAATGGCTTGGTCAATGGATCAGCGACATTGTCGGCTGAGGTTATTTTCTGAACAGCTATTTCACCTCGTGCAACGATCTCTCTTATGATGTGATATCTCCTCTCTATGTGCTTGGACTTATTGTGAGACCTAGGTTCCTTCGCTTGCGCTATAGCTCCGGTGTTGTCACAATAAAGTGGCAACGAGAGCTTTGTGCTAGGAACCACTTGAAGTTCCTCAACGAACTTCCTAATCCAAACAGCTTCTTATTCAGCCTCTGTGGTGGAGTCTGCGGTTGTGCTTTGCTTGGAACTTTTCCAAGTCACCGCTCCACCATTTAGAGTAAATACAAATCCCGAGGTGGATTTCCGATCATCAACATCAGATTGGAAATCCGAATCAGTGTACCTGTTTACCCTCAGGTCCCGACTTCCATAGGTGAGAATCATATCCTTAGTTCTCTTCAAATACTTTAGGATATTCTTCACAGCTATCCAATGTTCCTTACCATGGTTTGCATGAAATTGACTAACAATGCTCACAACATAAGCAATGTCGGGTCTAGTACAGACCATCGCGTACATCAAGCTGCCCACAACAGACGCATAGGGTATAATGTTCATTTCTTTTCTATCTTCCTCACTTTGAGGACACATAGATTCCGAAAGATGTATCCCGTGTCTCATTGGTAGGAACACTTTCTTAGAATCTTCTATCCTATACCTTTTTAGGACCTTTTCTAAGTAAAGGGCTGGAGAAAGTCCTATCATTCTTTTGGTTCGATCTCTATAGATCCGAATCCCTAGAATATAGGTCGCTTCTCCCAAGTCTTTCATGGAGAATGTACTCGAAAGCCACTTCTTGGTTGTGGTGAGCATCCCTATGTCATTCCCAATGAGTAATATGTCATCTACATATAACACTAGGAATGTCAACTTGCTCCCACTGACCTACTTGTAAACACAGAGCTCGTCTTCATTTTTGATGAAGTCAAATCCTTTGACAACCTCATCAAAACGTAGATTCCAGCTACGAGACGCTTGTTTGAGTCCATAAATGGATCTCTCAAGTTTACACACCTTATGAATATGCTCCTCAGATTCAAAAGCTTTAGGTTGTTCCATATAGATATCCTCTTCTAGGAATCCATTTAGGAAAGCAGTTTTGACATCCATTTGCCATATTTCATAATCTAGGTGTGCTACTATTGCAATTAGAATCCTTATTGATTTGATCATAGCCATTGGCAAGAAGGTTTCTTGGTAGTCAATTCCTTTCTTTTGACTATACCCTTTTGCCACTAGCCTGGCTTTGTAGGTGTCTACTTTGCCATCAACACCAATCTTTCTCTTATAGATCCATTTACACCCGATTGGTTTTACCCCTTCAGGTTGGTCTACAAGTTTCCAGACTTAGTTTGCATGCATCGAATCGATCTCATTTTGCATAGCTTCACGCTATCTAGCAGCATCCACATCCACTACCGCTTGATCAAAAGTGGAGGGATCATCTCCATGATCCTCCTCTAACACAGAATGGAGATCCAACTCCCTCTGCATTAGATATCCATACCTCTCAGGCGGTTGAGATACTCTACTCGATCGTCGTGGTTGTGGTTGTGTTACAAAAGGTTCGGTTCTCACTCTCTGTGTAGATGTATCTAGTGGGGTTTCATTTTGTTCTTCTAGAACAATCTTTCTACCCGCTCCTCCTTCTTGAATGAACTCAACTTCAAGAAAGTGGGCTTGTAAGGCTATAATGATCCTTTGATCATTGTGCAGGTAAAAGAGGTATCCCATAGAATCTTCAGGATATCCAATGAAACATCCCTTTAAGGACCTAGCCTCCAACATGTCCACTTTAGTCTTTTTGACATAAGCCGGACATTCCCAAATCTTTATGTGGTTAAGACTTGGTTTCCTATTTCTCCACATTTCATAGGGAGTCAGAGGAACGAACTTGGACGAACATCTATTTAAAATGTGTGCAGTTGTAAGAAGTGCGTGACCCCACAGTGAAATGGGTAAATCAGTGTAGCTAAGCATGGAGCGAACCATGTCCAACAAGATTCGATTCCTTCGCTCTGCCACTCCATTCAACTGTGGAGTCGCTGGAGGTGTGAGTTGCAATACTATACCATTCTCTCTGAGGTATAAGTCAAACTCGTCGCTCATATATTTTCCTCCTCGATCAGATCGAGGAGTTTTTATATGTTGACTTGTTTGATTTTCCACTAAAGCCTTGAATTTCTTGAACTTGTCAATAGATTCAGACTTATGATTCATCAGGTACACTAGACCATATCGAGAATGGTCGTCAGTGAAGGTGATAAACAAGATTCACAAGTAGGATAGGGATCCAATCCCAGTGGGCCAATTAGCCCATCTTTTTTCATTTTGCGAATCTTTTGTTTGCCAGCATGGCCTAGTCGAAGGTGCCATATCAATCGTTGGCTTATTTCAAGCCTACTACGTTTCCTTTGTATAGTATTCACTGCATACTCATTCTGGACACTAAGGTAATACAATCCATTTATCAAAGATGCAAAGCCTACAAATTTATTACCATAATAAATGTTGCATCGTTCATCAATAAAACGGAAAGTGTAACCATTCTTAACTAAAACGGGAATAGAAACAATGTTTTTAAGCCCATTAGGCAAAACCAAAATATTATACATTAACAGTACATGTCCAGAATTTAAAAACAACGGGGTAGATCCTATTGCAGTAGCCGAGACACTTTGCCCGCTGCCTACTCTAATCTTCACCTCATCGTTGTCCAGCTTCCTTCCTCGCATCAGATCTTGATTTATACAACATAGGTGAGCACTAGCTCCAGAGTCAAGAATCCAAGATGTAGAGAAGACGGTCATAGAACAATAAGTTTAATGAACATAAAGTTCCATACCTTGTGTGCCAGGCGCCGTATTCGGACAGGTCCTTCTCCAGTGGCCCAGCTCACCGCAGTGTAGGCCTCTGTCTGTCTTTTGTGGCCCCTTTCTCTTGAGAATCAGAGGAGCTATGCTTTTTCCTTTATCAACACCACCCTAAGCTCCAAGCTCGCTAGCCTGTTTCTTGGTTTTTCTCTTCTTATTCTTCGCCTGTTTGGGCCCAAAAGTGATAACTAAAGCAGTCTCTTTTCCCTTGGGCTTCAATTCAGATTGTGCAGTGTTTAATTTGTTCATTAGCCCAACTAAGTTGCATTCAATCTCATTGCAATTGAAGTTCATGACAAATTGGGAAAAAGAGTCAGGAAGGGACTGCAAGATAAGATTGGTCTGAAGTTGCAGGTTCATTGTAAAATTGAGAGCTTCCAATCTCCCGATCCTCGATATAATTTTGAGGACATGATCCCCAACCTTCTCCCCTTCTCTCATTTTGGCTCCGAAGAGGACTTTAGATATTTCATATCTAGCAGTCCTACTGTGCTCACCATAGAGCTCGACCAAGTGCGCCAAGATAGTGCTCGCTGTGGTCATCTTGTCGTGGGACATCTGTAGCTCATTCGTCATAGAGCCAAGAATGTAGCCACGCACTCGGACGTCGTCCTTTACCCATTTTTCATGAGCTTGGACTTCTTCCTCATTGGCACGTGTTCTGGAAGGAGGAGCAGGGATATCAGTGTCCAACACGTATCCTAGAGACTCCATATTGAAAACTATTCTCAAATTCCTTAGCCAATCCACATAGTTAGGTCCGGTAAAGATATTCTTTTCGAGTAATACGGAAAGTGGGTTGATTGTCATTTTTGAAAAACGAGAGAGATAAAACAAATAACTGCAGAAAATAAACCAGACTTAATTAGAATATTGGACTAAACTACGACCACGTTTAAAATCAAGGACTTCGACTTTTAACTTGGCTCCCACTATATTTTTCGAAATTCCACACTCCCACTGTGAAATGACGGAAGCGATCGTTGATAAAAACTTCGTGGTGGGGATTGAGTTCTTTAATTAATATAATGGATGACAACCCTTTAACGATATTTGGTCCATTACTTAATTAAAGTGATGTCAAACATCAATCTATCAAATAGACGGTTCAATCATATTTATCCCATAATCCACAAAAACCGCAACCCTTTAACGATTTATTGGTAATGTGGACTATCTAAGTTCATTCCCACTAACTCCTCATAATCTAACATATGAATTTCACCTTGCAACCCTTTAACGATATTTGGGGTGAAATATGTCTCGATTAAGGCATCTAATGCACTTAATACAATTCTAGAACCAAATCTTGATACATGACCCCCACTTACTGGGAAGATGCCACATATGGATTTAATCCTTGATCTTATCAAGTTTAGGGGAAGGAAAGGATGCCTAGCACCCCTTACTAACTTAGTATATTTTTTATTTGGGAGAATTCATGTTCTAAACATTTAATTCGTCTCACTTTGCATATTTACCAAATTTATATAGCGCATATTGATAACACACATGCTTCATACAACTAATGAACATGCATCGAAAGCAATAATATAACACACAAGTGTATGGGCTTTTATCTAGAAGGCCCAAGCCAATGGGTCATCATAAAATTAAAAAAGAAAAGCCTAGCTAATCTTCGTGGGCTCCAAGCTCCTCTTCTTTTGCATGATCTCCATCTTAAAAGGTCTATTCTATTTCTATTTATTACAAGAGGTAATTTAAAACCTATACATAAATCTAGAAATAAAATAAAATGGGCTCAAACCGGCCCTTACAACCCATCAAAAGAAATACATAATCAAAAGAAGCAACCTAAGCCTATAGACATATGTCACCATCACATAATACATGCTCGCGATAATTAAAACACTTATGTTGGTGATTAATAAAAATTAATTAGTCCAACTTAATTAATTTCCACAATAAAATTCCAAATTTTATTGATTCATATGAAAATAAGCCTATTTATGAGAATTCTTTATTTAAATAAATAACTAAATAAATAAAATTCTCCAAGAGTTTATTAATTAATTATTACATTCAAATAAAGAACAATAAAAACTATATTGGGCTTAATTCTATCAAAATTAAATTACCAACCATTGGCATATTCAAAATTAATTAATAAGGCCCAATAACTAATTTATTGAATTATCCACAATTTTAATCAAAACAATTTGGGCCCCTTTTTGACCCACCCGGATAACTAAAATAGCCCAAACTCCTATTCAATTAAAATTTGGACCTTAGGAAAATATAACCCGACCCGTTAGGGCCGGAGTCACGAAAACTCGGGCCCCGAAACAGGTCCGTGCGCTGGGCGCATGGCACGGTGTATGCGGGCGCACGGTTTAATCGTACTTGGCCAGACGCAACTGGCGCCGTGAAACGGCACGGCGTTGGGGGCCCACCAGGTGTGTGCAGTGCGCACGCTGTGTGCGCAACGGGAGGCCATTGCACGCACAGCGCGCGCTTTTTGTGTCGCGCTCGTCTCAGGGTTATACTTCTCCGATTCTCATAAAATGTATATGCCCAGATTTGAAACTCATTAAACTACAACTTTCATGAAAAAATTGCAGCGAGATTCAGAATATTTTCATATGAAAAACACCTTCAA
Source organism: Buddleja alternifolia (assembly GCA_019426215.1). Lineage (NCBI taxonomy): Eukaryota > Viridiplantae > Streptophyta > Magnoliopsida > Lamiales > Scrophulariaceae > Buddleja > Buddleja alternifolia. The sequence goes on along the minus strand of CM033395.1, from coordinate 16,800,400 downwards.
AGCAGGCCTCAAAAACGCAAAAAAAAAACAGTCAATCACATAAGCAATTAAACACAAAATTTAGAGATTGGCTTTGATACCACTGTTGGGAATTATACGAATAAAACGCAGCGAAAATTAAATTTAATTCCCAAAGATCGAATCATCTCTAATCCTCATGTTTAATTGTGTATAGAAAACTTACCGTTCTCGCGTATGTTGATTTCTGAACGTGATCCTTTTCTCTAACGCCGAATTTGCCAACGTCTCTAATTCGTCACGCCGGAATCAAAAACAAAAAACTCCTCCTTTCTTCCTTGTCAAAGACGGCTAGAGAGAGAGAGAGAGGTGGGAGACTTTTTCTTGGAGAGAAAGTTATGTAATATGTTATTTTTCACCTTGTGATATATTTATATTATTATGAAACAATAACACTAGCATGCAAGAGCCCTATTTGGGCGTCTATTTTGCCGCCCCTTAGTGGGCTCAGAAGCCTTCGGGCTTTTGTCTTGCTTGCTAATTAATTAAGCGGATAATTTATTTATCCAATAAATAAATTGATAATTCAATTAATTAAATTCCTAATTAATTTATAATTCAATTTCTCCAAAAAATTAATTAACTCATTAATTTAATTAATTAATTAAATTATCTAATAATTAATTAATTAATTACGGCATCCAATGCCATGAATTTTTCTCAAGCCTTTTTCCCATGTTTTTCCTTTTGCACTTCCTTTAAGCGCGACTCTTTAGGTTCGTCTCAAAAGACAATTGAGAGGAATCCAAAGGGGTGTGAGTGACACCTAGCTAGTCTCGTGGCTCACACCGTAACCCAATTGAGAACGAATGAATAGGATCATTTCAAACCTTTACGCCGTGAATACTGTACGTGTATAAACCTTTTATTCTTATATCCCAGTCAAGTAAGAGTCACGGTTTAAAGTCAAACTCATATAACTTGACCACATGCCTAAGCTCATAATAAGTCGAGGTATTTAAATGCTTTGGCCAAAGACTTTCATCCTCACTTATTCATGATCGCATAGGATATTTAACTCATTTACTTATGAGAGAATAAGTTCCATATTGCAAATCAGTTAACAATGCTACTTGCCCATCAAGTCGCAATTCGAGGTCGATTCCACCAACAGGTGATTTGAATCTAACTACTCTAATGACAGATTTGATGTCACAAGTACATCTTCAACTCGATTTCTCAGGTCAGAGGTTCACACGTACCTATCATTAATTATTAGTTTCATCATTGACTGTCAATGAGTGAATACCCATGTGATGAACTGATGCGAGCCGTGTTCAAACATATTAGTCCAACTGACACGTCTATGATATAAGTTCCCACTACCATTTCCATAGTGTACGACCGACACTTTCTCTGTTGAAACTTACATCATACAAGTCTTTATTCACTATTGATGCCCAATTAATATTTCTTAGACTTGCGAACCCTTTTAGATGTCAAGGGTCAAACCATTCTAGTGCCTTTCCTCCTATCCCATAGGTGGTAGAAGGTTTGCCTTGTCATCAAGGACTTTACATTGTTTATTCACACCTTATAAATGCCTATAAGAAAACAACAATCAACTGTCTTATATTAATAGAAAAACCATAGTTTAGTTACAATGTTTATGCCCTATAAATCTATCCTCTTTGTGGCATTCGAGGGCATATACTCTGTCAAATGTAAATTAAAAGACTCTAATAACTTGGTCTAACTGTGTATCACTTGGCCATTTCAGCTCGGATAGCTTCAGTTAAGTTATCTTCCAAAGTCATCATCGCTTCATGATCTTTGTCGATTATGAGCTTATTCTCTTCTTTTTGTCTCTTCTTGGAAGTAGTAAAGTGTTTGTTCCATTCAGTCGGGTCAATACCCATATTCCTTAGGCAAATTCTGAAGGTTCAGTTGATGTCAGTCATCTGCCTCTCTTCAGCTAAAATCCTTGGATCTGTAGGTTCTGGATTGGATGCTCTTTGAAGAGGGATGTTATACTGTTCAAGCCTTGCTCGAGAAGGTATTGGTAGATTAGGATACAGTGCTATTGGAGGTTCTCTTAGCGTTCTACTAGGCGCTCCAGCAGAATCACTTACCCCATAAGCAGTTATCCAAAATGGTAGACTTATCGCAGAAGAAGAAGATACTAGCTGACGCTTTGGTGGCGGCGGAGGGTCATGAGCTCTTGAACTGAATGCTCTCATCTTCTCCCCTTTTCTTCTCTCTTTCCCCTTATTGCCATCATCAGCCTTCAGAAAATGTTCTGTGAGTAGGCTAACTTGAGTAGCAATCTGAGACATCCACTTCAGGAATTGGATTTCCATTATGTGGCTGACAGCTAGCAACCTGCCCAGCTCTTCTTTTATGATCTTATCTTTCTCAGGTCTAAAGTCCCTCTTCTTTTGTTTCACGAATTTGGAGGTGGAAAGACATTGAACTGGTGGACTGCTACAGCTGGATCAATACCCACCAGGTCCTCCGCCGTCCAAGAAAAAATGTCTATGTAGTCTTGGAGCAGCTGAGTTAGGCGAAAAGCCTGTTAGGATTATGCTCTCAGATGCTATAGAGGATAGAATGAGTAGGGCATCTATCTTGTATTGAACTTAATTATTATTAATAAAAGGCACTATTTAGTTTTTCACTTAATTCTTTTCTGCATCTATAAGTTGTGTAAAACGCTTTGCCCATGTTTTCAGTACGATCCCTCTACTTCCTATGGGATAGGAAGAATGGCACTAGAGAGATCGACCATGATTACTAAAACTAGATCGCAAGTAATATAAAGTCTTTAATGGGCAAATAAAGACTTCGAATACTTGTACAATCTTAGCTCTGACATGGGAGTGCCAGTCGAACACCATGTTATGGTGGGAGCTTAAGACTGTAGGCACATCAGTGGAACATATATGCTCGAACACAACTAGCATCAGTTTTGTCACATGGGTTTTCACTCTATGACTGTCAGTGATAGAACTGATTATGCGTAATAGGTATATGTGAACCTATGACTTGAAGTATCAGGCTGAAGATGCCCTTGTGACGTCAAGTCTTTCACTAGAGTAGTTACACCCAATTCACCCATTGGTGGGGTCGACCTCAAAATGCGGACTTGATTGGCAAGTGGTAGTCTTAGCAGATATCTAATATGGGATTTTTTTTCTCTCATAAGTGAATGAAAATGTACCCTATGTGATTGTAGATTAATATAGATCAAAGTCTTTGGCCAAAGGAAAAGAGACGATTGTGCTAGGAACTTAATCGATTTCAATGATCTCGTATTATTATAATTTATACATGTGGTCAAGTCCAGTGAGTTGGACATAACCATGACTCTCACTTAACCGAGGAACATGAACACAGGGTTTATACATATACGGTACTTACGATTGGAAGGTTGTGGAATGATCCATTCATTCGTATTTCATTTGGGCTACGAAGTGGGCCACGTGACTGGCTAGGTATTACCCACTTCCTTTGGTTTCCACTCATTGCCAAATGAAACGAACCTAAAGAGGTGCGCTGAAGAATTGATGAAGAAAATTGAAAAGGATTTTCTATTTTATTTTTGGAGAGATTTAATTTATTGGATAAGTTAAATAGTTAATTAATTACTTATTGGATAAGATAATTAATTAAATGGATAAGATTAATTATTAATTAATTTCTTAGAGAAATACATTGATGAATTAATTTATCTAATTAATTTTATTATTTAATTAATTAATTTATTTATTGAATAAAATAAAGAATTAATTAAACAAAGCAAAAGAAATTCCGGGCCCCATTAGGCTAGGTTGGATGATCAAAGTGGTCTCTTTTGTTATCTTGGTCAATAAGTCATTGAGGTATAAAAGACTTCTCTTGACTCTAACCTAGACAAAATTAATAAATAACAATTCATTGTAACTCTCCAAATAATAGAAGAAGAAAAATATCCTGCCCCTCTATACACACACTAGCCGTTGCCCATATAGAGAAGAAGTGGAATTTTTTTTTTCATCATCAATTCATGCATGATAATTTAGAGACAACGTGATTCGTTGTTTCGATTAATTTTCAAGAAGCTTCAAAAAATCAAGACTTGAAGAATACGACGATTGAAGAATTCAAAATGTTCATCAATTCGAAGAGTTGAAGAAGAATTGGATTCTACTACCACCTCGCTTCAACGGGTAAGTTGATTTATTCGTTAAAGCGTTTTTTATTCAATTATGCGATTAGAGAAACACTTTGGGTTTTTGTTAAATTTTTTGAAATCCTTCCGCTGCTGAGTTTTTTCGAGAAACCCAATAATGGTATCAGAGCCAATCTTTGATTTGCATATTTGATCTTGTTTACGTGCTTTAAGATATGCATGTTACGTGCTTTTTAAGAATGTTCGTATGTTTTTTTAAATCTGCGTTTTTATGGTTTTTGCCTAGAACTTTTGATTTTTTAGTTATTGTAAATCTGAGAATATTTGATGATATTGAAAAATAAAAAAACCAGAGGAAAAACGGGGCTCGAACAGCCCCGAGAATCAGAGCGCAGCAGTGCGCGCTGCAGCTGTGCGCACGGCTAGGCCATGTGGCCTGGCCACCTGCACACGACCCATCGGGTCGTGTGCTCAGCCCGACGGGTCATGTTTTCGACACCCGATTCGCTGATTTGGGTCTGGGATCCGGGTCGGTAAATGGGCTATGTGTTGGGTAGAAATTGAAATTTGGGATTGGGTAAATTTAAATATTCGGGTAGGTCCAAAGGATGATGACCCGACATAATTTAATTAAGCCCAACAAGAAATTTAATCAATCTCGACTTATTAATTAGTTTGGGCTGAAGTTAATTAATTTCAAATGGGCCCATTGGATGGGTGATTTGGACTTTAAATAAAAATAGCCCAATAGAAATTAATAAAGTGTGCATGTTTTTCTGAATTAATTAATTTGAGCCTAATTAAATTAAATCCAAGTAGACCAGAAGGATGGTAACTTGGGTTTGATGAAATCGAGCCCAATAAGATTAATTGAAAATAAATATTTAATTAGAATAATTAATTATTTTTCTTGGAGATTAATAATTAATTTATGAATTAAATATTATTAATTCTTTCTCGACTTGGAAATTACTTAACTTTTGAATAAGGAATATAAATTATCTTTCTTAGAGATTAATAATTAATTCTTTGATAAAATAAAAGTATTTCCAATTAAAGATGGCATTAAATCATAATTAAATAGAATTTCATATTTTATGTATTCTTTTAGTAGGACTAATATTATTTTAATTGAAGGTAGATATACTTAATTTTTAAGACATCTAGTTGGACTAGAATGATTTTAATTGAAAGATTGAATGTAGAAAAGGTTGGGATTTTAATAAAAGACTTTTTAGTTGGACTAAAATTTTAATAATCAACATAAGTGATTTAATATTGCGAGCATGTATTAAATGTTGCGAGCATGTCTTCTGTGATTGTAACACTGATCGCGGACTTAGGTTTATATGTTTTACCTTTATATTTTATGGGTTATCAAGTTTGAGGCTATTTATTATATTCTTAGAAATAATGCATGAGTTGTTTTAGGAATTGAAATAGAATAGTTCAATATTGATAAAGTCAAAAAACCCATGAATGTTAATTAGGTTTTAATTTATGCCTTTTGTGATGGCCCATTGGCTCGGGCCTCTAGTAAAGTCCATGATCGAGTGATGAATTTATTTACTTATTTATTTAAATTTCGTGATTATTTATATTGAAAGGCATGATTATTAGTTGTATTTTTTATGCATGATCAATATAGAATAAAAGCGCTATACAAATTGAATAATGTGCAAAGTGAAACCAAATCTTTGACGAATCAAAATTCTCCCAAATAAATAATACTGAGTTAGTAAAGGGTGTTTGACATTCTCACCCTCCACTAAGCTTTCTAAAATTAAAATTACTATAAATGTGTAATGCTTCCCAGTTATGGGGGTTATGCATTTAGAAATTATTTGAAATTTTATTAAGTGCATGGAATGCCTTAATAGAGCATATTTCACCGCAGAAACCTGTTAGGTTGCAAGGTGAAATTCAAATGTTAGATTATAGGAGTTAGTGAGAATAAACTCGGGCAGTTCACGAGCTAAGAAACCTGTTCGATTGCGGTTTGGTGAACTATGGGGAAAGGTATTGAAATGTTTATTGGATAAATTGATATTAGATATCACTTCAAATAATTAATGGGACAGAAACCGTTGAGGTTGCAACCCATCTAATTAATTGAGGACCTCAATACCCGCTGTGGAATCGATATGATGATTCCCGATTTTCACATGGGAGTGTGGGATTCGAAAAAAGCAGTGGGAGTCAAGAATAAATTTTAAGTCCTTAATTTTTCTTGGTTAAATCAAAACAAGTAATCTAATAAATCTGGTTTATTTCTGTAGTTATTTTCTCATTTATCTCTCTCAAATATGACAAACCCACTTTCAATTCTGCTCGAAAAGAATACTCTTACTGGACCCAACTATGTGGACTGGTTTAGAAATTTGAGAATTGTCCTCAATATGGAATCTCTGGGATACGTCTTGGAGCTAATATCCCGGCGGTTCCTGCTAGAACACGTGCCAACGAGTAAGAGGTCCAAGCCCATGAAAAATGGGTTAAGGACGACCTCCGGGTGAGAGGATACATGGTGGGATCTATGAACAATGATCTTCAAAGGTTACATGATAAGATGCCTACTGCAAGAGCTATCCTAGCTCACCTGGTAGAGTGCTATGGTGAGCACAGTCGAACTGCTCGATATGAGATATCGAAAGAGCTCTTCGGAGCCAAGATGAAAGAAAGTGAGAAGGTTGGTGCGTCAAAATGATTTCGAGGATTGAGAAATTGGAAGCTCTCGAATTCACCATGAACGCCACCCTTCAAACTGACTTAATCTTACAATCTCTTCCTGATTCCTTCTCCCAATTTGTAGTTAACTTTAACTGCAATGAGATAGAGTGTAATTTAGCTGGGCTAATGAACAAATTGGTTACTACACAATCTCAAATGAAACCAAAGGGAAATGAAACTGCCTTGGTCATCTCTTCTGGATCTAAAAATTCTAAGTCTAAGAAGAAGAACAACAAGAAGCAGTCTGGCGAACTTGGAGCTCAAGGGGGTGTTCAAAAGGGTAAGGAAAAGGCTCAAAGGTTTTATAAGAGCAAAGGGCCTAAGAAAATGGATAGATGTCTCGAGTGCGGTGAGCTTGGCCACTGGAAGAGGAACTGTCCCAAATTAGGCAAAGGCGCAAAAGGTGTGGAAATCTTTGTTTTTGAAACTAACTGTTCTATGATCGTCTTTTCTACTTCATGGATTCTGGACTCAGGGGCTAGTGCCCATGTTTGTTGTTTGGATCAGGATCTGCAGAGAAGTAGAAGGTTGGGCCGAGAAGAAGTAATGATCATAGTAGGCAGCGGGAAAAGCGTCCCAGCTACTAGGATTGGATCTACTTCTCTTTATTTGAATTCTGGACAATTATTATTATTAAATGATGTTTTGGTTTTGCCCAAGGGGCTTAAGAACATTGTATCTATTCCCTTCTTAGTTAAGATTGGGTATACATTCCGTTTTTCTAAGTTCAATTGCGAAATTTATTATAGAAATAAATTGTTGGCAATGCTTCTTTAGTTAATGGTTTATATTATTTAAATGTCTGTAATTCATCTGTTGTGAATGTTATAACTCATAAACGTGGTAGGCAAGGAGCTAACCTAAGGCTCAAGTGGCATCTTAGACTAGGCTATGCCGGAGAACACAAGATACACAAAATGGAAAAAGAAGGGCTTTTAAGCTCACTGGGGTCGGATTCCTATCCAACATGTTAATCATATCTCTTAGGCAAGATGGTTAGATCGCCCTTCACCGGGACTTTTGAAAGAGCTACTCAAGTCTTAGTGTTAGTGCATACCGACGTTTGCGGACCATTTGGAAAAATGGCTCGTGGGGGTTTCTACTACTTCATCACTTTCACAGACGATCATTCAAGATATGGTCTAGTGTATCTGATGAAGCAAAAATCTGAATCCTTTGAAAGGTTCAAAGAGTTCAAAGCTTAGTAGAAAATCAAACAGGGCAAAATATAAAAACTCTACTATTGGATCGTGGAGGAGAATATATGAGTGCCGAGTTTGATGAATTCCTTAGACAACAAGGGATAATGTTACAACTAACACTGCCAACAACCCCTCAACTAAATAGAGTAGCCGAGCGAAGGAACCGAACTTTGTTGGACATGGTTCGTTCCATGCTTAGTTACACTGATTTACCCATTTCGTTGTGGGGACACGCACTCCTTACTGCTACTTATATATTGAACAGATGTCCCTCCAAATCCGTTCCTAAAACTCCACATGAGATGTGGAATAATAGGAAACCAAGTCTTAACCACATTAAGATTTGGGGATGTCTCGCTTATGTCAAGAAGACTAAAGTGGAGAAATTGAAGATAAGATCCCTCATGAGACGTTTCATTGGTTATCCTGAAGATTCCATGGGATTCTTCTTTTACCTGCATGATGATCAGAAGTTCATCGTGGCCCTACAAGCCCACTTCCTCGAAGATGATGTCAAGGTAGGAAAATTATTCTAGAAGAACAAAATGAAACTCCCTCGGAGACATCTGTCCAAGAACCAAGGCCTGAACCAATAGTAGCACAACCACCACGTAGATCTGGTAGAATACCACATGAACCTGAGAGGTATGGGTATCTACTGCAGAGGGAGCCAAAGCTTCACACTGTAGTACAAGAAGGTCATGAAGATGATCCTTGTACCTATGATCAAGCGATGGTGGATGTCGACGCTTCAAGATGGCGAGAAGCCATGTAAACAGAGATGGACTCTATGCAATCGAACCAAGTCTGGACATTGGTAGATCGTCCTAAAGGTATCAAACCTATAGGATGTAAGTGGATCTATAAAAGAAATATAGGTAGCGATGGCAAGGTAGACACCTTTAAAGCCAGTCTTGTAGCGAAAGGGTATAGTCAAAGAGAAGGAATTGACTATCAAGAAACCTTTTCACCTGTGGCTATGATAAAGACCATCCGAATACTGTTATCCATAGTTGCATACTTAGATTATGAGATATGGAAAATGGATGTCAAAATGGCTTTCCTGAATGGATTCCTCGAGGAGGATATCTATATGGAACAGCCAAAGGGTTTTGTATCCGAGACCGATATCCATAAAGTATGTAAACTTGAGAGGTCCATATACGGTCTCAAGCAAGCATCTAGAAGCTGGAATCTGCGTTTTGATAAAGTATGGTGGTCCCAAGTGGCATACGAAAAGGTCTAGAAGGGGGGGTTGAATAGACCCTGAAGTCTTTTTAGACTTCAAAAAATTTCGTATCACTTAAATATTTTTGAACGCTTGGAGTACTGAGCGCTTGGGTCAAACACTTCAGAGTAGTTAACTTAGACTTAGTGATTTCAGTTGTTTACCAAAGTAGGGCAACGCTTAGATCGCTTAATCAGGGTTAGCACAACGGAAATGATTTTTAGCGTTTTTTTAGATAATTTAATCGCTTTGCAATTTTATTTGTCTTTTTCAGAATAATATAATGTGATGAATATAAGACAATAAAATATAAATGACACAATAATTTGTAAGGTTCACTGGGTTATGTAATCCCAGCTACGTCCTTCTTCTCCTTTTTCACTTGGAGGAATTTACTATGATGATTATCAAAGAATCACACAGAAACTTCTACAAAATAGTAATGGATGAAAATGATCTTGGGCTCCTTGATCACACAGACTTCAGCACCAATGAAGATCGTCTTCTTCAAGCTTCTCTCACTCAGAAATACTGCCTGAAAGGGGTACAACAACTTTTCTCACTCAGATGAAAGGTTGAAGGTTATCTGTAGGGTTTTGTTTGTTTTTGGAAAGATCAAACAACTTGTAATATCTCAAGCGGAATTTGGATTTCTTCTTTAGAAGATGTTTGAGATATTTTGGTGACTGTTTGGAATGTATGTAAAAAGCTTGAAGGTTTTGGCTATGGAGTTTCAAAGCTTTTTCACAGCAAGAGTATATGAATATTTTTCGATAATAGTTTTCTCGCGTGTGTGTTAGGGTTTTGTTTGGGTGGTATTTATAGACACTTTCTTGAGATCTGTCTGTTGGACACATGTAGGAGTGTGTCATTCACGCGGAGAGTGAATATACCCAAGTTCTGACATTCTTGAAAATCTGCTGGGGCCGATTGGACGGGAGCAGTTTTAATCTCTGAAATTCTGACAGTCTGAGTCAAAAAGGTGGCTTGCCCACAAGTCATAGTAGCTTATCACATTTAATGCTCTTATCAGACATTTAATGCATTTGAATTGATTTCCCGTTGGAAATAAATGTCCGTTGAATGATTGCATTTAAGTCCTTCATGACTTGAGGATTTATTTCAGGTGAATCTTACATCCATCGCTTGAGACAATTTGAGCGCTTGATCCTTGTATCCTGAAATAGATTCCTTTAGCGTTTGACGGACGCTAAGAGACAAATCTTCATCTCTGATTGAATTCAGTCGCTGGTCTTCAACTTCTTCTCTAATAGACTCACCTAGAATTCTACTAGCGATTCAGTTACTAAGACTTAGTCAAAAATCTACAAAGATAAAAAATTACAAGCCTAAACAAAATTACAAACTTTCAAACGCTTAAACAAAGAAACCATAAACTTACATTTTATTTGGGGTCTAACAATGAATCCTATCTTGTCATCATCAAAACATCTAACATGAAATTTCCTAACAATTTCCCCCTTTTTGATGATGTCAAGACTTTAACTTTTGTAACTCTTTTATAATTTAAGAGTTACTAAAGAGAAAAGCCCAAAAAAAATAAGTTAGCGTTCAAAAAGTTAGTAAGGTTAGCTAAAGTTAGATTAGCTTCAACAAGATGTTTTAGCAATAAATCATTCATATATTGAAAGAATAAACATACATGATTTATACTGAAAACAAAAAAAGGAAAGCGAGTACAAAAAAATAATAAAAAAAATTCACTTTTTCTGGCGCTTTGCTCTTTCTTCGCCTTGGAGAACTTCTAGCGCTAAGTCCATCAGGAGACGATCAATGTCAATCATTGTCATATGTTGAACTTCATCGTAATCATGCCTACGAAGTCTGGCGCTTTCATTAAGTTCTAACAACCTTTCCGTCCACTCTCTTGGAGAAATTCCAAGTTCATGAATTAAATCGTGATAGATATCTTTTCTTGGATCTTTTGACGGTCTCCAATTGATAGGTCGTCTCAGCGGTCCGGCAAAAGGTTGAAATCCCATTCCTTTTAAGAAGTCAACGTCCAATTCCGGAAAGAGATATCTTCCTAGATAATATCTTGGCTTTCTCTTTTTAGTTAACATCTTCTTGATGCTCACTAGTTCTTCCATCATTGATCGCCAATTTTTATTATCCGTCTTTGATATTGCTTTGGACGCTTGATGCTTTTCTGTATTTTCCCCCTTCTTGGTATCATCAAGAGAGGTTTTCAACTCAGCGACTTCTCTTCGCAAGAGTCGAACTTCGTCAACTAAGAGAGCAACTTGGTGAGCGATGCTCTGAGCAATGGCATCGGTCGAAATATGTCTGTCAGCATCAGCCGAAGCGCTCTGGGCTAAGTGACGGTTGAATTCGGATGAGATTTCAGCGATAAGAAGGGACATGCTATTCATGATAGCAATGGTGCTTTTATTTGAAGCGTTGGCAATGTCTCGGCTTCGTGTATCAGACACTATTTGCATATGTCTATCAGCAGTTTCAAAGAGCTTGGAACAGGAACCTTCAATGTTGTGGAGCGAGTTCCGGACTGCCTGTCTGAAGTCTCTAGCGTCTGAATCACTTTTAGAATCCGAATCGGAAGAAGAACGCTCTGGGGATGGGAGAAGTCCGTAAGAGCTAGAAACTGCAGCCTTGCCTTCGGATTTATCTCTGATAAAGGGCTCGATAGGCGTGTGTGCAATTTCAGAGTGCACTTCTTCAATCGCTTGATCCATGATTGGATCTGAAAAAACTGGGGGCTCGACTACTGGGGCGCTAGAAGAATCTGGCAAGGAAACCTCAGGATTTTGAGCGACTTCCGCAGTAGGAGCAGAGTCTTCTTCCATTATTTGGAGTTGGGGAGGAGAAGGTGCTCTAATGCCAATGACCCAGAGGGGGCCAAGGGCTTCCATCACATGCCTTGGACTGATCAGGCTGGATTGCGGGATAAAGAATATAGCGTCTTCGCGCTCTTCGGTACTTAGTGCCAGTTGCACATCTTCCGGTAAAGCAATCCCTGAAGTATAACAATTGAAAAAGTCCAAAATCAACGGCATGAGCGCTTGAGCTGCGTCTTGGTCCACTGGCCTAATCAGTGAGATCATCTTGGCCACTTGAATGTTAGATTCACTAAAGAGCACGGGGTGTAGAGTATATCCTCTGAAATTGTAACATCCGGAAAAGTGATTGAAACTGCTGGCCAGCGCTTGGGCATTTTCAAACACTGCTCTCATAGTTCTGTGGAACTCAGCAAACTCAGCGTGTTCTGTTGAAACATCAACACGAATCTAACTCTGACCGGGAAGAATTGGCCGTTTACTTGATGAAGCGTCTTCGTTTAGGTCAGGAAAGATTCTTTGAACAAAGTCTGCACGAGGATGCAAGACGTAGCGTCCGCCCTAGCTGTATAAGGCGAGTTGCTGGCGAATGTAGCTTTCGATTGGTTGTCTGTATCGTGGCAAAGCGCTAACATTCCCTGCAATAATCTGACGCTGTTGAAGCAAAAAGGATGCATATCCTCGGCGTCTGTATTCTATCCCAAACTTGAAAAGAAACGGGTATCTTATAAGTTCTTCTAGGGTATAGAAATGCAGAACAAATTCTTCAGCCCATCTGGCTGTATTCATCATCCATCGCTTGCCCAGCTTGATAGCTTTAGCTTGATCTTTTCTAGCGGCAAGAAATTTCTCAAAGCGTTCCATTTCTTCTTCATAATCCTCAGCCCATAATCTGGATAGATATTCTCGAGCCTCATCTTCGATCCACGAGTTGACCGGATTTGGACGCTCAGCAACAATAGGTCCTTTTCCTTTCCATAACTTAAATGGATTAGGAGATAAAGCATTTTGAGGAGATTTGACGATGGAAGGAAGAGCTGAATATCCTATCTTGTTGAGTTCTGCCTCATCTGGATCTTTGTTCCAATCACCCATGTGGGAATTTTTGAAAACAATCTGGTTTTGGCGCAGAGGATAAAAGGACTCTTCTGAGCGACCGGTAAAATTGAATCGCTTTTTGTCAAATTCTGATCTGTTGAAAGCTGGTCGACGAATATACTCAAGGCGTGAATGAAGACGCGCTAAACTGTACATACCAAGATTGGCAAAACGCTCGAAGATTTCAAACTTGTGTGAGTCTGAAAGATTTGGCCAATGGAGAGTCGTTTGAAATTGGATTTCCAACTCGGCAAGCGTTTGAGTGTCACGTTCTCTGGCGGCATAATAAAATTCAATATCTGTAGAGTATCCGCGCGGGAAGAAATCAATGACACGAGGAGGAGGTCATGTTGGCGTAGGAACAAAAGCAATAGCTTCTGTTGGGATAGGGCCACTTCTATCGACCGCTCAGCGTTTAAAGTTGCTTCACTTGCTGATGAAGTTTTAGCGTCAGGAAGAACTTGTGATGCCTTTATAGCGATATCCACAACAGTTGCCATGTTCACGTCTATTTCAACTGGAATCTCCGAGAGAGGAGGGGCATCAGCGATTGGTACATCTTGAGGTACAAATTGAGCTGATACATGTAAGCGATTGAGAAAAGCAAGCAAAAATTTCTACTGAGTACAAATTACAAACGAAAGGCTACAACGCTTACGCTGAAGAACATCATCGATGTTTTTAGTCGCTTGATCTATTTCTTGAGCAATTTCCTCGGGCTCTTGGACTTCTTCTTCGGGATCTAAATCGATAAAAGAAGTTATCGGATCAGCACGAATAGGGATATTTAGTTCTTCAAGCGTGTTGAGAACATATTGAATATCTGCTGCATAAGGTGCTGAAAGAGTTTTTATCCTAGCGTTAGAAACTTAGAGACTAACGAGGAAAGGATAGGCAAATTTGCTTAGCAAATACTTACCCTGAACATTTGAACGCCTCTCAGATTGAGTAGCGGCTTGAGGATCTGAGCTGACTACTGGAACAGCGTCAGAGAAAGAAGCACTAGCTGACTCTCTAAGCGCTGGTTTTGAAGGAGCGCTAGAGGATACTGCGAGAGTAGAAAGAGGAGTACGCCTTCGTGCAAGAGGGACTTCTTCTTCTACGACTTCTTGTTCCTCGGGAACGTAAAAGACAAACGCTGGAGGAGGAGATGGAGATTTAGGCGAGGGAGAAAGAGAAGGGATCTTTGGTTGCTTTTTAGGATCCGGCTTCTTCTTCTTAAGATCAGGCTTTTGTTTCTTTGCGGGCTTGGATGGCTCAGTGACTTTGAGAATGATCTTTCTCTTAGGTCGCTTGACCACCACTTCTTCTTCTGATGAAGAGGACGATGATGAAGAAGACGCTTGATCTTCATCATCACTGCGAACAACTCCTTTGGCTGGAAGTCGCTAACGCTGTTCTTTAGAAACCGCTGCTCCACCGGGTTTTTGCGGGTTAAGAAGCTCGCTTATCATTTTCTTTCCATAAAATTTGGTCGCTGGAATCTTTTTGCCAAAAGATTGCGTATATCCGCAAGCACAAAGAATACGACTTAGCACAATCCCATAAGGCTTGGGATTAACAGACTTAGCCATCGCTGCTTTGAAGCGATTGAAAATGTAGAGAGACCAGTTAACTTTTAACTTGGTTAGGATGGCTACCATCATCTTGTATTGAATGTTGGTGATTTTGTCGAAAGTTCCTTTTCTGCATTCAATAATCTTTGAACAAATGTCAGCGAGGATGACGTATTCGCCCTTCATATCATTCTTCTTGAAGTTTGGCTCATACGCGGTGTTAACGTCGTCTTTCTTGATCAAATCCCAGACTTTGGTAGCATCTCCGAGATTGACATGTTCTACCTCACTGCCATGATTCGGGAGATTTAGCAGTGAAGAAATCAGAGAGGGAGGGAGAACAAAGGTCTCTTTAGCAGAAGGGAAGACACAGGATATAGAATTGTCGTCTTCAGAAATTTCACCATTATTGAAAAAATAGAGAGATTCTTCTTCAAAGTAGTTGTAAGCAGTAGTAAGCATGTCTCTCAAACCAGATTCTTGAACGAGTGGAAGAATCGTTCGAAGAGGGAAGTTCTGGTTATCAAAAAGATAATCCCAGTTAACCAAAAATCCGGCGTTAACCGTCACTGGTTTTTCAGCACGGGAAGATTTTGAAGCTTTGGGTGCCATTGCTGAAAGATGAGACTTTGAAGAAAAGAAAGAAGATTTTGCCTTTTAGAGAGAAATGACTTTTACAGTAGAGAGATTGGAAGAGATAAAGATTTTCTGTAAAAGTTTTTGAGAGGCATAAATAGAAGGTAAAAGTAACTCCTCAATTGGTAGATAAATGACACGTGTACAGAAGTTAATGAGAAAGAAATCTGAACCGTGTACACATAACTTCGGATGTCAAAAAGTGCGGTAAAATAGGATATTATAACATTTTTCGGATCCGCAGTTACTTTTTGAAAACGTTTGAAAAAATTTGAAATTTTCAGCGTAAATTACACTCGCTTGATAGTACATTGACATGTACTCAGATTCATGCATTTTACTGAACTACCTAGGTTTAGATAGGAATCATAACCGTCAGTTTGATTTGATAGGCACGTGTGGGTAGTTAACAAATCTAGAATTTTGGACTCATCCACACGCTACTTTGTGGCGATGAAAACTATGCATGAAATTTTTGTGAAAGAGAGTTACTTTAGCGTTGAAGTGGAAATTCTTTCAACGCTGAAGATTCTTTTATAAATTAATTTTAATTTGATACATATCAATCGCTTGTTAGATTTTTAAAACTTTCATTTTATAAGCGATCAGATTGTAATGAGCAAAAGTAAATGCTAATGATCGATTCATAAGATTGGTTAAAGTCATTTTGATCATAGTTGCTTACTTAATGAAGTAAGTACAATTTTAAAGTTCCCCCTAAAATTGATAACTCATTTCATTTTTGGAAATGTGGTTCAGACATAATCATAAAGTGGATTCCCCCTAAATTATATGCCTATTAAATATGATGCTTTATGATTTAAGAGTTTAAATCAATCATACCCAATTCACTTCTTAAAGTGAGAAAGCGTTGTTCATTGAGCGCTTTGGTGAAGATATCTGTCAGTTGTTTGTCAGTTCCAATGAAATGCATGGAGATATCTTTCTTTTGAACATGGTCACGCAAGAAATGGTATCTAATGTCAATGTGTTTGGTTCTAGAATGAAGGACAGGATTTTGGGTCATAGCTAAAGCGCTTTGGTTATCACAATGGATTGGCGTAGGACCTAGGATTGTTCCATAATCTCTAAGTTGTTGCCTCATCCAAAGGATTTGTGCACAATAGCTTCCAGCGGCTACATACTCTGCCTCCGCGGTAGAAGTCGCTATAGATTGTTGTTTCTTACTATGCAACGAAACTAGTCTATCACCTAGAAATTGACATGTACCACTAGTACTTTTTCTATCTATTTTGCATCCTGCAAAATCTGCGTCTGAATAACCAATTAGTTCAAAAGTAGAGTCCCTTGGATACAACAAGCCCACGTTTTGTGTGCCTTTTAGGTATTTAAGGATTCTCTTGGTAGCATTTAAGTGTGATTCTCTAGGATCGGATTGAAAACGTGCACACATGCATATCGAAAACATAATATCAGGTCTACTAGCGGTAAGATAAAGAAGTGATCCAATAATACCCCTATAGTTAGTGATATCAATTTTCTTCCCACTTTCATCTTTATCTAACTTGAGCGTTTGGCTCATTGGAATTTTTGAAGATGCTGCATTTTCCATACCAAATTTCTTAATCATATCTCTAGTATACTTAGCTTGGTTTATAAATATTCCATTAGAGAGTTGCTTAACTTGTAATCCTAAGAAGAAAGTTAATTCACCCATCATGCTCATTTCAAATTGTTCTTGCATCATTTTCGAAAATTTCTCACACAATCGCTTATTAGTAGAACCAAATATAATATCATCAACATAGATTTGGACTAAGAGAATATCTTCATTATGGGTAATTTTAAATAACGTTGTGTCAACGCTGCCTTTTGAAAAGCCTTTACCTATAAGGAAGATAGAGAGAGTGTCCTACCATGCTCTTGGTGCTTGTTTAAGGCCATAGAGTGCCTTATCCAGTTTGTAGACCATACTTTTGCCATGGTTGTTGATGAATCCTGGAGGTTGCTCCACATAGACTTCTTCTTGGAGTTTACCATTCAAGAAATCACTCTTTACGTCCATTTGATATACAGTGAACTTGTTGAATGCGGCAAACGCTAGGAACATTCTAATCGCTTCAAGATGGGCTACTGGGGCATATGTCTCATCAAAGTCAATACCCTCTTCTTGACAATAACCCTGAGCGACTAATCTAGCTTTGTTTCTTATAACAATGCCATCTTCATCCATTTTGTTCCTAAAAATCCATCTAGTTCCAATAACTCCTTGGTGAGTTGGTCTTGGTACTAGCGTCCAAACCTTGCTTCTCTCAAATTGGTTAAGCTCTTCTTGCATTGCTTCTACCCAACTTGAATCACTAAGCGCTTCATCCACTTTCTTTGGTTCCATTTGAGATGGGAAGCTTGCGAACATGGCCTCATTAATTGTAGCGGACCTAGTTCTAACAGGTGCTTCAATATCTCCAATCACTAGATCTGGCTGGAACGAGTTGAGAGACTCTTGATTATCAATCGCTTGATTCTCATTTGTCTCTTGCGTAGTCGCTGCATCATTCATAGTTCCAATTTGCTCTTGATGATCATTCACTTCATGATCATCAGCAATTCTGACATTATCATTATTGTTAACCTCACGAATATCCTTAGGAAGAGGTACACGAATCTCATCATCTTCGTCATCACTCTCATCACCAAGATTGATTTGTGACGCTTGTTGGGTGAGATCTTCAATTCCTACATCATCAGGATTAACCTTACTCGGTTCTTGGTTAGCATCATCAAACACAACATGAATGGATTCTTCAACTTTTGACTTGATCTTATTTAGGATGCAAAAAATCTTTCCATTCTTGGCATAACCTAGAAAGATTCCCTCATCCGCTTTAGGATCAAAAGTCTTAAGGCTGTGGGATCCATTATTATGAATGTAACATTTTGAACCAAAAACATGAAAGTATGAAACGTTAGGTTTACGTCCTTTCCACAACTCATATGGAGTCTTCTCATGTTGCTTGTTGATCATACACCGGTTCTGAGTGTAGCAAGCTGTATTAATGGCTTCGGCCCAAAACCTTTGAGGTAGCTTAGACTCTGCAAGCATCGTCCTAGCGGCTTCCTTAAGCGTTCTGTTCCGTCGCTCGGCAACTCCATTCTGTTGAGGTGTTCTAGGGGCAGAATACTCATGAAGTATTCCATGATCTATACAAAAATTCTCAACAAATTGGTTAGTATATTCAGTTCCTCTATCGCTTCTAATTCTTGTCACTTTTAAATCTTTTGATGTTTGTAATTGACGAATTAGCGATGTGAGCTTGACACTAGTTTCATCTTTGGTCGCTAGGAATTCTACCCATGTATAGCGAGAGAAATCATCAACTATTACTAGCGAGTACTTTTTACCACTAACACTCATGATTTGAATTGGACCAAACAAATCTAGATGCAATAGCTCAAGAACTCTAGAAGTAGATAGGCATGGTTTCCTTTTAAAAGATAATTTAACTTGTTTACCCGTTTGGCATGCATCACATAAGCGATTTTTCTGAAAGGAACCTTTAGGTAATCCCTCCACAAGATTTAGCGATATTAATTGAGAGATAGCCTTAAAGTTGAGGTGATTCATTTTTCTATGCCATAACCAACCCAATTCATTTTGACTTTTAGCAACAAAGCATGTGGGGTTGTTATCGAAAGTAGAATCCCAATCCACTAATACACATTGTTTGTTCTTTTTCCTCTTAATTTAGTAGACTTAGTCTTAGCGTCGTTGACATAGCAGAAGTCGCTTGAGAATTTAACATCAAAGCCTTTATCACAAAATTGACTAATGCTTAACAGATTATGCTTAAGACCCTCAACATAATATACATCACTGATCATGATGTTGCCCCTATGCATGATACTTATACCTTTGGTTTTACCTTTGGAGTTATCACCGAATATAACTTGAGGACCATTGGTAGCTCGATAGTTGACTAAGAGATCTTTTGATCCAGTCATGTGTCTGGATGACCCGCTATCGAAATACCAAACTGAAGTATCGGTGTTGGCTCTAGGTACCTGCATTAAGGATAGTTCTAATTCTTCTTAGGTACCCATGTTTTCTTGGGTCCTTCAATGTTAGTAACTTTAGTTTGAATTAAAACTTTAGGAACCCATATTTGCCTAGTCTTCATTGTGGGAATACTGGCCTTCTTGGGTTTCACATCGTGTTGTGTGTGCTTTTTGGGTGTGTAATAATATCCTCAATTATAATAGTAGTCATAATCATAGTCATAGTCATAATCATCATAGTATCGATAATATGACCTTGACCGTCTCGGATATGGACGCTGGTATTTCCTTGGCACTGGCTTGGGTTGCACTTTTGGTGCTTGACGCTTAGCGCTTGATTCACAGTGGTTAGGTTTATCCTTAGCCTTTTGAGCGTTTGGATGAATCTTTCTTTGTGAATCATTTGCCTTTGTCTTTCCCTTGCCTGAGTCAGCTTTGGCTTTCTCATTTGGCCTCGTACCGTTGTCGCTTGGTTCATTCAGCGTTTGACTTTGTGAACTTTCTTTAACAAAGCGAACACCCTTTCCTTCGTTGTTTGTCGTAACATTAGATTTA
Source organism: Buddleja alternifolia (assembly GCA_019426215.1). NCBI lineage: Eukaryota > Viridiplantae > Streptophyta > Magnoliopsida > Lamiales > Scrophulariaceae > Buddleja > Buddleja alternifolia. The sequence continues at coordinate 16,780,433 of CM033395.1, read as the reverse complement.
TTTGGTTGTTTACCGAATTTATTGCATCCTAAACCAGTCTTTTCACCAAATAATCTAGTTACCTCGGTCACATTATCCAAGTTTCTAGAAGCTTTTGATAATGATGAGACGAGCTGCTCTGATTTGGCAAGTCTAGCGATCAGATCAGCTTCTCTTTTGACTATTATATCAAGATCATTTTTTAATTGAATAATTTCACTCTCAAGTGATTGGTTCTTCTCAATGCACTGTTGCTGAACTCGCAACTCTGCTCTGAGTGTCACTTTATCTGTTGTGAGTGATGAGATAATATCGAGATCATTTTGATATATTTTGGTAGCTTCTTGACATTCATTGTAGTATTCTTTGACTTTGTCAAGTAATTCATCATAAGAAAGAGGAATTGATAATTCATTGGTTACCTCTGGTAGCGATTTGTCAGACGCTTCATCAGCTCTTGCCATAAGACAAATCAACGTTGAGTCTCTTGTAGGCTCATCATCACTGCTTTCATCTGATGATTCCAAGTCCTCTTCAGGTGCGGAGAATGGTTCTGATTCCGCTAGCAATCCCTGTTGGCGAAGGTTTCTCCTGAATTGGTTTCTATCCGCATAGTCTTACCTTGTGGGTTTAGACACATTTGGATAAGGGCAATTCACCTGGTAGTGCCCTGGTTTTCTGCAATTATAACACAAATTAGTTTTCATTTTTTGTTCAGTGGATAATCGCTTTGAGATTACTGGCGCTGAGAGATTTTGAGTAGGAGACGGAGGTGCTTGGTATGGAACTGGCGCTACTGGTTGAGGTGCAGAGTATACTGGCGCTTGATACTGAGGCGCTGGAGCAGGGAGAGGAGTCTGAAATGACGTTTGTCCGATAGGATTTCTCTTTTCATATCTTAGAAATTTTTTGAATTTCTTGACCAATAAAGCCATTTCCTTTTCTTCATTTGATTCCATGGTTTTAACCTCACTAACCGCTTTACCCTTGCTTTTGGTTGTAGCGATTAAAGCTCCTGATTCAGTCGATGTGTCACTGACTTCACCCAATTCGAACTCAAATGCCTTTAACTCTGAAAAGACATGCTCTGGAGTAAGAGTCTCCAATGTCTGTGATTCTCTCATAGCAACAGTCTTAATTAGATATTTGCTTGGAAGGCTTCTGAAAATCTTGTTGACCATTTCCTTGTTGGTCAATTCCTTGTCTAATGACGCTAACTCTGTAACGAGCAAAGTAAACCTTGCGTCCAATTGTTCTAGCGTCTCATTGGGCTGCATCTTGAAATGCTCAAATCTTTGCATGGCTATGGAAAGCTTATTCTCCTTCATTTGTGCTGATCCTTCACACACTATAGCCAGCTTATCCCATATTTCTTTGGAAGTCTTACATTGCTTGATCTTGTTGAACAATGCATCGTTGTCTCCTAATGCTGAGTAAGTGCACATCGTCCAACATTATCTAGATTTGCTCTTTTTCGATCCTCAGGCGTCCATTCTAACTTAGGTTTCTCGACATAACCATCTGGAGTTGCCTCGGTTGCTCCAGGGGCTCGAGTTACAACTTTCATAATCTGAATGGGACCACCTGTAATTACATCACACATTTCACTATCGCATGAGCACAAGTAAACGAATGCTCTAAGTTTCCAAGAATCATAATTTGACTCTACCAACTTAGGCATTTTGTTGAAAGTCATAATGAGATGTTTTTGAAGAGAAAAATTAAAACGACAAAAAAATGGATCTGAACAAGCAGTTATGCTCAGAAACGCTTAGGTTTCTAATTCAACCGCTCTGATTCCACTTGGTGGTCCCAAGTGGCATACGAAAGGGTCTAGAGGGGGGGGTTGAATAGACCCTGAAGTCTTTTTAGACTTCAAAAAATTTCGTATCACTTAAATATTTTTGAACGCTTGGAGTACTGAGCGCTTGGGTCAAACGCTTCAGAGTAGTTAACTTAGACTTAGTGATTTCAGCCGTTTACCGAAGTAGGGCAACGCTTAGATCGCTTAATCAGGGTTAGCACAGCGGAAATGATTTTTAGCGTTCTTTTAGATAATTTAATCGCTTTGCAATTTTATTTGTGTTTTTCAGAATAATATAATGTGATGAATATAAGACAATAAAATATAAATGACACAATAATTTGTAAGGTTCACTGGGTGATGTAATCCCAGCTACGTCCTTCTTCTCCTTTTTCACTTGGAGGAATTTACTATGAAGATTATCAAAGAATCACACAGAAACTTCTACAAAATTGTAATGGATGAAAATGATCTTGGGCTCCTTGATCACACAGACTTCAGCACCAATGAAGATCGTCTTCTTCAAGCTTCTCTCACTCAGAAATACTGCCTGAAAGGGGTACAACAACTTTTCTCACTCAGATGAAAGGTTGAAGGTTATCTGTAGGGTTTTGTTTGTTTTTGGAAAGATCAAACAACTTGTAATATCTCAAGTGGAATTTGGATTTCTTCTTTAGAAGATGTTTGAGATATTTTGGTGACTGTTTGGAATGTATGTAAAAATCTTGAAGGTTTTGGCTATGGAGTTTCAAAGCTTTTTCACAGCAAGAGTATATGAATATTTTTCAATAATAGTTTTCTCGCGTGTGTGTTAGGGTTTTGTTTGGGTGGTATTTATAGACACTTTCTTGAGATCTGTCCGTTGGACACATGTAGGAGCGTGTCATTCATGCGGAGAGTGAATATACCCAAGTTCTGACATTCCTGAAAATCTGTTGGGGCCGATTGGACGGGAGCAGTTTTAATCTCTGAAATTCTGACAGTCTGAGTCAAAAAGGTGGCTTGTCCACAAATCATAGTAGCTTATCACATTTAATGCTCTTATCAGGCATTTAATGCATTTGAATTTATTTCCCATTGGAAATAAATGTCCGTTGAATGATTGCATTTAAGTCCTTCATGACTTGAGGATTTATTTCAGGTGAATCTTACATCCATCGCTTGAGACAATTTGAGCGCTTGATCCATGTATCCTGAAATAGATTCCTTTAGCGTTTGACGGACGCTAAGAGACAAATCTTCATCTCTGGTTGAATTCAGACGCTGGTCTTCAACTTCTTCTCTAATAGACTCACCTAGAATTCTACTAGCGATTCAGTTACTAAGACTTAGTCTAAAATCTACAAAGATAAAAAATTACAAGCCTAAACAAAATTACAAACTTTCAAACGCTTAAACAAAGAAAACATAAACTTACATTTTATTTGGGGTCTAACAATGAATCCTATCTTGTCATCATCAAAACATCTAACATGAAATTTCCTAACAAAGTAGTAAAGGGATATGGCTACATCAAGAACGAAGATGAACCCTATGTCTACAAGAAGACTAGTGGGAGCAAACTCTCGTTCTTAGTACTATATGTGGATGACATTCTGCTTATAGGAAATGACGTAGGGATGCTCACCATAGTCAAGAAATGGCTTTCAAGTACGTTTTCCATGAAAGACTTGGGAGAAGCAACATACAATCTAGGAATTCGTATCTACAGAGATAGAACGAATAGAATGATAGGTCTCCCCCAAGCCCTTTACTCAGAAAAGGTCCTAAAGAGGTTTAGGATAGATAATTCTAAGAAAGGGTTTTTTCCCATGAGGTATGGAGTACACTTATCCAAGTCTATGTGTCCTCAAAGTGAGAAAGATAGACAGGAGATGAGTAATGTACCCTATTCTTCTGTAGTTGGTAGCCTGATGTATGCAATGCTGTGTACTAGACCCGACATTGCCTATGTTGTGAGCGTGGTGAGTCGATTTCAGGCAAACCCGGGAAAGAAACATTGGATAGCTGTGAAGAATATCCTAAAGTATCTCAAAAGAACTAAGGATATGATTCTCATCTATAGAGGTGGAGACCTGAAGATGGAAGGTTATTCTGATTCAGACTTTCAGTTTGATATTGATGACCAAAAATCCACTTCAGGGTTTGTTTTTACTCTCAATTGTGGAGCGGTGTCTTGGAAAAGTTCCAAGCAAAGCACAACCGCTGATTTCACCACTGAAGTGGAGTATGTGGCAGCCTCATAGGCAGCCAAAGAAGCTGTTTGGATGAGAAAGTTTCTTGGAGAACTTAAATCGGCCCCCAGTGCTCAGCTCCTGTTACCAATTTATTGGGATAACAATGGAGCAATAGCGCAAGGCAAGGAACCAAGGTCTCATAACAAGTCCAAATACATTGAGAGAAGATTTCACATCATCAGAGAGATCGTTGGCAGAGGAGAGATAGCAGTGCAGAAAATAGCCTCAGCTGAAAATGTAGCTAACCCGTTCACCAAACCTCTACCTCAGGCTGTTTTGGAGCGACACCTGGAAAGGATGAGTATAAGATACCACAATGTGTGGCATTGAGTGCAAGTGGGAGATTGTTAGGATTATGCCCTCAGATGACATAGAGGATAGAATGAGTAGGGCATCTATCTTGTATTGAACTTAATTATTATTAATAAAAGGCACTATTTAGTTTTTCACTTAATTCATATCTGCATCTATAAGTTGTGTAAAACACTTTACCCATGTTTTCAGTGCGATCCCTCTACTTCCTATAGGATAGGAAGAATGGCACTAGAGAGATCGACCTCGATTACTAAAACTAGTTCGCAAGTAATATGAAGTCTTTAATGGGCAAATAAAGACTTCGAATACTTGTACAATCTTAGCTCTGACATGGAAGTGCCAGTCGAACACCATGTGATGGTGGGAACTTAAGACTGTAGGCACATCAGTGGAACTAATATGCTCGAACACGCCTCGCATCGGTTCTGTCACATAGGTTTTCACTCTGTGACTGTCAATGACAGAACTGATTATGCGTAATAGGTATATGCGAACCTTTGACCTGAAGTATCAGGCTGAAGATGCACTTGTGACGTCAAGTCTTTCACTAGAGTAGTTAGACCCAATTCACCCGTTGGTGGGGTCGACCTCAAAATGAGGACTTGATGGGCAAGTGGTAGTCTTATCAGATATCTAATATGGGATTTGTTCTCTCATAAGTGAATGAGAATGTACCCTATGTGATTATAGTTTAATAGAGATCTCAGTCTTTGGCCAAAGCAAAAGAGACGATTGTGCTAGGCACTTAATCAATCTCAATGATCTTGTATTATTACAATTTATACATATGGTCAAGTCCAGTAAGTTTAACATAACCATGAATCTCACTTGACCGAGGAACGTGAACAAAGGATTTATACATATATGGTATTTACGATTGGAAGGTTGTGGAATGATCCATTCATTCGTATTTCATTAGGGCTACGAAGTGGGCCATGTGACTAGCTAGGTATTACCCACTTCCTTTGGTTTCCTCTAATTGCCAAATGAAACGAACCAAAAGAGTCGCGCTAAAGGTGGTTAAGAATGCTCGACATTTAACCCCATCAGTGTACTGATGAAGCAAAACGCTATTCTCAAAGTTTGATAAGTGCTCCGTGGGATTCATCGATCCATCATATTCAGCAATATTTGGGACATGAAAATTGTTGGGAAGCTCTTTAGCCAAGACTCGTAGCCCGAATGGGACTCCTCGAGGAGGGGCTTGGAAACCTTTCTCATCGGCGTTGCCTCATTTCTCTCATTTCTGCTCTTAAATCCCCAAATCCTTCTATCACCTCTGGCCTCCTTACATCATTGTCCATAGGATTCATGGGTAGTTATCTCCAGGGCATATTACCCATTTCACCAGGGTGCTGGTGAATTAAACTTTGTTGGTTTCCATCTAAGGCCTCCTCAAAAGGGCGACCACACATCCCGTATGTTTGGTTAGGGGGGAACAGTGGCATATAAAATGTTGTTCCTCTTGAGACCTGAGCCATAGGGATAGCTGTAGTGATAGCTGGCGAGGGTGGCAGCTGAATACTCGCCAGGACCTCCCTCATTGCTGGAACGTGTCCTCCTTGCAGGGCCATCGTCGTGGCAAATATGCGTCCCCATTGATCCATAATTGGGGGCTCCCCTCTTGCTGGCAAGACACATAATGGGATAACATGTGTCACTTGAGGGACTCGCTGTTCATTACTTCCTTCAAATTGTTGCCCTCCTTCACTAATAGACACATGCTCAAGCCTTGATAAGTTAAGATTGAAATCCCCTTGGGCTCGTGGTGGACTCCTCAACTCCAGTCCGTCACGAGCTTGGGGCAAAACAGGCCCTTCCAAATTAGGTGGGGCCATGTAGCTTTCTTCTTGACAGCGCATGTATACACGCGTTATCTACGGTGCAATCGTGCATGGCGATGGTAAACTCCTCGAAGGTGGAGGTAGAATGGATCCCGATGCAACAGTGGTGTTTTTCGGAATGGTCAACACGAAAACCAAAACAGACGAAGGGGTAGCCATCGGTGGCTGCCCCGGTACAACACTGGGGAGCACGGTACTCGTGCTGGTGCGCGTGGCATCCTCCTCGAACGGCCCAATGGCCAGCTACGTTTGCACGGTGGCCACCAGTGGGTACATAGCGGCGCTCCTCCTCTCCGAACATCTTAATCCTTGAACTCCCTCCGTTTCAATGCAAAAACTCACGTCTCAAACTCAAATCTTCCCACAAATGGGGCCACTTGTTGTCGTTCGGATTTTCACACCAAAAAAATCTGATAATCAAACAAGGTCTTTGAATGATTGTTGAACTTAATGTATCAAATTCTCAATTCACACTCAAATAATAGTTATAATAATACAATAACACTCGAATATATGTAGATATATAAAGAAAAATGGCTTCGTTATTAACTTTGAATATTCAAGTACATGAACTCTAAATTTTGTAGTAATTTCTCTAATAATACATAAGTTAAGTTAACTTTTAAAAAATGAAGTAAAAACATTTTTATATAGGCCCTAGTGGCCGATTTTGCTAGGTTGGGGAGTCCTCAGATTGGTTCCAACTTGTTCTCGGAAATGGGGGGATACGATAAGTCACATCCCTCTTTTTAGGATTTGGTAGTTTAGGATAAGATTTATCAAAATATCCTCCTTGTTTGAGCTTTCTCGTAAGCATTTCCATGAGCTTTCCTTTGGGCTTTCCTTCTAGCATTTTTCCAATCATATCCCTGGGCTTTTCACGAGCTTTCCATGCATAAGCCTTCTTCATTGATTTATCTTGACACAAGCCCACCGCACATTACCTCATTTAGGAAAAATAGAAATTATGACCCGTATCAATCACCATGAGACATGCTGAACTCCATGAAAATACTCTCTAAATTGAAACCATGTTAAGAGTGAAAAATTAGAGGTCAAACTGGCAGCATGAGATTAGAAGATTCTAATTTTGTATTGCTCTTCTCATTAAAACACGTTTTTCCTCCTCTGAAGAGCAACAAAAAATCTAAATCTTCCCATCTCTAATTAACAAAAACGTTTTGCCAGAGAAAAAATGTGTGTTATTTTTGATCTTTTGTCTCCTCCTTCTAGTAGTACGAAAGTGGATAGAAGTTACAAACTGACAATTTTCTATTTGTGATTCTTATTCAATAATCTACTCCTAAAATTCTTTTTTTTAAAAAAAAAAACTGCTCATATAAATGTGCGGTAACTTTGATTTAGAAAGTGGATATATCATGGAACTTAGCACTTCTTCAGCAAAGTTCATTGTTCAAGAGAACTGCCGGAAGAAACCAACTGCAGTTTGAGGGTTAATTTAAGCCCCTCTTGCTTTATATAATATAATAGTATAAATAGTATAGATTTACCAATTAGCAATGAAGCTAAATTAATTAAACCAATTTTAAGCTGCTCATTTATATTATTTTATTGGGAAAGGTGGAGAAAGCGTCGATGCATGAATTACTTGATTTATTATCGATGGGAATTGTGCATGTGATGGCACATAAATTGTAATAACAAAATAAGTAAAAGGAAGTAATAGAATATACATTTTACGTGCTAATTGTACTTCACATGAATTACACATCTTTGCTTGAGTAGTACCATATGATAAAAGGTATATTTGTACTACTAATAATACGAGCCAAAATAAAGTATTTTTTGGTCCACCAAGAATGAAATATGCCTTCGTTCTAAGGGTTGTCAATTCATTTGGTGACCAATACCAAAAAAACGCAACTTATATGCTCAACCACTTTGAATCAAGTGTTCCATTACATATCTCTATGGTGCTTTTAAGTAATAGCAATTTATGTAGACATCCACTTGGCCCCTTTTGTACGTAAATCTTCTCGTTACATGGGTTGTCGAAATTGTTAATGCACGAATATATCTTTTAAAGAGAGTTATCATTTAACTATTTAGCATCTATAATGTACAAACATATTTTTTAATGATAATGAAAGTTATTCGTGCACCACTAGATCCAAAAATATTTTGAGACGCTTTGTGGATGAATTGATGAATATGCATAAGGATTATGTAGAAAGTGAACTGTCGTTCGTCGTTTGTGTCATATTCGCAGTTACTATTTTAAATATTATTATGCATTCGATATTTAAAGAATAAAATGTATTTAGAAGATTTTGAGAATCAAAAGGTTTCTCAAAATGTGTTATAACTACAGACTACTTTGTTGACGTTTGCCCCGGCCCACTGTATGTGAAAATGTAAGGTAAATTAAGTGACATGAATGTTATGACATATATTCAGTTAAAATGCGACAAAGTTATTATTATGGTACTCTTCTATGGTTTCTTGTATACTTTTTTTGTTAATTTTACCTATCATGATTGATGTAAGATTATTTATTTTATTACCATCAGAAATTGCTTTCCGTTACCATAATATAACTAGTTAAAAATGATTTTTTAGTGGAATACTTAAATATCTTCCAATAGTAATATGTAAATCAACTTATGTATTTTACTTATCAAAAAATTGTTTATGTATTTTTATAGTGTCTTGAATCTGGTGATCCTACATGTAATCAGTCTTTTTTCTTCTTTTGCTGCCAATATTTGTGATTTAGCTCGATTACCGTTGGGCTAAGACGAACCAAACCGACGACCCAAATGGGTCGAACCAAGATAGCAATTATACCAAATTATAGACTGGACCTAACAGAGTCAGGCTGCCTACGTATTTACTTTAATAGGATCAAGTTTATACGTAGTTCGGATAAGTAAGTTGATTGATACGTGTTTACTTCGTATATTACGAGGTAAAATAACATTGTAAATATACTTAGAAAATATAAAACGAAGCAAATTTAGAGAGTACTTGGAGAGAATTTATTGCTGATCCCCCCCCCCCCCCCCCAAAATGATTTGGAGGTGGTATTTATAGTGAGAAGGGTCGGTCACTATTCCTGATGTGACACTTGGGCCTGATGAATTTTAACACATGTCTAGTGTTTATTTCACCTCTTGTATTCGGGTTCCCGGTTCGATTAATTGGGTCAGGTCGTAACCCGACCCGTTTGGTAGAGACGCGAATCTTTAGATACTTTATGATTTATAATAATAAAAATACTGATATCTCGTCTATTAATTGGTCAATGGCACATTTTGGCTTATCAATTTGTTTTGTATAGTGAATGCAAATACCAATGTATGTAGATATATATCTTATTCATTTGACCTAATGTATGTAGATATATATATCTTATTCATTTGACCTATCTAAAAATTTGACATGAACATACTTTTATATGCTAGATCACATCATCCTCCATATAGGGTTAACGCTCTAGCGCTCCGAGCTCACTTTTGCACTCTGAGTTTGAGAGCTTCGCTCTATGACGCTCTTAAAATTCTTAATTCTAGAACTAAAATTTAGGAAGCACACTTTACGAAATAAGAATGAATTTTCACTAATAGTTGATATTTCATATGCATTCAATGAAAACTGTTTTAGTAGTCAAAATGAGTAAAAGATTTGCCCTCAAAACAGAAAACTGAAACACATATAGATTTTATAAAAAATCAATACCTATAACTTGTAAAGTTGAATTTGAATCTTTAGTGTCCTTTCCGATCAAGAGTTGGGACCTAAAATTAATATTATTTTGAAATATCTTAATCTTCTTTATTTCATCGTATATTATAATTTTTAAACAAGCTAAAAAAGACAATCACATCATCTTATTTTTAAAATTCAAGTTAACAAATACTTAGTTTAATATGAGATAATCTTATCAAAATAATATCTAAAGATAATTTGGCTGAACAATTTATAATAACATGTAAGTTATATGACAAGATAAACTTTAAAATATATTTATATTACATACGCTCTAAAGCGCTCCCGCTCTCAAATTTTTTCAAATTTTATCGCTCTACGCTCCCACTCTATGTGACTTAGGGTGTATGTAACATATATGACTTAGTTTTGGAGATTTTATAATCCGAGACAATATTCTATATATATGGTTTATTTGTCCTGTTGAAGACTATTGCAATTGAGCCCTCCCATAATCCAAAATGTTCCTCAGTGAAAACATTTTGTCTTGGTCTTACCCAAAAATGAAGTGGGAAATATCTTCAGAGGCAATATTCTCTTTCTATCAAACATGCCTTAAGATATAAGATTAGGCTGTGATTTAATAATTGAGCATGATATTGGCTTCATTTCTAATTTCTCAACAAAAATATGACAAGAATGCCCCCATAAATCTTAAAGTCCATTAACTATAATTTCCATAATTGAAGTCAAGGCAAAGCATTGTCAAGTTGTAAATAATCTTTTTACTATTTTATATCAAAATTAGTCTACCAAATATATTGAACTCCCAGAAACAAAATATATTGTATGTCAAAATAAATTGAATTCAACTTGAATTCACTTCATTTTAATTACATATTAGCATTTAGTGATCAACAAATCTTTGTTCCATCAATATTAGTCTCACTTGTATTTAAAAGAAAAAAGAAAGTAATTCACCTTAATTACATATTAAATCTAGTGATCAACTTGATCTTTGTTCCATCATTAATAAAAGCAGCAATTGTGGATAAATAAATGCTCAAATTACTCTCACTTGTATTTAAAAGAAAAGAGAGAGTAATCAAGTAGTTTATCTACACGCATGGTACATGAATGTTTTATATTTGAATACAAAAAATTAAAAAATATTTTCCTCCATAATGCTTTAATGTCCATGGTGTACATACTTTATGCATTTATTAAGGTATATATTTTACACCATTATATATATAATTCACAAACATATTATCTAAAGTAATTTTTTGAGACAATATATATACAATCCATAAAAAAAAATGTACATGGTGAGGAGAAAAAAGATATATGAGGTACAAAGATTTAAATGTTTATTTAAATATATATTTATTTTATAAATTTCTAGACTTTTATTTATAGATGAGTAAATGGAGCTTCTATTATAATTTATGAATATCCTTTATCAACTCCATTCAATACAGGTAGCATAACATTTATGTTTATGACAATTGTCCTTGTTTTTGTTAAAGAGAGGGTGAATTTGACATGACTGTTGCATAATTAATTACATGATCAAGATAAAATTGTTTTTCGTAGATTTAAATTGCAAGGCTTGAGTTTTTAACTTGATCAAAACTATGCAAAAAATACCCTATTACAGCGGTTCCAGCTTGAACCACTGTAATAGGGTTCGAAATTTTATTTAAAAATAAAAAATAAAAATCCTATTACAGCGGTTCAGGCTGGAACTGCTGTAATAGGGTACGGTGGTTTTTAACTGCTGTAGTAGGCCTAATCCATATTACAGCGTTGCCTATTACAGCGGTTAAAACCGTTGTAATAGGTCCAAAAAAACCGTTGTAATAGGTCTTTTCTATAGTAGTGTTCCCAAATAGAACTCTTCTATTTTAATTAATTTTCTTTCTTTTTAAGAAATCTTATTTCCATCTAGAAGAAATTAATTAAACTCTTTAATTATTTTCCTCCACCAAGTTTTCGACCACGGTTATAAAATAAGCCTTTAATAATTAATCCACCATATAGATTAATTAAAAGTCACTTACAATTAATTAAATGCTTTCTAGACTTAAGCTTAATTAAATTGATCTTATCAACTTAATTAATTTATTTATCCAACACTTGAATAAATAAAAGTCTTAATTAATTAATCTAATTAATTACTATATTAATTCAATTACTTTGAATTAAATTCCCTTAGTTAAGAAATGGATTTGTCCGAGTATTGTGTGTGACCTTTAGGTTCACCAACAGACTAGTAATGGGTTCATATGTTGGGTTGACTCATTCCCTCGGGTGGCTCGTGGCAGCTGAAATTATAATTTTACAAAACTAAACGTACAACCACCCGAAAACAGGACTATAGAGTTGGTTCGATCGAATTTGATAAGGAGGTAAGCGAAATTATACCTTTCGAAAATTTCGTTTCACCTCGTACTTTGGATCTCAGCAACCCTGTGGTGCAAATCCACACAATTTCCCTTGGGTGAGAAATTGCCCGTCGTTTTTTCGTATCTCCCGGTTTAGAGTGCTCCAAGCGTCGCACCTCTAAGCTGTATCCACACCTCGTTCAAGTCACCAATCGTCTTACCTTGCATGCTAGACAACAAAACAATTCTAAGCTTAACTTAGGCTTAATTATGTGAAGAGTGTAGGAATATTTTCTAAGTCGTTTAATTCAACATATGAATAGAACGACGACTTGTTGGAAAGAGGAAGAAAGTGCCGATTTTTAGGTCTAAGAGAGGGGGCGGATTTTCCAGCAATTATGATTATTGATTTTAGTCTCCTTCATCTCTTATTTATAGGTGAAGATTACCTAGAGTCCAATTAGGAAAAGGAAACTTCCTTTCTCTTAAACTCTCTAGTAATCCTCATCCTATAAGGTAATAAGTCAAACAACGTATCAATGATGAAGACTTGGAGGAGGGAAAAACTCTTTTCCTCCTTCACCACATAAAAAAACCGTCCCCTCCTTTATTTACTCATAAAAATCGGTCAACACAAGTCAATTGAACTCTAGGATTTAATTTTGACTTCTCAATTTAATTATAGGCCAAACCCATCAATTAAATACAAGTCAAATTAAATCAAACCAACTAATTAACATTTATTTATTTAACTTGGGCTCTACCCAATTAAATAAAATACTTGGACTCTACTAGGTCCATTAATTTAATTAATTCTACAAGATTAATTAAAAGAGTAAAATTAATTGAACCCTTCAATTAATTTATATTCCATATTAGGAAAGTACTACACTTTCCTAATTCCCTCAATTTCCTCAAAATTGATTAATCACATCTATTCAAGTAGTGACTCTCTCGAGTTAGTGTGTGACCCCTTAGGGTCGTTTCTATCTAGTAGTAAGTACACCTTCCTACAATGCTAGTGTACTTTCCTAAACTGGAAAGTACTAGATTAAATCAATCCTTTGATTTAATCAAGCCTCGAATTAGTCACCAAGCTAATTCTCGGTACTTACAAATCGCGGTTGCCCACCTAGCATAGGGTCCCGACCTAGATAAAACGAAAGTAAAGATACGCCTTTTGCGATCTTGATCCTCGCATGAGTAAGATCCCTCTATCTAATCTCCCGATTGAATCTAGAGCAGTGGCTAAGGTCGAAGCTCTATTAATTCAATTTTATGTTTCCCACGTTATGTGAAATCGACTTCAACTATCTAAACGGGGAAACCCTGTGCCTCTTTAGATATCATACTTCGGCGGAAGATTCCTTAAGTCAATTCACTATGTAACCATAGGAGATTAACCGAATGGCTAATGTCAGAGATAGATTCCTCTTGATTCTCACGTGCCTTACTACGTAAGACGTGCATGTCTGAGTTTGCCCATATTTGATCATCTAAAGTGATCATGTAACAAATCAAGAACATGTGCGGTTACGCATAAGACATCCAATGGAATCTTAGGTCCATAAGGATTACTCTTATACTACAAGACCACTGGAAATTCTACATTCGACTGGGAATCCATTTTAGGAACTTCCATTAGGTTGTTCAGTTCGCCCATTACCACAATGGCAACCCTCATAGATGCATTGGCTTTCACCGTGCCAGTATCTATGGAACGAGATACACTTCTCCCAGAGTATGCATCATATGAGCAAGTCTTTTGGGTTGCATCGATATCCCTTTATCTCGATGAACCCTTTTACGACTTGAAACAATGTTTAAAGATCACAGCCTTCTAGACATATTCCATCATTGACACACCCAATGTGCAATGATGTCCCATAGCTATGTGTGATCCTTCGGGACTTTATTCTAAGCCAAAGTAAAAACTAATTTAAGAATAAAGACATGCCGCACATATAAAAGAGATTGACTTTATTTATATGGAAACGATTGTTCAATTCTAAAGTTACTATTACAAAGAATGGCGCCCAATAATTGGTGCGCCGGGCACTAACTCTAACATCATAACCATAGATCAAAGAAAAGTTTCTAGCTACTTATCTCGAAGACCTAGATGTAGGAGACTCAAAGTGAACATTTCCAATTGCGCATTCCATGCAAGTGAGATTCTTCCATCAACTAATTTCCCAATTGAATTAAGGATCGAAAAATCTTATTGGTCGAGATCCTTGTAAATTCAATTTTAATAATTCAAGTGTGTTTGATTAGTGATTAATTAATTCAAGAAACTCATTTCTTAATTAATTACTTACTTTCCTTGGCCAAGGACTAACTTAGTCTAACCACTTTGAATATTATAGAAAATTCATTGTTTCATCTAGACAAGTAATGGATCCTTTGTTGTCAACACCAACCTCCATATACAAGTCACTGCGCCCAATCACTAGTCCATATGTGTTCCTTGTAAAAGAACTGACACAGGAATCAAAGTGCAGTGAGTCAATATACAAGATTACTGTGATGACTCAAGTCAAAGAATTAATCTTGCACTATCGTCATTAAGAAACTCCTAATCCGACATATATAGAAATAATTCCAATTTAGGAAGTTTCAGTCAGGGCAATCAATGAACTTGTTCTCAACAAGCACCCGCGTATGTGCATTTATGTCAACTACACTAATGTCTATAAAACGAGACATTCTCTAATTAAGAGTGCGCATCACAGGCGCAAGTCTATCCGAATTATCAATGTCCCATCTTGACAATTCTATGACTTAGACAGTATTTAGAAATCACAGCCTTAGAGACTTGTTTTATGATATTCATCCAATGAAATATCAAGCCCCATAACCATGTGTGAATCCTAGGGACTTCATCATACAATTATAACAATATAAACATAAGATGAAGAAATTCCTTTTATTAATATAATGTAAAACGAAATTATTTATTACAAGAATAGCTAAAGAAAGCCTATCCAGGATTGGCTCGTAGGGCACTATTCCAACATTCATATCGACTCAAACGATGTAGTAAGAACATCTGAAACACCAACTGTTGGTCCCAAGTGGCATACGAAAGGGTCTAGAAAAGGGGGGTTGAATAGACCCTGAAGTCTTTTTCGACTTCAAAAATATTCATATTAAAAGTTTGTTGGACTCTTGAAAATGTAGACGCTTGACTGAGCATCTACTGAAAACTGTTTTTAGAAAGTTAACTTAAGACTTCAAGATTTGAATACTTAAACTAGATAGGTTTAAGCGTTCAGTTCTTTGATCAGTGTTAGCACAGTGGAATAATTTTAGAGTCTTCTCTTTTGAGAGCTTTAGCGTCACAGATAGTATTTTAGTTGCTTAGCGTTTGATATAGTCAAATAGACATTTAACTAATTTACTTGACTTTTTCAAGATAAAAGGTAGAATATAAATATACACAGTAAATCAGTAAATAAATAAGACATGAGAATTGTAAGGTTCACTGGGTTTGTGTAATCACAGATACGTCCTTCTATTCTTTTCCACACAGGAGGAATTCACTAAAATGAATCATGAAGCTTCACATAGACAACTTCTACACAATAGCAAATTGATGAAGGCTTGATCTCGAGTTCCCTGATCACACAGATTACAACTCGGCTAAGATCTGCTTTTGACAATGCTTCTCTCACTCAGAAATAATGATTTGTCTTCAACAACTTTGTCACACAGATGGAAGAGATTGATGAGTTTTTATCACGGTTTTGTTTGATTTGAAAAGTTCAAACACTTTGGTAATATCTCTTTGAAAGGTTAGGTTCTTCTATGAAGAGGTAAGAGATATTGATTTGTCTTTAGAGATGTTTAAGCTCAACAAAATTTTGGCTATGGAGGATTTGAGCTTTAAAAGTTGGATATAGATTTCAACAGCGTAAGTGAATAATTCTCGGTATTTAGGTTTGAGATGTGAGTATTTATTTATAGACTTTTCTCGAAATTTGTCCGTTGGACACAAGTAGGGGCGTGAGAAGCATGAGGCGCGTGACTTAGTCTTTTTCTGACATCTCTGAAAATTCTGCTGCATAGAGTGGGTAGCAGACCTACTTTGAGTTGACAGTCATTGGGGAAGGCACATCCGTACCGTCAATAGTTCTTATCACATTTAATGCTCTTATCAAGCATTTAATGCAATTGAATTTATTTCCCATTGGAAATAAATGTCCGTTGATTGCATTTAATAACATATTGACTTCGGATTAACTTCAGGTGACGACAAGCACTTAAAAACGAAAGTCATCCTGAATTGATTCATAAGCGCTTGACAACTGGTTAATGAATCTTTCATCTTCAAAGTCTTCAGACGCTGATCTTCGATTTCACCTTGATAAACTCACCTAGAATTCTATCTTAGCTCAAGCGCTAGATACTAGTCTAAAGCTATAAAGATAAAATGCCTTAACTAAAAATTACAAATTGATAACTTTAAACGCTTATACATATTCTAACAAAAGATAAACTTACATAACCTTGGGGTCTAACATGAAACCTATCTTGTCATCAAAACATCTAACAAGAAATTTCCTAACAATTTTCCCCTTTTTGATGATATCAAGACCTTAACTCTTTTATAGTCCAAGAGCTCGAGAACAATGACCTAAGGTAAAATAAAGTTAGTTTAGAAGTTAGAGGTTAGCTATAGGTTAGTATATAGCCAGAAACGAGATGTTTCGGCAAACTCATTCATTAATGTGTCATTTGAGTACAAGAGTTTACATGAAAACAACGTAAGGAATAAAGAGCTTAAAAAAATGGGGTAAATGCATAAAACCTCCCTATGTTATTTCGAAAATGCTAAAAACCCCTTGCGTTAACGAAATAGGCTAATCACCCCCTTGTGTTCATAAAAAGTGTGCAAGAAAACCAAATTTCATTAAAAACGAGCGCGTTTTTCATGTTTTTCACCTTTATTGACATGCTCATTTGTCATTTATATACTCTTCATACTTTATAAAAGGTAGATATTGTTAATTCACCCAAAAAACACATATTTTCTTCTATCATTTTAACAAAATTTGGCTTTTTTGCACACTTTTTAGGAATACAGGGGGGTGATTAGCCTATTTCGTTAACACATGGGGGTTTTTAGTATTTTCGAAATAACACAGGGGGGTTTTATGCAATTATTCCAAAAAAAAAAGATAATAAAGCTCTTAGCGCTTTCTCTTGGATGAAGAAGTTTGGGATTTCTTTGGATCTGACTTCTTTTCCTGACTGAAAAGCACCTCAACAAACTTCCACAACCTGTCGTTTGCTTTTCTCATTCTTCTGTGAGTATTGTTGGCAAACTGAGTATTTCCCATTCTTTCAGCCAACTCCTCAAAATTGTGCATGCGTTTGTGCCAAATTGCATTGTCAATCCCAAGTTCACATAAAAGTTCTTCAAAAATCTCATAAGTTCTTGTGACTGGAGCTCTGTTGGGATGCATATTAAGAGGCACATAAGCGGCAAACGGCGGGATACCTAACTCTTCAAGTAACTTAACCGAAAGATCTGGAATAGGGTAACCTCTATAAAACCGAGGTTTACGCTTCTTGAGAATAGTATGCTGGATCGATTTGATTGAATTTAGTAACTCTTCCCAGTGTTTATCTTCAGTGCTTTTCAAGCTCTTGGACTATTTGCCCTTTTCCTTTTCCCCCTTCTTGACATCAGCATTAAGATGTTGAGGTTGTAACGAGCGAAGCTCAGATACTTCTCTGCGTAAGAGCTTAACCTCATCAATCAGGAGAGTGACTTGAGCAGCAATAGCGGCTGCAGTTGCATTTTTGGCAAGCGACCGAGTGACGTTGTCTGAAAGTTCGTTGACAAGTGATGCTACACTATTCATTAATAGAATGGTAAGCTTATTGGGATTGCGCATGTCAGCTACGAGAAGTCTTTCTACTTGATAAAGCGTTGATTTGCCTTGTTCTTCTATACGGGAGCAAGAACCTTTGATACGAGCAAGTGAATTCTTAACCGCTTTTCAGAAATCTTGAGCATCCGGATCATCATCACTTTCAGAGTCACTGGAGGAATACGCCTGAGTGGGCAAAGGTTCTTTGGAAGCAACCGCTTTACCACGCGCTGGATCTCTTTCGAGAGGTTCCTCCGAAACAACAGTTGGTTCCTTTTCTGGAAGAGCAGCATTTGGAGCATGGACTTCTGCAGAATCCATTTTAGCTTCATTTGCCGAAGCGCTTGAAATGTCAACATGAACTGGAACGAGCTTCTTCCTCGAAAATTATCTCCACGTCCTCCTCAAAAGACACTTCTCGGACAACAGGAACAAGAGTATCCGTGTACTCAAAGGCAGAATTTGCAAGACATGGCGTTGAAGAAAAGAGCTGACGAAATTGTGAGAGCCACTGCAACGATGGAATCAGAGATGATTCTGGAGTGATTTCTACAGGAATCATTCCCATCGTTGGCATAACATCTAGCCAAGAGATATTTTTGGAAGTAGAGGGCTGGAGTAATTCTTGCAACAAAACAAAAAGTAGGCTTTCTCTGGCGGCTACCCACATAAGACCAATAACATCAATAGGACGAACTGAAGTTAACTTGGCGCTTGACCCTGGAATAAAGAACAGAGAGTCATCGATTTTCTCCTCGCTGAAGAACAACAACCTATCTGCTGGCAAGTCTGGAAGATTAGAAATGTAAAGCTTGCAGTAGTCCTCCAAGTAGGGCAAGACAGCTTGAGTAAGCACTGGGTTACAATGACCTTCGAACAAGTCAATCACCCTTTGGTAATGAGCGCTTAACTCCTGGGGATAGGAATCCAAAAAGATGAAGCCTGAGAAGGCATTAATAGAGGCTCCAAGCTGTGACAACGTGTTGAGTAAAGATGCGGTCGAATAGTTGCACAACGTCTCTGAGTCTCATTCTATTAAAGAGAAACTTATAACATTGCTAAGTATCCATTTCCACATTAGCGCTTGAAGATTCGCCACTGGGAGCGCTGCTCACTTCTGGAACAAGGTTGGATTGACTAAGCTCAGCGAGCGCTTGGCGAAAGGATGCTTCAACAGGTTGTCGAATATCTGGCAAGGATAGAATAGGTCTGAGGCGCTGAATGCGGGAATCAAGATAATATCGGGCAAAGCGTTTGCGTCTATCAAGAATAGCTTGATTAAACAATACTGGGCTAGCGACCATTTCTTCAATAGTATGGCGCTTCAAGTCATATGCCTTGACCCATTCAGCTTCTTGAATAAGCCATTCTGATTCGGCTGCAATAATAACTCTAAATTCGCGATCATGAATGTCCTTCAAGGTAAGGAAGCGCTGAAGGTCTGGACTGTAATCTCCAAGTCACACTCTTTCAAAGTATAGCTGCGCTTCTTGGGAGATCATTTGCTTCAAATCTGCAGGCTTGTTAGGAATTGCGATTCCTTTAGCTTTCCACAAGCGGAGAGGCTTCGCTTTCTCAAGATTGGAGTAATGGGCGACTGTCTTAGGATAGTGAGAGTAGCCGAGCTTGTCGAGCGTCTCCTCACTTGGACTTTGAGGAATGCGAGAATAGTTAGCATAAAAGTTGAGCGTCTCATTCCTCGGTGGCCTAGCCTCTGGTTCACTGTGCAGATGATCATTGTAGTAAGCAGAATCAACCTCAGCTAGAGTCCTCTTCATGGGCTCAAGAGCTTTTTGGGGCTTAGAAGGTTTAGAGGCTGAGATATCAGCAAGAATATCAGCCAAAGTTCGTTTGGGGACTTCCGGTTCTGCAGTACTGGTAGAAGACTTAGATATAGAAGACTTGGACTTTGTAGTCTTCTTGGACTTTTTCTGGAGAGGCGCTGGATCCTCAGATGCAATTCTAATGAGCTCATCTTTCTGAGCGTTTGACAACTCTTTATCAAAGAGAATCCAATTAAACCAGGCATTGTACTGAATTGCTTCTTGAATACAATGTTTTGCATGGACATAGGCTTCTTCAATGTCCTCATGCGGAGCAAAGTCTTCATTGAGTAAAGTCGGAGGGAGAGCGGAATGGTCTATGTCTCTATCTAGCACCACCCAATGCCTAGCGGCTGATCCACCTACAGTCTATGGGAGATCACCTTCAGCGTCTGCAGCAACTTCTTGAGCTATTGCCACAACTGCTGAAAGATCCACATCTAATTCCACTGGCATGCCCTCAGAAATAGGTACAGCAGCGTCTGCTTCAACATCAACATCTAAAGAAACTGAAAGAAAGAAACACACCTTAAGAACTAAATTTTCTACAGAAGGTAGAAAATCGAGAGAAGGTCTTGGTAGAAGAAATTTTTTACCCTGAGCGCTAGTCTCAGCAATGGGCTCCAGAGGATGAACTTTTGGTTCACTAGCCTCAAGTTCCTTTTGCAAATCAGCTTGAGCAGCTGATGGTTCTTGAGCATCTGATGCTCGAATAGATTCTGCACTTGGCTCTACAGGAACACTCAATGGGGCGCTTGCTGTGAAATACCACGAGGATTAGTTAGCTTTTTAGCTGCTGGAGTGCGAATCTTTTGGTGTGTTAAAGAGACAGATTTTTCACGAGCAGTGGTAACGTAAATTACCTCAGATTCAGCGGGAATTGATCCAACTGTTTTCTTCCGCTTAAGAGCTTCTGTTTGCTCTTCTTCTTCAGTGTCCTTCTCGAAATGAATGGGTGAGGAAGGAAAGGATGATGGTTTCTTCCTCTTCAACTTCTTGGAAGGCGCTTGAGGAGCAGCCTTGGACTGCTTGACGTTCAAACCCAATACAACATCTGTTGGGCGCTCTTCAGTGGGAGAAGCTAACTCAGGATAATCTTCATAGAACTCAGTTGTAGTAATCCTATGAAGCGCTTCTTCCTCTTTTTTCTTGCTCAGCTTTCCAGCTTTACGTCTAGTGCATTCTTCCTTGGGCAACGCAGCTCCACCAACAGCACCAGGGTGAAGAAGGGATGAAATCATCTTCTTACCCAAAAAATTCTCTTTTGGAACGGCAATTCCAGTGCTTGGAACATGACCGCTGTGATATAGGATATAACTTAATACTAAGCCATAAGGTTTGGTGGCAGGCTTCTTCCCCAACATCGATGCAATACACTCAAAAATAAACCTAGGCCAATTAATTTCGTAATTCTTAGCAATAGAATCTTTTCATAATTTCATATGTTCCCAAACTACAGAGAAATCTCCGACACCGACGTCAGAGGGCAAAATCCCTTTATTGGAAAGTTGAAAGAAGTCGGCAATAAGTTCTGAGGTAAGGGTGAAAATAGTGTCGGGAAACTCCAGGAATAAATAAGTGATGGAACGACCATCATCGAAAAGTTGGGCATTCTCATAGAATTCTTTGAGAGCCTCTAGATGAAGTTGATAATGACTAGTCATTAAGGCTTTCAAATTTTGTTGTTCAAAGGAGAGAAAGACACTACGAACTGGAAAATATTGTTGGGAGTAAAGATAATCCCAATCAACCAAAAAACCTGGATTTACATGAACTTCAGCCTGGGGATTTGATGAAGAAGACGTAGCAACAGATTTTGAAGATTTCTTTTTGGCCATTTTTAGAGAGGTTTGAAGAAATTGGAAGCAGTTAACTTTGAGAGAGAGAGAGGGAGAGAATTTTTGCAGATAGCTCTTTAGAAAATATGAGTGATAAAAGGAAATACTTCTGCAATCTCTTGAATTTATAGATGAGTGAGAATTAACTGCTTAGTTAATATTTGGCCGTATTTTAAGTAAAATTAAATTTGTGCTGAATGGGATAAATACAAAATTAATTTGATGTTCGTGATTACTTTTGCAGTTACCTTTTTGAATTTCAAAAGGTTTGAAATATTCAGTGTGGGGAGCACGCGCCCAAAAACCACTGTAGTGTAGGTAGCCACGTCTTTTCACTGAACCGTCAATTTAAAATTAATGATTACCCTTTAGTTTTCTTGAACAGAGGTAAGGAATGTCTTGTCAGATTTAATTGCTTTGACATTTCCACGTGACTCTGTGTAGCGTCAGGTAGCACGCTATATGGAATTTATTTTACAACTAACCGCTAACTGGGAATTGTTTAAGCGTTTAGATTTTCTTTTGAAATTAGATTCAGACGCTAATAGAGTTAAAGCGTCTAAACACGTTTTAACGCACAAAAGCAAGTGCTTATGACCAGTGCAGGAGAAACATTTTTGGTCATTTTCACCTTTTAATAGTCATCCATTTTAAGGTTCCCCCTAAAATTAATAACTTCTTAGAGTAGTTTTTTTTTTTTTTTTTGAAATATTAAGCATAAAATAAAATTCCCCCTATATTTTATTCCTAGAAAATATGATGTTCTGAATGATTTAAGCATTTAGATCAATCATACCTAATTCACTGCTTAAAGTGAGAAATTGTTGTTCATTGAGCGCTTTGGTGAAGATATATGGCAGTTGTTTGTCTGTATCAATGAATTGCATGGAGATATCTTTCTTTTGAACATGGTCACGAAGAAAATGGTATCTAATGTCAATATGTTTGGTTTTGGAATGGAGAATAGGGTTTTGAGTCATGGCTAGGGCGCTTTGGTTATCACAATGAATGGGGGTTGGACCTAGGATTATTCCATAATCTCTAAGTTGTTGCCTCATCCACAACACTTGTGCACAACAACTTCCTACAGCTACATACTCGGCTTCAGCTGTAGAGGTAGCTATCGATTGTTGTTTCTTACTATGCCATGAAACTAACCTATCACCTAGAAATTGACATGTACCACTAGTACTCTTACGATCTATTTTGCAACCTGCAAAATCTGCATCTGAGTAACCAATTAGTTCAAAAGGAGAGTACCTTGGATACCATAAACCCACATTTTGTGTGCCTTATAGGTATTTAAGGATCTTCTTGGCAGCAATAAAGTGTGTCTCTTTAGGATCAGCTTGAAAATGTGCACACATGCATATCAAAAATATAATATCAGGTCCACTGGCAGTAAGATAAAGAAGTGATCCAATGATACCTCTATAATTAGTGATATCAACATTCTTCCCACTTTCATCTTTATCTAACTTAAGCGTTTGGCTCATTGGAATTTTTGAAGATGATGCATTTTGTTGGAAATCGGATGTAAATAAAGTACGTGTGACGTACTTCCGGTAACAAATTCGAACAACACGTGTGCATTTTGAATTTCTCTAATCTGAGTTCAAACGAATGAGAAATTAAATGCTAAAATTGTGGTTTGAAATTTGTGGGTTTACCGTGAATTTCTTTTGATCCAACGGTGTAAAACAATGAGGAGTTAAAGATACTACTCATTACGATTGATGGCCACGATCGAACGGGCTGTATTTTTAACACACATGTGATTGGTCGTATTTATGACGGTCAAAACCGTTACAACCATTACATGTGGGTCATTAAATGAAATTTAATGACATTTATGTGAGTCACTAAATTCAATTTAATGATACTTATGGCCCCTCTTATTTCTAACACCTATATAAACCCCCTTGGATGATCATTTCTTTCCAAGAGAGAATTTACAATTCCTCTTCATATTTGGTTCTTTCTCTTGAGTTGTGAATATTCACTAAGGCACTTAAGAGTTTAATCACATAAACTCTAAACCCATTGCCTAGGATAAAGAAGTGCAACTTGTGAGGCGATGAAATCGACGGAGAAGACGCTTGAGCCGCCTCTCTTCGCCGGAGATTCATGAAAATGGGTGCTGAAATTACCGGAGAAGACGCGATTGTCCCCGAAAATCAACACCGATATTTGCCGCAATTAACGACGCCGATGAATTCGGCTGATGTTGCTAGCTGAAATCACTTGAAATTGTTAAAGAGATGACCGTCGATGATAATGAAGATTTCGAGCGATATAATACTGAAATTCGCCATGAATGGCACCGTTCAGGGAACGGCGTTTGAGGTGACAGACGACATCGACGGCACTGGGCGACGTTGCCATGTCTTGAAAATTGTCGGCGTGGCGCCGATGTCACGTTAGCGGCGCTGCATCAATGAGGAAGAAGAAGATGTTGTTGGCAGCAACTTTGGGTATGTGGTGTTAGGCTAGGGCTCAAAACACATTAATTAAGTCATGTGTCTGCTCGGCCCAACAAGAAAATAATCATTTTTGGGATTGAGCTTAGCCCAATGTGTACAAAATAAGATGGGCCTTAAATTGTGTTGATTAATTTGGGTAATGACCCAATACCACTCAACTAAATTAATTTGGGTTAAACCCAACACCTATTTTAAATTAAATTGGGTTGGACCCAACATATTTAAGTTTAAAATGAGAGTGGGCCAAGGGATCTTAGTTGAATTAAATTGGGTTGGACCCAATTGACTAAATTAAATGGAATTTAATTTATAATAAGTTAAATTGGATTTAATTTATTTTAAATTAAATTGGAGTTGATTTGGTAACTGATTAAATTGGATTTAATCATTGGAATTGTTAGGCCATGAAAATTAAATTGGATTTAATTTCATTAGACTTGGTCTTCTCATGGGAAATTAAATTGGATTTAGTTTCAATTTGATTTAATTGGATTTAATATTTCCAATGAAATTAAATTGGATTTAATGGAATTAGATTTAATCTTTTCATGGAAATTAAATTGGATTTAATTTCACTTTGATTAAATTGGATTTAATCATGCTATCAAATTAAATTGGATTTAATTTTGTTGTAATCCATTTTGGGTTTGACTATTAAATAAATTAGATTTATTTTAATGTGACCAAAATGATGGCGCTAAGAGCACCGCTACTCGTTGGAGATAACGACGTTAGATTCCGCAAAACGCATCGCTAGAAGTTGTTGGTATTATTTATCCCAAAAATAATCTCAAGGAGATAAGGGGATTTAATCAATTCTGGTGTATCGCAGAATTGTGGGGGAGGGAAGCAATCCTCTCAGCAAACTACATTTTGGAAAGTAGGAGTGAGACTTCGTATGAAATGAGGAAAGACCACAATCCTTCCTGTAAATACTTTTAAAATGTGGGGGGATCTTGGATAAGGTAAAAATACCGAAAATCCAAACAAATCAAGATATGGTCAAAGACCGTTGACTGCATATTGGATATGCTGTCCATAACGTATCTCGTACATAAAGTCAGGCAAAATCATGGAATATAGAATTGCTGTCTTTTTTGAGGATACAATAATGCTAACTGGATATCAGACACAATCGACTCTAAGTCCACGGGTGGTTCTGTGTTACCATCGGTGGAAGAAAAGTGTCATTGAAATCATCTAAATGAACTTGTATAGCTCGACGTCAAAATTCATCGCTTTAGATAAAAGTTGATGGAAAAGCAGAGTGATTACACAATGTTTAGAAGATGTTTCTCGTGGAAAATCCAGTGGCCCAAAATCTGATACATTGTGACAATCAGTCGACAAATCAAAAGGGCATAGAATAGCATGTACAATGGTAAGTCTAGACATGCTTGTCGTAGGCACAATACCATTAACCAGTTGACCTCTAACGGGATTATTTCCATTGATTATGTAAAATCAAAGAAGAATATTGCAGATCCTTTGATGAAAGGATTGCATAGAAATCAAATAGACTGCCTATAAAGAGGAATGGGGTTAAAGACTACAAATTAAGAATGGACACAGCGGTAACCCAACCATGTTGACTGGAGATCCCCAAGATCATGGTTCAATGGGACAACTAGCTTGTGAAAATTCAGTGAGGCACTTAAGAGTTTAATATACTCTAAACCCATTGCCTAGGATAAAGAAGTGCAACCTGCAAGTTGTAGCAAAAGGTTAAGTCGGGCTTTTAATGATTCTTATACTGTCTAAATGAAGTGGAGTATGGCAGGATACTCTTAAATAGGAAGTCACCTATGTAAGTGTGCGTTTTCGGCCGCCTCAACATTGGGTAAAATGTAAACACTTAAGAATCCAAGAAGGGGTGCCACGACCAAAATGGACCCAACAATGAGAACAAAATCTGTTCGAGAGACTATGGTGTGAATATCATTGTCTTGTTTTACACAAACGGCTGAACAATTCAAGATATCGCGTTCATTAGGCGGCCTAGTAAATCTGATGATATTTCACTAAGAAAGGTTCAAAGCCAAAAGCTACCTCTTCTGATGTTATAGTTTTTCACCTGAACTCTCAATGTGTCTGCATCTGTCAATTTCATTCATATGGAGGATTGTTGGAAATCGAATGTAAATAAAGTACGTGTGACGTACTTCCGGTAACAAATTCGAACAACATATGTGCATTTTGAATTTCTCTAATCCGAGTTCGGACGAATGAGAAATTAAATGCTAAAGTTGTGGTTTGAAATTTGTGGGTTTACCGTGAATTTGTTCTAATCCAACAGTGTAAAACAATGAGGAGTTAAAGATACTACCCATTACGATCGATGGTCACGATTGTACGGGCTATATTTTTAACACACATGTGATTGATCGCATTTATGACGGTCAAAACCGTTACGACCGTTACATGTGAGCCATTAAATTAAATTTAAGGACATTTATGTGAGTCACTAAATTCAATTTAATGACACTTATGACCTCTCTTGTTTCTAACACCTATATAAACCCCCTTGCATGATCATTTTTTTCCAAGAGAGAATTTACAATTCCTCTTCATATTTGGTTCTTTCTCTTGAGTTTTGTTATTTCCGAAATAACAAAGTCGAGAGTTGAATCATTTTGTTATTGAGAGTTCGAAACAGGGTTTCATTCGTGGGTCTCGATTTTGAAGTGGTTCAATCCCGAGAAGAATCGTTGTATCTTGGGACACAATTGCACCAACCCGTAACACCAATAGTAGGGAAATAGTGGGGCAATAGTGTGTTAAGGACAGAGTTTATTCTCGCCTCGATTCCAAATTGATATCTATTTTATCACAGTCAAATTTACCAACACATTTTCCATACCAAATTTCTTAATCAGATCACGTGTATATTTAGCCAACCCATCAGTGTACTGATGAAGCAAAGCGCTATTTTCAAACTTTGATAAGTGCTCCGTGGGATTCATCGATCCATCATATTCAGTAATATTCGGGACATGAAAATTGTTGGGAAGCTCTTCAGCCAAGACTCGTGGCCCGAATGGGACTCTTCGGGGAGGGGCTTGGAAACCTCCTCCTCGGCGTTGCGTCATTTCTCACATTTCTGCTCTTAAATCTTCGAATCCTTCTATCACCTCTGGGCGCCTTACGTCATTGCCCATAGGATTCATGGGTGGTTGTCTCCAGGGCATATTACCCATTTCACCAGGGTGCTGGTGAATTCATCTTTGTTGGTTTCCATCTAAGGCCTCCTCAAAAAGGCGACCACACATCCCGTATGTTTGGTTAGGGAGGAACGGTGGCATATAAAATGTTGTTCCTCTTGAAACCTGAGCCATAGGGATAGCTGTAGTGATAGCTGGCGAGGGTGGGAGCGGAATACTCGCTGGGACCTCCCTCATTGCTGGAGCGTGTCCTCCTTGCAGGACTGAGGCCATCGCCATGGCAAATATGCGTCCCCATTGATCCATAATTGGGGGCTCCCCTCTTGCTGGCAAGACACCTAATGGGATAACACGTTTCATTTGAGGGACTCACTGTTCATTACTTCCTTCAAATTGTTGCCCTCTTTCACCAATAGACACATGCTCGTGCCTTGATAAGTTAAGATTGAAATCCCCTTGGGCTCGTGGTGGACTCCTCAACTCCAATCCGTCAAGAGCTTGGGGCAAAACAGGCCCTTCCAAATTAAGTGGGGGCCATGTAGCCTTCTTCTTGACGGCGCATGTATACACGTGTTATCTCCGGTGCAATTGCGTGTGGCGATGGTAAACTCCTCGGAGGTGGAGGTGGAATGGATCCCAATGCAACGGTGGTGTTTTTCGGATTGGTCAACATGAAGACCGAAGCAGAAGAAGGGGTAGCAGTCGGTGGATGCCCCGGTATAACATCGGGGAGCACGGTAGTCATGCTGGTGCGCGTGGCGTCTACCTCGGATGGCCCGATCGCCGGCTACGTTTGCACGGTGGCCACCAGCGGGTACACAGCAGCGCTCCTCCTCTCCGAACATCTTAATCCTTGAACTCCCTCCATTTCAATGCAAAAACTCACGTCTCAAACTCAAATCTTCCCGCAGACGGGGCCACTTGATGTCGTTCGGATTTTCACACCAAAAAAATCTGATAATCAAACAAGGTCTTCGATTGATTGTTGAACTTAAGGTATCAAATTCTCAATTCACACTCAAATAATAGTTATAATAATATAATAACACTCGAATATATGTAGATATATAAAGAAAAATGGCTTCGTTATTAACTTTGAATACTCAAGTACATGAACTCTAAATTTTGTAGTAATTTCTCTAATAATACATAAGTTAAGTTAACTTTTAAAAAATGAAGTAAAAACATCTTTATATGGGCCCTAGTGGCCGATTTTGCTAGGTTGGGGAGTCCTCAGATTGGTTCCAACTTGTTCTCGGATATTAGGGGATACGATAAGTCATATCCCTCTTTTTAGGATTTGGTAGTTTAGGATAAGATTTATCCAAATGTCCTCCTTGTTTGAGCTTTCTCGTAAGCATTTCCATGAGCTTTCCTTTGGGCTTTCCTTCTAGCATTTTTCCAAGCATATCTTTGGGTTTTTCATGAACTTTCCATGCATAAGTCTTCTTCATTGATTTATCTTGACACAAGCCCACCTCACATTACCTCATTTAGGAAAAATAGAAATTATGACCCGTATCAATCACCATGAGACATGTTGAACTCCATGAAAATACTCTCTAAATTGAAACCATATTAAGAGTGAAAAATTAGAGGTCCACTTGGCAGCATCAAATTTTGTATTGCTCTTCTCATTAAAACACGTTTTTCCTCCTTCTGAAGAGCAACAAAAAATCTAAATCTTCCCATCTCTAATTAACAAAAACGTTTTGCCTGAGAGAAAATGTGTGTTATTTTTGATCTTTTGTCTCCTCCTTCTAGTAGTACGAAAGTGGATAGAAGTTTCAAAGTGACAATTTTCTATTTGTGATTCTTATTCAATAATCTACTCCTAAAATTCTTTTTTTTTAAAAAAAAAAAACTGCTCATATAAATGTGTAGTAACTTTGATTTAGAAAGTGGATAAATCATGGAACTTAGCACTTTTTCAGCAAAGTTCATTGTTCAAGAGAACTGTATGAAGAAACCAACTGCAGTTTGAGGGTTAATTTAAGCCCCTCTTGCTTTATATAATAGTATAAATAGTATAGATTTACCAATTAACAATGAAGCTAAATTAATTAAACCAATTTTAAGCTGCTCATTTATATTATTTTATTGGGAAAGGTGGAGAAAGCGTCGATGCATGAATTACTTGATTTATTATCGATGGGAATTGTGCATGTGATGGCACATAAATTGTGATAACAAAATAAGTAAAAGGAAGTAATAGAATATACATTTTACGTGCTAATTGTACTTCACATGAAGTACACATCTTTGCTTGAGTAGTACCATATGATAAAAAGTATATTTGTACTACTAATAATACGAGCCAAAATAAAGTATTTTTTGGTCCACCACGAATGAAATATGCCTTCCTTCTAAGGGTTGTCAATTCATTTGGTGACCAATACCAAAAAAATGCAATTTATATGCTCAACCACTTTGAATCAAGTGTTCCATTACATATCTCTATGGTGCTTTGTTGTAATAGCAATTTTATGTAGACATCCACTTGTCCCCTTTTGTACGTAAATCTTCTCGTTACATGGGTGTCGAAATCGGTAATGTACGAGTATATCTTTTAAAGAGAGTTATCATTTAACTATTTAGCATCTATAATGTACAAACATATTTTTTTAATGAAAGTTATTCGTGCGCTACCAGATCCAAAAATATTTTGAGACGCTTTGTGAAAATGTAAGGTAAATTAATTGACATGAATGTTATGACATATATTCCGTTAAAATGCGACAAGGTTATTACTATGGTACTCTTCTATGGTTTCTTGTATACTTTTTTTGTTAATTTTACCTATCATGATTGATGTAAGATTATTATTTTATTACCATCAGAAATTGCTTTCCGTTACCATAATATAACTTGTTAAAAATGATTTTTTTAGTGGAATACTTAAATATCTTCCAATAGTAATATGTAAATCAACTTATGTATTTTACTTATAAAAAAATTGTTTATGTATTTTTATAGTGTCTTGAATCTGGTGATCCTACATGTAATCAGTCTTTTTTCTTCTTTTGTTGCCAATATTTGTGATTTAGCTTGATTATCGTTGGGCTAAGTCGAACCAAACTGATGACCCAAATGGGTCGAACCAAGATAGCAATTATACCAAATTATAGACTGGACCTAACAGAGTCAGGCTGCCTACGTATCTACTTTAATAAGATCAAGTTTATACGAAATTCGGATAAGTAAGTTGATTGATACGTGTTTACTTCGTATATTACGAGATCAAATAACATAGTAAATATACTTAAAAAAATATAAAACAAAGCAAATATAGAGAGTACTTGGAGAAAATTTATTGCTTTCCCCCACAAATGATTTAGAGGTGGTATTTATAGTGAGAAGGGTCGGTCACTATTCCTGATCTGACACTTGGGCCTGATGAATTTTAACACATGTCTAGTGTTTATTTCACCTCTTGTATTCGGGTTCCCGATTCGGTTAATTGGGTCAGGTCGTAACCCGACCGGTTTGGTAGAGACACGAATCTTTAGATACTTTATGATTTATAATAATAAAAATACTGATATCACGTCTATTAATTGGTCAATGGCACATTTTGGCTTATCAATTTGTTTTGTATAGTGAATGCAAATACCAATGTTTGTAGATATATATCTTATTCATTTGATCTATCTAAAGATTTGACATGAACATACTTCAAAGTGTATGCTAGATCACATAATCCTCCATATAGGGTTAATGCTCTAGCGCTCCGAGCTCGCTCTTGCGCTCTGAGTTTGAGAGCTTCGCTCTATGACGCTCTTAAAATTCTTAATTCTAGAACTAAAATTTAGGAAACACACTTGACGAAATAAAAATGATTTTTCACTAATAGTTGATATTTCATATGCATTCAATGAAAATTGTTTTAGTAGTCAAAATGAGTAAAAAATTTACCCTCAAAACAGAAAAACTGAAACAAATATAGATTTTATAAAAAATCAATACCTATAACTTGTAAAGTTGAATTTGAATCTTTGGTGTCCTTTCCAATCAAGAGTTGGGACCTAAAATTAATATTATTTTGAAAAATCTTAATCTTCTTTGGTTCGTCGTATATTGTATTTTTTTAAGCAAGCTAAAAAAGACAATCACATCATCTTATTTTTAAAATTTAAGTTAACAAATACTTATTTTAGTATGAGATAATCTTATCAAAATAATATCTAAAGATAATTTGGCTGAACAATTTATAATAACATGTGAGTTATATGACAAGATAAAGTTTAAAATATATTTATATTACATACGCTCTAAAGTGCTCCCGCTCTCAAATTTTTTCAAATTTTATCGCTCTACGCTCCCACTCTATGTGACTTAGAGTGTATGTAACATATATGACTTGGTTTTGGAAATTTTATAATCCGAGACAATATTTTATATATATGGTTTATTTGTCCTGTTGAAGACTATTGCAATTGAGCCCTCCCATAATCCAAAATGTTCCTCAGTGAAAACATTTTGTCTTGGTCTTACCCAAAAATGAAGTGGGAAATACCTTCAGAGGCAATATTCTCTTTCTATCAAACATGCCTTAAGAATTGACAAGATTTCTAAATTCTCAACAAAATATGACAAGAATGCCCCCATAAATCTTAAAGTCCATTAACTATAATTTCCATAATTGAAGTCAAGGCAAAGCATTGTCAAGTTGTAAATAATTTTTTTACTATTTTATATCAAAATTAGTCTACCAAATATATTGAACTCCACAAAACAAAATATATTTGAATACAAAAATATAAAAAATATTTTCCTCCATAATGCTTTAATGTCCATGGTGTACATACTTTATGCATTTATTAAGGTATATATTTTACACCATTATATAATTCACAAACATATAATCTAAAGTAATTTTTGAGACAATATATATACAATCCATAAAAAAAATGTACATGGTGAGGAGAGAAAAGATATATGAGGTACAAAGATTTAAATGATTATTAAAATATATATTTATTTTATAAATTTCTAGACTTTTATTTATAGATGAGTAAATGGAGCTTCTATAATAATTTATAAATATCCTTTATCAACTCCATTCAATACAGGTCGCATAACATTTATGTTTTTGTCCTTGTTTTTATTAAAGAGAGGGTGAAATTGACATGACTGTTGCATAATTTATTACATGATCATGATAAAATTGTTTTTCGTAGAATTAAATTGCAAGGCTTGAGTTTTTATCTTTATCAAAACTATGCAAAAAAAGTCCAACTCCAACCCAAATGATACAAAAATGAGGCAAAACACTAGTTATAATTGCATCTACGGTCCAAACACAAATTTTATTAATTTTTCAATTGGAGCCAAAACGGATGGATTCCCTGTACTCAATTTCAGGTCATTACAAGTTATGATTTTTTTTTTTCTTATTTGGAGTTTTATAGAGTCTATGTGACTCATAATTAAAAATTATTAATCCAATTTTGTCGGTCTGAGTAAACGAATGGATTCTCAGGCTAATTACGCAGTTACGTGTAGAGAGAGAAATTTTAGTACCAATTAATAATTAATAAGATATGGGGTCAAGTCGATACACTTTGTAGCCAACAAATTTCCGTTTTGCCCTTTACAACTAATTATAAAATATTACTGTAAAAAAAAAAAAAAAAAAAGGAATTATAAACTACTCAGAAATTGAAAATCAAACCAAATATGGCTGTCAATTTATTTTTCTATTTATTTTTCTTGGTTGAGAAGAATCTTGTCTACTCCCTATAAATAGATATATCGCCCTATCCTCCTTAACCCCAAACACCAAAACTCTCATCCCAGTTTTCTCTTTTTTGATCAATCCCATAAATTCAATCATCATCATGTCTCAGGTTTGTTTCTTATTTTCCCTGAAATTATTATTGTTAATGATGATGCTATTATGATTCAGTGATTTTAGGATATAGCCCAATTGTGTTTTTTTTTTTTTTTGGGTGTTCTTGAACTTGATGTGATGATTTTCATTGGTTTGTATGTTTTGAATTTCTTGTTAAGAACATGAAGAAATGTGTGTTCAAATCTGCTAAATTTGTACATAGACTTGTATATTACCTCATCTAGTACTTTGACTTTATCTCTCATGGATGATTTGATCAAATCTTAATTAGTTTCTTTGATTGGACTACAGTTTGTCTTAATTAACCAATTGTTTGTATAGAAGAATCACACCTATCATGCAATTTCTAGGTTTTGAATCTTATTCTGATGATTTCACATCGTCGAGCTAATATTGATATAATAAGAACAAAGTATTGTTCATTGATTAACCGTTCTACTTCAATTTTGATGATCTCGTAACTTTCTGTCCAAATGCAGACTGTTGAGCTTAAGGTTGGCATGTCATGTCAAGGCTGTGTCGGAGCTGTGAAGAGGGTCCTTGGAAAAATGGAAGGTTTGTCCGTCCGTCACCTTTTTCCCGACATAAATAACATTAACATTAGAGTTTGATATGAAGGGCTCAAGTTTTGATTTCAATACATATACTTCCTTTTCAAGTTTATTTACATTTTTATCAACTAGCATACTGTGTCCAATTCTCTTGAATGTAATGCTCTAATGTCCTAATTTCATTGGACTCGTGGTGACAAAAACAATAGAGTTGAGTTTTCTTCTCGTGAGGTGGGATTGTTTAGTATAATCAAATGCCAGTAACATTTACATCTTTGACTTGTTATCACTTAGATAGATCATCAGTTCCTTTTGCTGAGGGGGGTGGTCTTTCGGACATAAACTCAAGAACTAAATAGGTCTATGTTTGGCTACCCGTCCACTACTTTTGGCGTCTAACATTGTCTAATAGTTCTCAATTGAATGTGTATGGTTTCAAAGTCCTCTATTCATTTTCTGCACTTGGGGTAGCGATCCATTACTTTTATATCTATCTATCTATCGTTGGTGTTTCATTATTTGTACATATCCTGTTTCTAGTAGGCCTATTTCCCTTAATCCATGAACTTGCCTGTAATGGGATCATGCTATTGCTTTCGCTCTGTTCTGTTGGAACAAAGGTTCTTTCCTACCTTTCTTCAGATTTTAAAGTCTTATGTCCTCTTGAAGACATCATAATCTTAAAAAAAAAAAATGCTTGTAAAAATGGCTATAAGAAGTGTGATAAATGATGTCTGTCTAAGGGTAGTATGAGGAAGGTAACTTAGTATTACATGTTTCAAGCTGGATGTTGACGACGACTATTGAGGGAAGCATATATGCTTATGTTCTCATGTGAATTTAATTCCTCCGAAAGAATTTTCTGGTGCAATAGAACTACTATCATCTAACTCCCGTGCATTTAGAAGGTAAAACATTGAAATAATATGTTAGGAAACTATATGTGGACCTATCATTAACCTTGTTGCTACATGTAATCAACATCAAGGACGGGGCCAGTATTTTTAGTAAATAGTCCTGGGGCAAGGTAGATATTTTGCTCATACGGAGGGCAATTTAGGAATTGAATCGTGTCAATTTCAAAATCCATTTCATTTACATATAAAATTTGAGATTATAGACCGGAAATCCAGTCGCGCACTCCTCTACCTCACATTAGTGTAGTGTTTATCCGTTGTTAAATGATATCTGAGTTATCAATGCGTGAGCAGGTGTGGAGTCATTTGACATTGATATAGAGAAGCAAAAGGTGACGGTGAAAGGCAACGTCCAGCCGGATGCAGTTCTGCAGACTGTTTCAAAGACCGGTAAGGCGACTTCCTTTTGGGAGGAACCCGAGGCGCCAGCTGGCGAACCAGAATCTAAGCCTACTGAAGCTGTTGCTGTTGCATAATATACTTGCTTAATCTGCAATTAATAGAATATAATTACTTTTAAGTACTGTATGGAAACAATTTGGTGTGGAGTATTTGTCCAAGTTGTTAGCATATTTCTACCCGAATAACTTGTTGCACTGCTGTTTCTATTTCTTGTACCATTGGTACGTACTCTGTTTTCTTGTATGTAAAGATAAATGTTTCTCTTTTATATTCAAGAAATTGAAGCAGAGGAACTGGAGATAAGGCTTCTCTAATAGGATTTATGTTCTGAATTTTAGTGATTTTATAGTTGTTGGTTTAATTTAGAAATATGTTGTTGGATGCTGATGGAACTGCAAATGTTTAATGAACATGGATGAGATCATGTCAAAAACAATAAAAGTTATAAGATTTCTTCGTGGATTCTTTTGGATTAAGATGAGTAATTATGTATCTTAACATAAGGTCTAATATTTTATAGGGTTAATTACACTAACTACCACTTTTACTCTTATTTAGGATAATTATAGTCTAGTCCGTTTATTTTGGGCATAACAAACACCCCCTCTTCTAATAAAACTCCCAGACTAAGGGTTGTTGGTCAAGTGTGACAAAAAGTGTAATATGTCAATTACACCCTTATTCTAAAAAATAAAAAAATAATTACAAAAAAGTAAATTACATTTACAACCTCTTTATTTAATATAACTACAATGCATCCCATTTTGTTGGATTATGTAACAGACACCATCTCTTATAATAAAGTCTTACATCCACCCCTGCGACTAACTTCCCTTATTTTTTTTTCCTTTTTCCTTTTTTAATATTTTTCCATAATGAACTTT
This sequence comes from Buddleja alternifolia, assembly GCA_019426215.1. Taxonomy (NCBI): domain Eukaryota; kingdom Viridiplantae; phylum Streptophyta; class Magnoliopsida; order Lamiales; family Scrophulariaceae; genus Buddleja; species Buddleja alternifolia. The sequence continues at coordinate 16,744,403 of CM033395.1, read as the reverse complement.
TAAACTTTTTTGCATTGAATTATGATATTCCTCTTAAAATAAACGGGAACTTGGTTTTGCTTTTATTTTCTAAAAATTATTCAAATTGGCATAAATTCAAATTTGCACTTCATTAATTATCAAGATTTTAATAAGTTTCTTACAAAACCATTTATGTATGACTAAATTTAAAATTACAATTACATCCTCTTTAATATAAAAAATTATATTCACCCCCTCAAGGGCGAAATGGGAAATATAGAAAATATTTTTTAATGATGATAGCAAATTCAGTTAAATTTCTAACGGAATGGGGCGATTGAAAGGTTTTCTTTATAAGAGGGAGTATTTATTATGTGTTCAAAATAAGTGAAGTGGATTGTAATTACACTAAATAAGAGGGGTGGTTAGTGTAGTTAACCCTGTTTTATAATAGGGTAGGAGCTTATAAATAAGTATTTATTTTCTATGGCAAGATTGACGGCAAATAAGCTATTCAAATGCACATACTTTTTTAGGTAAAGAGTAATTACTTTATACCAACAAACACAAATAGTCTCAATACACAGCCAAATGTAAATACATTCTATCTACCTTAAAGCCAGAAATACACGTGGCCTCTCTACAGCAAAAAATACTACCTACATCAAGCCACTACAGCAACTTACAAATCAATATTTTGTTATAGCTTCTAAGTATGCAGCATCTCTGTTGGTTAGCCTCTTTTGCGTGCCTCCCTTCTGCTTCATTTTCAACTCAAATTGCAGGATAACAAATACCACATCACTTGACCTTTCTTCTTGAGCAAATACCCTATTCTTTCGTTCTTCCCACACCTTGTTTACCACTCCAGCTATCCCTACAGCTAACATAAATTGTTTGTACCCCCAGATTCTGAAGGCCAGTTCACCCATCTAGGAAATTGAGGTGGCCAATGACTTACTTGTAGCCAACTCATCACTCTTTGCACCAAACTTTTCACCCAACAACATTCAAAATTGATGTGCACCAAATTTGCTAAGGGCATAATTGTCATTAGCCCATCTATGGATTTGGACTGGGTTACCATCCTGGCATAGCTGGTATAAATCATATGCGAGCCCATTCGGCCAAAGGTTTATTATGAAATGAGCCCATTCTGTCAAAAGGGCCAACAATAATAATTGAGCTAATAAATATGAAATACATATTTATTAGTTTAATATATATTTCAATGGACTGAAAATAAGGCTTTAGCCCATAGCCCATAACCAACTCTATAAATACCCGAAGACGGTAACCAAAAATTATTATTTGCTCTCCCTACCAAAAAGAGTGCTAGAGAGAAAGCAGCTGGCAATTTCAGAGAATAATCCTACCATTGAATTATGAAAAGACTTGATCCTACCAAAGTGGGTACGTAGGCAGCTTGCCTATAGCGAGTGCAGTCTAAACATAAACCAACCTAGTGCCTAGTTTGTCGTGTGTTGGGCCGGATTTCCTGCCCACGTAGAAATCACGTGACACATTTACGAACTGACATTTTTATCCCGCATCAGTTTGGTGTCATCTGTGGGAACAACGGTCCAGCCATTAAGTATATAGACTAGGTCTCAAGCACGTACCAACGGTGATAGGATGATTAGAAACTATACGTCAGCATCGAGCAATGAAGTCCCTATCCCCACGCCAGAAGGTCTGCAGGCGTTCAAGTCGGTGGAGAAGGTCTACCGGACGTTCAAGTTGGTGCAGGAGATCCTGATATACCACCTCCCGCGAATGAGCAAAACATGTCTCTTGTAACATCAGTAGTGATTCCACCCCCTACAACTAAGGTGTTCGAAATCACTCAAGAGGCACTCTTTGCTCATGTTGAAGATGCCTCAGTACGGGCATCGGTGTGGGTAGTCCAGCAGTACACCCAGGCACACTCGTCAAGAGTGATTCCTGTTTCATCAGCTGTCAAGGGGCAAAACCCCCAGTTTAGGAATCCTCAAGCGGCACCCCCGCCTCAAGAGAGGGGGCCTCAAGTTCCACCCCCTCAGTCAATTCGTAGAGGTCAGGACCTCATGAAAACAGCCACCCCCAGCGAATTGAGCGTAGTCAATCCCCCCACCGAGGCCAGGAGTCCCTGACCCCCGGTGGGATCGGATCAAGGAGATCCAACTCCCTGGTGAATGGGGTAGTACGTGAAAAGGAAGAGTACAACGTGGTTTCACCTCATGAAAGGCCACCGTGTGGAAGAGATAGAAGGCCAACATGCCCAGGTCTCCACGTAGAGGTGAATTATCCTTGACCCCGAAGAGGTCCTACCGAGGTGAGAAGGCCGGCGTAGACAAGCACCTTATCATGAAGAAAGCTTGGAGAACCGTGGAAGGTATTAGGATATGTAACTAGTACCCTTAGTTGTAGCTGCCCCCAAGAGAAGTCCTTTTTGCCTGGAAATTTTGGTAGAGTCACTACCACAAAGACTAAAGATACCACACCTAAGTGAATATGAGAGAGCCAGAAACCCTCAAGAGCACGTTGACAAGTTCAATACAAAGGCCGATATGTATGACATCAGCGAAGCGGCACATTGTAAAATTTTCTAAGCCACACTATCTGGTCGGGCCCTTAGCTGGTTCAACCAATTGCCTGTCAGTTCCATTATTGGCTTCAAGCATTTGACCAAGCGTTTTGTTAACCATTTTTCCATGAACAAGAAGTATTCGAAGATAGCATCTTTCCTGTTCATGGTAGTCCAAAAGGATGGAGAGTCCTTGAGAGAATACGTATAGCGCTTCTCCACAGCCGTGTCTGAGGTATGGCATGTCAACCACGAGTTGCTATCAGGGATAATACAAAGGAACTTACGCAATAGTAGATTCAAGGGGTCTATAGCTGGAAATCCACCGTCGACTATGGAGGAGCTGTTGGCTAGAGTTGAAAAATACATTAGGATCGAAGAGACTATGGGTAAGACGACAGTGGTAGTAAAAGAAAAGCAAGAGAAGATGATAATATGCCAGAGGATAAGGAACTCAAACACATGCCTCCTTCGGGGTTCTCTAAGTATACCTTTCTTACACTCCATGGCAGCAAGTTCTGGTCATCGCCGAGCAACAAGGCATAATCCAATGGCCTAAAAAGATAAAGGATAATCCCAGCCGCCTCAAGTCCAAGAAATATTGTAGTTTCCACTGAGACAGAGGTCACACTACTAAGGAATACCACAATCTGCAGGCCGAGATAGAGAAGTTTATCAAGAGTGTCTATCTACAAGAAGTCATAACTGTTAGGATTATGCCCTCAGATGTCATAGAGGATAGAATGATAGGGTATTTATCTTGTAATTGACTTATTTTGATATTATTAATAAAAGCGTTATTTAGTTTTCACTTAATTCTTATCTGCATCTATAAGTAGTGTAAAACGTTTTGTCCGTATTTTCAGTGCGACCCCTCTACTTCCTATGGGATAGAAAGATTGGCACTAGAGAGATCGATCTTGACTACTAAAAACAAGTTTGCAAGTAAAGTGAAGTCTTTAATGGACAAATAAAGACTTAGAACACTTGTACAATCTTCGCTCTGACATGGGAGTCCCTGTCTGGTACCATAGGATGGTAGGAGATTAAGATTGTAGGCACATCAGTGGAACTGATATGCTCAAACCCAACTCGCATCAGTTTTGTCGTATCGGTTTTGTCACATGGGTTTTTACTCTGTGACTGTCAATGACAGAACTGATTATGCGTAATAGGTGTAAGTGAACCTTTGACCTGAAATATCATGCTGAAGATGAATTTTTGACGTCAGATATTTTATTAGAGTAGTTAGACTCAATTCACCCGTTAGTGGGGTCGACCTCGAAATGCGGCTTGATGGGCAAATGGTAGCCTTAGCTGATAACTAAATGGGATTTGTTCACTCATAAGTGAGTGAAAAAGTACCCTATATGATCATAGATAAATAGAGATCAAAGTCTTCGGCTAAAACAGAAAGAGACGATTGTGCTAGGCACTAAATTGAGCTCAATGATCTCGTATTATTATAATTAATACATACGATCAAGTCCAGTGAGTTTGACCTAGACATGACTCTCACTTGACTGGGGTACACGAACAAAGGGTTTATACTTACACGACATTTATGATTGGAAGGTTGCGGAATGATCCTATCATTCATTTTCGTTTGGGTTACGAAGTGGGCCACATGACAGGCTAGGTGTTACCCACTTCCTTTGGTTTCCTCTCATTGCCAAACGAAACGAATTTAAAGAGTTGCGCTAAATGATTGATAAAGAAAAATGAAAAAAAAAATTATTTGTCTTCTAGGAGTTTCAATTTATTGGATAAATTAAATAACTAATTATTCATTAGATGAAATAATTAATTATAAGGGTAAGATTAATTATTAATTAATATCCTAGAAAAATATATAAATGAATTAATTTATCTAATTAATTTGATTATTTAGTTAATTAATTTATTTATTGGATATAATAAATTATTAAATTGAATAAGAAATTAATTAAAAAACAAAACAAATTATGGGCTTATAGAAGGCGTCTAAGAGGGCGCCTACTTGGCCTCATTGGGCGTCCATGAGATGCCCAATATACTAGGGCTCTTTTATTTTGACTTGTTCAATAAGTTATAAGGTATATAAGGACTCTTTAACTTTGAACAAGAAAGAAAACAAACATAAATTTCATAACTCTCCTAGAAAGAAAGAAGAAAAATATTCCTCCCCTCTCTCTAAACCCTAGCCATCGCCCCTTAGAGATTCAAGTGAGAATTTTTGGTTTGTTGATCCGTGTGTGACAATTTAGAGACGATGTATTTTTGTTGTTCGGATCAAGTTCTAGATTGGAAGATCAAACAAAGGATTGAAGATTTGGAAGCTTCAAGTTTTCGATTGTTGGAGGAAGAAGAAAATTTTCCAACAACTTCGTTTTAACGAGTAAGTTTTATTTATTAAATATATTGTTCAATTTGAATATGCGATCATTGAATTCAACTTTGGGTTTTTAAAATAAAATTTTTGAAATTCCTTCCGCTACGTTTATGTTATTTTTCGCGAAACCTAACAATAACACCGTTTGGATCGACCATTAAAGGCCCCTCGGGACCACAGAACAGAGATGAAGGAAAAGGCAATCCCCTAAGGGCAGATATAGATATGGACAACCCCCAGTAAATAGGATCATAGAGGTGATTATGGGAGGTCCTGCAGTGGGAGATTCCGCAAATTCTAGAAAAGCTTCACTAAGAGCTGCTATGGGGCTACATGCCATTAGCTTCCCGCTGGGTGAGCAAGTGAATCAAGTGGAGCCGAATAAGCTAACTATAGAGTTTGGATTTCAAGACCTTGAGAACCATATCCTATTGGTAAATGATGCCTTAGTAATATTGGTGACCATCTCCAACTTTTGGGTAAAGAGATTTTGGTGGACAGTGGGAGCTCAGCAGACATGATTTTTTTACAACGCTTTCACCCAATTAGGGTTGGACAATGTACAGTTTCAAGCGGTCAACCACCCCTCACTGGATTCATGGGTGAGATGGTGGAAGCACTAGGAGAGGTGTTTCTACCTATATCTTTGGGTTCATTTCCAGCCTGCTCTACGAAGATGGTGAGGTTCTTGGTCGTCAAAGCCCTCTCCACATACAACATCATCTTAGGGAGGCAGAGCTTAAATCTATTCCGAGCCATCATATATACCTTTCATATGAAGATAAAATTTTCGACCCCTGTGGGAACAAGGAAAGTCATCGGTGACATGAAGGTAGCAAGAGAGTGCTACTCTGGCGCCTTGAAGAAGCCCAAATAGAAACATGGCAACGTTGATCACAGTGATAAAGGGAAACAAGTCATGATAAACTTAATCTTGCTAGAGGAAAGTCACTTGGGGGGAAAGACCCAACTAGTTAGCACTTGGCCAATATACCCACAGTCTGTCACCTTTGAAGAGGACGGGAACCGCGATATGTCACCCCCAGGAAGGCACTACCCACCTCAAGAACCCGGCGCCCATCATTAAGGAGAGAGACTCCCATGTACGTCGAGTGATCAAGCAAAGGCCATAGAGCCAGCACAGGTTGAAGGAGAAAATCCAAAGATGGCGAAAGGCGCACCGAGACTGGAATCCAAGCAAGAGGGAACAATCCCTTGGGGATGCCCCCCCAAGTTAACAAGGTATTATGCCTAGTGAGGCATCACCAGGTACCAAATAAATTTAAAGACTATCGTCTTTTTTATGTTTCCATCAAACAATTTCAAGTTGTCCATGAGCCAAGTATTGAGTAGGGGTGCCCGCTAGCACGACCTACCTTTAATTAAGTTTTGAGGTGCCTATATGAAGCCCCCTATGTTTTGCATTGGTTTTTGGATATTTTGAATTTTCACTATATGCTTACTAAGTGCCTTGGGGCACATCTCCCTTTATGCTACTAGGTATGTTAGATTTGTTTGATAACATTCATGTCATATCATATCATATGAATGTGTATGGCGGTAATTGATGAGTGATTTGACAACACTCATGAATGCTCCTCGGGACCAATGATTCTGATCGAAGCTATTCACATAAGGCCCTTTCAGAGGCCAATATAGGTGGACCAACAAAAGCCCCCGGAGCAAATGAAAACTTGGTAGAGGCTAATCCATCTTATAATCCTTCCAATAGCACCGAAAGGGAATGAGGTTTTTAAAACAATCCCCCTTCCAACATGGACTCTGGACCGAGGTTATATTAATACGGCTAGCGTGATAATTCACCTCATGCCCCAAATGAATAACACAAATGGCTAATCTAGCCTCTATATAACATGTCGTAAAGACCCTGCTCCTAAAAGTTTTAGCTACGTAGAAAGCTCTAAAGGAGTTGGGGGCATTGCGACTCTAACTTAGTCATAAACTTACAAGACCTATATGTAGCCATTCTATATAGAAATTGGATAGATGTCAAAAATCACCCCGTACGAACCTACTCCTAAATGTCATACTTTTAGTAAGCACTTTAAGGAGAGGGGGACAAGGAGGTATTGAGTAACTAGTTAATATGTGTAACTAGCATTTTTTGAGGCTAGTGTTTTCAAAACACTAGTGTTTGTAGATCTATTATCTCTAGCTATCGTTAGTAGCCATTAAAAAGCTATTATCTTTAAGCTATCATTCGTAGCTAGTATTTTATAAATAAGTGGCGCTAGCGATTAACACTCAAGTGACGCCAATAAGAGGGTTTCAAAAGTACCCGCAATGTCCTATAAAGGTCATGAGTAACACCGTTAGCACCCCTCTAATGCCCATAAGAGAGGGGTAATTTTATTTACGTAAGTGTTTGAAGAGGAAAACAACATATCAACATAGCCCTTTGGAACTAAAAGTTTCCAACCGAGGCTACATTTAATAACTCATGATCCCATTAGAGGTTAATATAGGTGGAACAATAAAAGTCCTTTGAGCTAGGAAAGGCTTGAATGAGACTTGTCCACCTTACAATCCTTTCAATGATATCGAGAGGCGTTGAGGCTTCATAGAAAATGTGCCATGGGCATAGTAATATCACTATTGGCAGTGGAGAATGACATATGGGCATAGTAACGTCACCATTGGAACTCATTGGCATCACATGGTGCTAAAAAGTAATGTCACTATTGGCACCCCGCCAAGGTTCATGAGGCAACGAGGTTAGAAAAATAAAAGACTTACTCAAAACCTATGAAGGCCCAATGAATAGCTCACAAATGTGGCATATGCTAAGTCAAAAACAAGAATGCTGCTAACACTAGAATAGCTCATTGTCCTACAAACAAAAAAATGACCAAAAGATAAAGTATATGAATACTTACATAAGGCATATAAGAAAGCCATTAATCGCCCGCGGTGTATTAAGCCTCGGGTAATGCCCTGGGAAAAGGCGCCTCGATGCATCATGCCTCTAGTCGAAAGACTCCACAATCCTCCCAGATACCGCGAGGCAACGTGCCTCGCGGTAGCCACTTGGCCAAGTTTATGAGGGTCGCCACACGACAACCCCCCCGGTGTATAGGGCCTAATCCCCACTGGTGTATAGGGCCTAATGCCCACCCCTATTTAACCCCCATGCGTGGATGTACATCTACCTAGTGAGATGCAGTTCTCGATATATAATACCCCCCAAGTTGGTGGGTCTTCACAAAACGATTATACCCACGTTGGGTATCGTCAAAAAGACGTTTACTTCTGTGGTATAGAAGAAACAATCTATGCAAAAATTGATGAGATATGGTGAAACACTTCCTTACACCCCTTACGAACTTACTTCTAAATATCTTAGTAAACATATTATGGAGTAGGGGACGCTAGTGAGTAGCTATCTAGCAAAACGCTAGTGTTTTCAAAACGTTAGTGAGTCACTAGCTAGCAAAATGCTAGTATTTTTGAAGTAAAATGCTAGCAAGTGGCGCTTAAGTATAGCAAAATGCCCGAGAGGCTAGTACTCTTGCACTCATAAATCCTATTAAAGGCACATAAAAACAACTAAAAACCCCGCTAGCACTCATGAAGCCACGGGGTACAAGATGCCCCGCTAGTGCTCATGAAGCCATGAGGTACAACAAAATAATTAAGTAATTGACCTAGTGCTCATGAAGCCACGGAGGAAAAAGGTAAAGACTTACTTGAAGCCTAAAAAGTCCCAACATATGATTCACGGGTAAATATGCCATACGAGACTAGACCATGGCGTCAAATCTCAACCGCCTATACGAGGTAACTAGCGCAACACCTAGGCGAGGAATTAGCTGGAGGCAAAAAACATCAACAAAATCCCCAAGGCTACACGCTGCAACGGAACACAGCCACGAGGCAACCCCCTCGTCACATACGGGCGATATGTCTACTCGCTACCGAAATCCCTCTTGAAGGGGGGACTCTCCTACCTAACGGGTTATAAAAAACTTAACATATTTTTCCCACCTTCTTGAAGGGTTCTACATAAGAACACCTAACAAGAATAAAATGCATGAAAAGTGAATTCACAGCTATAATGACGGAAAAACATACAAAACTATTACACTATGAGCATCAAGAACAAGAAGGATAAATTTAAAATTTTACCTCTCGCCATGAAGCAAAGGCCTTTGCTCCCTCACCTTGAGGCAAGGGACCTCGCCACCACAGTTAGATGCTAAGGACCTTGTCCCCTCACCTTGAGGCAAAGGCCATTAAAAATCCTAAGTTCCCTCTGAGATGCCGAAATTTTTTGATTGATGTCTAAAAATCATAAGTCCCCTCCGGGATGCTGAAATACCGTGAAACCCGGATAGAGGCCTCAAAACTCTGAGTCCCTTCCGAGGAGACAAATGCTCGAATCTATGTCTCAAAATATCAAGTCTTTTAGGAAGCGTATCCTATTTTTCAAAAAATTTAAAATATATGATTGTTTAGATAATAAAATACTAAATATAATTTATAATCTTTTCTTATTAATAGCAAAACATTATGGAGTTGTTTATGTTACCAAACTTAGCCCATGATGTCTTAGCCTAGTACTGAGGCCCCATGACTTAGAGGTCATGGGTTCGATCCCACCAAATGTGTGGGTTATTACTCTACTTATATAGTAGTTCTTTGTTTCTAGTTTGTAGCTCATTGTTACTAGTTTGTAATAGAAATTACTGATTATGATTGTTGATTTGATATTCAATGTAATGATGTAACCGTCTCATTCAAAAAAATAAGTTACCAAACTTAACGTAATAAATCTATGTAGAAAATGAGGAAACATTATAAATTTATGATAGTTCTTCTATATGGAAAAAAGTAAAGGCAATCGAATTACAGAAATTGTGGCCATAATTGATTCAATACTTTCCATCAAAGAATAAAAGGAAAATTCAAAATGATCTCTTGGTATATTAGCTTTATAAGTTCATAAGTACATATTTCCTAACCTATAATTCTACAGAAGCTATTGTTCTACTGCATAATCTTGATCCCAACTTTGTCATTCGTATTGGGTAATGTTCAATATACTATTCTAATCTTTAAGTAGATTTCTAAGAACTGTATAAATTTTGTATATATGCATGCATTGTATATTCTAATTTCTTTCGTGAATTGATATGAAAAAATATTTCTTATATTCCCATTATAATAAATATATTTTTATATTTATTAGTATTAGTATTTCTTTTTGTCTTAATCCAGACCTAATCCGACGATCTGAAGGCGATTGGAACTCTAACTCAATCGATTGAGTATTTTATTCATCTAGGTTCAATCAAGCAAGTCTTTTCTTTTTCCTTAATCTAGGTTCTATAGTTTTTTAATTCTTATATATATATATATATATATATATTATGTAATGTGATATAAGAATACACTGGAATTTTAATGTGGAGATAAACTTCAATATCATATGGTGATTTTCCTATTCTCATGGCTAAATGAAAGACTTCTTCACATTTTAAATATGTCAACTTTTGAATATGTCAATCATCTTCGGTACAAATATATATATATAACCTACTACTATGAAAGCTCCACCACAGACTATTGTTGCAGGTATGGAAAAAACCTCTTTTCCGTTTCGGCTACACAACGTGAAAGATTTCAAAATTCCAATTGAAAACCTTTTGAGGTTTCGGCTACACAGTAAACCCATCCATCACCCGCCCATCTGAGGGACAGTTGCAAAAGTAGACCTCAATTGCAAAGGCTTTGCAAATTAAGACCTCTACTGTTTGCTTTTTCTTTTACTTTTATTTTTTGCGGCTAAATGGGTGGGAAATGTCCAAATTATCCCTGAATAGTAACACCTTTATTAGTTCCTTTATACTGTTACACTTTTAAAAAATTTCAAACCAAGTCCCTTATTCTTAAAAATAACACCTCTAGTCCTTTAATTTTTAAATTTGATTTATTTAGTCTAGAATATATGAAAATCAATATAAGATAAACGTAATACATAAATTACAAAGGTAATTAGCATAATAATTACAGAAATAAATAAGGTTACTGTACTCTTTTTGGATTATGAATTAAAACTCATATTCTATCATTCTCAAATAAGAGGGTTGCTTCGAGAATCCGATTACTTCATCAACGAAGATTTATGTTGGAAAGAAATGAAATACCTATCTTACTCTTTTGAAATTTAAAATATAATCTTAATTTATTTTAAAAATTTACAACTCAGTAACCTTGCTTTGATAAATAGCTCGAAAAAACTTTTCTGATGTGGAAGATCGAATAAACTGCAACCACAGAGCATACTCAGAATACTCAAGCTCTAATGCCAGATTGCTTGCACGTTGGGAGGAATTATCCTGCACATTTTGTCTCCCCGACCAGTAACACTGAGACGGTAAACAAAATCTTCCCAAAGCAGTATTAGAGATTATTGAAAATGATAATTTGTACAGCGGAAACATATTTTTGAGACGATAAAATGGTAGAATGTTACTACTGTTCATCATCATTTTTTATTTTTTATTTTTTATTTGATTTTTGAGCATTTTTATTATTTTTGGATTTTAGGTTTTTTTAATGTTTTTGTATTTTTTGACCATGAGAGAATTATAACATTTTTAAATAGTAGGGGAATTCCATCCCTGAGGGTAGTTTACTCACTATGCATTATAAAGCATATAAAAACTTACAGGATATTATTGCACACAAAAAAGATATTTTATTACAAGAAAGGTGAGAGACTCTCTGACAACCAAGAAGTGTGGGTTGGAGAGTATTCAAGGGGCAAGTTTTACAACTGAGGGGAGAGGTCCTTTTATAGGCCTCGGAATTGAAAAACAATACAACAAACTTAAATAAAAATTTACATCCGTAGCAGGTAACTGGTAAAGCTACAGTACTGTCATTATTATATGAACAGTAAATACCAATAATGCCACATGCAGCCAAAATAAATTAAAGTAAATAGTAAAAAGCTGCTGAATTCTTGAATGTTGTCTGCATGAGTTGTCCTTTGAAATTAATGTTTTTTTTCTTGTAGCTGCATTATTGCTCTTATACTGATGCTTCGTTGAAAATTTGTTGCCTTTAATGCTTTGGCTTAATTGTGAACTTCATATTCCTGAGCTTGATGCTCCAAAATTTGGTACATATGCTGGAGGACATTCTACACTTGTCAGTGCTTTAGTTCCTTGAAACCATATTCGATGATAAACTCGATCATTAGCTGGGATGAAAATACTATGATGACGTTTTTGAAACAAAAGTTGAAATCTTGTAGCTGAATTTGTATTTATCATATATCTTCGCTGATCTTTTCTACGAGTTTCAACGGCTAGTTTCATCTCTGCTGTTAGGAATTTCATGTTAGATGTTTTGATGATGACAATTAGGACCTTTGTTAGACCCCAAAATTATGTAAGTTTGTTTTTCAGCTTTGAAGTGTTAGATTTGTAATAGGCTTTGTTTTATATTTGTTCTAGATTGTTAGGCTAAGTAGTTTTAGGCTAAGTGTCTGATAATTTCTGAGTGAGTTTATCAGTGATAAAGTTCGAAGACTCAAGCGCCTGATTTCTGAATGAAGATAAAGTCTCCAAGCGTCCAATTGACCAGCTAATCAAGCGTTACCTTATAGGACAAAAGTAATTTCACCTGAATTTATTTCTAAATCCAGAAGGAGTTTTAATGCAAATACTCTCAAAGCATTAAATACCAACGGGCATTTAATTCATATGCATTAAATGCTGATAAGAGCATTAAATATGATAAGCACTTTCAGGCGTACGGAGAAGCCACCCTATTGGACTGTCAACTATTCAAAGACTGCAGCACCAACTTTTGTGCATCAGATTTTCAGGAAAAAGGACAAAAGTTGTTCACTCACGAAAGTGAGAGACATGCGCCCTTGCATGTGTCAAACGGACACTTTTTTCAAAAATGCCTATAAATAGGACTTCAACAACAAGCCAAACACAGAGAACAATTATCAAGTCGAATTGTTGTTCCATTGAAGTCTCGTTCCTTACAATCTCAGAAAAGCCAAACTTTCAAGAAATTATTCTCTTTGCTTTTCTTCATATCTTGAGACAGTCAACCCAATATCTCAAACATTCTTTTCGAAGAAACTACATTACTACTGAGATATTTTCAGTTGTTTGAACTTCATCAAAATCAAACAAACCCTTTTAGAAAAACCCTTATCCAAGCCTCGCGATCTGTGTGAAGTCGAAGTTGGATACTTGCCATATTTCTGGGTGAAAGAAGCAAGGGGATTGAAGTGATTTGGAGCAGAAATTTGTGTGACCAAGGAGCTCAAGTCATCAACATCCATCTCTTCCTAATTTGTAGAAGATTCTATGTGATTCTTTGAGAATCATTTTAGTGGATTGCCTCCAAGTGTTTGAGGCGAAGAAGGACGTAGTTGGGATTACACCACCCAACGAACCTTACAAATATTGTGTCATTTACTTTTCAGTCAATTCTTTTATTCATCATATCATTGCATAAACTGATTAAGTAAAACACAATCAAAAGCTAAGCAATTAAGAAACATCTTGTGACGCTAAAGCTTTTAAAAGAAGACTACAAAAATCATTCCGCTATGCTGACACTGATCAAAGAAGTGAACGCTCAAACCTACTCGGTTAAAGTATTCAATTCTTGAAATCTAAGTTAACTTTATAAAAACAGTATTCGTTAGATGCTTCACCAAAGCGCCTATATTTTAAGTGAACGCTTAAGTCAAGTGTTAAACAATTCAAGCGTCTACTTTTTCAAGCATCCAAAGATCATTTTAATATGAAATCTTTTGAAGTCGAAAAAGACTTCAGGGTCTTTTCAACCCCCCCCCCCCCCCTTCTAGACCCTTTCGTATGCCACTTGGGACCAACATCTGCTATGTCTGAAATGGGATTTATGGCGTTGTGTAATAACCAGAATGCTACTGATGGTGATGATAAACTTTTTTCATAAGCTTCATGTATCCAATAAAATGTATGTCCCAATTGAATGTTTGCTTTTATCCAAATTGGTGGTATGGCTCTGACTTCAATTCGTAGAATATCTATTCCTCTACTAAGTTGGAAGCTTACCGCGTCTGTTAGATGTCTTCCTAATTTTTTAACTTGATCTGAATCAGTAACATATAGACTTGATACAAAACCAAAGTCTAGAAGCTGTGCAATAGTGATGAAATTGTCTTCGATCCATCCTTCTTGAAAAATTGACGTGTCGATCTGAATATTTGGCCATGAAATATACCTTGCAGTATAAAATTTTAGGGTTCCTTGCTGTCTGATAGGCTTTTCTTTCCATTGTAAAAGAGTAGTGGAAGGCAGAATTCCGTCTATTTTAGCGGTCACAATTAATTGAGCTACTTTTAACATCTTTCTATAGAACGCTTCTTCTGTTTTTTGCCAAATCATATTCTATAATCCTTTAGGTAGGGATGAAATTGTTTGAGTAGGAAAATGAAAAGTTCTGACTGATAAATATTGTAGGGCTTTTTGGTGTATTTCCTTTGGTACAACTCTTTGATTGGGCTTTAAAACATATTCTTGAAGGTTTTCATGTTGAATTAAAAGGTCTTGGTATAATTTGTTTAAGTTGGAGAATTTCTTTGTTACGATGTCAAGATCTTCTTCTAGTTGATCAACGTCTAGGATAGGATGCTTTTCTGATGATAAATTCTTGGGTTTTGCATTTTCAGCATTGGGCTGAATGTAAAAATTTGGGCCTAGTAATCTCCTTGCTGCTGCTATTGCTTCGTAGAATTGCTTAAAGAGTACCATATAATCATTTGAAACTTTTTGAATGCTTTCTAGTGCTTTTTGATAATCTTCAAAGATTCCAAATGTCTCTCCTCTAATAACGAGATAAACTACTGCATCTTTTACTGGAAATTTTTTATTTTCTTTCTCAAAGTAATAGCAGAGGGCATTTAATGCTGCTAATTTGCTGGATGAAGTATGAGCTTCCCATAGAGTATTGAGTAGAATACTCTATTCCTCAGTTATATAAGGCGTATCTCTCGGAGGCTTAAAATTATGTCTAACTGGAAGTACTATTTTTCGAAAAGTTTTTAAAGCTGGTCTAGGAAAAATGTTTTGTGTAGCTGGATTGAAAAACTGGGTTTCTATTGTGAATGCTGGTCTACTCTAGCTAATTTGTTGAAAGTTAGGCATGAAAGCTGGTCTTCGGACTATTTGGTTGTAAGCTGCAGAGGGAGGTCGTGTTTGTTGATTGTCTTGGTCGTTGGAAGCCATGATCTGTTACCCAAAATTAGAGTTAATTGTCTGCTTAATAAATCTGCTATGCTATTGTTTGATCCTTTAATATGTTCAAATTCTACTTTATATCCATTACCTTCTATTGCATTTCTAAAATTCAACCATCTTTTATTATTTTATTTTCTAAAATTTTCATTTTTTATGAATCTAACTACAGCTTCACAGTCTGTTCTGATAGTAAAAGATTTATTTAAATATAGTCTAAAATGGTCTATTGCTTTAACTATTCCTGCTATTTCATAATCTAGACTAGTCTAATTATTTCCTGTTTTATTAAAATTACCACTAGAATAAGCTGATATTTTTTCTTCACTTTTTGGAGAAAATTTATGAGATTTGCATTTTAACATTGCTCCCCATCTTTCTATAGAACTATCTACTTCTATTATGACATAATCAGTACTTAAAGGTAATTCTAAAGGCTTAAGGTCCTTAACGATTTCCTTAATTTTTCTAACTAGGTTAATATCTTCCTAATTAAAATGTCTGGCCAGACTTTTCTGTTTTCTTATATAGTGGTCCAACTAATTTACTAAGTTTAGGAATAAATTTTCTAGAATAATTTAATATTCCTAAAAACATTTGTATTTGTTTTAAGTTTTCTAGTTTATCTGGGAAATCTAAAATCTTTTGAGCTATATGAGGTTGTAATTTAATTTTTCCATTTCCTATTTCTAAACCTAAAAAGCTTATTTTTCTCTTAAACAGTTCCATTTTCTTTTTAGACACTACTATTCCATTTTCTTCTATTAAATTAAACACTTGTTTTAAACGATCTTGATGTTGTTTAAAATTTTCAGAAGCTACTAAAATGTCATCTATATATACTAAACAGAAATCTAAATTTTTAAATATACTATCCATAAATCTTTGAAATATTGCTGGAGCATTTTTTAAACCAAAAGATAAAACATTCCACTTGAAATGTCCTTCGCTACAGCTGAATGCTGTCCATTTTTTGTCTTCTTCTACCATTTTAATTTGATTGTATCCACTTTTTAGATCAAATTTTGAAAAATATTTTTAAGATTAATTAACTCATCTTTATTAAGTATTTTATAAGCATCATCTTTTGTATTATCATTAAGTCTCTTATAATTATATACTATTCTAGGTTTTCCTCTTTTTATTTCTGCATTATTTCTTATTATAAATGCTGCTGATCTATGTGGACTATCACTTCTTCTTATAATACCAATTTCTAACATTTCTTTTATTTGTGTTTTGAATTCTTTTATATCTTCAGGAGTATATTCTATAGCTACTGTTCTTATTACTATATCGGGGTTTAAGATGTTTAGTTTAAAAGTATCATTTACTTTGTTTTTAGCTAAATCATCTCCTATAAATCCTAACATTTCTAATTTATGCAAACTTCTTTCATTTTCTAGATTTAAAACTTCTAATCCCTTTCCTATATCTCTAATTTCTTCATCTAATAGGATATCTATGATTTCAGATTCTATATTATTTTGTTTTAATTCTTTGAAAAAATCTAAATCATTATTACCATGTCCACCACGCTTCGCAATCAACTCTGATTGTTTAATGTATCTATTAGTTGGAAAAGTATAATTATATTTGCTAATAGTAATATAACTTTTTTCCCACTAATATACTTCCATTTAATGCACAAATAAAATTTAATCCAAAAAAAAATTCTTGGCTTTTTATGTTATCAGGTGCTATAAGGACTTGTCCTAATGTATATTTGCTACTATAATTTCCTGAAAAATCTTTAAATTGTATTCCTATGTTAATTAACTCTTTTGTTATTTTCAGTAATCTATTTTCTGCAGTTCTACTGGCAACAGTGTAAGTTAAATGTGTTTCAAATTCTTTAGGTACAAGACTAGAACTAAGCATACTTTTTGTACTTCCTGTATCTAAAATGGCTTTAGTTTCAATATATTTTTCTTGATTACACCATATTCGACAATCTAAAAGTATTTTAAACTACTAGTATAAGGTACCTGTATTTGGGGTTCATATGCTGTATTTTGTAAATGGGTTTCTTCTAATTGTTGGTTAATTTCATCAATTTCTTCTATAACTACCCCTTTTCCTTTATTTTGATTACCGCTTATATTTTCATTATTTTTTAATTTTAATTCTAATAATTGTATTCTTAAGTCTAAATCTTCTACTTTATGACTTAGAATTTCTATCGTCTCTAGTTTTTTACTAGGTTTAGGAGATACATTTGTTTCTATATTATATGCGTCTTTAGCACAAATAAAACAAATTTCGTCAAAACATATATTGCACTGATATCTTAAATGCATATCAGGATATAATCTATAAATACTATAGGCTATACTCATAGTTCCTTTTTCATTTATATATTTATGTTCATATGAATTATTCATATAGGTATATTCTATTATATTTGGAATTTCTGGTCCTTCTTCACTTACTATACTAAATATACTCTCATTATCACTTTCATTGCCGTCTATACTTATTACATCTTCATCTAGTTGTTTTGCTATAGCTGCTATTTCCATATTAAATTGTCTTTTTGGGCATCTATTAGCTAAATGTTTAGGATCTCCACAAATAAAACAAGTGCATTTCCTATTTGATGGTTTTCTAACATAATTAGAGGGTTTTCTTCCTTGTTTATATTGTCTAAAACTGGATTTTGGTTTATTTGATTTTCTTAATATTTTTCGTTTTGGCTTAAAGTAATTTTTCTGTCCATATTATTGTGGGGTGTATATAGCTTTTCTACAAAATTCATAAGATTGTTTTCTAATTTGTTCTCTAATAACTTTTTCTTTACACCATTCCTGAAGTTTAAAGAAAGTATATTGTACTCTAGGTCCTATACCTAATCCTATAAGATTACCATTGGTGTTTATCCATTCTTCGTGTATTCTTTTTCCTAAATCTTGTGGTAATTTTGTAAAATATCTATTACATAATTCTTCATCAAATGCTTTATTAGCTTTTCCTATTAATCTTGTAAAATCCTGACTAAAAGGTATAATATATTTCATATCGGTTATAGTGAGTTGTTCTAGGTTTCTAAGTGCAGTATCTTGTATGAATGTATTTTCTCTTCCTAGATCTATTCCTATTATTAAAGTTCTAATAAAACTAGTGAAATTATAAGGATTATTTCCTAATGTCTTTATTTCATTAATTCTATTAGGATCCTTTTTCTTCTTACTTTGCCAAATAGATAAAGTTGTAGGTCCTAAACATGTTTCTAAAAAGTTAAACATATCCATATCTGCCTTTTTATTTATTTCCTAATGTCTTACTACACATTATTCCCATATATTTACTTCTTCAGGCCACATTTGTGGACTTCCTAATTCATTTACTAACATGGTTCCACTCATGATTTTTCCTATGGGTTGTCTTGCTCCTATATATTTATTAGGCTAGGTTGATCCATATTCATATGTGGGACTTTTCCATTCTGGTCTACCACTCATTTCTACATTTCTAGCTGGAACTTCACTATAATTTGGTTCTACTCTAATTCTTTTTCCTATATTACTACTAGTAGGGGTGTTCGTGGTGCGATTTTGGGTTTTGTTTTTACTAATTTGAAACCGAATTGCCAAGTGCGGTTTTTTGGTAGAGAAATCTCAAATTGCCATTTTGAAAAATAAAACCAAGGGTGCGGTTTGGTGCGGTTTACGCTTTTTATCTAACTAAAAAGAAATATTTCAGGATATTTGCATAAAAGTGTCATTTTTTAAACATTACCTAACTAAACCTAATAATAATATTTCACATAGATAAAAGTTATGCTTAACAAAAATTATTTATCCAAAAACTACATAACATAATCAAAGCTTCGCAAAAACTTAAAATGTTGGACTAATATAAAAATAAATATATATAAAAAATGAAAAAGCTTGCGAGTTAGAAGTCACAGACTCAATCTTTTAGAATGAAACTTGTTTCCTTGTTTTAATATTAATCATTTTTCAGTTTCATGATTAAGATGAATATGAATTCAGTTTTTTAATATAATTTAATTTTTACCTATAATTTTTATTTTGAATTAATATAAAATTTTAATTTTATCTACTGTCTCCGATTGAAGATGAAATTTAAATTTATATTTTCGTCTCTAAACTCACCTCAAATTTATAAGGTTGAGACGAGATATGTGTTATACATGCATTATAAGTTATCGAGAAATTATCTTTATCAAATTATAATTCAATTATAACATATCATCCATAACACAAGATTCAAAAATCAATTGAATAACATTTTGAAGTACCTATTTTAATTAGTCTAAAGATCAAAAAGATATTATATTTGTAGTATATAAATTGGTATATCTAAGATTTAGTTCCCCAAGTCCATGCTTCAAGAAAATATGGACACGCATCTTGGGTGAACACTTCAATAATTGTTATATACTTTTTATTGGTCCATAGTAGATAAAAACTCATTTGATTTATTTAATCTATCACGCATTTAGGGTTTAGGGTTTAGAGTTCATGGTTTAGGGGTTAGAGCTTAGGGTTTAGGGCTTAAGGTATCAATCTATAGAGATGTTCATCAGTTCGGTTCATGTTATTTGATATATCTAATCTAGTATTACTTTAATCCTAATTCAAAATGAATAATTAGTTATAGCAAATGAAATTTAATTCTCAATATCAATTTCAATATGATTAAATAACAAATTCATAATAAATAAATGTACAGAAAATAAAAATAAATATGTATATAAATATACATATGTATAAATATAAATATATATATATAAAATAATGGCGGTTTTACGGTTCGGTTTGGTGCGGTTTGGTCCAAAACCATCACCAAACCAACTTTGTGGTGCTGTTTTCGTTTAAAATCGAAACCACGGTTTGTGCAACAATTTGACGAAAACGGTTTGGTGCGGTTCGGTGCAGGCGGTTCGGGCGGTTTCAGAAAATTGTTGCCCAGCCCTAACTACTAGTACTTGCTTGGCTATCTGTCATAAAAGTTACTTCATTATTACTTTTTTCCTTATTTTTAAAGAATTTTTCAAATTCTATTTTTCCTGAACATATATCATCTAATAAATCAATATTATAATATTGTTTAAATTCTTCTTCAGCTGATTCTAAATTTATATCTAAATTCATTGCTTCAAAATACATTTCATCTGCTAGTTCTCTTAAATTATTTATCTCGAAATTCTTTCTTAATATTTCTTCCATATTTTTTGGTCTATAAACATTTTTAAGCTGACTTTCTAATTGTCTAATTTCTTCTATATTTTCTTCCTCTTCTTCCTCTTCACTTTCTATGTCAGATAATATTTCCCAATTTGAAAATCTACTAGTTATTCTAACTTCTTATTCTTCTATAATATTCATATAGCTTGTTTCTGTTTCATTATCGGTTTCTTCTTCTAGATTTTCTAAATTTTCTTTGGGATCTTGCTTTTGGTAGTTAAGAAATCTAATAGAAGTTTGACCTCTACTATTTGTATGCATTACACTTTCTCCTGGAATCTTAACCGTCTCATTTTCTTCTAAATGTTTGGTTAATTCATATTCTTCTCCATTTAAATCGTTATTATCTATATTCAAAGGTTTAATCATTTTTACTCCTACTGAGACTAATCCATCTTTTATTCCGTCTATATTAATTTTATATTGAGAAAAACTATTATTAGTTACCCTTCCCCAAAACGCTATAGAAACTACTTAAGTTATTACCATCATAAGTTTCATATCCTCTAGTTTGTAACCCTATAGTAATTTTATTAATATTTTTAATACTTTCCATCATATTTGGAGCTACATAAAATATTCCTACATTATTAGTCATATCTATTTCCATACTAGCAAATATTGTTCTCCTAGCATCAGACCAACTTTTATCTAATAATAAAACTAAAACTTTTTCACCAGTTCCTTTTCTAGTTAATCCTTTTATTCCTACAATAATTAATCCTAAATGTATATACTTATGTTTTAACTGTTTTAATCGCTTTATACATTCCGGGCTAACTAAGCTTATATTTTCAGCATTTGTTGTAACTTTTACTTCTTTTTCTCTAAATTTCTTAATTAAATGTGTGTTAAAATCCATTTTTCCTACTTTGTATAATGTTTTAGGTTTTAACTTATCTATCCCCTTGTTATTATATATAAATTAAGATTTTCTTCTACGTCTATTATCTCTTCTAATTCTACTTCTCTAGCTGAGCTTTGACTTCCTGATCCTCTAAACATTCGTTTAGTGAAAGTATTACTTATTTTTCCTTTCTCTTTTTCTTTATTACTTGATTCACTTATAGTTCCACTAGTGATCTCAACATTTTTACCAATATATATATTTTTTAGGTTCCTTTTTAGGTTTTTCAGACTCTTATAATGCTAAATTTGCTAATCTTTCTTCTATATTGTCTTGTAAATCTCCCTTAATTACTTGAGATACAGTGTCTATCTTAGTGCTTAATTTTTCTAGTTTATTTTCTAATTTGTCTAGCCTTTCAAATACTTGTAAAATTAAAGCAAATTGGATATTCCAAAGTTTAGGATATAATTTGTCTGAATTACTAGTTCCTTGATAGGTAGTAAATCCTTCTTCCGTATATATGTATTTATTTGCTAGTTCAATGGCTCTTTTATATTCTGATCTATTTTCTATACTATTCATCCGCTAACTATTCGTTCTACATTTTTTAAAGTTTTACTTATTTCTAAATTTTGAGCTTCAACTTTATTTATTTTTTCTATTACTTGGCTTAGCATTCTCTTTGTTTCAATTTCTAATTGTTTTATTTTACTACTTTCCAAGCTATATTTTAACTCTATTATTTCGTCTATAGTAGGGAAAAGCTTATTATATTTTTTAACAATTTTTAAAGTTTCTTCAGATTGTTGTTTAATATAATCTAAATTATTACTCTCACCTCTTTTTATTATTTCTCTATTTATTAAAACAACTTCTTTTAATGATTCTAAGGTTTTATAAAACTTGGTGTTTTGTAATTCTAAGTTAGACGCTAGAGATATAAATAAATCCGTTAAACTATTTAAGTCTTTGTTTTCTGAATGTAAATTATGTTTAAAGCTCGAATCAAATCTACAAATAAATTTATGTTTATCTAAAGAGATTATGGTTCTATTGGCTAACTATATTCTAGATCTAAATATTCTAACCTTTTATAATTAGAAAGACCTATTTTTTAATAAAATGCTGCTATTAATATATTTAAAACTAAAAGGTATTTAATATAGTTTTCGTGATCTCGTAATCTAGGTGGTATGTTAAGATAATTATTAACCCAACTTTCTCTCCTAATTATTAATTGATTTTGTAATTCTAATATTAATTCTGAATTAGTATAATC
The DNA here is from genome assembly GCA_019426215.1 of Buddleja alternifolia. Taxonomy (NCBI): domain Eukaryota; kingdom Viridiplantae; phylum Streptophyta; class Magnoliopsida; order Lamiales; family Scrophulariaceae; genus Buddleja; species Buddleja alternifolia. The sequence goes on along the minus strand of CM033395.1, from coordinate 16,721,889 downwards.
TAAATTTTCCAAGGTATTAAGACAGTCAATAAAAGCACTTAAAATTTGAGGGGGAATTGGCATGTATGTAAATTATTAATAAAAAGTTTTTATGCAGATTTATAAAAGCGGGTTGGGATTCCCTTTTCTTTAAATATGTATAAGTACTCTCATGGATTTTTTGATGTTTTTGTTGTTTTTTAGGGCCAAAATAAACCATTTCTAAAGTCTAAGGACTAAAGATAAAATATTTGAAAACATAGGGACTTCGCAAAAAAATTTGAATAGTATAAGGGGCTTTGAGCAAATTTTTAATAAAGCAAGGAGAAAGCTTGCAATTTTCTCTCTTTCAATTTTATTAAGGGTAAATTGGACCTTTCCATGCACATGGGTCCCATAGGGGACTACATTTGCAATGCCTTGTGCAATTTGCAAGGCCTTGTGCAATTTTGGATTCTTTTTGCAAAACCCCCCATCTGAGCCAAATCGACGCCGAAAAACCACCTCAACACCACTTCAGCGTCAACCCCAAGTCGCCACCTCATCCCGCCGTCTCAACAACTCCACAGACCACATCATCGCGAAGCCCTATCGGCCACCACCATGGCCCTAGCCGCGTATCACCGCCGCGAGAGGCCACACCGCCTGGAAAAACTACCACCCCCATTTTCACGCTATGCGCTCACCACCACGGCCCCAGTCATAGGTACGTATATCACTTACTTTTTTCTTCTTGTTTTTTTGGACTATTTTTTTCAATTCTTCGAGGCTCAAGGCTCGAGCTCACGAGCCTGGCTCAAGCTCGTGAGTCTGGGCTCAACTCGAGCTCGCGAGCTCGTGCCAAGCTGTTTACATAGTCTATGAGCTTGAGCTCGAGCTCCCGAAGTACCGGCTCAAGGAACTTGAGTTCAAATAACTAGCTCGAGCCTAATAAAATCACTAGGCTCGACTTGAGCTCGGCTCGTTTACACCCCTAGTCTGTACAACCTTATCGACCGTATGTTAGGCTTTTTCCTAATCAAATTAATAATAAGATATATATATATATCCGGTTGGTTGCTAAGGAAGGAGGTTTCTATTTTCTTAGTTTTATTAAGGATTTCTTTAAGAAGAGTTCAAACTGAAAACTTTGTTAGCTTGAAAATCGGCCCATAATATATTTTTGGCCCGGCCCAACATCTGTACTATCTGTACTATATTATAATTGGAGAGGGTCGAACGCGGTTTAGATTTTGGACTGTCAATATTTGTCATGGCATAACTCTCAGCCATACGCAAAGCGAAGCGGATCTTCTATCCCACTTTTGTGTCACATATTGGTGTCACACCAATACGAGATTAACAAGTGTCAATTTAAATGGTATTTGAGAGAGTTATTATTAGCATTTTTTTACTTAACTTAATTAATTAAAAAGGAAATAACAATTTAGTTCCTAAAATCACGTCATTTACCTTACCCCAATCCTTCCTCCATCTTCTCACGTTCTGCAATCTGCCCACCATTCTCACGTTCTGCAGATTGCAGAATGGTTGAAGATTGATTGAAGACTTCGGTTATTAAAAGGAATGTTTCACATTCTCGATCAAATTTATGAAGATTGACCCGCTACTTGTTATTTTGTACAAAGGAGTCCTGAAGATTTCGGTTTATAATCCAAAATTGTGTTACAAATCGATTTTAGGGTGAGATATCTACTAAATGGGTTGAACATCATAATTTGACTAATTTGAATATCTCAAACAATTATATTTCTGGAAAAATACCATTTCAGCTTGGAGGGGCTTCTCAACTTCACAGATTACATCTCTCTACAAGTTTGGTTAACTGGGATTATTCCAAAGAGTTTGTGAACTTTAAAATTTTTGTTAGATTTTAAACTGAATGATAACAAACTTCCTGGAGACAACTTAGCAAAAAAAAAAAAAAATATTCCTGGAAACATTTTATCAGAAATCCGTAAGCTTGGAGTTTGATATATTTTATCAGAAATGTAATTCAATCACAATGTCTTGCTTGAAGCTAATGGAAATCTTGAAGAATGGCTGAAAATTATAGAACGTGAGAAGATGGAGGAAGGATCTAGGTAAGGTAAATGACGTGACTTTAGTCTTTTAGGAACTTAAATTCTTATTTCGTTTTTAATTAATTAAGTTATGTAAAAAAAATGCTAATAATAATTCTATCAAATACTATTTAAATTGACACTTGTTAATCTCCTATTGGTGTGACACCAATGTGTGACACAAAAGTGTAATAGAAGATCCGTTCCGTACACAAAGCCACGTAAAGTTAATATTGTTGACAAAAATTAGATTCAAAATATGAGCCCCACTATCAAATAACTACAAGTAACAACTCCCGCCTCTACCACTTCTATTCTACCTGTTCATTTCCAAATTTGAAATTCCAATATATGTTTGCTCTGTGTGGTAACTCCGTCCGACCTTCAAAGTCGGATCAGTGGTAACTGCCTCATCCATGGTTCGCGGGAACCCTCGCGGTCATTCCACAATTTTATCAGTTAATTTTTTTGATACTTCATATAATTTTAAAAAGTTAAAATGTGTATAAGTTTTATGATTGTAGATTAAACATGTTTAAGTCATATATTTTTTAATTAAGTATATAAGCATTGACACATATATAAGATGATATTTCTAAACTTTCTGTTGCAAAATTTTCGTCATTTTCCCAACATGTTCTTTTATTTTTCTTTTATTAATATCTGAGATTAATAAACATTTCTTTAATCAAAATGTGGACGGGAAATTAAATAAATATATATAAAAATAAATAACAATTATTAAAATAATACAAATTTTATTAAGCTTAAAAAACTAGCATCAGATTCCACTATATCCAAGAGGGGAATGAGAAAATTGATTTTTTTTTAATTAATTAACACATTCCGCTCTAGCTGAAAGCGGAATGAGAAATTCTTTTTTAATTAAATAATATTTTTTCTTTATTTTCGACTCATTTTTCTCTTTTTTTCGTGCATTTTTTAGTTTCGACTTGAACATATAAATTGTAAATTTTCATATAAACTTTGTAATCCCATAAGAATTGGCTCATTTGATACCTTGGTGAAGAAATACGACAAAGAAAAAAAAATTCAAAGAAAATAATAATTTTTTCTTGTTTTCGACTCATTTTTCTCCATTTTTCGTGCATTTTTGGGTTTCGACTTGATCATTAAATTATAGGTTTTCATATAAACTTTGTAACCACACAAGAATTGACTCATTTCGATGGCCGGGTCAAGGAATACGGCAAGTAAAAAAGAAACATTAGTGCAATCTTTTTAAGAAAATAGTGACTTTGTCCTTGTTTCGGGCTCATTTTTCTCCCTTTTTCACGCATTTTTCGATTTTGACTTGAATATATAAATTGTAGATTTTCGTAAAAACTTTGTAACTGCACAAGAATGGACGCATTTCGATGTCCGGGTGAAAGAACACGACAAGCAAAAAAGCAACATTTGATCAATTTTTTTAAGAAAATAATGACTCTTTCCTTTTCCGGTTCATTTTTTTTTTCCTTTTTCGTGCATTTTTAGGTTTCGACTTAAACATATAAATTATAGATTTCATAAAAACTTTGTAACCGCAGAAGAATGGACTCATTTGAATAATCGAATGAAGGAATACGACAAGCAAAAAATCAACATTAGAGGAATTTTTATAAGAAAATAATGACTTTTTCCTTATTTTCGACTCATTTTTCTCCCTCCTTCGTGCATTTATGGGTTTTGACCTAAACATATAAATTATAAATTTTCATATAAACTTTGTAACCGAATAAGAGTGGACTCATTTCAATACCCGGTGAAGGAATACGATGTTCACACAAATTTTCGAGTCCAAATGATTTGATCGTCGTTGAAGATGTAACTCTTCCTTGGATTTGTTGAAGAAGAAACGACCACCTTGACGATTTGATTGCCTTTGAAGATGTTAGAACCTTCGTTGTTGATGAAGAGTACTTTAACTTGGCGAAGAGAAGACTTGGACTCTCTAGCTTGTAGACTTGTGTGTGTGTATGTATGTAGTATATGAATGAATGAATCTCCTGAAGCCCCTATTTATAGATTTTTGAGTAGAAGAGTCTCAGAATTCTGGGCTTCTCTGATATATCTCTTGAAAATCTTTTAAAAGAAATAATATCAGATTTATATAGATTTGGTTGACACGCATTTGAATGTGCCACATGTACCATCCGATTAGTCATTGATTAGTTGGACTATGAAACTTGATTTGATTGGATGTGCCACCTCCATTTGACATATGGCAACTTTTGATTTGCTAATAAAATATACATTAAATTATCAATTAAAATTAATAATTTATTTATAGAATTAAATTTGGTAAAATCCATAAAATAAAAATAATAATTTTTACTTATTAATTAATGTCATATTTTACACATGTTATTTTCTAATTGAACGAAAATTAATTCGTTTACATACGGCAAGCAAAAAAGCAACATTAGAGCAAATTTTTTAAGAAAATAATGACTTTTTATTTGTTTTCAGCTCAATTTTCTCCCTTTTTCGTGCATTTATAGGTTTCGACTTGAGCATATAAATTGTAGATTTTCATATATGTTATGAATCGAACCAGGGGATAATTTTTTTTTCTCCGATTCACATAGCCCGGATTTAATTCATGTTTTTGATAATTTTATGGTCACAAAAACGATATCAAGAATAGGTGGTAATCTAATTACCTTTTCGATGAAATCCAAAGCCTAGCCTTTTTATTGAGAAGCAACGGATCGTTCGTTCCTCTAAATAATCACGTGAAAGATTACCTTCAAATCTTAAAGCTCAACCTCCTCTACTTTAGATTGGGTTGGGCGCCTTTAGGGTTTATGTGGAGGAAAAGGATTTTATGTTTTACGATTTTTCACTCTCTAAGATGAAAAACTGACTTGAGTTATAATTTTAGTTAAACACCTAGTGTTTAAATAGAAGAACTCTCCTTGCCTTAGGAGAAGAGGGGGAGGCGGCCGTGCACTACCTTAGGGATAGGTGTACTGGGTTTTTTCTAACTCGTAGCTCAGTGTTAAGTATTTAATTAATATTCCCAATCCAATCCAATTGGTAATTAATTAAATACTAACCTCTTTTTATTAATAGTATTTTATTAATTCTAAATTAATAATACCATACTATTAATATTGATTGAATAAAATAATTTAATTACAATAATTATATATATTTAATATAATTAATACACATCTCTTTGATAATTTCCACTTCAAGTGAAATTATCAAAATGGCCTTAAAAAAGTAAAACTCCTTTATTTTATCATCTTTACATAGCGCGACTCTCTATGCTCATCTTGATTGGCATTGGGAGGATTCCAAGGGTATAGTTATCACCAAGCCACCCTGTGAAGCTAGACCGAAACCCAATCAAGTACGAAATGAGTATTTCATCACGAACCTTTGTGTTACAAATACCATATGAGTATAAACTCTTCACTGACACAACCTGATCAAGTAAGAGTCATAGAACGTCAAACTCATACAACTTGATATTGTACTGTAATCATACTGATGTGAATTTACCAAACTGCCTTTTATATCCAATATAAGTCAGTCATTGATGCTTTGGCCAAGTACTTTAATTTCACAACACCTATGACGTACATGTTGCTTCTCGTTTACTATCGAGACAGTGAGTTCTTTCTTGACAGTCCATTTCTCATTGTCAAACGCACCAATTGAATTGTATTTCAAGGTCGACCCCACCAATGGGTGATTGAGCCTAACTACTCTAATAATTTATTCAATGATACGAGCACAATGTAAATGACTCCTCAGGTCTAAAGTTCATTCATACTATTATAACGGTAATCTTCATCATTGACTGTCACTGAGTAAAAACCCATGTGATAGGATTACAACGAGTCGTGTTCGAATATGTTAACTCAGTTAACCATATTCATGACACCAGCTCCCACTATTCAATCAGTGTGAGACTTAACACTTTTCTTGTCAAATCAAGTGTCAGAAGAGTTAAATCTAAACGCCCAATTTAGATTCTTTAACTCGCGAACCTTATTAATAAGATCAAGCACTTAACTCCACCAATGCTCCTACTTATCAAATAAGCAGTGGTGAGTACACCTTAATCTTGAGGACCTATTTGTTCAATCATTCAATGCCACAATTAGATTTATAAGAACAAACTCGATGTCTTTTATTAATCAATAATAATGTTCATACAATATAAATAAAACTCCCTCTTAAATCTAATTCCTCAATGGCATAAAACGCATAACACCTAACAATAGAAACTTTGTAACCGCACAAGAGTTGACTCATTTTGATGCCCGAGTTAAGGAATATGGCAAGCAAAAAAGCAACATTAGAGCACTTTTTTTAACAAAATAATGACTTTTTCTTTATTTCCGACTCATTTTTCTCCATTTTTCGTGCATTTATGGGTTTCGACTTAAACATATAAATTGTAGATTCTCATATAAAATTTGTAATTGCACAAGAATGGACTCATTTTGATGCCCAGGTGAAGGAATACGGCAAGCAAAAAAGCAATATTGGAGCAATTTTTTAAAAAAATAATGATTTTTTTCCTTGTTTCCAGCTCATTTTTCTCCCTTTTTTGTGCATTTATGAGTTTTGTCTTGAACACATAAATTGTAGAATTCCATATAAGCTTTGTAACCGTACAATAATGGACTCATTTCGATGCCCGGGTGAAGGAATACGCCAAGCAAAAAAGCAACATTAAAGCCACTTTTTTAAAAAAATAATGACTTTTTCTTTGTTTTCGACTCATTTTTCTCTCTTTTTCTTGCATTTATGGGTTTCGACTTGAGCAGATAAATTGTAGATTTTCATATAAGCTTTGTAACCGGATAAGAAGAGACTCATTTTGATACCTGGGTGAAGGAATACAACAAGCAAAAATGCAACATTTGAGCAATTTTTTTTTAAATAATGACTTTTTCCTTGTTTCCGGCTCATTTTTCTTCCTTTTTCATGCAATTATGGGTTTCGACTTGAACATATAAAATGTAGATTTTTATATAAATTTTGTAACCGCACAAGAATTGACTCATTTTGATGCCAGGATGAAGGAATACGGCAAGCAAAAAAGCAACATTTGAGCAATTTTTTTAAGAAAATAATGACTTTTTTCTTGTTTCCAGCTCATTTTTCTTCCTTTTTCGTGCATTTTTTGTTTCGACTTCAACATACAAATTTTAGATATTCATTAAAACTTTCTAATGGCACAATAAGGGACTCATTTTGATGCCCCAGTGAAGGGATACAACAATCAAAAAACCAATATTTGAGCAATTTTTTTTAAAGAAAATAGTGAGTTTTCTTTGTTTCCGGCTCATTTTTCTTTCTTTTTCGTGCATTTTTGGGTTTCGACTTAAACATATTGTAGATTTTTATGTAAACTTTGTAACCGCACAAGAATAGACTTGTTTCGGTGCCCGGGTGAAGGAATACGACAAGCAAAAAAGCAGCATTACAGCAATTTTTTTAAGAAAATGACTTTTTTCTTGTTTTCAACTCATTTTTCTCCCTTTTTCGTGCATTTATGATCTTCGACTTGAACATATAAATTGTAGATTTTCATAAAAACTTTGTAACTGCACAAGAATGGACACATTTTCATGCTCGGGAGAAGGAATACGGAAAGCATAAAGCAACATTTGAGCAATTTTTTTAAGAAAATAATGAATTTTTCTTTGTTTTTAGCTCATTTTTCTTCCTTTCTCGTTCATTTTTGGGGTTCGACTTAAACATATAAATTGTACATTTTCGTAAAAACTTGGTAACCGCACAAGAATGTACTCATTTTGACGGCCCGATGAAGGAATATGGCAATCAAAAAAGCAATATTGGAGCATTTTTTTTAAGAAAATAATGACTTTTTTCTTTTTCCGGCTCATTTTTCTTCCTTTTTCGTGCATTTTTTGGTTTTGACTTGGGCATAAAAATTGTAAATTTTCATATAAACTTTATAACCGCACCAGAGTGGACTCATTTCGATGCCAGAATGAAGGAATATGGCAAGCAAAAAAGCAACATTTGAGCAATTTTTTTAAGAAAATAATGACTTTTTTCTTGTTTCCGGCTCATTTTTCTTCCTTTTTCGTGCATTTTTTGTTTCGACTTCAACATACAAATTTTAGATTTTCACTAAAACTTTCTAATGGCACAATAAGGGACTCATTTTGATGCCCCGGTGAAGGAATACAACAATCAAAAAAGCAATATTTGAGCAATTTTTTTTAAAGAAAATAGTGAGTTTTCTTTGTTTCCAGCTCATTTTTGTTTCTTTTTCGTGCATTTTTGGGTTTCGACTTAAACATATTATAGATTTTTGTGTAAACTTTGTAACCGCACAAGAATAGACTTGTTTCGGTGCTCGGGTGAAGGAATACGACAAGCAAAAAAGCAGCATTACATCAATTTTTGTAAGAAAATGACTTTTTTCTTGTTTCCGACTCATTTTTCTCCCTTTTTCGTGCATTTGTGATCTTCGACTTGAACATATAAATTGTAGATTTTCATAAAAACTTTGTAACTGCGCAGGAATGGACTCATTTTCATGCTCGGGAGAAGGAATATGGAAAGCATAAAGCAACATTTGAGCAATTTTTTTAAGAAAATAATGATTTTTTCTTTGTTTTTAGCTCATTTTTCTTCCTTTCTCATTCATTTTTGGGGTTCAACTTGAACATATAAATTGTACATTTTCGTAAAAATTTTGTAACCGCACAAGAATGTACTCATTTTGATGCCCTGACGAAGGAATAGGCAATCAAAAAAGCAATATTTGAGCTTTTTTTTTAAGGAAATGATGACTTTTTTCTTTTTTTCCTGCTCATTTTTCTTCCTTTTTCGTGCATTTTTGGGTTTTGACTTGGATATATAAACTTTGAAACCACACCAGAGTGGACTCATTTCGATGCCAGGATGAAAGAATATGGCAAGTAAAAATGCAACATTTGAGCAATTTTTTTTAGAAAATAATGACTTTTTCTTCTTTCCAGCTCATTTTTCTTCCTTTTTCGTGCATTTTTTGTTTCGACTTAAACATCCAAATTTTAGATTTTCATTAAAGCTTTCTAATCGCACAATAAGGGACTCATTTTGATGCCCCAGTGAAGGAATACAACAATCAAAAAAAGCAATATTTGTGCAATTTTTTTAAAGAAAATAATGACTTTTCCTTGTTTCCGGCTCATTTTTGTTTCTTTTTCGTGCATTTTTGGGTTTCGGCTTAAACATATTGTAGATTTTATGCAAACTTTGTAACCGCACAAGAATAGACTTCTTTCGACGCCCGGGTGAAGGATTACGACAAGCAAAAAAGCAGCATTAGAGCAATTTTTTTAAGAAATGACTTTTTTCTTGTTTCCGACTCATTTTTCTCCCTTTTTCGTGCGTTTATGATCTTCGACTTGAACATATAAATTGTAGATTTTCATAAAAACTTGGTAACTGCACAAGAATGGACTCATTTTCATGCTTGAGAGAAGGAATACGGAAAGCATAAAGCAACATTTGAGCAATTTTTTTAAGAAAATAATGAATTTTTCTTTGTTTTTAGCTCATTTTTCTTCCTTTCTTGTTCATTTTTGGGGTTCCACTTGAACATATAAATTGTATATTTTTGTAAAAAATTTGTAACCGCACAAGAATGTACTCATTTTGATGCCCTGATGAAGGAATACGGCAATAAAAAAAAGCAATATTTGAGCTTTTTTTTTAAAGAAAATAATGACTTTTTTCTTTTTTCCGGCTCATTTTTCTTCTTTTTTCGTGCATTTTTGGGTTTGACATGGATATATAAACTTTGAAACTGCACCAGAGTCGACTCATTTCGATGCCAGGATGAAGGAATATGGCAAGCAAAATAGCAACATTTGAGCAATTTTTTTAACAAAATAATGATTTCTTTCTTGTCTCTGACTCATTTTTCTTCCTTTTTCGTGCATTTTTTGTATCGATTTAAACATACAAATTTTAGATTTTCATTAAAACTTTCTAATCGCACAATAAGGGACTCATTTTGATGCCCCGGTGAAGGAATACAACAATCAAAAAAGCAATATTTGAGCAATTTTTTTTAAACAAAATAATGACTTTTCGTTGTTTTCGGCTCATTTTTGTTTCTTTTTCATGCATTTTTGGGTTTCGACTTAAACATATTGTAGATTTTTGTGTAAACTTTGTAACCGCACAAGAATAAACTTGTTTCGATGCCCGGGTGAAGGAATATGGCATACAAAAAAGCATCATTAGAGCAATTTTTTTTAAGAAAATGACTTTTTTCTTGTTTCCGATTCATTTTTCTCCCTTTTTTGTGCGTTTATGATCTTCAACTTGAACATATAAATCGTAGATTTTCATAAAAACTTGGTAAATGCACAAGAATGGACTCTTTTTCATGCTCGGGAGAAGGAATACGGAAAGCATAAAGCAACATTTGAACAATTTTTTTAAGAAAATAATGATTTTTTCTTTGTTTTTAGCTAATTTTTCTTTCTTTGTCGTTCATTTGTGGGGTTCGACTTGAACATATAAATTGTACATTTTTGTAAAAACTTTGTAACCGCACAAGAATGTACTCATTTTGATGCCCTGATGAAGGAATACGGCAATCAAAAAAGCAATATTTGAGCTTCTTTTTTAAGAAAATAATGACTTTTTCCTTTTTTCCGACTCATTTTTCTGCCTTTTTCGTGCATTAATGGGTTTCGACGTGAACATATAAATTATAAATTCTCATATATACTTTGTAACCGTACAAGAATGAACTCATTTCGATGCTAGGATGAAGGAATATGGCAAGCAAAAAAGCAACATTTGAGCAATTTTTTTAAGAAAATAATGACTTTTTTCTTGTTTCCGACTCATTTTTCTGCCTTTTTCGTGCATTAATGGGTTTCGACGTGAACATATAAATTATAAATTCTCATATATACTTTGTAACCGTACAAGAATGAACTCATTTTGATGTCCGGGTGAAGGAATACTGCAAGCAAAAAAGCAACATTAGAGCAATTTTTTTAAGAAAGTAATAACTTTTTCCTTGTTTCCGGCTCATTTTTCCCCCTTTTTCATGCATTTATGGGTTTCGACTTGAACAAATAAATTGTAGATTTTCATATAAACTTTGTTACTGCACAAGAATGTACTCATTTCGATGCCCGGGTGAAGGCATATGGCAAGCAAAAAAGCAACATTAGAGCAATTTTTTTAAGAAAATAATGACTTTTTCCTTGTGTCCGGCTCATTTTTCTTCCTTTTTCGTGCACTAATATAAAGCACGTGCATCGCACGTGTATATCTGATAATTTTATTGAATTTTTAGGAACGAAATAAGCAAATATTGTAATAATTCATAGTTCTAAGTGAATTTTTAGTAATCATAATAATCATATATTGTAAGAATCGAAAAATAAATTAAAATACTAATACAACTTTTAGGAAGACTAAATATCGTAAGATGCTTTTGCGAAATTTTAAATGAAAAATAAATGAAATTACTAATACAAATGTTAAATAAAAATATTGAAAGATGCTTTTGCGAAATTACTAATACAAATTTTAAGATTATCATTTGTCATTAATTTGCAAGAAAATAGTTCTTACATTGAAATCAGAATTGGATCTCCAATTAAACAAGAAACCCACATCCCAGTTAAATTTGCACCTCTTCCAATACTATCCTTGTATGAACAATATGTTGGATATATGGCATGAGTGCTCATTTGGAGATGCTTGTACAAAGGAAGGGAAAATTTCATTGATACTTGAAAGAGCAATACGTAGCTCAGGACAACATGAGAGAAACTCAACACAGCGCATACACACATCTGTACGAAAAAAATATGTATGCTGGAATTAGAATTCTAAGATGAAAAGAAACTGAAGCCATTTATTCAACATTCAACATTAGTGATGTCATGTGGAGCCTTATATGTACACATTAGGAAAATAATTGCATAATCGGATGCGGCACTTTTTTCAGCAATAGAAGTGGATATTTATAAGTGGATGAAAAAGTGGAAGAGTTGGATATTTACATACTCCAAGACATGGAAAGATGATAAGATTTTATTGGATAAATGAACTTTAATTATCAAGGGAAGATGATAAGATTATATTGGATCATTACAAAACTGCCGTTGATAATGGACTTTTGGGTTTGTTGTTGTGAACATGCAGCTAGATACATTTAATCTCTGTTTATGCTATTAAGTGGGCTATAAAAACATAATATATTATCATATTGAATATATTATGAAGGATAATTTGGTCTTTTCACAATTGGAATAAAAATATTTTAGGATCCACACTTTTAGTATAGTATAAATATAGATGTTTATGCTATTAAAACATAATATATTATCATATTGAATATATTATGAAGGACTATTTGGTCTTTTCACAATTGGAAGAAACATTTTAGAATCCACACTTTTAGTATAATATAGATATAGATTTATGGGTTTCGACTTGAACAAATAAATTGTAGATTTTCATAAACTTTGTAACCCCACAAGAAAGGACTCATTTCGATATTCGGGTGAAAGAATATGACAAGAAAAAAGGCAACATTTGAGCAATTTTTTTAAAAAAATAATGACTTTTTCCTTGTTTAATTTCCGACTAATTTTTCTCCTTTTTTCGTTCATTTATGGTTTCGACTTGAACATATAAATTGTAGATTTTTATATAACTATTGTAACCGTACAAGAATGAACTCATTTTGATGTCCGGGTGAAGGAATACGGCAAGCAAAAATGCAACCTTTGAGCAATTTTTTTTAAGAAAATAATGACTTTTTCTTTGTGTCCGGCTCATTTTTCTTCCTTTTTTGTGCTCTTTTGGGTTTCGACATAAACATATAAATTTTAGATTTTCATAAAAACTTTGTAATCCCACAAGAATGGACTCATTTAGATGCCCCGGTAAAGGAATACGGTAATCAAAAAAGCAAATTTTTTTGAAAAAATAATGACTTTTCATTGTTTTCGGCTCATTTTTCTTCCTTTTTCGTGTATTTTTGGGTTTCGACTTGAACATATTGTAGATCTTTATATAAACTTTGTAACCGCACAAGAGTGGATCGTTTCGATGCTCGGGTGAAGGAATACGACAAGCAAAAAAGCAACATTACAGCAATTTTTTTAAGAAAATGACTTTTTTCTTGTTTCTGACTCATTTTTATTCCTTTTTCGTGCATTTATGAGCTTCGACTTGAACATAAAAATTGTAGATTTTCATATGTAACTGCACAAAAATGGACTCATTTTGATGCTCGGGTGAAGAAATATGGAATGCAAAACACAACATTTGAGCAATTTTTTAAGAAAATAATGACTTTTGCTTTGTTTTCGGTTAATTTTTCTTCCTTTCTCGTTCATTTTTGGGTTTCGACTTGAACATATAAATTGTAGATTTTCGTAAAAACTTTGTAACTACACAAGAATGGACTCATTTTGATGCCCCGATGAACTAATACGGAAATCATAAAAGCAATATTTGAGCAATTTCTTTTAAGAAAATAATGACTTTTTCCTTTTTTTTCTGCTCATTTTTCTTCTTTTTTCGTGTATTTTTGGGTTTCGACTTGAAGATATTGTAGATTTTTATATGAACTTTGTAACCACACAAGAATAGACTCGTTTTGATGCGCGGGTGAAGGAATACGACAAGCAAAAAAGCAACAATGGAGCAATTATTCTAAGAAAATGACTTTTTCCTTGTTTTCGGCTCATTTTTCTCCCTTTTTTGTGCATTTATGGCTTTTGACTTGATTATATAAATTTTAGATTTTCATATAAACTTTGTAACAGCACAAAAATGGACTAATTTCAATGCCCGAGTAAAGAAATACGGCAATCAAAATTTTCACTCTGCTAGAGCGGAGTGCAATTAATTTATTAAAAAAAATAGACATTTATTTATTCGGCTTTCGGTTATAGCGGAATCAGTCAAACTGTTAGTTAAATTTGAATTATTTTAATAATTATTATTTATTTAGTTTTTCGAAATTTGGACTGAATCTTTTCTAATTTGTGGTCTCTTTTCATTCTTGCCCTTTTATATCATTTTTTTCCCTTCTCTCTCTTTTATTTCTCTAGCTACTCTTGTTTGTCTCTTTCTGTGTTTCTTTTCAAAACTCATGGGTTTCTCTGTCAATCGCGGATTCATACCCCTTCCCGTGACAAATTTTTTCATGGAAGAGAGAATAGATGGCAAAAGACTGACAAAATTTACGAAGCTTTAGTAGTATGATCAATAGCGGTTTGGTTTGGTGCCCCCATCTTTTGCAATCTTTTTAATGTTCTCATCATCAGTTTATACAAAAGGTGCTCAATTGATTCACCTATTTTGATTGCTTACTTCTATTATCATCCATGTAGTAATAATCATCGATTCAACTTTTATTTTATTAGTATCTAAGTTCCCCTTATTTCTTTCCAGGTCAAATTAACCCATAACAAAACATGTATAAATGAAGTTTTTTAGTTTTAGATTTTTCTTTTCTAAGTTTGCATGGTAAAATATCCTTAATTTTAAATTTTTTTAATTTCGATTTTTGTTCATTTAAAGATATTGATTAAAGGATATAATTTTAGTAAATCCCTTACAAGAATCATATGATAATATCAAATTAAATGAAATACTTTTCTATAGTTTTTTCCACTTGAATTATAATAAATAATTTTTATTGATTCAAAATATATTATAGCCGTACGTGCTCCGGTTACTAGTAAATAATTACTATCCGTCAATAATTACTGAAAATATATAATAATTACCGGAAAATATCTACTATTTGAACTCCTTCACTTATACACACCTACCCACACGGTAATTTCTACCATTTGAATTGATGATTATTTATAGACACCCAGCCACGCAGAGACGGAGCCAGGAATTTGAATGAGGGGGGCGAGATTGTTGTGATATATGTATACATCTTTTTTTTGGCAGATAGTTGAAGGAGTGAAAGGGGGGTGCGGGGGGCTTGGCCCCCGCGGTACGGTACGATAGATTTGTGGAGGAAAATATAATAAGAAATTAGGTTCAATTACAACTTTTGACATACTTTATACTCTTATATCTGTTTCGTTATAGCCAAAATTTTGGGTTGGGAGAGGGCGAACTCAAAATAAAGAGAAAAAGCATGATATTTTTCGATTTTGATGGGGGGCGAAATCCAAATATCAAAAAATTTACAAGGTAAAAAAATAATTTTTTAAAATTGAGAGGGGCGATCGCACTCTCCAGCCCCCCGGCTCCGTCCCTGCAGCCACGCATTACTTTCCATCTCTGCAGGCCTCAGTGTGGTATTTATGCTTAGCCTTCATTACTCACTTTCTTTTCTCTATTCCCAATACAAAATAAATTATAGTTTACATTTCTCTTTCTTTCTTTTTTTTTCTCTTGAAGCTTGCGTGTGTGGATCTTCACATTTTCATTTGAGTCATCAACAACAACGAAGGTACCGTAAGGAAACTTCAGAGTATACATTTAAAGCTCTCTCTTTGCTTTATGATATTTATGTGTGTATGTGGTTTGAACTACTGATGATCATTCTTGAGATTTGTGTGTGTGCTACAAACTATATAACCACCGGAACTCGTGTTATTGTGCTGAACTATGAGACACCTACTTTATGCCTTGTTGTTAGCTTTTCTTTTGAAGTACTTCAAACTTGCATTGCCTTGTACAAACATGACCATTGCTTGAAGAATAAAATGTTTTGTCTACAAATGCAGGTAGGTCAAATGAGTAAAAATACTGAAATAAGTGGGGGTAATTGTATGTCGAACCGAGTACAATAGTCCGAGTGTACATTTTGTGTCTACCTCTTTCATACAATTGTGTGTAGGGACCACACATAGTACACCTTACTGTGTGAGAGATATAGACACAAGGACCATTGAATTTGGTCTAACATAGATTTTCCAATGAGTGGCTTGGTCTGTCAGAAATGTCATAGGGAGCTCACAAAGGCTGAGGCCCCTACTCAGAAGGAGTACCTCAGGGCTCAGGCACGTGGCCAATTGCAAGATGGTAAGATGGATTTTTTCTTTATTTTTCAAAATTTGTGTTCTCTTTAGAATAAAGATTTTATTAATGTTTTGTTATGTTGTTTGTAAATGCAGGCTCAGGTCGCCGCAGTGCTGCTGCCTGTGCCACCGGTGGTGCCTCCAGCGAGGCGTCCGGTTCAAAGAAGTAAAAGTCCGCCGGTTCAAAGAAGAAAAAGTAAACCTAGAAAAAAAATCAATCTCAAATTGATTAGGAATTGAATAATGTCAAAATCCATTTCATTTACTGTTGTGCACTCCTCTATCTCTCATTAGTGTAGTAATTATCCGTCGTTAATTGAGTTTTTGACATTTACTGTAGTTATTAAGTATTTTAATGTACCCTAACTGTGGACGAATAGCAAAAGGGGTTTTGACATCCTTGCTTTGCGATTCAATGTTCTTTAACTTTTTACTTATTAGTTTTAATGCAGTTCGAAATTTACACAAAAGTACGTATAAATCGAAAGGCGATTTATACTCTAAAATCCTATGAAATAATACGCTAAAATACGTAATAAGGACTTGTTTATATGAATGAACATGATTAAGTAATTGTTTCGTTCAAAAAAAACAAACTAGATTAAGGTGGATCTGAATGGTCATTTCTAGCCTCTTGATAATCTATAACTTGAAGTTATCTTTCAACCCCCGCATTCGACTCGCTATGAGTTGCTTCAAGCCTTTATAACTTTAATGATTTCGAATTTGAAAGTGACGAATGAAAACTCAAGTTAAGATACAAATTACATATCAAATACTTAAATATGAACAAAGGATAATTTATACCTCCATGAAACTCTTCGATT
This sequence comes from Buddleja alternifolia, assembly GCA_019426215.1. Classification (NCBI taxonomy): domain Eukaryota; kingdom Viridiplantae; phylum Streptophyta; class Magnoliopsida; order Lamiales; family Scrophulariaceae; genus Buddleja; species Buddleja alternifolia. The sequence continues at coordinate 16,704,993 of CM033395.1, read as the reverse complement.
CTGAAGAGATTACAAGCAAGCGAGTACCGGTACAAGCTTTGGAAGCCAAATCCAGCAATTCTTGATAAGTTGATACAAAATAGAACTATACTAATTTACGCTATAAACTACTCCTAATTAGAGCTATTCCTAAGAAGAAAAAATATAAAGTTGTTGATGATTCTAATGATGCTTCTTCTCTTTTTCTTTTTCGTATTTATCTCAGCTCCGTGATCCCAGGTTCTCAACCGTCGGGAATTGCCTCCAACTTTTTTTTCAAAATTCTCTCGTCTTGGAGGGTTACTTTTCTTCCGAAATTTCCAACCCTTTGGACCTGCCTCTGAATCGATTCCTTTGAATCTGACCTATTATCTTGTCAAATCTGGACTCTCATTGGGCCTATTCCATTTTAAACCACTTTATGCATTGTTATGCTATAATGGACTTCATCTTTTATCTCTGGGCTCATTAATTAAGGTTGGCTATTTGGGTTTTTTAATTTGCAAAAACCCAATTTCATTTTCAGTGGAAACAGTAATCAAATTTATTTTATAGAACTTTCATAGTCAATATATTATGTATTTGATTGAGGGGTATATGACTATTTTCTAAGATAAAACGAAAAATGGACTGTATTTGTTATAATCTGTAGCGCCAATATAACTTTCCACTTTATATGCCAATCGATGCCATTATCTAACTAAATTAAGGCCTTTTGGAATATTTATTTTTCATGGATGTCATTGTTATTTATCACTTAATCTGAGAACATTTATAAATTAATCAAATAATGACGGACAATATATATAAATTGGGAATTGATAAAGGTACTGCACATTCTGTTAGAGATACTCCACTTTTATTTAAATTTCATCGCATAGACAAAAATGCCCTTTAGTCTATTAAAATAAATCTTACCATTTTCTTTGACAAATTAGTTTTATAACACTTTTCTAATTAAATCTAGAATAAGTATTTAAAATTTTATTCATGATTTTAGAATTTAAAAGTGATGGATAACTACTGTAAGCAATAAGTAAAAAAAAACGTTCGTAGATATGACTAAAACTTTTATTTATTTATTTAGAACCAAATTAGGATGAATTTTATTTTATTTTGGATAAAATTGATATTTACGTTTTCATTAAATTTAATAAAAAATAATGTTAGATATTATTCTTGGTGGACATATTGAGTTCACCAATAATAACTCAGTGTAATATGATCTGACATTTATTTTTACTTTTTTGGTAGTTTTTAGGCTTTTGATGTTATATTAATTGTTTAGTTTTGACTTAAATCTTATCTGCATCTATAAGTAGTATAAAATATATTGTCCATGTTTTCGGTGCAATCTCTCTACTTCTTATGGGATATGAAGGGTTACTCTAGAGAGATTGATCTTGATTACTTAAACTCGTTCGCAAGTAATATGAAATCTTTAATAGACAAATAAAGATTTGAAACACTTGTACAATCTGAGCTTTGACATGGGAGTGTCAGTCGAACACAATGTAATGGTGAGAGCTTAAGATTGTAGGCACATCAGTAGAATTAATATGCTCGAACACGACTCGCATCGGTTTTGTCACATGGGTTTTCACTCTGTGACTGTCAATGCCAGAACTAATTATGTGTAATAGGTCTAAGTGAACCTATGACCTAAAGTATCAGACTGAAGATACACTTGTGACATCAAGTCTGTCATTAGAGTAATTAGACTCAATTCACCTGTTGGTGGGGTCGACCTCGAAATACGGCTTGATGGGGCAAGTGGTAGTCTTAGCAGATAACTAATATGAGATTTGCTCTTTCATAAGTGAATGAGAAAGTGTCCTACGTGATTATAGATAATAGAGATCAAATTTTTTGGCCAAAGCAAAAGAGAAAAGTGTGTGAGGCACTAAATCGAACTCAATGATCTCGTATTATTATAATTAATACATATGATCAAGTCCAGTGAGTTTGACATAACCATGACTCTCACTTGACTGGGACACATGAACAAAGGGTTTATACGGTATTTACGATTGGAAGGTTGTGGAATGATCCATTCATCCGATTTCATTTGGGCTACGAAATGGGTCACGTGACTCGCTAGGTGTTACCCACTTTCTTTGGATTCCTCTCATTACCAAATGAAACAAACCTAAAGATCGGGCTCAAGGATTGATAAAGAAAAATAAAAGAGTTTTTGTATTTTATTATAGGAGATTTAATTTATGGGATAAATTAGAGGGGGCAAAATGGTTTTGGACTCATGGTTCCAACCCAACCCAACTAGTTTTGGGTTGGGTTGGGTTGGTTCCTAGCTTTTTTGTCTTGGGTTGGGTTGGACTTGGTTCCTATTGGGTTAGGTTCAAATTGGTTCCACCTTGTTTTTAGGTTGGATCCAACTTGGTTTCAAGTTGGTTCCAATTTGGTTTCAACTTGGATCCCACACAATCTTTAATGGTATGCATATTTGCTTCATAACATGTGTATTGTGTGTAACTACATGGTTGGGAGTTGGGACTTGAAAACCTGTTGATGAAAATGGGTTGAAACTTGGTTTAATTTCATCTTGGGTCTATTATGGGTTATATTTTGGGTCTTTTTATAAGAACCATTCGTAACCGATCCAACCCAACCCGAACCGGATCTATATTGGAACCACACTTTTGGATCCATCTTAAACCCAACCCACCTTAAACCCAATCCAATTAGACCCAACCCAAATCCAACCCAATCAACCCATTTGACACCTCTAGGATAAATTAAATGTGACTAATTAATTGCTCATTAGATGAGATAATTAATTATAAAGATAAGATTAATTATTAATTAATTTCTCAAATTGGGTCAAGTAAGGGGCGTCCATTTGGACGTCTCCTAGGGCCGAGTTGGGCGTCCTCTGGGATGCCAACATGGGCTCTAATCTTTTGTCTTGGTCAACAAGTCAAGTGATATTAAATACATCACTTAAAGACTTTGACTTAGATGAAGTTTCACAATTCACACAACTCTCTTAGAAAAGAAAAAGAAAACTCTCCTACACTAGTCGTCGGGCATCAAGGCGAAAAAGAAGGGATTTTTTTTTTCTGTCAATCAATCCGCGTGATTATTTAGAGGCAACGTGCTTTCATTGTTCGGATCAAAAATTCAAGAAAGCTTCAAGGTTCGTGATGAATGGATAGCACGAGGTTTGAAGACTTGGAGGCTTCAAGTGTTCGATTTTTTGAAGAATGATTGAGTTCTCCAACCACTTCCGTTTATGTGATTCAATATGCAAATCGAGAAAAACAATGTGGGATTGTAATCCTCCCGCTGCGCAATTTTTTGCGAAACCCAATACAAATAACATGTATCTTATTTTACAGAACACAATGTCTATTTACAAGTTTTGTAATCATGGAACAATAAAATATCTTCAATATTTAACACAAATACGTAAACATATGAATACCTAAATTATTACTAATGCATATGATCTACAAACAAATGACATTCTTTATTCCAATCAAACTTTTTGATTGAGGTCATTCCTTCAAAATTCGAGTATTTTCATATATACAATATCATCTCATGAATTCTTTTTAAATAAATTATGCCAAACAAATAAATATGATTCGTTGCTCCAAATCAAACTTTCTTGGTCTTAAACGATTTTCTCCATATTTTATTATTAATCTGCCAAAAAATAATCAGAAAGAGAAGTATTACATTAACAACATATTATATAAGTAAAAAAAATAAATCTTGATATGAATAATTTATTTGAACTTATTATGCTTGTCTATATATAATAAGTTTTCATATTTCATGTATCGATACATTTCTAGTTAGTAAGCATAAATGAGTTTTTAAACTTAATGAGTTGGTAAAAGTAGTTAATTACCGCAATATTGTTGCAATATTCATCAATTTTATTTTGATTAATACATTTTTAGAACTAATTAACTAAAATACTTAATTGATACATGTTGTCACTCAACTATATGAACATTTTAACCTTATGAATTTTTCTTTTACGGTGTCCATCAACTTTGCACCTACAAATTAATAAGTAAATATCAATTAATATAAACTATATTATTAATAATCAAAATAAAGCAACAAACACACTTCAATAAGTTTTTCATGCCATTTAAACTCAAATTATTAATAATAGGCTATAATAAATTAATTATATAATATCCTCAAATTCATTTTGTTATTTACCTAATTACCCTCAATTATTATAATGACACGTCAATTATGAAATATGATAAACTATATTTTGATATATCACAAACTCAATCAAAATATACCAAGGTTTTCATTCTGCAATAATAATACTACGTAATTTATGTGTGTTTATTACAAACTTTAACTTAGGTGGCGATTACATTACATTTAACTAGTTTTTAACCCGTGCAAAATTTCGAACTTAGAAATTACTTTGTTTAATATTGAATATCTGAAAACAATTTATTTTAACATAAAACATAAGGTTAGACACTATCACAATTAAAAATGTATGAAAATAATATATATATATATATATGTGTGTGTGTGTCTCTCTCTCTCTCTCTCTCTCTCTCTCTATATATATATATATATTATGTTAATTTATATCCATAATATGTCATGAAGATGATGTCTAGTAACATTTTAGCAGATTTTAGCTTACCATATTTTCTAAGTATCAAATAACATGTATCTTATTTTACAGAACACAATGTCTATTTACAAGTTTTGTAATCATGGAACAATAACATATCTTCAATATTTAATACAAATATGTAAACATATCAATGCCTCATAAATTATTACTAATGCATATGATCTACAAACAAATGACATTCTTTATTCCAATCAAACTTTTTTGATTGAGGTCATTCCTTCAAAATTCGAGTATTTTCATATATACAATATCATCTCATGAATTCTTATTAAATAAATTATGCCAAACAAATTAATATGATTCATTGCTCCAAATCAAACTTTCTTGGTCTTAAACGATTTTTTCCATATTTTATTATTAATCTGCCAAAAAATAATCAGAAAGAGAAGTGTTGCATTAACAACATATTATATAAGTAAAATACAATAAGTTTTGATATGAATAATTTATTTGAACTTATTATGCTTGTCTATAATAAGTTTTCATATTTCATGTTTCGACACATTTCTAGTTAGTAAACATAAATGACTTTTTACACTTAATGAGTTGGTAAAAGTAGTTAATTACCTCAATATTGTTGCAATATTCATCATTCTTATTTTGATTAATACATTTGTAGAACTAATTAACTAAAATGCTTAGTTGATACATGTTGTCACTCAACTATATGAACATTTTTACTTTATAAATTTTTCTTTTACGTGTCCATCAACTTTGCACCTACAAATTAATAAATAAATAACAATTAATATAACTTGTATTATTAATAATCAAAGTAAAGTAACGGACACACTTCAATAAGTGTTTCATGCCATTTAAACTCAAAATTTGATATTCATTATTTAAAAAAATTTGTATATATAGATCTCCTATAATCAAAATGAACAAATTGTAAGAATAAACATTTTCAAGTGAAAAGTAACACAAAGTTAGTTCACATTACCGTTCGACTTTTTCCCCTCCATTCCATAAGAATCAATTTTTCAAGTATCGTGGAATCCATAGCCACTGATATGCCCCATCCTTCAACTATTTCTTGTATCCGTGGTTTTCGCTTGAGGTTACTCATGAGATCACTGACAATGAAATATTATAAATAAATAGGATATAAAATCCTAACAATATAAAAATACAAAATTTCTTATTCCATATTTTATATTTAGAGGAAATAGATAGTTTTTAGGGAAAATTATTGTTTAGGGAATAGGAAGATTTCGAATTTATAACGACACAACAATTTTTAACTAATTAGGGAGAAGGGATTCCTAAACTTTACAAATTACTATAATAGTAAATTCAGTGCAAAATCATATTCGTGTTACCTATGTCATCTTTTTTTTTTAATTATCCATATTCTTCACTTATTAATGTTTCGTTCATCACAAATGAAGTATAACTTTTTTTCCTAACAAAGCTACCCAATAAATTTATCAAAAAATGCAAGTAATATTCTATTGTATACTTGAAATAAATTATTAAAATGAAAAATTTAATGCAAAATCATTTTGCCTTACCCACTTTATATGTTTCCTAGAAAAATACTAATTATCCACTCACCCAATTTTCTTTCATAACTAGTTAAAGTTTATTTATCTTCATTTGTACAAATTGACCCATCACATTGAATAAAAAATACAATATAGGTTTGGAAATTGTACAACACATCTAAAAATTTAAAATAATCGAAAATAACATTATATAAGTTTTTCTTTATAAATAACGATTTTGTATTCGTACAACACCATTTTTTTTACAACTTTATCGTCTATAGCCTTGTAATTAAATGCCTTTAACTATATCCCTTGAACGGTTTTAATTAAAAGTACTAAATTTTGATTTAATATTATTTTTTAATTAATAACCTTGATTTGAATAATTTTTTTCACGCAACAAAGCATGCAATTACAACTATAATCATACAAACGATCGTCAAGGATAAATGTGATAGAAATCTATGCAAATTTCGACATTATTCATATAAAATTGATTAGAAAAAATTCATGTAGGTGGTTCTTTCAATTAAGATACCATCCAGGAAAAGATAATTACTTATGATAATTTGATGTATCATAGGGCTAATTTTTTTAATTATTGTTTTGTCATAATATGAAGTATCGTATGGTTTATTAAGCATCATTTTTGGAAGTCATTTAAAATGTCATAATTGCATTGTTTGGTATACCATCTAATATTTTCTTAATCTCTTATTTCATGTTACATGACTGCAACTTCTGAAGTTGTTACTTGTAAATAGAAATAAAAAAATTATTTAATGTAATTTTCAATAATCTTAAAATATTTTTAAGTGTTGTAAATTTATTTCAGTTATACAATATAATATTACTTGCATCTATTGGGTAGCTTTGTAAGGAAAAAGTTAAACTTCATTTGTGATGAACAAAAAATTAATAAGTGAAGAATATGGATAATTAAAAAAAAGATGAAATAGGTGACACAAATATGATTTTGCACTGAATTTACCATTTTAGTAATTTATAAAGTTTAGGAATCCCTTCTCCATTATTATTTAAGAAATATTGTGTCTTTATAAATTTGAAATTTTCCTATTCCCTAAATACTAATTTTCCCTGGTTTTTACTCTGACTGGGTCATTTGACCAAGTAAAGCGAATATTTAGTGCTAGAGACTCCAATGCCACATCCAAGTACCTTGTTTCTTTTATTCAATTTTCAATCATTGATTTCATTGGAGCAAAATCATAAAATAAGATCCTAACATTTTTTCTAGACTAATACAATATACCATTTATTCAAAAATAGATTTTATGATAAAATAGTAATTACATAAAATAATATTTTTGTTTTGCTTTAGGAAATAATAACTGTACAGTTATTTTCATTTTCATTATTATTATTATATTGCTATTAGTGAGGAAAATAAATTGATCCAATTACTTGGAATTTTGATTCAAATTAAATTTTCCATAATATTTTTCCTAGCAATCTGATGTGTGAAATAGTTTTTTTCTAATGTTCTTTTCTTTGATTCAACAAAGTCCTAGGAAAATATTTATAACAGAACAAAACTCGTGTAACTGCAAAGCTAATAAAAATGTACCTAATACATAACTTTTAATTAATAAAATACTATGGGTGTCTAAATGTGAATAGATAATGATAAAAGCATTGAATACATAATCAATAATATATAGAAATTCGTTGACTATAATAGGAACTTCATGTTGGCCTTCGCTATAACTGGATAAACAAAAGTATGAAAAACGTAACACAATAGAAAATGAATTAAAAGGAAAAGAATTGACTAAGCTATTCCCAACTAATATTTTGAATTGAAATAAAATCACATCTTACAATTCCATACATATTATCTTTCACAAATCTGGAGCTTCATTTCTTTATAAAATATTCTTCTTGATAACAATAACAATTGAAAAAGAGATACATATAAATCTTCAAGGAAAGAGAAATATCACTTACAAAGATAGTGCGCGTATAATGTAAAGAAGATGGAAGAATAATATTTTCTATCTTTTAAATATGTATTTATACTTATTTTTGTACCAACTATTTTTGGGGTTTAATGGCTTAAATCAAGGAATTTACTTATTATAATTTTGCTGAATTGAAGGAATGAATTACCAAGAAAATTTTACAGATTCTAGGCTTTTAATGTGCCAAAGTCTTGCAATTGATTGACTCAATCCATTTGAGTCAACTTACGTTTAAACTAACTTAAATTTGGTGCACTTACAATATTAGTATTTAGAGTATGAATTGATGATTGAGCTTAAATCAAGGAAGTAAAAGCGGTTACATAATATTGATAATAGAATAAATTCAATAACATAAAACTTACAAAGTGGTAAGTTTGAATTTGATTAGTTTAATTTACATATACAATAAGATATTATATGTATCTATATAATTACGTTACTTAGCTGTGTGTATACATATAATAACAATATTTATTCATTATTATTATGAATAATAATAATGACAAAAACTATTCCTTTTTCAATCCTTATTGGTATGTGTGTATATGTATGTATGTATATATATATATATAGTATATGTGTGTATATATATATACACACATACTCCATAATTTCATGGGATAAATACAAAATGCCCCCTTGAACTATTTTTACTGTCGCATATACCCTCCTAAACTTTAAAAGGTACCAAAATAGTCCCTCGTGGAAATTTTTAAGCAATTCGAAATACTTCAACCCAAACATAACCTTACAATATTTAAGCACCAAATAAACTTGATTAATTCTTTTTTCATTGAACTTAAATGATTTGTAAGAAAATGCAAATAGATTTAAATAGGATTTGTTGGTTGATGCAATTAAATAACTTATAACTGAATATGATACAATTAGAAAACACAAATCTTTGTAGTTTAAATCTACAATTTGTTAATTGATAATTTGTTAATTTTATTAATTTAAATTAAATATTTTGTTAATTTATAAATTATAAATTTATAGATTAGAAGATTTAAATGATTTGTTAGTTGATAAGATTTAATTAAAGAATATTTAAATAATTATAATAATTCTTCATAATTCTTGAATTAAGAGATTACAAGATTCAAATGATTTGTTAATTTTGAAGACTTAATTTGATAAATTCATTTAAAAAAAATGAAAGAATCATCGGTTAAGTTAATATAGTGCTTAATATTGCAAGGTTGTGTTTGGATGAGAGCATTTAGATAACTCATGAATTTCCATGAGGGACCATATTGGTACCTTTTAAAGTTTAAGGGGGTATATGCGACGTTAGGAATAGTTCAGGGGGGCATTTTGTATTTAGCTCTAATTTCATTATTGGTAAGTGTATACATATATATACTCCATAATGAAATGTAATTAGATATAGAAATATTTAAGATAACATTTCATTATGGAAAAGTAGTAACTGATTATAAGTTACAATTATTTAAGGTAACATTTCATTGTGGCAAAATGCTGAACTAAGAACTTGTCCACCTCATGTCCACATAGGATTAAGATATTGAAACATGGGTTGGTATTCATTTTAAATATTATCATATGATTCTACGTAACACTCGTGACTTACTATGCAGGCCGGTTGATTGGTTTCTACAATATGTGGCTGGGATTTGTCTGTACTAGGGGTGTAACTTGAGCCGATCAAGCTCGATTCGAGCTCGAGCTTTTTCGAACGAGCTCGAGCTTCCTCGTGAGCTGAGCTCGAGCTTGGTATTTCTTCTGGAGCTCATTCTCTTCCTTGTCTCCCTCCTGCTCCAGGAATCCTTGTCTTCCTACTCTTTCTCCAGAACTTCCTTCAGGGGTGAAGTCATTATTACCCCCCCATCTTCTCATCTCCCGCCTTAGGTGTCCCTTTTGGTGGAGGGGATACCAAGTCGCCACTTTTTTGCAAATCCTGCATATACCTGCAAGTTTGGATTGGAACGCAGCTGTGACAGTTTCGTCCACAATTCCTTTCAGCTTACTCACAATCAGATCTACCATTACCACCTCACAGGGTGATCCTTCTTTCCCTCCATCTTGTGCTCCTGGTGAGTTTTCACCCACGGGATCATGCATTTCATTTGCCAAACACCTAGCTAGCAGGGTTGGCGTCTATGGGGCTATCCGATCTGCATTTCCTTGGGATAACAATGCCTTCTTTCCAGCATTTCCTTCAACATTCATCACTTCCACCATACCTTGATCTGCCATCACAACTTGTTATACAAAAAATATGTAAAAAATACTAAGATTACCTCACACCTTTGACTCAGATTTCCCACAGACGGCGCCAATTAATTTGTGTGGGTTTCACACCAATAATATTTATATGAATATTAGGGATAATTTGAGTAGTATAGTGAGATATGACGATAATATAAGTGTAATAACGTAAATAACAAGAGATTTAACGTGGTTCGGTACAAAAATTAGACCTACGTCCGCGGGGATTCAAAAAGTGTCCTTCACTATGCTTTAGGTTGGGTATTTATGCATGTTTTGATGGGGTAGGATAAGTTATGGTAAATCAACTATGCTAATTATACATATAATAAGGAGAATAAATCAGCATCCATCTATTTTTGGGTACATCTAATCTAGGATCAATCATAATTAATGCTAATAAGGAAAGCATGTACTTGATTGATTCTTGTCTCCAGCCTTGCCTTATATAGATATATTCTTTCTCGCAAGTTTAGGTTGGCAAGTGAAGGAATACGGCAAGCAAAAATGCAACATTAGAGCAATTTTTTAAAGAAAATAATGGTTTTTTCCTTGTCTCCGGCTCATTTTTCTCCCTTTTTCGTGCATTTATGGGTTTCTACGTGAACAAATAAATTGTGGATTTTCATATAAACTTTGTAACCACACAAGAATGGACTCATTTTGATACCCTGGTGAAGGCATACGGCAAGCAAAAAAGCAACATTTGAGCAATTTTTTTAAAAAAATAATGACTTTTTCCTTGTTTCCGGCTCATTTTTCTCTCTTTTTCGTTCATTTATGGTTTCGACTTGAACATATAAATTGTAGATTTTTATATAAATTTTGTAACCGTATAAGAATGGACTCATTTTGATGTCCGGGAGAAGAAATACGGCAAGCAAAAAAGCAACATTTGAGCAATTTTTTCAAAGAAAATAATAACTTTTTCCTTGTTTCCGACTCATTTTTCTTCCTTTTCGTTCATTTTTGGGTTTTGACTTAAACATATAAATTTTAGATCTTCCAAAAAACTTTGTAATCGGACAAGAATGAACTCATTTTGATACCCCGGTGAATGATACGGCAATCAAAAAACCAATATTTTTTTAAGAAAATAATGACTTTTTCTTTGTTTTTGGCTCATTTTTCTTCCTTTTTCGTGAATTTTTGGGTTTCGATTTGAACATATTGTAGATGTTTTTTATAAACTTTGTAATCGCACAAGAGTAGACTCGTTTCGATGCCCAGGTGAAGGAATACAACTAGCAAAAAAGCAACATTGGAGCAATTATTCAAAGAAAATAACTTTTTCCTTCTTTTCGGCTCATTTTTCTCTTTTTTTCGTGCATTTATGAGCTTCGACTTGAACATATAAATTGTAGATTTTCAAAAATGTTTTGTATCCGCACAAGAATGGACACATTTTGATGCCCGGGTGAAGGAATACGGCAAGCAAAAAGCAACATTTGAGCAATTTTTTTAAAAAAAATAATGACTTTTTCCTTGGTTTCGGCTCATTTTTCTTCCTTTTTTGTGCATTTTTTGGTTTTGGTTTAAACATATAAATTGTAGATTTTCACAAAAACTTTGTAACTGCACAAAAATAGACTCATTTTGATGCCCGGATGAAGGAATACAACAAGCAAAAAAGCAATATTTGAGCAACTTTTTTTAAAAATATTGACTTTTCCTTGTTTCCGGCCGATTTTTCTTGCTTTTTCTTGCATTTTTAGGTTTTGATTTGAACATATTGTTAAGTTTCATATAAACTTTGTAACCGCACAAGAATAGACTCATTTCGATGCCCAGGTGAAGGAATACGACAAGCAAAAAAGCAACATTAGGCAACTTTTTTAAGAAAATGACTTTTTCCTTGTTTACAGCTCATTTTTCTCCCTTTTTCGTGCATTTATGCGTTTCGTCTGGAACATATAAATTGTAGATTTTCATATAAACTTTGTAACAGCACAAGAATGGACTAATTTCGATGTCCGAGTAAAGAAATACAACAAGCAAATTTTTTTAAAAAAATAGACATTTATTCATTCGGCTCTCGGTTATAGCGGAATCAGTCAGACGGTTAATTAAATTTGTATTATTTTAATAATTAATATTTATTTTTTTATTATTTATTTAATTTTTCTAAATGTGGACAAAATCTTTTCTATTTTGTGGTCTCTTTTCATTCTTACCCTTTATATCATTTTTTCCCTTCTTTCTCTTTTATTTCTCTACGTACTCTTGTTTGTCTCTTTCTGTGTTTATTTTCAAAACTCATGGGTTTCTCTGTCAATCGCCGATTCATACCCCTTCCCGTGACAATTGTTTTCATGAAAGAGAGAATAGATGACAAAAGACCGACAAAGTTTATGAAGCTTTGGTAGTATGATCAATAGCGGTTTGGTTTGGTGCCTCCCTCTTTTGCAGTCTTTTCAATGTTCTCATCATCAGTTTATACAAAAGGTGCTCAATTGGTTCACCTATTTTTATTTCTTACTTCTATTGTCATCCATGTAGTAATAATCATCGATTCAACTTTTGTTTTATTAGTATCTAAGTTCCCTTATTTTCTTCCCAGGTCAAATTAATCCATAACAAAACATGTATGAATGAAGTTTTTTAGTTTTAGATTTTTCTTTCCTAAGTTTGCGGGGTAAAATATCCTTAATTTTGAAGTTTTTTAATTTTGATTTATGTTCATTTAAAGATACTGGTTAAAGGATATAATTTTAGTAAATCCCTTACATGAATCATATGATAATATCAAATTAAATGAAATACTTTTTCTATAGTTTTTTCCACTTGAATTATAATAAATAATCTTTATTGACAAAATATTTATAAATTTTCTTTTTCCTTTGCACACGCATCGAATGTGCTCCGGTTACTAGTATATAATTACTACCCCTCAATAATTACTGAAAATATATAATTATTATTTTATACCTCCCTCAATAATTACCGAAAAATATCTACTATTTGAACTCCTTCACGTATACACACCTACCACACGGTAGTTTCTACCATTTGAATTGATTATTATTTATAAACACCCAGCCACGCATTACTTTCCATCTCTACACGCCTCAGTGTGGTATGCATGCTTAGCCTTCATCACTCACTTTCTTTTCTCTCTTCACAGTACAAAATAAATTATAGTTTACATTTCTCTCTTTTTTCTCTTGAAGCTTGCTTGTGTGGATCTTTACATTTTCATTTGAGTCATCAACAACAACGAAGGTAAGGTAAGGAAATTTCAGAGTATAGTTTTAAAGCTCTCTCTTTTTTTGGGAAAAGTAATTATTTTATTAAGAAACCCAACAAACTCAATGTTTCGTACAAAGGCTTCAAGGGAGACACTTTCGGTCTAACCTTGAAGTCCCAAATCAACTCATTCAATCACTATTCTCATTGCCTATTACAGTAAATAGGAATTTCCTATCTCTAGCTCCTTTTGCCTTGCTGCTCCAGTCCCTTATCTTCATGCTCAGCTCCCCCTTTAGTTGTGTAAATCTGATCTCACTTGAAGTTTCCTTCTGTTCAAAAACCCTCTGGTTTCGTTCACCCCATATTCGATTGATGACCCCTGCAACTCCAGCTATATTTACCTTCTGTCTACACTTCCAACCTCGAAATGCATGATTAAGCCAACGAGTCCATCTTCGAAATTGATAAAACCATGAATCCACCTTAAGCCACTGCATAGTTAAGCTCAACAAGCTCTTACTCCAAACACACTCAAAAAACAGATGCTTCAAACTTTCATTTTCAATCCCACACAACACACAAGTTTTATCAATGCCTTGCACAAAACAACTCAATCTGTCTTTAGTCATCAGTTTCCCATGCAGAACCATCCAAACAGTAAAGGCATGCCGGGGTATAGTACAAGGGTTCCATGCCAATCTTGCAAAAGGAAAAATCACTTGATCCCCTCTTAACTAATTATAACAGTAATGAATAGAATACTTACCTGCTTCGGTGGTGAACCCTTTATTTAACTGATAAACAATTTCAACTTTCCTTTTCATACTATTAATTTTTTTCCAAGCCCAGCTACTATCAAGTGGTGGTTGGTAAGCCTATAAATCTTGCCCTTTTAAATATATGCTCCCAATCCATTTGACCCAAAGAGTGTCCTTCTTACTTGCGATCGCCCAAACCTGCTTTCCAATTGCAGCTGTGTTCCAGTCTCTACAACACTGCATATTTAAACCACCATACTTCTTCTTCTTACATATCTGCTCCCAACTCACCGGAATTATCCTTCTGTTATCAGTTCTACCCTAAAGAAAGTCCCTACACTTTTGTTCTATCAGCTTCATGATGGATTGAGGAAGAATAAAAACTTGTGCCCAGTATATGTGAAGTGACAGTAAGACTGTGTTTATCAATTGCACTCTCCCTGCATATGATAAACTCCTTGTTGCCCATCCTGTTAGTTTTCTGGTAATTCTCTCCACTAGCACATAACAATCCACCTTACTCCATTTAGTTGGTGATAAAGGTATACCAAGATATTTCATTGGAAACTCCCCTGCCACAAAACCAGTGATCTTCCTTAACTCATTCTTAGTTCCTTGAGACACCCCCCTTATGAACATGCTAGACTTGCCCTGATTAGCCTTCAATCCAGATGTATCAGAGAATATTTAAAACGCATCCCATAAAACACTGACTGATTGTTTATTAGCTTTACAGAAGATCATAAGATCATCTGCAAAGCATATATTTGTAAGTTTCATACCTTTACACCCTGGGTGATACCTGAATTTAGGCTGTTGTGCAGCTAATTGAAGGGATCTGGTTAAGTACTCCATGATTAGCACAAACAGCAAAGGAGACATGGGGTCCCCTTGCCTCAACCCCTTCTGCCCTCTAAAAAACCCATGCATTTCACCATTAATGACAACAGAATAAGAGGTGTTAGTGACACACTCCCATATCCAATTACTAAACCTCTTTGGGAATCTGAGCCCATCAAGACACTCGTTCAAAAACACCCATTCCACACTATCATAAGCCTTCTTTATATCAATCTTCATTAGACACCTTGGTGATACATTCTTCCTATTATAAAGTCTAATGAGTTCTTGACTTATCAAGATATTATCCACTATGGATCTTCCTTTAGTAAAAGCTCCTTGATTTTCATTCACAAGATAAGGTAAGACTTGGGCCAGCCTCTGTGTGATCAATTTAGATATGCACTTGTATAAACTGTTACAACAAGCTATAGGTCTAAAATCACTAGCTTGAGTAGGATTCTCTACCTTAGGAATTAGGCTCAAAAGTGTACACTTTACCTGTTTCAGGACTCTCCCATGATTGAAGAAATCCAGAACAGCCCCTGTTACTTCCTGCCCCACTATACTCCAAGCTTTTTTGAAAAAACCACTTCCAAACCCATCAGGCCCTGGACTTTTTGTACTGCATATGCTAACCATAGCCTTTTTCACCTCCTCCTCTGTAAACGGCTGAATTAACTTCAATTGCATTGCTAAAGTCAAGGTAGGACCCTGCTCAAACACCTTCTGATCTGTCCGCTTCACTCCATTCTAGGTTCCCAGCTCTTTATAGAAATTCACAAAGTGCTCTGTAACCTCCTCATACTCTGTGATCTCCCTCACCCCATCAAAAATCTTGTACACTCTCTGCCTATACTGTTTCTGTTGTATAATTCTGTGAAAATAGGCAGTATTCACGTCTCCCATTGTTAACCAAGCTTGTTTGGATTTTTGTTGTAAATAGTTATCTCTATTTTTTGCTAACTGGCTGTACTCTTGCTCACTATCCTTCACTTGAGCCTGCAGACTTAAGTCCAGGGGACTTGCATTCTACCAGTCCTAAAGTGTTACCATTTGACTATAGGCCTCTTCTGCTCTTCTTTCTATGTTAGAGAATTGCTCTTGATTCAATCTCCTCAAAACAGGCTTTAGCTTCTTTAATTTCTGCACTATAGTGTAAATTTTATTACCATTTACTCCTTCTTTCCAACTTTGGTCCACCAAAGGCAAGAAACTCTGGGCCTCACTCCACATATTATAAAATTTGAATGGTTTCTTAGTGGATCTTTTCTGTTGTTGCATTCTAACCACTACAGGACAGTGATCAGAAACCCCTTCAGGCAGAAAACTTGCTTCTGCTTTTGGAAACTTTAGACACCACTCATGGTTGACAAAGGCCCTGTCAATTCTTGAAAAAATCCTATGACCCACTACATGCTTATTATTCTAGGTATAGTAGCGCCCATTCCATCTTATCTCCTCCAAACCACATTCTTCCACACATCCCTTTAATTCCATCAACTCTGTCACTGTAATAGGGTTTCCCCCCACTCTATCATGTTCTGTAAACACACTATTGAAGTCTCCAATTACCATTCATGGTCCCCTTGTGTGATGTGCTAGTCTTGTTAACTCTTCCCACAAAGAACTTCTTTCCCCAGATGTATTATAAGCATATATAAATGTAACATGATATTCTGCCTGTGTATCTCTATTTTGTATCTTAGTATGTATAGATTGAGCAGTTGTATGAATAACATGAACAGTATAGATATCCTTTCTCCACAAAAGCCTTGCTTTATGATATTTATGTGTATACGTGGTTTGAAATATTGATGATCATTCTTGAGATTTGTGTGTGTGCTACAAACTATATAACCACCGGAACTCATGTTATCATGCTAAAGTATGTGACACCTACTTGCTTTATGCCTTGTTGTTAGCTTTTCTTTTGAAGTAATTCAAACTTGCATTGCCTTGTACAAACATGACCATTGCTTGAAGAATAAAATGTTTTGTCTACAAATGCAGGTAGGTCAAATGAGTAAAAATATTGAAATGAGTTAGGGTAATTCTATGCCAAACCTGTTGGAAATAAGCTTTAAAATTTCTTTAAATTATTATTTATTTCCAACATTTTATTTTTATCATAATGTGCCATTTTAATTTATATTTATTTTAGTCTAATGACCTCATTAAACCTTATTTTATGAGATATTTGACCACCTTAATTTCATCATTAGTGGGCCTATTTATAATGTGATTATGATGATTTTATTGTATTGTTAGTGGCCTATTAATATTTTATAACGGTCAAATATTATTCTCCTATATAAAGAGGTCATAGTCCTTTGTATTGGCACAAGTGATACAAGTGAGATTATGAGTTCTTAAGATGATTTTCATTTTACTCCCACAAGAGTGTTAGTGTTTTGGCAACGTGATGGTGGACTGGTTCCTAGTCTCCTCGAGGACGTGCACCCGAGATGAGACACCGTTGTGAGCTAATGGGTTTTATCCTGGAGTCGTGATCAGCCGTCAGAACCTGCACGTAGGGAGGCAATCGTGACTTTAGAACAACAACACCGTCGTGACTCTCCATTGCTCCAGCGTCATATTTACCGAGTTTTATACGGTTTGATTTATATTTATATGATATGAAGTTATGATAATTCCATTGTATATATTGTTGAGATTATTTTAGTATTCTCTAAACACAAATCACAAAATTATTTACAACAATCTAAAGTCACGATTGTGATTTGTGTTTAAGTGAAAAAAAATAAAAATTAAGCTTGAAATCTTTAGTTATGTCTAACCAAGCATTTCTAACTTTTGCATGTGAATTTGATTGAGAAACTGAGGAATCCAACATGCTAAGGAGATATTTGCTGGAAACAATAATGGGGTGTATGGATCAAATTTTGAAGTTTGCTTAGTGAAAGAATTAGCACTCAAATGTCTATGGTACGTTATTTTGACACTTAAATAAAGGAAAAGGATAAGGTACGCTTTCTTTACTTAAAAGTTGATGGAGCTGAAAAGAATATGACTTGGATGGTTACATTGTATTGCCTTGCCATTTGTTAAATTTTACTTGAGTAATGTACATGCAGTGCTATACATATAGATGAAAGGGAAATTCAAGGACAATGATAAATTCATTTATTCTGACTTTTAAACTATTGCAAAAGGAAATAAAGATAAACGACATATAGTTAGTGGTGGTGGAAGCAGGCAATGACTTATTGCAATTTATGTATTGCATGAAATAATGTTGGATCCTTTTAAATGTATTATCTACAAAATAATTCTATAATGTTTTGGCTTGGGTGTTGAAGATGATTTATATAGGATGCTATATTTCTGTGTATTTTAATATATTGTTCATGAACACGTACTCTTTACCGGAAATGCACATCTCTGATATATCTGGTCAGCCGAGTGGAATAAATCTATTCATTTTTATTTTATTTTTTGATAAGGATTAAAAAAAAATTATTATTATAATAATATTTTGTGGGAATTATTATTTATCTGTGATTTAATATGGACATAATATGTTGCAGTTACATGTGATTTATTAATGGTCATCAATGTTTTTATATAATTGGTATTCCACCAACGGTCAAATTATTTTCAGAGGTGACAATTTTTTTTAATTATAGTGCTCTCAGTGTTGTATGTGTGAGGTTGGTGGTTACTATCAATTGCCTCTTATATCCTAGTGCTTATTGTGCAATAATTGACTAAGAATGCGTCTATATGTAAAATATGCGATTTAAGATAATTATTTGTTATTGTGGGAGTTCAATCCTCATCAGTAGCCATTTTCGATTATAGAAGTGTTTTGATGCTATCAATTCATAACCTTGATGCATGTCATCAGTAAGTAATTTATTAGAAGTTACATGTTCTTATTGATATGTGCTGATATCACGTGTGTGAATTTTATTTAATTAAGATATGTGTGTGTTGTCAATAGAAATTGTCCTGAGCAAGAGAAATTATATGTATATTCACTTATGATAAATTACGGGAAAGATATGTTTTTATCTGTATGTTATCTCTGTGTTATTTACCGTACGTATTTCACCTATTGGGTTGAATGCTTAAATGGGAAAATATAAAACTAAAGTAGATGAGTTTTCTCATAATTAAGAAAAGGGAGAAAATTTCTCTAAGTTCAAATGAAATTTGCTGTAAAATCAAGAATGAGATATATAGCCATAATCTTTTATTATCCTTATGTGGTTGAAATTATCAAGCTGTAGGGCTTTACAATGAGATTTGTTATAAATAGAAATTGTATTGTTTTATGAATTTTTCTTTCCCAAGCTAGTACAGAGAAGTGTGGGGGTTATAATTTTGATGGTGTTTATTTAATGCATGAGTTACTACGATTTACCAAATTGTCAATTATGATAACGAATTCTTGGTGATTTTTACATATTAATTTTCTTGTAAAATGTGGGGTTTCATTTAATTATGATAAATTTTATGAATTCTATTGAGTTAAAAGTGCAAGAGATTCGTGCACATGAAATTAATAAAGAAATGACCTGAAATTGACATAGAAAATGAGTTGATGGTCCAAGAGACTTGGAGATAACTCAAAGCTAACAACTTATATATTAAGATATTATGTCTTGTGAAGTTCACTTTTGAAATGCAGGTTGTTGCATATGAAACGAAAATATACAAGAGGATGAATCATAAAAGAAGAGAACATGATATTCCGTGTAATAGAAAATTGCCCAAGGGGCATATAATAATTTATTCCATGAGATGGAAAATTAAGGCCTAATAATAATTTATTCCATGAGATGGAATTGAGGCATAATAAAACTTTATTCCATGAGATGGAATTGCCTCGAGGACTAGCATAACGAGAGGCTATATCCTCATCATCGAGGGGGATGGGCAAAGCCCATAAGGGAGTCACCCCGGGAGTAACCCAACCTCTGTGATTGGCGATCCCATGAAAGAGGTTCAATGGGTAGCAACAACCCGCAACGCGTGACTCAAATATAAAGCACATTATTTTGAGGAGAGTATCTAAAGAGATGCCTTCTTTCCATCCCTAAGGTGAAGTGCTATTAAAAAAAAAAAGTGTGATGTTAGGTTGGGTTTTGACCCTTAATGAGACCAAGGCGATAATTTGAAGGGTAGAGGTCACACGTAACCTTAGAGGTTTCACCTAAGTGAGAGTCGCCTTGATGGCCGGGGCTATGGGTTTGGGTTAACCCTAGAGACCTCACGAGAATCAGGATCAATGCGCATGGCCAGTTAACGCGCTAACCCGCTATAACCATGTCCTAAAGTCAATACCGTGTGTGTGGTAATTGAAGTTTGGCCCAAGGGACCTAATTCAAGGCCAAGTCCATTATGGCTCCCTCAAACGAATATTGCTATCACTAAGTGTAGGTTCAAGCCCGGAAGGCACCCGCACCTATTGCATGGTATAAGTTGCCACCATATTTACTTATTTATTGAATTTAAGAAATTTTAAATCTTGTGGGGGATTGTTGGAAATAAGCTTTAAAATTTCTTTAAATTATTATTTATTTCCAACATTTTATTTTTATCCTATTGTGCCATTTTAATTTATATTTATTTTAGACTAATGACCTCATTAAACCTTATTTTATGAGATATTTGACCACCTTAATTTCATCATTAGTGGGCCTATTTATAATGTGATTATGATGATTTTATTTTATTGTTAGTGGCCTATTAATATTTTATAACTATCAAACATTATTCTCCTATATAAAGAGGTCATAGTACTTTGTATTGGCACAAGTGATACAAGTGAGATTATGAGTTCTTAAGATGATTTTCATTTTACTCCCACAAGAGTGTTAGTGTTTTGGCAACGTGATGGTGGACTGGTTCCTAGTCTCCTCGAGGACGTGCACCCGAGATGAGACACCGTTGTGAGCTAATGGGTTTTATCCTGGAGTCGTGATCAGCCGTCAGAACCTGCACGTAGGGAGGCAATCGTGACTTTAGAACAACGACACCGTCGTGACTCTCCATTGCTCCAGCGTCATATTTACCGAGTTTTATACTGTTTGATTTATATTTATATATTATGAAGTTATGATAATTCCATTGTATATATTGTTGAGATTATTTTAGCATTCTCTAAACACAAATCACAAAATTATTTACAACAAAACCTAGTCCAATGGTCTGAGTGTACATTCTGTGTCTATCTCTTTCACACAACTGTGTGTAGGGACCACACACAGTACATCTTACTGTGTGAGAGATATAGGAACAAGGACCATTGGACTTGGTCTAGCATAGATTTTCCAATGAGTGGCTTGGTTTCTCAAAAATGTCATAGGGAGCTCACAAAGGCTGAGGCCCCTACTCAGAAGGAGTACCTCAGGCATGTGGCCAATTGCGAGATGGTAAGAAGAATTTTTTCTTTATTTTTGAATATACTAGCAAAATGTACGTACTTTGCACGTAAAATCATATGATGTGTAAACAATAAAACGTTAACAATACTTGAATGATGACAAAACTCCTCTATTTATACTACTCTACATTCTCATCATTGATGTTTCTAAGATAATATTTGAGATATTTATAAATGAAGATTTTACATATTTTTACATACTTGAAAAAGATCTTCATTCTTTTACTATATCTTTATAATCTCTAAGTCTGTAACTTGAATAGACTAATAAGTAGCATGAAATTACATTTTACAACTTAAAGGAATTCAAAATTTTAATTTCATTTCAAATTTCCATTACTTCAAAAAGCAGATAATTGTTTAGGAACATACACAATCATATATTATCTATGACATATTAGAGATGGTTATCACAAAAATTATTTCTCATTTCTAGAAGTCTAACAAAAAACATACCAATAAAATGGAAACATATTATTTCGATAATTTTTTCGTGATAGTATAAAATATGACTACCTTGACTGTTATTCGTCACTTTTGTGGACTCTCATCTCCTAAAATATTTGAAATCTAATTACCAAAGAATAATAAAGCAATTGTGGATAATATTTTTCAGTGCTATATTGGATACGTCAAAGCATTTCTACTAACCTGTGTGAACAACTCATCTTTTTCTTTTTACATTCATCATCTCTAAACTCAAAAGATTCTTCTGAAAAAATTATAGTTATATTAATGTGATAGAAAAAGATATATTTATTTATATCTTGCAACAATTTCAAATACATATGTAAAATGGAATCTAATATTGATATTAACCGAAAACAAGGTGTAATTTTGATGAGTTTACTAATCTAAAAATCAAATCATTCTTTTAGGAATTTAGAGTATATAAATTATATATATATATATATAGGGTCAAGATCTAATACATACCCTCTCTTAGATAAGATATAAGACCCAATATACACCATTGGATCAATTAAATCCAACGGTCCAAATTATTCACTGTACACGCGGGAAACCCAAATATTAAGCTGTCTGCGGGGTATTCTGGTAATTTACACCCATTATACCTCGATTCTTTCCTACATTCTCTCCCCCGTCTCCCCTGAAATCTCTCCCAATTTTAAACCTAATAAACATACAGATTAGTCGAAATCTCTCCCATTTTTAAAACCTGCCAAAATTAAACTCTAATTTTCTATAGCTGGGAACCCTAGTTTTGATACTCTCGCAAACCGATTTCATTTTCATCAAAAAAATGAGGACGAAAAATCCATCCAGAATAACAGGTATCGATTATACACACTTTTCATTTCTTCTTCGACCTATGGGTGACAATATTACGTATTTTGTGGATTTTGATGGCTTCTGTACGTATACTCTGTGTATTACAACTATATTGGGAACGCGCAATGTATCTCTACGCTGGTTTTATTTGTTTTGATGGCTTATGTACCTATGGGTGTAATATTATGGTTAGGTTATATGTATATTTGAGTAACATATGCTGTATATAATTACGTCATTTTCTTCATTCTAAATGTATAATATATAAAACGTAGATGTATAATGGTTTGCATTGTAATGTATAATAATGAATAACACTGTGTATAATATTATACATCATATTAATTGTACTGTGTATGCACATACGGCATATTTGGATGTATAATGGTTTGCATTAAAGTGTATAATAATGAATAACACTGTGTATAATATTATACATCATATTAATTGTACTGTGTATGCACATACTGCATATTTGGGTGTATAATGGTTTGCATTGAAGTGTATAAAACATGAATAACACTGTGTATAATATTTGTGTATGTATAATCTGGATTTGTGATTTACATTATACATTATACTTAATTTTTTAGTGTATAATGTCTTTGTCTACTCTGTAATGCAGATGCTGAAGCAGATTCATCCTCTACCAATTCAATTGAGAGGTTGCAACTTGTGCCTGCCGATGTTGTTGAGCCTCTTAGTGTTGAACAACCTAGTACTGATGAGGAATACGTACAATCAGCAGAAGAATCATCTGATCAAGACGAAGATACCAAATCAGACCAACAACCTGCTGCTCGGAAAAGACGCGCGACACACCGCCCTCCTGTAAAAACAAAATCTAAAAAATAGAAAACCCAGACCGTATCCAAACTGCCACCAAAGGGGAAAAGGAAAGTGGTTGAATATACACGAATAAGAGTATCGATGAAGGTCTTGGTGGATACTCTTTCAAAACTGACCGAACCACAACGGGAATGGGTGAGACAATCCGGGTTCGAATCCTTTTTGGATTTCAACATTACAGAGCTGCCTCACCGGCTTGGATATAAAGTTCTAAAATCTTTAAATCCAGCAAATTTCAGGCTTACTCTGCCCGGAGGAAAAATAAATATTACAGAGTATGATGTGGCCGAGGTTTTGGGATTTCCACACGGGAAGCGGCCTATAAACCTCACTGTAAAAAATCAAAAGAGATTAGACACATTCACTGACCAATTTGGCCTTGATAAGTCCAAAAAGTTTAAAGTTTCAGCGTCAATGGTCGTGAAGGCAATTCAATCTGATAAACAACTCACAACTCAATTCAAGCTGAATTTTATGATGATTATGTATAATTGCTTGATAGAGACCCCTGGTACACCATTCGTCAACAAGAAGATACTCAATTTCAAGGGGTCTCTTGATGAGTTGTCAATATACAATTGGCCCGGACTAGTCCTGAATAGTTTGGGAGACACAAAACACATTTGGGAAGAGGATCCGGCGAAACGCATGTACACTGGACCTCTTCTATTTATGATTGTAAGTTTACAGTGCCTCTTCTGATGTTGATTGTGTTCCAATAATGTGTTTTTGTTGATTTAGTGTATAATGTGTATAATGTGTTAAATGAACTTAACACTGTATTTTACAGTGTATAACTCATACACTATAATGTGTTATAATTTGCTGTATGAACTTAACACTATATTTTATAGTGTATAACTCATACACTATAATGTGTTATAATGTGCTATATGAACTTAACACTATATTTTACAGTGTATAACTCATACACTATAATGTGTTATAATGTGTGTAATGTGTATAATGTATTTTTGTTGATTTAGTGTATAATGTGTCTAATGTGTTAAATGAACTTAACACTATATTTTACAGTGTATAACTCATACCCTGTAATGTGTTATAATGTGTTATATGAACACATTATAATGTGTATAATGTGTTATAATGTGTATAATTTACAGTGTATAACTCATACCCTGTAATGTGTTATATGAATAGCACTATATAATAGTATATTATCTAGTGTAAAATGGTTTATCATATACTGAATAATGGTTTACATGTTACTGTATACTTCTATGATCTCAACTTTTTTCTTTTCCTCCAAATTCAGATATTGTATGCTGACAGAGTCAACTACAAGGGGCATAGGACAGTACCAAGATCAATCCCAACTTGGCTCACTTGGACAGACTCTGCGCTACGAGAAAAGAGTAACATAGAGATTAAACAGGGACTTTTTGGCCAGGGGATCATATCAAAGGGGCAGTGGGAAATGAAGGCTGACAAAGGGAAGCATGTTGCACAACATATTGAAGCTCCCAAACAACCCACTACCTCTTTAGAAGCTCCCACAGTATCAGATGCATCCATCAAGGACTGGAATACATTTGAAGAGGTATGCATCTTTATGTAATTAGTCAAATTATTATAACTGTATACTTTTCAATCACATGATGTATAATTGTACTTAAATATAGTGTATAATGGTTTGAACACTACTGTATACGCAGGGGATGATTTTCAATTTGGAAAGGGCTGCATTGGACCTGGTGGATAAGCTTATTAAGTACAATGGATACATCCAATCATGTGACTCCATTCTTCCATCAAATCCACGGTTGAAGGTGATTGAAAAAGGGTGTTAGATCATGTTGAAAAACTGTATAGAACAAAACCAGAGACAAGTTCTTATAAACCGGATGCCCCTTCCTCACCTGAACAACATGCAGCCGCCCAATCTGATCCGCCTCTCCAACCCGAACAAACTACACCGATTAATAGAATAAGTCCACCGGTTTATTCACAGCCCACCTTCAATTTGTTGACACAAACACCGGCAAAACCGCGTCAGGAGGATCCAGTGGGGGAACCAGAGGCAAGAACATATCAACCAGGTGCCCCTTCCTCACCTGAACAACATGCAGCCGCCCCAGCTGATCCGCCTCTCCAACCCGAACAAACTACACCGGTTAAGAGAGTACGTCCACGAGTACAATCACAGCCAACCTTCAACTTGTTGACACAAACACCGGAGAAACCGCGTCAGAATGATCCAGAGGGGGCTGTGTTGTCAATTGCTAGACAATACACCGGTGACACCTCCCACATCTCTGAGCAAGCATCTCCAGATGTGACAACAAGGGACGAAAAATCCATTGTCACACAACGATTCCCTCATCCAGACGTTACCATTGCCCCGGTTGTTGAGATCATTGGAGAAACAAAGAGACAATTCAAACCAGCTCCAAACTTGTGTTCTCCATATGTTCAACGGGTTGTGAATATAATCTCAAAACAGGGCGCAAATGAAAAAAGGCTATGGGATTGGGTGAATCAAGTTGCCGAAGACGACATGTGAGTACATTTATAATACAATTGTTCTATTTGTATTCCTTTGAATTTTAAATACACACTATGTAATAACCGAATGTACTATGTATAATGGTAATATTGATTAACATGATATTACATCATTATACATTCTGTATAATGAACAATAACTTATTACACTATATATATGATTTTACAGAACTGTTGTTTTCACAAATGGTGATGTACTTGGCTATATTTGGGATGTAAAGACATTGTCTCAACGGACCGAGCTTTTATCTGGAGTCATAGACCTCTGGTCATACCTGTTGAACAATGGCGAGTCAACAAGAGCACCCGCATCACCGCTTAGATTTTTTTTTCACGTGTCCGACACGGTAGAATATACTTCTTTACTTCTTGTTAATGCATACGATATAATGTTCTGCTCGCTAACTAATTTTTTTAAAAAATTTGATAACAGGTTTTCTTCACGTCAAACAAAAGCGCCAAACATGATGATGCACTGCATCAAAAATTCGTGGAAAACATCACAAATCGTCTGAACATGTTTCCAAGAGTGAACATAACTGATGTAACGTTGGTAAGCTAACACCGTTACATTGTTAAAATTATCGAATTTTATGGAGATTCATTAACACCACTTTCATCCCATCGATATATAGGTTGTCTTTCCTATTCTTCACGCTAGACACTACTACGTGATGTGCTTTAATTTGAAGCAGCCAGCTATTGAGATCCTTGACAATAGCAAAACGGATGTGTCGTTCGAAAACAAATACCAACATGTGCCATTCACTTTGGTAACAATCCTTTAAACACTAATGTTTATTTTTTTTATGTCAATATATATGTGTTAAATCTTCATTATCACACAATTAACCCACTTAATAATGATATGATAATACACTGTTAATAATATTATACTGCCGTATAATGATTGTGTATACAATGTATAATTATTAATTATACACTGTATATTAAGTCGATAATGTACTGTATAATAATATTAATATATTTATACACTGTGCCTCATAGCCTTTTTTGTTTGATTGTTTCAAAACAGAGGGCCATGTTTACCAAATTCCTGAATGATATGAACCATCCAGCTGCACAAGCATTGTCGACGGTAGAAATGGAACGGCTTCCAATGCCATGGCGTACGCACAGAAACAGCTCGGACTGTGGTGTTTTTGTAATGCGTCACATGGAAACTTACTTCGGTGGGGGATTAAAGACTTGGGATGCAGAATTGGGTGCAGAAAGCGTAATGATTTACACTTTTTTATTCTACGAAATGAAAGTTTCTGAAAATCTTTATTTTCCTGTCTATCTAACTTTAATATTTATATAATGCAGAAAGGACAAGTTGCAAAACTCACTAGATTGAGAGCACTTTATCTGGAGAAAATCCTCACTTGTGATTGAACACACTCAAGGACGACATTATCAAACGATCAAGGGATTGGGAACGTGAACAAGCCCAACTGAAAAAGGGGAAGAAACGCTAGATTTAAACAACGTGATACGTTTACAACATTTTTTGTTAGATGTACATGTTATTAGTTTTTGTACAATTTATTAGTTTTTGTACATCACGTTATTAGTTTTAGTTGAACAGTTTAAATATATAAAAAATTTGTTTATTGCTCATAACCTGTTTATATTGTTCTGGCCATTGAGTTTAATTGTTAATGTTATATAAAGCACATAAGTATACATTCTAACAGCCCCAATATATTCACTGTACATAATAAAAAAACTCAATTAAAGTATATAATTAAACAGTATAATTAAAAAAACACTAAAAAATATACAACATACATTATGACATTTTTTAACATACACTTCATTCACTTTCAATAAATGTTTCAGTATACACAGAGATCCTTTGAATCATTATACATTGATTAACATATCATTATACATTATAAAATGATATGTTATACATTGAATGCTACTTAATTGTATTGTAAAAAAAGAAAACACTTCTATTTTTCTTTTGATGGACATGTTCTTGCATTATGCCCATCAACTTTTCCGCATACAGTGCATTTTCTCCTCTTAGGAACATGCTTTGATATCTTGGCACTGCTCTTAATTCTTTTACCGCACCCTTTAGATCGGCTCATTTGAGGATTTCTGATCCCGAGCTCGTTCTCAATTTGGGGTCCCACTAGTGTCTCGATAACAGCATTCTCATTATTCTTATTGTTATCGTCCGCACCGACACTCAAATGAGACTTCATATCCACCAATTGATTTTTTATGTAGTCGAGTTTTTCTTTGTTAAAACCTGCAAGATTTAAACATGATTGAAAGTCAATCCAAATTTGACTCACATCATTTGTGTTCTTCTCAATCATCGCGCGATAATGTCCGACTTGGTTATTAATTATATCAGAAGCCATAATTTCTGCATTTTTTCTCCATCTATTCAGAACATACTCGGCGGGCAATTTGAGTATTCGGCTTTGGTTGAATGCAAAGAAAATGTGTCTGCACAAAATACCCCGCCTCAAAAACAGTCGGCAAGAACAATCAACCTGATCGTTTGATGCAAAATGTTTCACCTATAACATAAATACAATGAACAAACTGTAACATACATTGACTGTTTAATAATATACAACATATATAATAATAACATACACTATAAAAAA
Source organism: Buddleja alternifolia (assembly GCA_019426215.1). Lineage (NCBI taxonomy): Eukaryota > Viridiplantae > Streptophyta > Magnoliopsida > Lamiales > Scrophulariaceae > Buddleja > Buddleja alternifolia. The sequence continues at coordinate 16,676,159 of CM033395.1, read as the reverse complement.
AATGATATACCTCATATAACTCTGATTCGTTGTCGGAGTCAAATATGACAAATGATTTCACACCATCAACAACATTTAGACTTTGAAGTATCACTTGATACGCAGACTTTTTGATCTCCGCTTGTACGTCATAGAAAACAGCGCGTGTATATACCTCAGAAGCATCCTCCTCTATCGGCAGAGGGGTTTCTAATGATGGTTTAGAGACCAAAGACTCGTGATTTAATCTTGCATTCGTATTCCTTTGCCTGTCCATAGCACTTTCAAATCTACTATAGAACTCAATGATTGTGTCACCCTTTACATAGAATTGATTAAAGAATGAATTAATCGACTCTGAAATCGATGTAGTCCTCAGTAACCCACCCATCGAAACATCTCGATAAAATGCGGATACCCACGAATGTCTGTTGTCGTAAATTTCAGAAAGCCATTCAATATGGCTTAGCCCATACTTTGAAATAAGAGCATTCCAACCATCTTCAAACTCACATGGCGTGATTTCGTCATTATACACAAAATTATTCACCTTTCTCACTACTTCAGCATATTTACCTGTATGTGGTGAAATCTGGAGAAAAAATAATCAAATGCAAAACATATTACACAGCATAATATATTGTACTATACACTACATAAAGGTATCATTATACACTCTATATTGAACACATTATACATTATAAAATTAAATCTTATTAAAATGCACTGTACACTAAATACCATATCATACTACAGTATGTCAAATGCTATTGTAACACATTAATATAATATGGATTCAAAAAAGCAGTAAAGACACAAACCTTAGTTGGGAACTTCTTCATGATATGCCACGCGCAAAGACGATGCCTAGCATTTTTAAAAACACTAGGAATAGCCTGTTTCATAGCAGGACATTGATCAGATACAATATAGATTGGTTCCCGTCCCATTGCACGTGTAAAAGCTTCAAAAACCCACGTGTACGACTCAATGTCTTCTTTTGCGATTAGAGAAGCACCAAATGTGACTATTCTCTTGTGGTTATCTAATCCAGAAAAAGGAACAAATTTCATTTGATACCTGAAAAGGAATTACACCGACAACTAATGAATCATTATACATTTATTAACAGGGTAATCAAATATACATTAACTAATGATTCATTATACATTTATTGAATGAATAATATACATTAACTGATAGTGTGTTATACAGCATATGTTCATTACATATTAAAAAAAAATGTATTATGCATTCAAACAAGAGTGCTTACTTATTGGATCGAAATGTTGCATCGACCGAGCAAACATCACCAAATAGTTCAAAATTCCTTACTGCAATCGGATCAGCCCAAAACAACTTACTCATACAACCGTCATCATCTGTGGCATAATAAAAAAAAATCCTTCACACGCTTTTTTCAAATTCATAAATTTCCTAACAATCATCTCCCCATCGTTCTCACCGACGTATTGCTTCACATCCCTTTTTGCGTTTTTGAAGTCTGTAGAAGTTGACCCAACATTATTAAACCCACCTGCAATCTCCTTCAGGAATGAATGTGATTTGACGGCGCCAACATTCACCTTTGATGCGTTTAAGCAAAACATAATCTGGGATGGATCAATGTTCCGATTAACTTTCAGAAACTGTTTTCCCTCGTCGGTCGCCAACTCGTGATTGTGCCGCTCAACAAATTTCTTTATAACATATCCCTGGGAAGCACTAAACCTCACTACAATCTTGGCGTTACAATCACATCGACCAATCATACACTTCTTCTTCCAACCAACATCATCACATTTTGTGTAAACACCGGAACGACTACATACATAATGTTTAGATATAACCGTACCATCCTTATGAGTTTTTTGGGAACACTTGCGTACATCAAAACCACATAACCCAGCATAGCTTTTGTAAAACTCAAATGCAAACTTCAAGCTTTCAAATACCTTACCAATGCAAGGTTTAAACTCAGTAGCACACACTGGTTCCCAATATTTTGAACCGCCCGGAGATGATATAGAATTAGACGAAGAAGAAGATCCGACACATTGATTCTCAACATCATTATTGCTATACACTACTGATCCTGTTAATAATAATCAAACATCAAAAAACTGTGATTATTTAGCCTATCACAAACATACGATGTGTTTATAATATACTGTATAACATCACTATATGTAATGTATAATAGTGTATAATACAGTGTATAATGTCATATAAGATAATGTATAATGTATTCAACTTACTGCTTCAAATGTATACAATAAATATACATTTGAATCCATAATATTATCCATCTCTGCCATAAAAAACGAAATCAAAAATCCACGACGCTCACGAATGAATTGGCAATGAACTGATATTGTTGATTACTTGCTTATGATTGACTGATCTTACCCAGACAATTGCGATGAGTTTCCATGTGAATACTGTGATTGCTGATGATGAATTGATCTTACCCAATCAATTGCGATGAAAAAGACGAATATGATGAAGCGATCTTGCCGATTACTTCGATTGATGATGAATACTGTATAATATTTGCTGATTAATTCGATAGGATTGATGATGAACTGATCTCGATGATGGACTGATGAAGAATGGATTCTGGTGATGAATATTGATTTTAATCAAGCTGAAATATATGGTAAATTCTGTTTTTACGCATTAATGGGGATTTGATTTGATCATGCATTAAATGTGCATGAGTTTGTTGGGTTTTATTGACAAAATTGCCCTCCCAGCATTAAAAATATTTAAATAATCCGAAAAAATGATATATTTTCACACCTTTGGATCAAATTGAATCAAAGGCCTAAATTGGGTCTTAGGTCTTACCTAATGACAAGGTATGTATTTGATAGTATTAAATATATATATTTAAGTTAACAATCTATGCCTACCATATTGATAGTATTAATCTTTCAAGTTTTCGATTCCGTACGAAGATATAAGTATGTATAGCAAAGTGTTCTTGTGTAATAGATATAACAAATTAGGAGTATAATTAAGGAGGAATCAATGTAGCTTAGCCTATTGGAGAAGTTGATGCCTCAAGATATTAAGGATATTGGGTTCTACTTTCACCAAAGTGTGAGTCTTTCTCTACTTTTTAGTTATTAGTTAATTGATTGCTTATTTATATTCAGAATATGTATTTGTAACTGATTCACTCAAGAAAAAATTTTGGGGGGAATATCTAAATAAAACATATCACGAGAAACCAAGATACAACATAGGAAATGCTATATTTATAGATTTTAAAAGGTGTCTAAATTTTTTATGAATATAAATGTGGAGTTTTTTTTATTTCATTTACTGTAGAGATTCGAAAGCGTTGTGATTTAGAAGTTGAGAAGACAGATTTTAATGTCAAAATTACAGAGTGATATTATGTATGCAAATCATTTAGGAAGTTGTATAGGTAGTAACTATTTATTATTACAATAAAAAATATTTATGTAAGTGTTTGATTGTCTTTTCACAATTTGAAAAAAATACTATCCATACTTTTAATATAGTATAGATAGATATAGATAGTACTCTATAACAAAATATAAAATGCTAAGGTGACATTATTCTAATTTACATTCATAATTTAATTTCATTAGTTAATATTTTTATTTTGTTTTTAATTAATTTAATCTATTTAATAACATAGATACTTAGATTTTATATTAATCTTATTATTACAGGACAATTAACTTGATACACATTATCAAATTATTCAAACTTAAGATCAAGTAACTAATAATATATGATCTATATCTAATTTGATTCGACTAAATCACATAATCTAGTCAAATTACCTACAACTATTAATTCTTAACTGGTAATATTTTGCTTCAAAGCTTTTGCAATTTAGTTATTTGTCATATGTGATAAAAAAAAAACAGAGCGTGAAAAAAAGAAACAATTAGTTTATCAAATATTTTTTCAATTTCTTTATCCACGTAACAACTACTTGCACTTTTATTTCTTATACATTTGTTAAATATTTATCGTCATCCAAATTATGTAAATAAACTATGTTGGATGCCAATATATAGGGTATTTAATTGTATTATAGTTAATTTTGCAGTTGAAATAGTAAATTATCAACTCCTTGTAAGCTTTAACTTTTCTCTCTTACCCTACTCTTTTTTTCTTCATCTCATTACTTAAAATTCGGAGAACTCTGTTCTGTCAATTGGATTATGGCATACTATTTTAGAATTATGGAGTTTACTTTTTCTTAGTATGTATTTTTTTTATATCTACATGAGGTATTTGGTTTGCTTAGTCTATTTATGCTAAATTAATAAAATATTGGTTCTTGTACAAGTTAATATGAAATTACTACACATCATAATATTAAGTTTACAAATGGGTGATAATGTTACTATTGTTATTTCAAAAGGTAAATAAAAAAAATTAAACATGACATTTTTGGTGTCATCTATTACTTGATCTCCCATTGTGAACATTTAAAAGTTCACAACTTCAAATTTATTCATGCATGAGAAATAAACTGAATAGCAAGACAAAATTTGAGTTCCTAGCCTCCTAAAAATCTGAAGGAGAAATATTTATGAAATTCAAGTGGAATAAATGTCAAAGTTATTAAATACTTATTCTTTTATTTAGAGTTAAGTTAAGAGTCCACTGCTGCTAATTAAGCATTTATAAATAGTTATTTAAGAAAATCTTATGGTGAAAGATAGCAAATTGTTTATTATCGTGTAGTTTGAATAAAATTAATGTTTAAATTTTAAAATATATTAAGAACTGCAAAATATGATAGATTATTCATACTCTACAAAAAAGTTTTTTGTGTGTATATTTCTTTTTTTATATGTGCATATGTAGCATAGATGCCTTTAATTTGGTAGTAAGAAAACAAAAACAAAAACAAAATATTTAGTGGTCTATAATTTCACAAATAGTCTATATGAATTAAATTGTTTGGTATCTTTTGTTATTTAAACTTCCTTAATACTACATGACAAATAAATGTTATACTATATGTGGTATATAATGTAATTTTTATTATTGCAAAAAGGTTAAGAAGGTACACTTATCAAATTTAATGCTCCTGCGTGTAAATTACCATCCATTCTCATTATGATAACGTTTCATGGATTATGAACACTGCTACAAAAAAAAAAGATAATTAGGCATCAGCGAAAACCATTTAGAGTTTATCCTTATGCACTATTGTGAATTTTTAGATTTTGTGTCATTTTCTCCACCACTATCTTATTCCTTTATATTTGCAGAGGGAATCAATTTACAACCAAAATGTAAATGAAAATGTTAATTTTATGACTCCTTATCGTTAAACTAAAAAAAAATGAACAGGTAAGTTCTAAATAAAATTTCTGTTTGTTCTTTATGCCAGAGGTGTACAATGTGAAAAATTTATCTCTCTTCATATAATTCCTTTTCATTTTTTAGTCATGTATATTTAGTGAACTCTCGTAGTTTTGGAATACTTTTCTAATACTTATTATTAAGGCTAATGATAAATCCAGAGCAATTCTCCTAATGCCAGATCAAAAGAGGGGAAACTGACACTTTTGCCCTTTATTTCAAAATTAGTCTATAGAGAGACGGTGAAAACTTAAACCCAGTTCCCATTTCAAATGCGCATAAGCGAATTTTGCAGGACATTATCCATGGAAGTCATTATCCATTGAAGGGGGGAAATATGAAAGTAATGAAGAGATGCTGAAGGTATATATATAGATGTGTGTGTGTGTGTGTGTGTGTGTGTGTGTGGGGTATGGGCAAAAATAATTCGGAGGATCCCAGTAGAAATTACACCATGAAGCAAATCTGAAAAAGAAGAATGACAACCCTGAATGCAAAAATGTTTTCTGTCACTAATCCCCCAAAACCTCCTGATTTTCTTGTTCAATCCACTTATTCTTTTTCCACCGCAGTTGATTATATCTCATATCTGCTGCAAATTCCCCAAAAAACTTTCGGAGTGAGAAAATGAGATAGACCAGAATGAAAGTTAGCAAATGATTTTTTTAATTGAGTGAAATTTTTGACTTCTGGGTGGGAGCATGATAAAGGAAGACAAACATGGATTCTCGTTATATTTGGTAGCTCTCGATAGTTCAATTTTCGGGAAATATCAGCCATAAACAATGTAAAAATGTTTGTGGGATCTATCAAAATATATTTATATTTATAATTGTATATATATGTATATATATTTTATTGTGTTAATACATTTCGTGTGGCCAACTCTTAGAGCCACCAAATATCATTCTCGTGTTGTGTCCAACAGGTAAAAGGAAGAGGAAGAGATGGTATTTACTTTTCCATATTAATGTAGGGGCAAATGTGTCGATTTCCCCTCTTTTGCTCTGGCAGTATCATCAGCCTATTATTAATTCTCTTTTTTGTACTATCGTGGTTATGTATCAAATGAAATTAGCCATTTTCTAACTAAATCTTTTAATAGAAACTTGAAATCAATGAACTAAGAAAATGAAAAACAACATATCTCGTACTGACAACCCACTCTCTTTTCCTTCCTAATATAATTTTATATTTTCTTATGTTATGGAATTAATGTGGAATACACATTGAAATCTATAACATGTCATATAACTCATTTAAGAGTCTAATGTTGCTAATTAAACTAATACAATTTATTTATTTACTGAAAATGTGTAGTGAAATATAGAAAAATACTTACTACCATGTAAAGTTATATTTATCATTTTTGCGAAAATACTATAATATACTCAACAAAGAAATTTAGATACATATTAATAATGAATATATACAAGGAAAAAGTAACTCACTTATTAGAGTACTATATATAACGAACCACGGTAATTCTTCTTTTATTCTAATTGAAATTCCCTTTTATTTATTTTTGCAAGAGACATATGGATCTAAATTCTTTCTCTTCATGCTTTCTTCTTTATTTCAATTATGTGTTAACTGTGAGCTCTTATAATTTTAAAATATCTTATAATTTAAATATGTATTATCTTATGGTTTTGTCTCTACAGTCGTATACTAAATGAAATTCACCATTTGCTTACTAAATTTTTTAATGGAAATTTAAAATTAATGAATAAAAAAATAAAATAATAAAGTGGACCAACAATCCAATATTTTCCTTCATCAAATTTTATTTTTAAATCTTTTTATGTTATGGAATTCGCAACAAAATCTATAACATGTCATATAATTCATTTTCGGTTCGCTTAAGAATCTAATATTTCTAATTAAATAAATAAAAATTATTTATTGTAGAAAATATGTGGTAATTTAGAAAATTACTTACTACCATGTAATTTTTTTTAATCATTTTTATAAAAATACTAAATAAAATATCAAATAAAAATAAATTAGATATATAGTACCTATGAATATGTACATGAACAAAATAATTCACTTATTAGAGTGAAATTCCCGGCATATGGAGCTAAAAAAATTCTATTCATATAATTTCTTCTTTATTTCAGTTATGTGTTAGTTGTGAACTCTTATAATTATGAGATATTTTTCAATTCAAATATTTATTTTCTTATGTTCTTGTATATCTCTACTACGTTATACGAAATGAAATTCGTCATTTGATAATCAAAGTTTTTATGGAATTTAAAAATCAATGAATTAAAAAATAAATAAAGTGGACCAACAATCCAATATTTTTCTTCTTTGAATTTTGTTTTTAAAATTTTCTTATATTATGAAATTCGCAACAATCATATAATTTATTTAAAGTTCACTAATATTTCTAACTAAAACAAGTGGAAATTATTTATTATAGGAAATATGTGTGTTAATTTATAAAACTACCTACTATCATGTAAAAAATACATTTATCATTTTTCACAAAAATACTAAATAAAATACCCAATAAAAATAAATTAGATACTACCTATGAATCAATGAACAAAATAACTCATTTATTAGAGTGGTATATACATTGAACGCATTAATTTTTCTTTTAATAAGGTCTAGATTAAGTGAATTTTTAAGTTATTATCATTAAATTATTCATTTAATGAACCTCACTCTTTTCCCTAGCACAATATTCACATAAGAATATTTAAGTCTCTACAAAAAAGTTAAGAAATGTAAATCATCTTCTAACATTCGCACTTTTATAATAGTTATTATTATTATTATTATTATTATTATTATTATTATTATTATAGATGTATTCTCTTTAGAATAAAGATTTTATTAATTTTTTGTATGTCGCCGGTGCTGCTGCCTGTGCCAATTGTGGTGTCTCCAGCGAGGCGTCAGGTTCAATGAAGTAAAAGTCCGCCGGTTCAAAGAAGAAAAAGTAGACCTAGAAAAAAAAATCTACCTCAAATTGATTAGGAATTGAATAATGTCAAAATCCATTTCATTTACTCTTGTGCACTCCTCTATCTCTCATTAGTGTAGTGATTATCTGTCGTTAATTGAGGTTTTGACATTTATTGTAGTCATTAAGTACTTTAATGTACCCTAACTGTGGACGAATAACAAAAGGGGTTTTGACATCCTTGCTTTGCGATTCAATGTTCTTTAACTTTTTTACTTATTAGTTTTGATGCGGTTTGAAATTTACACCAATCGAACTCTAAATTCCTACGAAATAATACGCTAAAATACATAATAAGTACTTGTTTATATATGAATGAACATGATTAAGTAATCAAATTTATTTTATACAACATTTGTAGTCAATATATTATGTAATTGATTGAGGGGTATATGACTGTTTTTTAAGATAAAACGAAAAACAGAGTGTTGCCAATCGATGCCATTATCTAACAAAAGGCCTTTTGGAAAATTGACTTTTCATAGATGTCAATCACTTAAGTTGAGAACATTTATAAATTAATCAAATAATGACGGACAAGATATACAAATTGGAAATTGATAAAGACACTCCACATTTTGTTAGAGATATTCCACTTTTATTTAAATTTTACCACATAGACACAAATGCCCTTTAGTCTATTAAAGTAATTCTTATCATTTTCTTTGACAAATTAGTTTTATACCACTTTTGTAATTAAATCTAGAATAAGTATTTAAAATTTACTCATGATTTTAGAATTTAAAAGTGACGGATAACTACTATAAGTAAGAAGTAAAAAAAAAAGTTCATAGATATGACTAAAACTTTTACTTATTTATTTTGAAGCAAATTAGGATAAATGTTATTTTATTTTCATTAAAATTGATGATTATTTTTTCATTAAATTTAATAAAAATAGTATTAGATATTATTCTTGGTGGACATACTGAGTTCACCCATACTAACTCAGTGTAATATGATCTGATATTTATTTTTACTTTTTTGGTAGTATTTAGGCTTTTGATGTTATATTAATTTTCAATATTAAAAAAAATAACAATATTTGCTATGAGGAAATGAACAACACATATCATTTAACGAGTTTGATAATATTATATTAGAGTTTGAATATCCATGTAAGATGATTAGTCTTATTGCATTGATGAAAAAAATATATATATTTTTTTTTCAAAAAGATGCTTGAGGAAAAATGCAATGCTATTTGGTATTATTTTCCACAAAATAATTAAAAATATTCTTCAAAGTTTATTTAAAAGAGAATATTTCAGTTCACCTTTTAATATTAATAAGAATTGTATATGATGCATTGATGAGCATTATAGTCAAACTTAGTTAATTTAAAAAGAATATAGAGTGTATTTAACAAAATGTGGAATGACTTTATCAACTCCCTATACTTAACTCCCTATACATTTAATGACCAAAAACTTTGGCTCTAACATGCAAATCAGAGCCTCGAGTTGTCACCCATAATCAATGCATGAATTTAGGCAAAAGGATTTACCCGTAACACGGGCCGCCCAAATTGAACCTGACCAAATGCTCGACTCAAGCCTGGGACGAGTTGAGCCAAGCTAGGCTTAAAGAAAAAAGATAATTAAAAAATCTATATCGCATGGACCTCGATGTGCGCCGAAAATATATAAAGGCAATACAGTAATTAATCCCCTGATCAAACCGGGACGCCGCCCGCCGGGTCATGGGTAAAATATCAAGTCAAGCCCAGGAGGCTAATGACCCATTGGTAATTAAGGCATGTTGAATTATTAAGGTTGTAACGCTAATTGAGCTACTTTGGTAGTCTAAAGGCTAAGTGATTGTTATAATAATAGGTCTGGTGGGCTACTACTCAATTGGAGCCCACAGCCCGTAGCCCATCGCTTAGCTCCATATAAATACCTTAGAAGAATTTATGAAGACTCATTATCTACCCACTAAGTAAAAATTCACTGGCTATTGAGAGTAATCCCATAAAAGAACTACGAACAGACTTGATCCTTATTCATCGGGTACGTAGGCAGCTCACTAAAGGCGAGTGCAATCTATACATTTATTAACCTCCAATCTAGTTTGTCGTGTGTTAGATCGGTTCCATGACTCCACATGATTAATCACGTGATATTCATTGACTGACGAATTTTTCCTTCATCAGACCTTTATACAAAAAATACATTTGATAATAGTACCGGTAAAACAATCAGTAATAATATACAATAGCTTTCCAATGAGAAAACAAATCAAATTATGATATTATCAATTCTGTTACTAATTATATACTTGTTTCTGCATTATAGACTCAATTTAAGATTGTAATCAACTAATTAACAATTAAATTTATGAATAGTAGAGTTAATTAGATTTCTTAATTCATGTTAATTAAATTTATGAATAGTAGAGTTAATTAGATTTCTTAATTCAAGAGGAAGGGATACCCTACCTATCTAACCTGATAAACCCGAGTTGATAGTTATAATTTTGAATTATAAAGACTCTATTTAACTCCATAAAAGAGGGGTGAGCCATAACTTGTGGCAGCTTGGATTCGAATCCAGGATCTCTCACATAAAGTGGGAGGTGCATACCACTCGATCAACAGGTTTTGGGTAAATTTAATTAGATTTCAGTGGACAACTTACATTTATTGTAAGACTGATACGTGTATCAAAGCCATGGAAAGTTATATTCAGCATAGTTAGTAAAATACGGGACTGAAAAAGTTCGTCATTTAATACGTACGTGTATATTACGAAATTTTATTAAAAGTTACGGTGAAAAATTTGGCTAAAAAGTACGGGAACGGGAAATAAACGAATTCGTAGACGTACGAGTATAATACGGATATAAACTAATCATTCAGGAGTAAAAATATTGCTTAGTTCTATATAAATTTGTAAGATTTATCTCTTGTACTTGTTTTTAATTTATATAAATAATATTTTATATGAGCCAGTAATTGACAATAATTAATATTTTGATAAATTATTAATGTTTAGAGTTTTTAATTGTATAATACTCAATTAGTATTTATAAAAATTAATAACAATTTTTAAATTTTAAATTAAAAAAAATATTTTTCGTCAAAATTAAAGTATTATTCGTCGAGTATTATACGAGATACGTAAAGTATATGTATTAAACGGTTCAACTCAAACGTACGAGTATTATTCATTACGTTCAGAATGCATACGAAAAACGAGAGTATTTTTCAATTATACATATGTATGTACACGGGTATAATACGAGTTTTTACTAACAGAGATATTCAGGTACTAAATAAATAAACACGTGCTAAAAATGTATAATAGTTATGTTATCTCAAAATCATATATGTTGACAAGAACCCATTACGACATGTCTTATTTTATTTTTTTTGTTTACATGCGAAGTAAAACAAGGGCATGTCATATGGGCTCTTAAATCATATATCTCAATTCTAATTCCCGTTGATGTGGCTCTTAAATAAAAACTTTCGGTCGGGTTTGTCGATCGGTCAGGTAAAGGAAAAATTGCATTTTTGGTACAGTAATGTACCCTGCACATTTTTTTGGTACATTAATATGGGGGGTAGCAATTTCGGTACACTATAGGGCAAAAAATTGGCAATTTCAGTACATATCGCCGAAAATTGCTGATGTGGCGCTGGAAATTCCCATGTGACACGCACGTGACCTGTAATTTCACCGGAAAATTTCTCAATTTGGGGATTTTCTTGCTGACATCATAAATAAACTTAAAAAAAAATCAAAAAATCAAAAAAAAATTCAATGGTCCATATTTGAATATATATAATATATATTATATATATAATTACTGTTCATCGTCTTCCTGGGGAAGATGATGAACAGTAATTGTTTTATTTTTATTTATTTATATATATGTAATATTACTATATAATTATAATATATATACATATGTACACATATGTTATGTATAAATGTACTTATGTGTATATGTGTGTGTGTGTGCGCCTGCGTGTATATGTGTGTGTCTATATATATATAGGGTTTATTGCAATTTAGCTCCCTGTGAAATTCGTATATAGCAAAAAAACTCCCTGCGAAAAAACAATAGGCAATTTAGCTCCCTATGTTTTTTGGAATGAAGCACACTGCCTCCCCGCAGATTTTACACTTTAAAGTTTTTCGGAATGAAGCACAGTGCCTCCCCGCAGATTTTACACTTTAAAGTTTTTCGGAATGAAGCACACTACCTCCCAGCTGTGCGCGTCTTCATGAGAAAATTCATAACTCATTGTTGAAAGCTCGGATTCATGAACCGTTTTCTTCCCATGAAACTAGACACACAGGGCTATCCAAGCATATATCACACATAATCAGGAGACATCTAGAACAAAACAGTTTTGTATTCAAAACTAGCTAAAAATATGTCATCTGTGCAGATAGCTGTGCGCATCTTCACGAGAAAATTCATAACTCATTGTCGAAAGCTTGGATTCATGAACCGTTTTTTTCCCATGAAATTAGACACATAGGGCTATCCATAAATATATCGGACATAATCAGGAGACATTTAGAACAAAGCAGTTTTGTATTCAAATCTAGCTAAAAATATGTCGGCTGTGCAGATAGCTGTGCGCGTCTTCACGAGAAAATTCATAACTTATTGTTGAAAGCTCGAATTTGTAAAACGTTTTCTTCCCATAAAACTAGACACATAGGGCTATCCAAGAATATATCTCACACAATCAGGAGACATCTAGAACAAAATAGTTTTGTATTCAAAGCTAGCTAAAAATATGTCGGCTGTGCAGATAGTTGTACGCGTCTTTAAGAGAAAATTCATAACTCATTGTTGAAAGCTCGGATTCGTGAACCGTTTTCTTCCCATGAAACTAGACACATAGGGCTATCCAAGCATATATCGCACATAATCAGGAGACGTCTAGAACAAAGCAGTTTTGTATTCAAATATAAGGGAGACCAAATATAAGGTAATTAAGACTTTTAATAGCAAATAAAAAGAGCAAAATGGACTATAAACAACAAAAACAGCATGCAAAGTCTCAGTTTTGGCGCGTGGGCCGCGTGGGGAGTTTTTTTGCTTCATTCCGAAAAACATAGGGAGCTAAATTGCCTAGGGTTTTTTCACAGGGAGTTTTTTTGCTATATACGAATTTTACAGGGAGCTAAATTGCAATAAACCGTATATATATATATTATTGTTCATCGTCTTCCTGGGGAAGATGATGAACAGTAGTTATTTTATTTTTATTTATTTATATATATATGTAATATTACTATATAATTATAATATATATACATATGTTATGTATATATGTATTTATGTGTATATGTGTGTGTGTTTCTATATATATATAATTACTGTTCATCATCTTCTGGGGAAGATGATGAACAGTAATTATTTTATTTTTATTTATTTATATATATATATATGTGTGTGTAATATTACTATATAATTATAATATATTTACATATGTACACATATGTTATGTATATATGTTTTCTTTTAAACCTCGCACAGCCCAGCGTGGTGATGAAGGATACAAAGTTAAATTTTCCCAAAAGGAACGCCTTTACTAGAATATCAAATTCACTTAAAAACATTAAATCTTAAAATTGAAGAAATAAAAACTAAGATAGAAAAATGCTATTCTGAAAATCCATTACAATTTTGGAATAAAAATCAGATTTTAGCTAAATTAGAAATGAAAGATAAAGATAAAATTATTAGAATAAAACCTATGAGATATAATGAATTAGATCAAAATGAATTTAAAATACAATTAAAAGAGTTGATAAATTTAAAATTAATAAGAGAAAGTAATTCACCTCATAGCTCACCAGCATTTATGGTTAGAAACCATGCAGAGATATTAAGAGGAAAAGCAAGAATGGTTATAAACTATAAAAAATTAAATGATAATACTATTTTTGACGGATATTTTCTACCTCACAAAGAAAGTTTAATTAATCAAACTAGAGAAAAGAAAATATTTTCTAAATTTGATTGCAAAAGTGGATTTTGGCAGATTAAAATGCATCCTGACAGTATTCAATATACTGCGTTCTCAACTCCACAAGGACATTATGAATGGTTAGTAATGCCTTTTGGATTAAAAAATGCACCTCAAATATTTCAAAGAAAAATGGATAATATTTTTAAGGATTATGATTTTTTATTTGTCTATATTGATGATATACTTATTGCTTCAAACAATCTAGAAGAACATTTAGTGCATTTAGATATTTTTTGCAATCTATGCCTAAAAAATGGATTAGCTTTATCACAAAAGAAAACTAAGTTAATACAAGAAAAAATAGAATTTCTAGGAATGAATATAGATAATTCTGGAATAGAATTACAAAGTCATATTTTAGAAAAATTAAAAAAAAATTCCTGATAAATTAGAAGACAAAAAACAAGTTCAAAAATTCTTGGGATTACTTAATTATGCCTCTGATTTTATAAAAAACCTTGTTGAATTACGATCTCCTTTACAGGAAGTATTAAAGAAAGAAAAAATATTATCTTTTGATAAAACACTAGAAAACCAGATAAGAAAAATAAAACAACTGTGTGCTCAACTACCTAGATTACAATTACCTGCAGATAAGGATGATTTAATTTTAGAAACAGATGCTTCAGAAAAATACTGGGGAGGAATATTAAAGAAAAAAGATGGGAAAAATGAAATACTTTGTAGATATTGTTCTAGTACCTTTACAGATACTCAAAGCCGATATCATATAAACGAAAAGGAATTCTTAGCTGTAGTAAAAAGTTGTCAAAAGTTTTATTATTTCTTATTACCAAAAAGTTTATTCTTAGGACAGATAATACACAGGTTAAAGCTTTTATTAAAAATAATTTACCTCCTAGACCTGAATATAAAAGATTAATTAGGTGGCAAACTTTTTTATCCGAATATCAATTCGATATTGAAATTATTAAATCTGATTCCAACGTTTTAGCAGATTTCTTAACCAGAGATGGAAGAGATCAAGTCTCTGATACTTCTACAGATTGATGATTCAGAAGCCCAGATAAACTCTGCAAAAGAGAATACTTCTGATATTCTAGATATTGCTTATGCACCCGGATTACCTTCACAAGTTTCAGATCTGTTAATTTCTGAATGTAAAAGTATCAATAATAGGATTAATAATTTTGAAATAAATTTACATAGGATAAAAGGTTTATTACAACAATTAAAAAATGAATCTATAAAAACTGATGATAAATCCACCGATGAATCAATGAAAGATATTTCTCTTAGACCCATGAAGATAGGAACTCCTAGAGTAGAAACAACTTTTAAAATAAAATCTTTGTCCACAATAAGTCCAGGAGTTGAATCTCAATCACAGATAATGAGAGAACTTTTCAATCTCTCTAACAATGATTATCGATATGTTGACTTTTCTGGTATTTATCCCCGAGTAAATTTTATACAAGATAGCTCTCCTGAAGAGATAAGAAAATGGTACGATTTTGGTGCCATCAATTCGATTTATTTAAGCAGTCCAGATTTTCCAGAGATAAAATTATTACCTTATTGGATAGTAGAAGGAGTAAAAGATTATTATCTTAATAACCCTACTGTATCGCCAAAAGATATTTTAATGATAAAATTCTTCTCTGCCGGACCTGATTTTTATCAAGAAAAAAGATTTCCAGCTTATCATTTTATTCAGATTGGAAAAGCTATGGCTTACACAATTCAGACTGATAATCGTAAAACATTTCAAAAATTTGATGAAAAATATATTCATTACCGACGAGCTATTGGAATCCGTATTGTATTACAAAGCATGAAAAATAGCTTTAAAAGAGGATTTAGAACATATGGAGGAAAAAAGATGCATTCTTCTGTGATGATTAGCCCTGCAAAAAAGACTCCAGAAGCGGCAAGCAGATATTTGCAAACAAAGATAAAATGGCTCGATTCAAGAATCATTGAATCCAGTCCTCAAGCTCAAGCCAAGATATGTCAATTCCGTCAGCATACTAAAGGAACGTGCCCGATCTGCTCTCCAATGAAAGGAAGACAAGAAGATAAAGAAGACATGTCAGGAGTTTTCATCACTACTGATAGTGACTAAAGATATGAAGAAAAGTTGAAGATATGAGTCACACAAAAGACAAAATAAAGAAGATTATAGAAGACCCTCGGAGAAAGATTAGTCTCAAAGAAAAGAGTCGTGGCCAAGTTACTGTTCAAGATAAGGGACACGTCGGCAAAAGTCTTGAAGATTAGAAGAAAAAGATAATGTAATCCGTAGAATAAAGATAAGATAGAACTATTGTAAATAAGCTGAGTCAGCTCATCTAGAATAATATGGCGGTTTAAACGCCTATAAATAAGAATGAAGGCAAAATAGAGAAGGGGGGGGGGGGGGGGGGGCTGAAGAATACAGAATAGAAGCCTTAGAATTCTCTTCACAAGCCTTCAAACAATCCTTGTAAAAATACTCCTTTGTAACATTATGTTTGAATAAAACACTACTTCTTCTCCCAGATATCATATAAGAGTATTTTATTATTCTATCTGCATTTAAAATTAAAGAGTGCCAATATTATTTCTTTAGTTCATAGTGGTACGCCTACAAGTAGGAAACGAAGGTAGGCTGTGCAGAATGCTGCTGAAGGAGCCATAGGGAAGTTACCTGTTTTTAAGAAGAAGCAGGTTGGGGCTGAAATGCCTGGTAAAAGTCTCATGGTGTGACCCAGTAGCATATTGGTCAAAGACATTTTGAGGTAAGGAAGCGTGTTGGACCTCTAAGTTTTAAATGTTTGATGGATAATAAATTCTCTATGTGATGTTTGGTAGAAGAAATTTCTTCATGTTATTATGCCTCATTTGTATGTTCATAATCATATTGTCCGATATATTATATTCAGCCTGTTCATCAACGATATTTAGGAAGAATTGGAGTCCCTGATCCAATTCTAGATCCTTATTATGTTAAAAATTATAGATGTCCTAATATCATAAAAAGATTTCAGAAAAGAAGATATTATCTTCTGAAAAGTATATCGTATTGGCAGGATATAAAAAATGCACCTGAATTTTCTAGACAAAATATAACTTACCAACATAGTGTTCAAACTCATATAGAACAATGTTTGGCACAAGAATTAAACTTTGTTAATACATATTTAAATAGATTAGCAGCTTAAATCCTTTACTGTTTATTTCCAATGATCTTTTATATTATTTTGTCTGATAATCGATATTTTTATTTCTTTTTAGATAATCTAGATAATATTATGCTTCCCTGTTTAATCATCCATATCTATGATAATTCTTATTTTACTAATTTGATTAATTTTCATGATATTATCAATATAATACGATATTTTGATAACTTTGATTTTGAAAGTTTCTACAACTCTGATTTTGCTGCGCTTGCTTCTGGTGCCATCCCAGATGGTATCAGAGCCATACTTGATAATTTACCCGAAAATATTTCCTTAAATTTAGAAAGTAATGAGATATTTTTACCTTCTGATGATATTATTAACATAGAATGTGATGAAAGTTTTGACTATCTTGATTATATAGTTGATGATGATGATTGGATTTATAATTCTGATTAAGAAAATGTCTGGAAATAAATTTAATATGATTAGTTTAGGAGAACATCCTATTAAAGCAGATCGTGATATGCAAGAATTACAGAAAACTATAATCTATTATGGAGATCAGATTATATTAGAAGTAGAAAAAGTATCATCTCTAATCAGAACTTTAATCCAAAATAAATCTAAAGATAAAGAAAAAATAATAGAAAAAGAAAAAGAAATTGTAGATCTTGAAAAAGTTAGTCTAGAAAAGATAAAATCACCTTCTACGACTCATATGAATTATTTAAAACATCATTTAGAAACCTTAAAAATACCTAAAGGATATAAAGGAAATAATGAGTAGTGAAGAAGAAGAATTTTCTGATATGGATAATTTAATTACACAAATAGGAAATTTAGATATTAATGAATTCGATAAAAATAAAAATTTTATAAATCTTAAAACAGATAAACCGGCAGAAATGACAACTGATTTTAACCCTAATATAACAGATATTCCTAGTACTAGTGCAAATCCTCCTAAGTTGGATAGTTTTGGTAAACCCATAAGAGGATATGCAGGTTTAAGTACTACTTCACAGGTAATAGACAGATATACTCCTTATGATAAAATGAAAGGTGAACCGATTAATCCATTTGGTATTTATCTAGATTTAGATTGTATAAACAACACTGAAGAAGCTATAGATAAATGGGAAACTGCTTTGAGAATATCAGTCACCATTAACAAAATGGATATACCTACTACAAGACATTTTATTGAAAGAAGTCTCCTTAATAGCGCTCTAAGATATTGGCAAAATCTGCCTAACGAAATAGTTACAACTATTTTTGAAGACGATAACCTTTCTAATATAATAACGAAAGCCGTTGAAACACTTAAATTGGAATTTTGTGGAGAAGGTAATTTCTTTAAAGATGCACAAACTGTTGAAAAATATATGATAGCTCTTATGAGATTACAATTATGCGATATTTGTGAAATTGATAAATATATTTGTGTATTTCAAGATTATTATTATCATATTTATAATCAAGTTACTAATATGAATCACTTTTTAACTTTATTTTTCACCAAGATACCTGACCCTTGGGGACAAAAATTATTAGATACATATAATTCTGGAGTAACAGATACATTAGGAAAATGAATAAATCATGTACGTGATAAGATGAGTGAATGGTGTGGTGATGCTATACTAGCAAAATTAACCCGAGGATTAAGAAAACGAGTTACTTTATGTTGTGATAAACCAAAAATGCATTTATTAATCGGATGTGATAGTCCTTATTATTATGGAAAAATTAAAAGAAAATATAAAAAGAAAAAACAATTTAAAAAGAAATATTTTAAAAGAAGAAGATCTCATTTTTATAAAAGACAAAAATATAAGAAACCTAAACAACCATTTTTCAAGCGAAGAAAGAAAAGTGTTAAAGAATGCAGACGTTATTATTGCAATGAATTAGGACATTATGCTGACAAATGCCCTAGAAGACAAGATAAAAATAAGAAAAAAATTGAAGTAGATGAAGATTTAATAAATAATGAAGAATTTATACAAATTAATGATTTTGAAGAATTAAGTACAGATGAAAGTATATTTATTTTAATCGAAACCGAATATACTAGTTCATCCGATAATGAATGAAATAGAAGCTAGTTCTTCATCACAAGATGATAATTTTACTATAGATAATACTATAGAACAAAATGGAGAATATAAACAAGAAATATTAATTGATAAAAGAAAATTAGAAAAGATACAAAAGGAAAAATTTTCTTTATCAAATTATTCAGGATTCAGAGTAAATACTCTAGAAAAATTAGGAATAAAATCTAGGAAACATTATTTATTTTATGGACTAAGTATAAATGAAAGAGCTTTAGAAGTCTCTTTAACTTCAAATAAAGTTTTGATACCTTTGCTAGACAAGAAGGATTTACAAGATAAAATAAATAAAATAAAGCCTGAAATAAGAGAAAAATTAGGATGGATTCATATTGAAGCTATTCAGATCATTATAAAATCTACTTTCAGAGAAGGATTAGATACCCCAATAGATCTAGCAATAATGGATAATAGAATAAAAAATAGAGAAGAAGCCTGTTTAGGAATATTGCGCAGAAATTTACAATATAAAAAATTAAAATTTAACATTTATCCCAAAATATCCTATCACCTTAAAGATAAAGATTTTAATAAAACATTAAGTTTAATTCAAAACTTTAAAAGGAAAGATTTCTTTCATCAACATAATCGACCTTATTCTATCACATATATGATATCTTATGCCATATCTAATTCTCATCATTCAGATTGCTTTGCCATAAAAGATACTATAGAATTTCCTGATTTATTTAATAGTATTAGTTCTATACAATTACCTACTTTACCACAAATACAGGAAATAAAAGATACCCCTTTAGACTTAGATTTACAAGATAATAAACCTTTAATAACTTCTAATGTTTTATCACCAAAATTAACTTTTACTTCTAAAGAAGTAATAAGCAAACCTAGACGATCTATGTCAGCAAAACATTCTGATTTATCTTTAATTGCTAAAAATGATAACCTCCGGAATTATGAAATAAAAGGAGAATATTATAATGGGATAACATTTGAACCTGTGAATATTCTTATAGACACAGGAGCAAATGGAAACTATATAAGTCATAACCTATGTAAAAGTTTACAAAGATATACTTTAGAAAACCCTCATCAATATATAAATTTTAATGGGGAAAAACATGAAATAAATGAAATAGTAGATACTGTATTAAAATTTGGAAATGAAACTATTAATCTTCGACTACTAATAGAAAATGAAGGCATGAATGATACTTTAGAAATCATGTTAGGATTAACATTTTTAGATAGTGTTAAACCATATCAAATAACTGAATATGGGATAAAAATAATATATAATAATAAATTAATTTATATACCAAAATGACCAGTCCGTACAGTATATATATACCAATAGCAATTACATATAAAGATTATAAATCAGAATATTTTGCAGCTTATATAGATAATGGTTCAGGATCATGTTTATGCAAACCAGATTGTTTTCCAAAAGAATATCATCAAAATCTTAAAACAATAAAAGGAAAAGATATATCTAATAATATTATAGAAATCAATAAAGGAATAGAAAAACCAATTATCATACTAGGAACATATTTAATAAAATGTCCACCATTTTATTTTCATAATTCCAGTACAGATATTTTATTAAACAATAACTTTCTGCAACTCTTTCCCAAAGTGACCTTTGATACTATAGCCTATCAAGTTTTATTTAAAACTCCTTGCCATCATTTAATAGTTGTAAAAAGATTAAAAAATGCTTATGTGTGTGTGTCTATATATATATAATTACTGTTCATTGTAACAGTAATTATTTTATTTTTATTTATTTATATATATATATATGTAATATTACTATATAATTATAATATATATACATATGTACACATATGTTATGTATATGTGTATTTATGTGTATATGTGTGTGTGTCTGCGTGTGTGCATATGTGTGTGTGTGCGCGTGTTTATATATATATATATATGTGTGTCTGCGTGTATATATGTGTGTGTGTGTGAATGAGTGGGTGTTTTGGTGAAAAAGATGAAGTAGAGAGAGAGAATAGGGTGGATAAAAAATGACAAAAATGCCCTCAATATTTGTGTTAAATTGCATTTTAATCCACAAAAGTGACACATGGCCGGCCACGTCATTAATTTATTGCCCACTTGGCGGCCACATCAGCAATTTTCCCTCCATTTTGGAAAATTCTCAATTTTGACATTTTTCGGCGGCCACGTCAGCAATTTTTGGCGCCATGTCAGCAATTTTCGGCGATATGTATTGAAATTGCCAATTTTTTGTCCAATAGTGTACCGAAATTGCTACCCCCATATTAATGTATCAAAAAAACGTGCAGACCACATTACTGTACAAAAAATGCAATTTTTCCGTCATGTAAATCAAAAGTAATAATAAAAATAATAATTTTAGAAAAACAAAGGCCTTGTTTGTTTATGTTTTCAAATTCCATTTTCAATATTCTGAATCACAAAATTCTAAAAATCCATAACACAAACCATTTTCATTTAAATTCTACTTAACTTTTTCAATTCCCCATATAAACTACCTATCACTCACTATATCAATCATTTCACACATTTATCAATCAACATCATTTCCTCCAATCATTAATTTTCTATTCAATTTTCCACTTTTATTATATATTAATAATAAATTTCAAATTTCAAAATATATTAATATTAAATTAACTTTATTTATCTATCTATCTTATTTTATTATTTATTTATTCACATAATCATTACACAAATAACTAACTCAATTATTTAACTTATATTTTACAAATCTCAACCACTATTTAAAAACATAAACAAACATAACACACATCACATCAATAATTCTCACACGAATCCATATAATACACATTTCCCGATAAATTTTCAAAATTTCATCTCAAACACATAAACAAACATACCCAAAAACTTCCCCCTTTCCAAATTCCAACCCCGCTAGTACGTCTCTCTCTCTCCGCCTACTCCTCCCTCTCTGAGGTTTCATCTCCGGCGAACACGAGACGGACTCAGATTCCGAAGACAAGACGGAAAATTCTTTGCCATATCTGTCACGGTAATAATTTTGAGATTATCTTTTTCTCATTTATCCGAATTTCTTGCTTTTGTTTGTATATCGATCGACTTTTGCGTTTTGTTGCTCCTGCGATTTTCTATCTGACTATTTGGTGTTATTCTCTTCTTTTAATGTTTGTTTGTATGTGTTGTTACTGTTTTGGGTAGAGGAAAATTTGGAGAAAAACTTTGTGGGTTTAGTAAGGTAAATTAAGCTGACTTCCTTTGAATATTTCGACTTAGAAGTGACGAAATAAGGGCAATTTCTTCTTCTTGTTGTGGGCCTCTTGATTTTTGAAGGGTGGGTGGGTTTTACGGTTGAAGACGGCAGAGGAGATTCTATTATCTATTTTCTTTGTTTTTTTGTGGATTATATCAGCTTTTGGTGAACACAGCCTTAACTGTCTATATGTGAGGTATCAAAAACCAAGCATCTAGAATCTTAATATGGACTCCTCTAATTCACAAAAATCTCTCTGCATGCAACAGGGGCTTGTACCGACTATATTCCACGCTGTTGTAGCTGAATTCTTATTGACAAATAGAACAAATGCTTTGTCCAAAAATAGAAGTAGGATTTCAAAATGGTTTTCTATTGGTTTAGAGAACTGATACTTCATTTTCTTTGTCAAACCAAATCTTATACTTTTCATTTGTTTTTTTGTTTTTGATTGAGGTGGGTGGAGGAAAAACTGAATCTTTTTTCTTCATTGGGCCTCTGTATGTATGTATGTATGTATTAGATATATTTTCTTTAGGAGTAGTAGTACTATTGGTTCGGTGACTCACATAATATGAATTGTTCAGCGTGAAATTGGGGAAACCACCGTATGTGTAGCAGTTTGCTATTTAATTAGTAAAGATTACTAAAATTGAAGTTTATGTATTCTACACATGTGTTTCTGTGTGCCCGTAGTGTAGGTGTGGAGAAATACCGAAAAAAGATTGGACAATTTTAAGCTTTTAACGATCTAAATTAATGAGTGGTCATGTGTGTTAGAGCTGAATTTAAATTTCGTTCAATATTTGATGCTCATGCTGCACTCCAACAACTTTAGCTATCACTTTAATGAGTGGTGATGCGATGGCTGGTAGCTATTGTTAGCTTATGTCGGTTCCACATTTCGGCTTTAATATTTATAAAGAAACAAAAGAGGTGTACAGAAACGACTCTGAATTATTTTTGGGTCACCTTTTTGTTTTGGTTAAATTGAGACTCGGTAGAGGGAAGAAACGGATACTTTTTTTTTTTTGTCCCTTTGAACTTTCCGACTGTATCAGACTGCTGTAAACAGGTAGTTCACTTAAATTTGTGGCGCATACTTCTTGCTAGAGGCGGTTTTTATCTAATATTTTTTCCCGTGAAGTTCACACCAAGGATTTTAAAGGCTGATATTGGAAACATAACTCTATTACAATTTGTTAGAACAATGAATAATTTGCACTCCATATTTGTTTCAATTGTGGGTGCGGCTTAGTTTTTTCCATTTTTTGGCTGTCCACCTCGTTGAAATAGGGGACTCTTTCTTTTGATTTTTTAATTTTCCAGCTTCGATTTGTTTCAGAAAAAAAATGATTTCGCATTCTAGGCTGCTTCAGATTTTGGCTTTCAATTTCTGAATTTGTTTGTCAGCTTAAAGTGGGCTTCCATCTTCACTTTTGTTTCGAAAACTTCGGATTTTCGGCTGAATCAGATTTTGGCTTGAAATTTCTGAATTTATTCTTCCGTTTGAAACCGATGATCTTACACTCTTGGGAGTCGTTTATATTTGTGAAGTTGTATAATCTTTAGATTCTTTGTTCTTGTCTTCTCTGCCTTACAATCAGTTAGCTGTGTCAAGAATTTTCAAGTTCTTGTGAATTATCCAGTAATTGTGTTATGTTTCATGCATTTGAAGCTTGGGTATAAATTGTCTTTTATTATTGTGGAACTTATGTTTGTCTCTCAGTGTAATCTGGTAAAAACAAATGAGATTTTTTTTTTTTTTGACTTTTTTTTTTGGGGTTCATGTCTTCTGCTGCTGTGTGAAACCTTGAAGTTTGACAGAATTCTGAGGTAATTCTTTTTTCTGTTTTGTTTGGATTTTTTGATCTTTATTTATTTGGTAATTTATATATAAAATGACCTTTCTTCTGTGAAATTCGGGAAAACTATCATGTGCAGCAGTTTGCTGCATTCAGAAAGCTTAATGAATTCGAAAAATATCCATTTGATCCCTCTACAAGTCTTAAATTAATAAAAAGAAAATGTCACTTGAAAAGTATAATTTGAAAATTATCTTTTTGGTTAAAATACTGCTATTTTTATCCTTTTTCTTTTGAATTCACATTGATAAATGCATCAAAGACGATTTATTTAATTTTTAGTCATCTTCACTGTATTTTGCCCATTGTCATACCATATGCAGCACAAAATCCACTTTGTGTGCCATTAATAATGCAATATAAGTTACTTGTGTATCGACTTAGTTTTCCCCTTATCTATGGGTACTCTTTAGTGGGCTAAATGGCCAGAAGACACAAAAAGAACAGTGGATCGGATGTAAAAAATCATTGGCTATGAGTTTTTGTATCACTCATTGTGGGAGAAAGATTGTCTTATTGAGTTTCCAATGCTTTCTTTTGTTGTCGTTGTTGTGTCAGTATATTTAGTTTCTCAACCAAAATGTTCCTATCAATAACAATTGCAGCCTTTTATTTAAATGTGTGGCTATGCAATGGTTGCAAGACTTTTATGTGGTTAGAAGATGGATATGACATCCACATGCTATACTGGACTAGACTTTGCTTTCATCTCAGGAAAACATGTTATCGGCTGTATGATCCTTTTCTGTTATTAGTTGGCAGGGTATAAGTTATAACTCATGTGCAAGTAGGGCTGTGCATCGGTTCGGTTCGGTTGAAAACCGAACCGAAAATTCGGTTAACCGAGAATTCGGTTTGCCGAAAATGCAAACCGAAAAAATTCGGTTCGGTTCGGTTCTCGGTTAACCGAATTTAGCTAAAAAAATTAAAAAAAAGAAGAAAAATTTGGTTTTTTTAAGAATTTTCGGTTTTTGGTTCTTAAAATTCGGTTTTAACCGAAATTCTGTAACACATCAAAGAATGTAGTTGTCAATGTTTGTGTGTTTACTCGAGCATGGTAAAAGCTGTCAATGTTTGTGTATTTAGTATCAGTTCGTGTATTTACTTCAAACAAATTTAAGATTTAATCTTTTTAAAATTTGTTTTAAATATGAAGCTCCATCCGGCAGCTCCCCATAAAACACTCCCACACAAGAACAAAAATAAATACAAAACAATAATAATACTTCACTAAAATTCTGAGAGTTGAAGGTTGAAGATTGGGCAGACGGGCGTCGGGCAGAGAGAGTGTCAGAGAGTTGAGAAGATGATTTGGGCTGAATTCTGAAATGTTAATAAGTAATAACATATTATATAACATATATATTATAATAATATGTAATAAAATATATTAAAAAAATAAAAAAAACAATTCGGTTTTCGGTTCGGTTCGGTTAACCGAACCTTAAAACCGAAACCGAACCGAAAACCGAACCGAAATTTTCGGTTCGGTTTCGGTTCGAACCGAATTTTCGGTTTTCGGTCCGGTTCGGGCGGTTAACCGAATTCTCGGTTTTTTTGAACAGCCCTATGTGCAAGTACCATTTTTCATAGTATTTAAGAGACTGTTGAGAACTATTGTAATGTACACAGACTAAGTTTCTATCTACTAGGATGAAAAATTTCCATTTTGGTGAATGGGCTTGGGGACTCATACAGCTTGTTATCTGATTGAATTTTTTCGATTATGAAATGTATATGTTATCTTTGCAGAAGAGAGTCTGTTATCTCATTTCTAAATCCAATTTATCCCTGAACTGGAGTGATTTATTTCCTAATTTGAAAGCTAAATTATTTCGAGAAGGGATCTTGAAACATGTAGGATTTTAGCATTAATCAACAAGTTGATCAGCATTTGATTGAGGATTGTCGATTTCCAACATAAACTTAAAGAAGACGAGCCCTTAGAATGCATATTTAGCATTTTATTTTGATATGGTTATGCATTGATAGCAAGATCAGTCTCTTACGTTACTTTGTCTCTATAATTTGCACTCTACTGTGTTTCAATAATTGTTCAATTTTTAATATGCAGGATTCTAAAGGTTCGCACTTGGCTACGTACAACTTTTTGCTTGCTCTTTTTTAGCTCCGAGGTTTGTCATTTCTTTTTATTTATCCATATTTCCCTCGATGCTTCGCATTCATCTGACAAGACTACATCTTTCGGACTATACAGATTATCGTGGAATTCAGTTCCAGTTATAATTTGATTTCTGCTTTACGCTTATCTCACGTTTGTTTACCTTGTGTTTCGCGAATTTTAAGAAAATTCAGCTTGCTTTTTTGTGAAACAAATTTCATTTGTCAATTTTTTTTTTTTTTAGGTTTTTCTGTATATAGTTTTTGGTATTTAGCAATTTCTGTTTTATCTTATGTTTGATCATATACCTTTGTCTTGGAGCAACTTAGTTAGCTTGGTGTTTGTGGTTTTAGTAGGAGAGCTATGGACAAATCGGGTCTTGAAAAGGTGAAAGTTTTTGGTGTTTAGAAAGAAATGAAACAAAAAGTGTTTCATTCGACTACTGGAAGTTATCTCAATCTAAAGTTGCTCATTAAGCTACATGTTGTTTTTGTAAACTAGATATGCTACTATAGACTGGACTTTATGAAATATTGTACAGTTGATGTATAGTTGAAGACAATGAATGTAGTTTTACCATAAATAGGTTCACCTTTTGGTGTATGATTTGAACATACATGTCCATGACCTCAATTCATTGTCTATGATTCGCCATTCTTTCGATTTGAGAAAGATTACAGGTTGTTAGATATTGTCATTAGAAAGTACTGAGTATGTTTGAAATTTAAACTACTTCTATAAGTTCTATAATAATCTTGAATGACTCCAACTTCGTTTGATTTAAACACATGAATAATATTTTACCATTGAAATTATATCACGAGCATAAGAATGAATTGTACCGGGCACCAGCACCGCGCATTGCGCGGTGCCCCTTAACTAGTATATACACATACTTGAAGCTGTTTATCTGTTCATTTCTGCAATCTTAAGCGTTCAACAATGCAAACTTTTCCCATTTCAGCATATTTTTAATTCATTATAACCAAACAAAATTGCTTCGGAAAACCTATATTTGCTTCAGCCTATAGTTTATTCCTATTCCGTGTGGTCTTCTATTCAGTGATTTTATGACTTTAATATTGGGTAGATGTTTGTTTGAAATTCTAAGTCGGAAGTGAAAGAGAAGAAGCATCTCTATCAAGAAGAAAGGATTGTGTTCATATTTATTATTTGGATTTCGGTAAAGATGGCTAGTTTTGGTCTTGCTCACTAATTATTTTCTTGAAATGTCTTGGTATATTAACATAAATTCATGACATTGGGAAAGTGTATCATTAGGTTGTTCTAATGCAAGTGAAGAAAGGGTTCATGCCTAAATTTAATTTTTTTAGGGCATTGCGTATGTTAGCAGGTATTGCAAACTTGAGGAAGGCATAAAGCAAGCATGACATTAATTTTGAACTCAAATTCTGGCATTGCAAACTCGTAAACTTTACATCGTTTTGCATTGTTTGAGAACGACTTTAGTAATAGCATGTAAGGTGAATGTATATTTGTCCTCTGTCAGATTTACTTTTTATTCTACATAAATATAACATAATATGTATGTGTAAGTGCCATTTTTTTCCGAATAACTCGGAAACTTGCTTTCTAGTTTTTCAACGTGAAATTGTTAAGATTCTAATTTGTATTATCTAGTGGTCATAGAAATTCAATTTTTCGTCTGCCTAACAACTAAAATTATTGTTTTGATTCAGGTAATCTGCAATGGGCATTGATTTGGATCCATTGGATGATATTTTTGCTGATGAAGCAGTGAAGAATGGTAAAATCTGGAGCTTTGTTGTTATCATGTTTCCAGATGTGGCTAATCTGTCATTTATAATTAAAGCATACCCATAAACTTCCATGCTTTTGCAGCTCGGCCAGTGGGCAAGTTCCAGCCAAAGGCAAAATTCCGACCATCAAAAAAGGACTTAGCAGCAACTTCAGTTTCTTCCACACAAGCAGTTCAAACCATTGATACTGCAAAGAGTGAATTAAGCGAGCCTGTCAGGACTACAAAACCATCAGAACACAGTTAGTATTTCCTTGATCTAGTGCAGCCTAATTTGTTCATCTAACCAGAATTGTGTGTTTTACAAGAATAACCAAGAATTCTGCATCTTTACAGTATCATTATTATAAGAATAAATAGACCTTAAATTCTTGTCGGTTCCTGTATTTGGTTATTGTGGTCTTAAAAATTATTTGGTGTCCATACATATAATTAATGGAGTTCAGAATCAGTGAGTCTGTTGTGTGAAAATGATCCTACTTATGACACTGCTAAGGCAGGAGTAAATTTGTTTTCAGGTTCAGATGTGGTGCCCAACGACAATGGAGGCGGGCATGCTTCTATAGAAAAATCAGGAGGAGAGGTCAGTACTGTATTTCTCTTTCCTTTTCGTTGTTTTAGTTTGCTGATGTATATTCTTTCCTTATTTTCAGAATGCTGAAATATTTATTGGGTCGGAAGCTCTTGATGATTGTCTTCCTCATCCTACTACTGATATGGGTGAGAAAAAAATTCCTTTTTTCCACTATTTCTTTAGTGATTGCCTTCGAATCACCTTAATGGTTAACTAGTTGTAACCCTGTTTCGAGGCACGGAATTCTGGTTTCTTAAGAAGAAATGATCTGAATATGCAATTACTTAATTTATTTATTGCAGTTTGCACAAAATTTAATGAATTGGAACTTGATGAACTGAACTAATTAAATATGTATATATATATATATATATATTTTCTTATCAATCAGACAACTTAACACCAATTGTTTTGAATGCTGTTACATAAGGCACTGTGCGTCCTTCCGAGGCAACATCTCTTAATGCCTCCTCCAACCCTGAGAATGCAGAAGGAGGGCTTGCTAGTCCAGAACAGTCAGCTGACTTGGATCCTTTAACTGCTGGTGATCCTATCATTTCAATTAGTGATGGATATGGTCATTTGGATAATAGAGGACTGGGAGGAGAGGTAAGGATGTATATTTCTAGTTTCTGGCTCTTTCTCAACTATTGACATGAATATTTGTGGGTCTAAATTGCTAAATTGTAGGAAATGGATGTCATAGACTCTATAGGTATATCGGAGTTGACTGCTAAATCTGGTATGTTGAATTTTATTGTTTATGGACTTTATTTGTATTTCAAACGTTAAAATATTGAGGTAGTCCTTATTGTCCAGGACAGAGAACCGGAAAATTTAAGCCAAAACCAAAGATACAACTGCAAGAA
Organism: Buddleja alternifolia; assembly: GCA_019426215.1. Lineage (NCBI taxonomy): Eukaryota > Viridiplantae > Streptophyta > Magnoliopsida > Lamiales > Scrophulariaceae > Buddleja > Buddleja alternifolia. Next base: position 16,646,151 of record CM033395.1, on the reverse strand, counting down.
GATATATGTGAAGGCAGAGAGTCTGTTTCCTACTCGCTTGGTTCACAGTCGGTTCCACCTAAAAATAAATTCACAGAGAAGGATTCAATTCATATTCAACATAATGAGGTTCTTGATATTTCAGACCTAGGACTCACTCATAGCTTGCCCACTAAAGAGACCTCTGAACTTCCTTTAAATGAAGAGTCTGCAAATCTCATGGAGATGACTCAGTTGGATTCAGGCATCCATCTGGAGAGTGTGCCTGAAATTCCTGCAAAACTTGTAAGCTATTTATGTGATACACTTTGATAATTATATATGTTTCTTCTAACCACAGATATTTACGGTTTTTTTTTTTTTTTTTTGAGATAAGGATTTTGGTGAGGTAAAAGAAAGAAAATACTAGGGAAAACAATTTTGGTTCTTTTGTTGTTGGGGAAGCACTAGCGCTTTGTTTGGTTTTAGGATTTGGTGAGGAAAAGAAAATTCTAAGGGAAAAGAAAATAAATCTAAGAAATCCAAAATTCCCATAATTGTTTGGTTGCTTAGGAAAATCAATGAAGAAAATCCCCAATCAGCGGTGGTGGTCTTTTGCATTCTGTGTTTCTCATCATCAAGTATTATGTAATTTGTTCTTGAGTTATTTGAAGAAATGCTCAGCTGGAAGAGATTACCTCGTCATGTTGTAAAATTAAAGCTAAACTGGTTGTTATCACTAATCTGAAGAATAAGCAGAATTGCATAAATAATGAGGAGCTATGGATTCTCTGTTGAATAAGTACTTTCTTGATTGTGGCAGTGGGAGGGAAGAGGTTGTGATGGGTGGGTTGGGAGCGGGGCGGGTTTGGGGCAAGGAGTGAGGTTGGGAAGTGGTTGGCCATTGACAATGGACACAGAGGCATGCAGAGTGGGAAATGCTTTTTAACCCGCATGCTCTCAGTTTTCTGTACAAAATTTTGGGGGGAAACCCAATCTTCGCCAATTCATGATTTTCCTAACAAACATAGATTTTCGGCAGTTACCTTTCCCCGTCTCAATCCTTGAACCAAATATAGAGTGTTAAGGTTTATGGTCCACTTCTAAATATAATATGAATACTATTCTATGCTTACTAGTCTTCAAGACGGGCAAAGGCTGGACCGAGTGTATCTCATACTGCATCAGACCCTTCTATACATCAGCAGAAGGCTTCGGCATCCAGCCACGAGAATGAAACTGGTAGATCATTACGGCCACGTAAAGGCAAAGCAAACTTATGTGAGTTAGTAGATGAGCCTGAGGATGAAGTCCTTGCTAGTGGGGATTCCTATGAGGAATATCCTACAGGTTCTGCTTTAGAGGATGAAAATTCTAATAATGAGGAATTCCAAGTGGAAAGTGAATCAAAAACTAAAAAGGTGAAGAGAAAGTCTAAAAAAGCTGATGATGATAAAGAAAAACCAGCCAAAAAACAGAAGAAGGCCAAGGAAGCATCAGATCAGGATGCAGATGCAAAGCTTAAAAAGTTCTCTCATTCTACTCGGAGAAGACGAGGTATTGGTGATGTTTTAAGAGTTCATAGTTGCAGTGTATTTTGCTTCATAATTAATTTATCGAGTCACTGACTAGAAGCCTTTACAATATAGTGGACAAGGTTTTGCTTGAAACTCCTGAAGATGAGATTGACTATCAAAAGGTGCCTCTTAGAGATTTAATTCTACTTGCAGAGCACAAGGAGCGACAAACGGTATGTAAATTATACATCAGACTTTGGTTTATTTATAAGCCTGGAGCTCACCACCACTGATTGATGTATAATCAGTTGTGTGTAGTGTAAATCAGAATTTTGATGGGAAAATCTCGAGTATTTCTCGGATATAAGTAATAGATTATTATGTATTAATTTCTGCATTGTGATTATGCAGAAAAAAGAAGAGGCAGCTGCAGGAGCTCCAGCAACGACACAAAGGTAAGAATATCACATTCATGAACCAACCTAATAATAGAGAATCAGGTATGTCTTGAGTAGCATTTTAGCTTGTATGTTATACTAAACTCTACTGTTGATCTATCAGAACTTTTATTTATATGTTAGTAGAAAAGAAAATAGAGCTGAATTTGGACATACTCTAGTATTTTCATTTTCCCTCGTCGAAGAAATTATTACTCTAGTTTTTGACGCTTGAAGTCCCTTTGCTGTCGTACTGAAATTGTCTTATTATGTCCAATAAGATGCTGTTGTCTTGTATTTGCTTGTTCTTTTAGCATATCAAGCTACTCCTGTACTCTAGCATGCTCTTGAAATATATTCTCTCTTCCTTTTCATGTGAAATTGTTTTTCTCCTAGATTTGTTTCTGAATATTCAAAACACTATATAAGGGGTCAATTGCATATTTTGTCAATGATGAATGATTTCTGGTTCTTGTTATCATTTGTGTTGTGCAGTAAGGTTAATCGTTCAGACCCCTACAATCAAGATGAGAACTTAGCTTCGGAACAAGACAGGGAATATAATGATGGAGAAACTCCTATGGTTGAAGATAGTACCATCTACTTCAATTATCAAACTTACATGGACAAAACACCCATTGCAAGATGGTCTAAACAGGACACAGAAGTGTTCTATGAGGTATATCTTCTGGTGCTTATGCATATTTGAATTAGCCCTGCGCAAATCAGTTTTTGATTTTCACAATGATTGGTGATGAACAGAAAGAAAGCAAATGTTTTCTGTTTTTGTTTGTAACCTGATTCTGGAATAGCCCCTTATTTTGGGAAATTATTCTCAATCATCTTTGAGAAATCTTGTTTTATAATGAACACCTCGTCGAGTCTTAATTTCTGTTTGTGCCTATTTTTATTATGTAAGGCTATCCGGCAGTTTGGAACAGACCTTTCTATGATACAACAGCTTTTCCCTGGTCGTACCCGCCGCCAAGTAAAGCTGAAATACAAAAAAGAAGAACGGCAGCATCCATTGAGGCTTCGTGAAGCTTTGACTAACCGTACAAAAGGTAGACTTGCATCCAAATTTCTCTTTCTGTCCCAAATGTATGGCTCCTCATTCCTCGAAAATAAGACTTCATTTCCTAATATGAGACTTTATCCTAAAGTGGGAAATTAGAGAAATGTTTTACCTTTTTAGCTCTAGACTAAATGGGAGCCAAAAATATTATCGAGGGAGTATTATCTATGAGAGAAGAGTAGAAATGTTTTCTGGAAGAAGAGATATCTTCTTAATTATTTAGGCAAATTAACCACTTAAACTTGCTGGAATTGGTTGTCTGTTTAAATATTTCGCATTATACATTTTTCAGATCATTCCCATTTCCAAACGGTGATCGAGCGCTTACAGAAAATGGCTGCTGAAGAAAAACAGAATGCTGAGAAAGACTCAGATTTGACAGGCAATGAAGAGGATGAGGAAGGGACTTCACATGCTGATGATGTATTGACTTTCTCCATTTTTTCCAAATTTCTAAATTTAGTATTAATTACCACTTTGCTATTATGATCACTGATTTCTTATCATTTTAATTTTAATTACATCTGCTGATGGCTTGGTATGCATCATGAAGGATGAAGAATCAAAAGATGAGCGTGTTGAGGAAGTAGAGAATGAGGATGTAGCAAATGATACTGTTGAAGTTGGAAGCCCTTCGAAATCAGATGAGGTCGAAGATGATTTATTCATTTGGAGCCATTATAAGAGCGATGCCTGAATATTAACACCTCTCTATAATATTTTTTTGGGTAAAACTTTTAATATAATGAAATTATTTTACGTGAAAAAAAAATCATTGTCGAAGCTTTGCCCATGATTGCTAGATGTTCAATCATCGCCTTTATTGTGTTTGGGTTGTAACTGATAAATAGGAACCAAAGAGTTGGTTACTATCTGAACTTCAACTTCATTGTACATGGGTTAATCTCATTTTTGGTCCCGTAAGTGGTTCAGAGTACACATTCAGCCTCCCGCTTTATAAAACTCTCACATTTAGTCCCATAAGTTATAAAAAATCTCAATGTTGGTCCCAAAGTCAATTTTCGTCAGTTGACTAACGGTCAACTCCGTTAGTCAGCATTTTGACCGATTTTTTCTGGGAAATTTGATGCGTAAATGTATTCACACATGAATTATATTCAATATTATGATGTTTTTATTGAATATCACGCGTCATTCAAACACAAAATCTCCCAAAAAAAGTCAGTTAAAATGTTGATTAACGGAGTTGACCGTTGGTCAACAGATGAAAATTGACTTTGGAGCAACATTGAGATTTTTTATAACTTATGAGACTAAATGTGAGACTTTCATAAAGCGCGGGGCTAAATGTGTACTCAGGACCACTTACGAGACCAAAAATGAGATTTGCCCAGTGTACATGTAAATTTTGAGCTACACTAATACTGGAAATTTGAACACCTAGAAATGTTGAAGTTTGATTTATCCGAAGAAAAAGAAATTGTTGGAATATAATCTCGTGACATTTTGAATGGACGTAATTAAAATAAAAATTATCTTTAATAGTATTTTGTATTTGCAAGTGAATTTAAAATAAACTTTCACTATTGACATGAAGAGGGAATATATATATATATATATATATATATATATGTTGAGGACTTGTCAATTCTTATTAGGGAAAATTACACACATTCTCCTCACTTATTGTGTAATTACCAAAATTCTCCCTCATTTATTTGAAATGAAATTATCAACACACCCCGTCGTTAAAGGGTTCTTACAATTGTTGACACTTTTGATTGCAGACAATTTTTGTTACTAGGAATGAAGCATTAAAATTGGACTTGGAATCCTATTCCACGAGCTCAACTATAGGCTTGTCTGCAAAAACTTTTTAAAAAAACCTTTAAGCTTTTTATTGAATTTAAGCTGCTTTTTGTTGTTTGGTTTTACTGCTTCTGATTTTGATTATCTGAAAAAAGAACTGAAAATAAGTAGAAATTAGAAGCATGTCTTTAGGTATTTTTACGAACTTCTTCTATTTTTTTCTGTTTTTTAACAAGTTTTGCAAATAAACTCAATTTAAACTTTTCAACTAATTTTGCAACTTTTTTAAAATTCAGCATACATTTAAAAGCATAAGTTTTTGCAAACAGGGCTTATATGGATTCAGAACGCTGAGATTCCGTACATTATACTTGACAAATAAAATGATATATACATGTCGAGCAACTTCTAAGACAAAACTTGCAGCGGAGGAAAAATTCTATGATAGACCGAGTTAGATGGTTTTATTGTCTATCTTTTCCACACACATTTGTGTAAGAGAGAAACACAGAATTCACAGTAGAACCATTGGACTTGATCTAACTTAGAATTACTCGCACCAGAACATGGGTGTAGGTTAAGTTGGGTAGGCGGCGCACTTGTGTGGTCTCCATCAAATCCTATAAATATGAAATATGTAGGACTTCGGCTATTTCATTAAAACTTAGTGTCCCATCGGCTCAAATCACATTGCCAATGTGGACTATATGAAGTGATACGCAATGACTTCCTATTCCCGATATGACAAGACTAGTACTTGGCTTTTCGCACGCACATATTTTAGTTGTATTCAATATATTTAAGCGACTCATATCCTTATAAAAAAAAAAGTGACTCATTTGATCCTTAATTTCCGTCCAAAATTGATTTTGATTAATTAAACAATATATTTATTCTCTTTCGAAGTAGATTAATTTTAGCCAAAGAAACCTCGTAGCAACATTGAAAACCCACTTAAATAATATAAAACTTAAAGGTTGGCCAAATTTTTTTCAAACATTTTTCTTGTTCTCAATAAAAAAAAGCAATCTATTTGGCTCCAACTCGTCATGCCAAAATATTTTTTAATCTTTTATTCAGTTACTCCAAACATTTATTCTGTAATATTTCAAATTTCAACTACATGGTAATTCACTACAAAGAAATTAGACATTGGTGACAAAATGTTAAAGCGACAATGTCAAAAATTGTCACTAATTATAAATTTTTAGTGATAAGAACTTTTGTTTTGTCACTAACATATGTTCTATTTATTTAATAGTGACAAGATTTGTATAAAAGTTGTCACTCTTGATAACTAATAACAAGGAGTTTGTTGTCACTATTGACAATTAGTGACACTTTTTGTGATAACTTAGTGACAACAATTTTAATTGTCACTCTATTTGTGTTGTCACTATATATGTGTCACTTATTGAACTTTTTAAAAATTCTTGTGTTATTGTGACAACGCAAAAATTGTTGTCAATCATTATGTATATCCAGTGACAATTTTAACATTATCACTTCAAATTTTGTCACAAATATTACTTTTTGTTTTGTTGCAGTGATTCATGTTATTGAATTTTTAATTAAGTAATATTTCAAAAAAATTGATAACCTTGTCGGAATAGGATTCTACTCGGGTTTACAAATGCTTTACGGTTTACCCCATCAAAAAAATAGTAATTAATCAATTAATTAATCCCATGATTATAGTTTCCGATTAATCCCGTGATTGTGAATTATTACATAGGTTCTAAAACATTCATAATCTTGTTGCAGATTGCAATAGGATTCTAGTAGCTATATAGGATCTAGGGAAATCAAACTAATTAAGGGTTTCCTTTCCTTATTAGAACATAATTCCCCACTCCCACTCCTCTATAAGTATTAAATACAACTCTCCCATACGTGTATAATATAATTAAGTCATTCTACTCTTTACGTTAATTCCAGCAGACACAATTATATTCATCATGGGAACCCTCTCACCAAAACCCAAAATCTTCAAACCAATTTCATCTTCTTCACCATGCAAACGACTAATTACACCATTAATGGCATTTTACGTGGGGGACTCGATAGAAGTATCAAGCAAAGAAGATGGTTTTTTCGGTTCATACTACGAAGCTACGGTGGTAGCAAAGATCACCCGAAATAACCAGTGCGTTGTGGAGTACAAAAACCTCGTCGAAGATGATTTGTCCGCCCCGCTGCGAGAGGTTGTCTCCGCCGATGAGGTACGGCCGGCGCCTCCGCCGCTTGGGCAACCCACGATTCGATATTTCTACGGTGACGTGGTGGATGCTTTTGACAACGAGGGGTGGTGGGTTGGAACGGTTAAGGGGATGGATGTTAACGAAGGAAAGTATTACGTGTACTTTGAGTTGTTTAAGGTTAAGATTGCTTATCATCCAAGTAAGCTGAGATTGCACCAAGATTGGAAGAAGGGAAGGTGGTCTCTTGCTTCCGAATACTAATTAATATGAAGCAGATGGTGTATTAATTTCAAGTTATTCGATTTGTTAATTTTTCTTGAATTTCTGTTGTTCTTTAAGGTGCTATTAAAGGAATTAAAGAGATGGAATGTGTTACTTGTGCATGTTGCTATCTTTAGAATATCTCATTATTTGATATTTATTAGTTTCCTTATTTACAGTTTGTTTCTTTAGTTCATAGATTTGTTTCCTTAATGTTTAGCTTATTTCTTTATTTGGGCAGTTAGCTTTTTGCCTTTTTATTTTCTTCCTTTTATTCGTATAGTATTCTTAACCCTTTCATTCGACTAATTTTGATTTGATGACTATGATTACCCTTTTAAGTTTCCTGTACTTCAAATATTTTTGGATTAATATAGATTAAGATTACATTGATTGGCAAGGACAAAAAAGAAATTACTCGGGGAAGTTGATATGAGCCCTCTCACAAGTGATAATCACACTCCAAATTCATTTTATTTTTAACCAAATTATTAAAGTGACTATGTATTATTTGAACAAGCAATTTCTCTTAATACGTAAGACAAATATATATAACCTTCATTGGTTTATTCTTCCTTTTCTAAGGTTTATCTTCACATTTTAAAGTTTGAACACACTAGACAATATTGCAACTTTAGCATAACATTGATTCGTTTTCTCCTATTAACTTATTATACATTTTCATGTAGTATAGTTTAAGAAGTATATAGCTATATTGTTAATTAGAAATAGTTAGTTGAGAATGTTAAAATATAATAGATCATTTTCTTTTAATTTTGGATAAATTTTCAAATCATATTTTTATTCACAAATTTGTAAAATATAATCTGTTTTTTATTTAAAAAAAAATCTCATATGGATTATAAACTCAGCAGTTAGAATTCAACACCATTCAATTCTATTTCATCTATTTTTTTTATATCAACTCAAATACCAAAAAATAAATAAATTATTAAATACATACATACCATAAATTCAAAATTCTTAATTAATTCTTGTTCTATTTTACTTTTTTGGCCTAATAGAGACTGGATTTCATATGTGAAGTAGAAACTTGACACATCAAGAAGAGAAATGATTATAATTATCTCATAATTTTAAAATTAATAAAATTTTCTCATGTAATATATTGGATTTGCAGGCAACTGGCACGTGGTTGGAAATCTAAGGGAGTTTCCTATTTAATTCATCGGAATTTCGTTGAAGTTATAAAATTATCTAAAGAGGTGCCTCGAAATAATTTGCAATATATCTCACGAATTTCTCTTTCTGTATAACAAAGATGGAGAGGTGGAAATGAGACAACTCACATTTGAAGAACATAAATAATGCAATGAAGGACATATCTGGAGGGCAATTATCAATTTTAGGAGTGCCAATAACAATTTCCTTATTTTGGTGTATTGCTTGTAAGAGTAACACATTAAGTGGTAGGGATATATATACGTTGTCGGGTCAGGCAAATTTATAAAAAAATTCAACCTGAACTAACATGTGCGTGTTGATAAAATATCAAATTGAAATCGCATAATTATCTTTTTATATCGAGCGGTTCGGGTTGAAGATATCAGGCGGGTCGACAGATTTTTGAGGTATAATACTTATGAAATCAAGAAACATATTTGCTGGTGTAGATTTATTTATAATTGAGTAGCTAGGTGGAACAAAGAATAAGTGGTGTTACTAAATAAATATCATATTATCATAATGAGAGAAAACTCTCGAATATTACTAAAACTAAATTATTATATAAATTCATTAACATATATTCTTTATAAAAAAAAACTTTCTTCAAATCAAATAAAAACAACTGTTCAAACATGGTATTTATTTTGTTTGCGCAAATAAAAAATAAAGTGTTACATGAATATAAATAAATCACTCTTGTTAGAGAGTTTACATGTATATATAATTTTTGAAGCTTGATGCTAATCTTTAACTATATATATATATATATATATATATATATACTCATCTATTTGGAACATATATAATTAGAGATCCGATTGCCGGTTAGGCGAGTTGCAATTCTTAACCTCGTCATCCTATTCGAAAGTGGCGGGTTCTAACATTTTCAAACTGTCACTATTATTTAAAAACTTTAAACCAAAAGTGGCGGATTATATATATAGGGTTCGAGGCTCTCCCGAGACAAAACCTGCAACATTGAGTTGGGTAGGCGCGCGTACGTGTGTGACTCATTGTCCAATTTCAAAAGCATGTTGTACTCGCTTTTTCTATAAAACTTGGGTGCGCCAGAGGTTCAAATCGCATTGCCAAGTTTAATTGTATGAAATGATATACAGTGACTTCCAACATTTTCAACTAAGAAATGTAAATTGAATAAAAAAAAGGGTGGGGATACTGAAGAAGTGGTAGATTCTCACCCTACGCTTTGCTATTATACCCACAGCTCAGCAGATACCACCCAGGTCTAAAATATCGGTATTGATGTAGATATTGAGACAGTAAATTTACAGAAATTCTGATGGAAATTTCTAGAATATCTGAAATTTTGATTTTAAAGAAATTATGAAAATTTATAGAAATAGTTGAGAATTTACAATAAAATTTTGGATAAATTTAAGTATCATAATTATACATTAATAATATCCCATTTATAATATATGTATAGTAAATTTTGTTAAATTATATGACTAAAACTTGCTGCTAAAAATATGAATGAAATATGATTTGGTAGAAAAAGAATACAACATTTTTTTTTTGGGGGAGGGGGGATTTGGATAGAAATAGACACGTACGTGGTGGGGTGAAAGGTTGGTAAGTGTGGACCGATTTTAAACTTTACTTTTAAAGCTAAAATATTTAAAAATATAAAAGAATTAAATATTATTTTAAATTTCAAAGATTTTTGGGTTTTGGTCAAAATTTTGATGGATATTTTGCCAAATAATTTAACATTATTTTTAAATTTCGAGAAATTTCAGGTTTCGACCGAAATTTCGATAGATATTTTGCAAAATTAGATTGAAAATGGGATTTCATTCGGGACCTCCGAAAATCAGAAATTTCGGAAGAAATTTAAGACCATGGATACCACTCTACCAAAAAATATACCCCCATAACAAAAAATCGATTCAACCCACCATAAAAACCCAGTCAAACCACCGGTTCACCTCAGTTTCCAAGTAAAATTAGCAATCAAAGGCCTAGTATGCTGTCCCAACATCTGGGGGGAAATTTAAGTTAATTAAATTTAATGGTCTTAGTGTTTATCTTTCTCACACAATAATTTGTATTGTTTATGGTCCCTACACATATTTATGTGAAAGAGATAGACATCAATATATACACTCGAACGATGAGGCTCGATCGGACATAGAAGTACTCTCGATATGTGATGTGCTGTATTTTGCTTTGCACATTCTCATATTCTTTCAAATGACTTACTTTGATTTTTAATTTTAATAATGACAGTATATACCACCACTTTGATAGCACCCTTTTCACATTTTTTAGACTCGTATCCACCCTGGGAAATCTACTTATATCATTACAAATTTACGGCAAACTTTAATAATTAATTATCAAACTTAAGCCAAACGTTAATAATTATCACATTTGAAGCCATACATTAAGTTTAACCAAATTTTGTCCAACATTTTTATGTTTCTCAATACAAAACAATCTCTTTGGCACCAATTCCTGACGCCAAAACATTTTTCAATTTTTTTATTCAGCGACCTTAGGGACTTACGTACCCTGCAATATTTAAAAAAATTGATGACATAGTTGGAATTAATAGGATTCCACTTGGATTTATAAATGTGTACACCATCACAAAAATAGTAATTAATTCCATATATAGTTGTAATTTCCAACTAATCCCGTATTTGTAATTAATACTTAGAGATCTAAAACATGTTGCAATAGGAATCCACTAGGATCTAGGGTAATCAAACTAATTAATTAAGGGTTTCCTTTCCTAATTAACCCCTACATCTATAAATACAACTCTCCCATACGTACGTGTATAATATAATTAAGTCAATTCTACTCCTCCAATTACGTACGTTCTAACAGAAAAAAGAAAAAAAAAAACGATCAGCATGGGACCCCTCTCACCAAAACCCAAAATCTTCAAACCAATTTCGTCTTCTTCACCACCATGCAAACGACGACTAATTACACCATTAATGGCGTTTGAGGCAGGAGACTCGATCGAAGTATCCAGTAAAGAAGAAGGCTTTCTTGGCTCCTACTACGAAGCGACGGTGGTAGCAAAGATTACAAGAAACAACCAATACGTCGTGGAGTACAAAAATCTCGTTGAAGATGATGATTTGACCGCACCGCTGAGAGAGATTGTCACCGCAGACGAGGTACGGCCTGCGCCTCCGCCACTTGGGCAACCGGAGATTCGGTATTTCTACGGTGACGTGGTGGATGCTTTCGACAACGACGGGTGGTGGGTCGGAAGAGTTACCGGAATGGATGTTAACCAAGGGAAGTATTGTGTGTACTTTGAGTATTTCGGGGTTGAGATCGCTTATCATCCAAGTAAGCTGAGATTGCATCAAGATTGGAAGAAAGGGAGATGGTCTCTTGCTTCCGAATACTAATTGGGATTTGTTTGATCATCATGTTAATCCGAGTGTGTCTACATGATCAAGTTTACTTGAATTTCTTGACTACATTCTTGAAGATATATATATATATATATGTATCTGTTAGTATGTGGTGTTTCTATCTTTAGAATATCTGATTCTTTGAAGTTTATTAGTTTCCTTATTATCATCGGTTTGTTTTCTGTTCATAGATTCCCAGAAACTTATAAAGTTTCCTTAATTGTAGCTTTTTCTTTATTTGGGCTGTTCAATTTTTTGTGTTTCTTTTATTTGTATAGTTTACAATACATTTACTATTGGGATTTTGATCTGATGGATCGGATTAACTTTTCTGGGTTTCCTGCACTTTGGATATTTTCGAATAGATTTAACCTTATGTTTAAAATAATTTTAGTCTATTTTATAGCATTCTCGTAGTACATTATTAATAAGGTTTCCAACTCGCTTTTCTTTCTTTTACGGTCTATTGAATTATTTGCAAACAAGACTGCTTATGCTCATGTAGAAGTGATTATAAATTAAAAATAAGCAAAATTAGGTAACAAGCAGAAGTGGGTGTATGGAAACACAAGTTGAAAATGGGAAAAAGTTGCACGAGAGTGTTTGCAAAAAGAATTTATATTCAATTAGTTTTTTATTAAAGGTACAATGTTACCCCTAAAATAAAAATAAAACTCCAAGTTTTCTTTCACATTATCTTCCACGATTCTTTTAACAGTTTACCCCAAAAAGCATATGTTTATCAAATAATATGGACTTCTAAAGGATACTCAATGTAATCTAAAGATATCTATCACGCGTGCACTATTTTTTTTTTCCTGAGAAAGTAAGTGTAATTATATTAATACTCTAAAACTGTACAATATGCACCAGGCATCCCTTGGGCTATGACAAACATTCAAGTTTACAGGAAACTACATTCCATATCCTATCAACAACCTCTTGAACAGTATTCCTACCCGACTCAAATAATCTCATATTCCTTTCTAGCTATATGTAGTAAACAGTGGCTGCAAAAATGCTCCTCTTCAAACAGCTAATTAATTGTGTTTTCCCTTTGTTGATTATTAAGAATATCCTGTCAAGTGCTTTTCTTGTAGGTAATCCCAATCCACACTCAACATTGTTCCAGAAATTGCTCTAGTAAACTCGCATTGGAAAAAAATATGATCCCTTGGTTCTAATGTATCTGTACACAACAAGCATGCATCGCCAACAACATCCATCCATTAATTTGCTTAACCTATCCCGCGTTTTAAGTCTATTTTGAATCACTAGCCACAACACAAATCTATGCCTTTACCCCACACAAGTTTCTTCCATAACACTTCATCACAGTGTTCCACCATATGTTCATACGCATTATGAATAGAAAACTTAACCCCCTTCCATTTGTTGTGCACCAAGTCAACAGCATCTAAGAATTTTGTTCTAATGGTTAACATCCTCTTCCAATATCATGAGTATGCACTTTCATTTTGTCCTTTTGTGTTGCTTAAAAAAAAAATTCTAGACCTCTTTGCTTGCAATAAGTATATGTTGTGAATCAGACTAAGAACTACTGAATTAGAATTGAATCAATCAAACACAAATATGAATCTATGGAGTTTCTGAATAAAAGAAAACACCAAGGAATTTAACGAGGTTCAATCAAACAATGAGTTTGATCTACGTCCTCGGCTGCAACACTCTCACACTCTTTTATTCTGCAGAATAGTTTGAATGTTTACAAAGAAGATTTTACTCTCAAGAACTAGTACAAATCACTACTAAGCTCTCTAATCTCTCCTTTACATTCAGCAAGTACAAGTGTAATTAACATCTAATGCTATACATATATAATATGCTGTGATAGTTTCCAGCTTACAAAAAACGGTTACAACTAACACAATTTCACAAGCCTTCACAGATGTAACTAACTACCACTTCTTCCCTTCTGCCAAACAGTGCTTTGCCAGCTGGATATATAACTAACTTTTGGCTCCACAAATCTCCACCTTTAGTTATATATATAGCTCAAGAGTGTGCACGTAACAGCCTTGATGACAAGGCTAACAATTCTAGACATGAATTAACTCCAAGCAGAATTGCAACTTTCTGCTTGGAAGAGGTTTGGTGACCATATCAGCTGGATTCTCTTCAGTGTGTACCTTCTTCACTAACACAGAATCTGATGTTATTACTTCTCTGATGAAATGAAGTTTAACATCAATGTGTTTAGTTCTCTCATGGTACATATTATTTTTAGACAGCTGGACTGCCCCTTGGTTATCACAAAGGACCACAACCTTCTCCTGTTGAAACTTCAGCTGTTTTATGAAACCATTCAACCATAAAGCCTCCTTAATTGCTTCTGTTAATGCAATATATTCAGCTTCTGTTGTAGACAATGCCACCACTTTCTGAAGACTAGCTTTCCAACTAATTGCAGTTCCATTTGCTGTGAATACAAAACCAGTCAAGGATTTTCTAGTATCCATACATCCTGCAAAATCTAAGTCCACAAAACCTTTGGCATTGCCATCATGATCAGAATTATCTTTACTGCTTTCAAACACCAACCCTTTATCAATGGAACCTTTTATGTATTTAAGTATCCATTTCAAAGCATGCCAATGCTCTTTACAAGGATTTGCCATGAACCTGCTCACCATACTAACAACATAAGACAAATCTGGCCTGGTACAAACCATGGCATACATAATGGATCCCACTATATTAGCATATGGAATCTTAGCCATATACTCAATTTCTTCTTCAGTCATGGAATCACTAGTATTACTCAACTTAAATTGTGCACTAAAAGGAGTAAGAACAGTCTTTCCTTCTCCCAAACCAAACTTATTCAACACTTTAACCAAGTAATCCTTTTGGTTTAAGTACAGCTTTCCATTAAGTCTATTTCTTTTTATATCCATTCCCAGAATTCTGCTTGCAGGACCTAAGTCCTTCATTTCAAATTCTTCTTTCAAAGTAGATTTCAACTTGTTAATCTCATCATGATCTTTACAAGCTATTAGGATATCATCTACATACAGCAGTAGATATATTAAATTTTTATTGTAACACTTCTTGAAGTACACACATGAATCAAACTTACTTCTGAAAAACTCAAGCTTCATCATAAAATGATCAAACCTCTTGTTCCATTGCCTAGGTGATTGTTTCAGACCATATAATGATCTCTGCAAGAGACATACATCTTTTTCTCTTCCTTTTTCTTGAAAACCATCAGGTTGACTCATGAATATCTTCTCTTCAAGTTCTCCATACAGAAAGGATGTTTTCACATCTAGTTGCTCTAACTCCATATCATGTTGAGCAACTAGTGCCAAAACAAGTCTGATGGATCTATGTTTTACCACTGGTGAGAAAACTTCATTATAATCAATTCCTTCTCTTTGTGTAAATCCTCTTGCAACAAGCCTTGCTTTGTATCTCATACCTTTAGCACCTTCTTGCTTTCTTTTGAACACCCATTTGCAGCTTACAATCTTTTGATTTTTAGGCCTTTTAACTAGCTTCCAAGTGTTGTTACTATGCAGTGATTTCATTTCTTCTTCCATGGCCAGCAACCATTTATTCTTTTCTTTACTAGCCATAACTTCAGCAAAAGTACTTGGTTCTACTGAATCAATATCTTCTGCAGTAGTAAAAGCAAATGCTATCACATCTGCATACCCATACCTTGTTGGAGCTTTTACAAGTCTCTTTTGTCTATCTCTTGTTAAGTGATAGTTATTCAGATCTGTTTGATCATCTCTAAGCTCTGAACTTTCTTCATTCAAGTCATGATCCCTTGATTCATTTTCTACTTCAATGTTATCATCTACAGAATGCTCCATCTCAATCTGTAATTTCTGAGTCTTCAAATTTTCCTTAGAATTATTATTATTCTGAGTTGAATCCTTCATATTGCTTAAACTTCCCATCATGTGTTCATTGAAGATCACATCTCTACTGATGATACACTTCTGTAAACCAGGCTCTAAACACCGCAATCTATACCCTTTAACTCCTACTGGATATCCCAAGAAAATACATTTCAATGTCTTGGATTCAAGTTTGTCCTGTTTCACATGAGCATATGCAATACATCCAAACACTTTCAGATTACTAAGGTTAGGAGGATGTCCTGTCCAGATTTCTTCAGGTGTTTTCATTTTTAGAGCTGTTGAGGGACATCTATTTATCAAATATACTGCAGTTGTAACAACTTCAGCCCAGAAAACCTTTGGTAGTTTAGCACTAATCAACATACACCTTGTTCTTTCCAAAAGTGTTCTATTAAACCTCTCTGCTAAACCATTTTGTTGAGGTGTTCCAGCTACTGTTTTATGCCTTGCAATGCCCTCACTTTTATAGAATTCATCAAAATCTTTTGAACAAAACTCTAAGCCATTATCAGTCCTTAATCTCTTGACTTTTCTACCAGTTTGATTTTCTACCATGATTTTCCATTCTTTAAACTTTTTAAATGCCCCACTCTTTTGTTTAAGAATTATAACCCAAATCTTTCTTGAGTAATCATCAACAATGGACATAAAATACTTACCTCCTGAGTGAGATTGAACCTTTGCTGGCCCCTATAAATCTGAATGTATGTAGTCAAGGGTTCCTTTTGTCCTTTGTTGGCCTGTTCCAAACTTTACTCTGCAAGCTTTTCCATATATGCAAGTTTCACAAAATTCAAGATCTCTGATCTTGTCTCCAGTCAACAAATTCTATTTTGATAGTTCAATCAAACCCCTTTCACTCACATGTCCAAGCCTTTTATGCCAAAGCATAGCCCTGCTTATTTGAGTTTCAGTTATATTTCCAATTGAACCAATAACTGTGCTACCCAAAAGTGAGTAAATACCATTCTTTCTGATCCCTTTCATTTGAACTAGAGATCTTTTTAACACCTTTAGTACTCCAGCTTCCACTTTAATAACATATCCTAACTGGTCCAAGATAGATCAGATTTCTTTTCAATTCTGGAATGTATCTTACATCATTTAAGACTTTCTCTACATCATCATACATCTTTATTCTTACTGATCCCATGCCTTGAACCTTGCAGGATTTGTTATTACCAAGTAAGACAACACCTCCATCAAATTGTTTCAGATCCTCAAACCATGACTTATTTAGTGTTATGTGAAATGTACATCCAGAGTCCAATATCCATTCCTTTTCAGATTGAATATTTGATACCATTAGAGCATTTGCAGATTCATAGCCATCACTAGCTATAGCTGCATCACCTTGATCCCTTTTCAGTTCACCACCATTCTTCTTAATTCTTTCAGGGCATAATCTCCTTATATGCCCTTCTTTCTTGCAATGGTAACATTTGATTTTGGTTTTTGATTTTGATCTTGAGCCCTGCCTTTTCTTGAATCCCCTTTTCTCACTTCTTCCCCTAACATTCAAACCCTTAGCTTGTGAAGAGTTCCTTTCATCATTTTTATTGTTCAGCTCTCTTGAATTTAAGGCAGCCTGAACTTCATCAAGGGTCAAAGATTCTCTTCCATACAATAGGGTTTCTTTAAAATTTGAGTAACTTTTGGGAAGAGAACTCAACAATAGTAATGCTTGATCCTCATCTTCAATAACCACATCAATGTTTTCAAGATCAAGAATTAACTTGTTAAACATGTCTAACTGCCATCTATGGTCTTATCTTCTTGCATTTTAAAGGAGTATAGGGCTTGCTTTAGATGCAACCTGTTAACTAGAGATTTTGTCATGTAAAGTACCTCTAATTTAGCCCAAATGACTTCTGCAGTCTTCTCCTTGGATACCTTCCTCAAGACCTTGTCTCCAAGGCTTAGAATTATGGCACTGTGAGCCTTCTCCATGATCCCTTTCTTGTTAGTGTCTGATACTGATTCAGGAAAATCTTTTTCCCCTTTCAACTCAATTCAAGCTCTTGCTGTACAAGAAGAGCCCTCATCTTTAATCGCCATAGCCCAAAGTCATTTGAGCCTGTGAATTGCTCAACATCAAATTTTGCAGTTCCCATTCTTTAATCAAAGATTAGAGAGTTGAAACTTCGCGTGTTCGATCCACGTTCACAGCACCAGTTTGTCGTGAATCAGACTAAGAACTACTGCATTAGAATTGAATCAATCAAACACAAATATGAATCTATGGAATTTCTGAATAAAAGAAAACACCAAGGAATTTAACGAGGTTCAATCAAACAATGAGTTTGGTCTACATCCTCGGCTGCAACACTCTCACACTCTTTTATTCTGCAGAATAGTTTGAATGTTTACAAAGAAGATTTTACTCTCAAGAACTAGTACAAATCATTACTAAGCCCTCTAATCTCTCCTTTACATTCAGCAAGTACAAGTGTAATTAACATCTAAAGCTATACATATATAATATGCTGTGATAGTTTCCAGCTTACAAAAAACGGTTACAACTAACACACTTTCACAAGCCTTCACAGATGTAACTAACTACCACTTCTTCCCTTCTGCCAAACAGTGCTTTGCCAGCTGGATATATAACTAACTTCTGGCTCCACAGTATACAACTACACATTATCGAGCTTCTTTATATTGTCCCGACAACAAAAATCCAATTCAAACTTAACTTCATCAAGCCAATATAACTCACTCTATAAACCATACAGATCTGTAAAAATAAAGAATAAAGATACTTTCTAATGACAATACCATATATAGCATTGGCTTTTGTAATTGAAGGAAAATGATAATATTCCCATAATAAATATATAAGGGAAAGACAAGAAGTACTAGACCAATAGAATTCTGGTAACACGCTCGAGAGAAGAGTAGTTTTGGCGTTTTTCTTGAGTAGAAGTAGGAGTTCTGTGTTTAACGAGACCACTTCTTTTCAATTTTGATTTGGGGATAATTAATTAGGAATATAGAAAATTTTCTAGGATAAATGTCTTAAAGGTTTTTATTTTAATTGCAAAACTATCAAAAACACCTAAAAGGCTAAAAGCATCACCCAATCATCTTGAAACTTTTGACACTTGAGAGCTTAATTTGAAAGAATCAGAAATAAAAAAAGAATTTGCAAACACTATAACACTGTTTATTTTTAGCTAAAAGCTCAAAAATATAGTATATTATTTTAAAATTTGCCAACATTCACTTAATCCATTTTTATTCATTATACAAGTGTGTACATAATTAGTGTATTTGTTCCACTGTCAAATAACGTTTATACCATTATTTAAATTTAAAATTCTATTAGTAGTCAAAATTATGTAAGTAATAATTAATAGAAAAAAACAAAAGCATTTTTATAGTAGGACACCATTTGATATAAATAATAATAAAAAAAATACATATCCACTTTGTCTAAATCATCTTAAAAATAACTAAAAAAGGGTTTCAACCTAGTGCCGTTGTGAGGCCCAAACTCCTTGTTTCATGCTTTACTTGAAATTTGGGATAACCCTTGATATTAGGCCTGTTTGCAAGAATTTATACTCTTAAAAAAGTGCTGAATTTTAGAAAAAGTTCTAAAAGTAGTTGAAAAATTAAAGTTGAGTGCATTTAAAAAACTTGCTAAAAAGCTGAAAAAATAGAAGAAGCTGATTGAAGTACCTAAGGCCTTGTTTTTAGTTTCTGCTTATTTTTAGTTTTTTTTCAGTGAAGCAGAATCAGAAACAATGAAACTAAACAACAAAAAACAGTTTAAACCCAGCAAAAAGTTCAAAAGTGCCTTGTTTAAGTTTTTGCAAACAGGCCTATCATTACACCTAGCTTACTTGTGAGTTCGGGACCCTACTTGAAAATTGTAATTTTCAATAAGTGAGGGGAGGTTTTAGTAATTACACAATAAGTTAGGGGGTCTATGTGTAATTTTCCCTTAACATAATGTATTTGATGGACAAATAAACTCTTCCATCATTATTTGGCATTCTAGTATTAAGGGTATTTTTTCAAACTTTGATTAGGTGAATCATGTTTTGCTAGAGACTTTAGTTCTATGAATTATATGTATCTTTGATTTCTTTTATTGTCATTTTAATGCAAAATTTGTTTACCAAGAAAGAAAATGGTACTTGTTTCATTGGGAACAAATTGTTTGAAATTCCTTTGGTACAATTGTTTGATTCATACATTATTGTCTGGTGTTCTGATGAAACATTGTGAAAAAAGATGTCGGTTTGATGGGGTCATTATTTTCTTGTCAACTCTAAATGAGGTTGAATATAGGACGTATAAGAAATGAGTGATGAATAATTCAGTGAGGAACTTACCAAGGTCACAAGGCGTCTACAGTCTCTTAAACAAAGTCGGAAGTTCCAACGCAATCCTAGAAACAACTTCAAACAAAGGGACCTACAGAAGAACAACAAAATTGTGTGCCATGAATGTTTTGAACCAGGTCATATTCGACCCGATTGTCCGAAGCTAAAGAAGTTCCAGCGAAATGATGGAAGTTCCAAACAACTTGCCTTATCCTCCCCTTGGGATGAATCTGAATCTAAGAACTTCGATGACGAGGATGATTGCCTTATGGTCAACAAACAGGTATCACCTAAATCCAACTTTGAATCAGATTCCGATGATGATTTTGATGATATTCTAGACATGCATGATATCATTAAGGATTATGAAAATTGATTTACAAAAACAAACTGCTCCAAGAAAGTCTTACAAAAATTCTTCGTGATAAAAACAAATTGGATCTTTGCATCAAAAACCATACTAAAGAAAAACTCTGTCTTGAAAAAGAAAAAAATTATCTCACTGAGGAAAATAAGTCGGTTTGGAAACAAACCCAAGATCTTAAAAGGACTATTAAAGGTAAAGATATCATGCATTCTCCTCATCAAAACTTTTCATAAGAATTTGCTCAAAGCTCCGGTATAAAAATTCATAAATGGCAAAATCAAAGAAAATTTTACGGAAAGTTCCAAAAGAAAACTTGTCATACATGTGATAAAATTGGTCATATTTCTCGACAATGTTTTACCAAACGAGAAATTGGCTCTAAACTTGTTTGGGTTCCAAAACTCAATTATGCTAACCTTGCAGGACCTAATGATAAATGGGTACCTAAGAAATTATAGCAATTAATGCAGGATTAGCCTCGGAACCAGATCCAGAAAAACAAGTGGTACTTGGATAGTGGATGTTCCAGGCATATGACAAGAGACAAATCAAAATTCATTACACTAAACGATTTCGCGGGTGGCAAAGTCTCCTCTACTGACAATACAAAAGGAAACGTTGTAGGTAAGGGATCCATTGGCAAGAATGGATCTACCATTATTGAGGAAGTATGTTTGGTAGAAGGTTTGATACATAACCTTCTTAATATCAGTCAATTTTGCGACAAGGGTTACCTAGTTCAATTTTATCCAACTCACTGTTCCATTATGAAAAACGATACATTAATCTTTAATGCTTTTCGTGATGAAAACGTCTATTGTATAAATCTTAATGAACTTACCAAACAAGATGTTAAGTGTCTGGTAGCTGCAGATGATGGTACATAGATCTGGCACCGAAGGATGGGACATGCTAACATGGAGCTCCTCACCCATCTATCCAAAAAGGATCTTGTCAGAGGCATTCCCAAAATTTCATTTATCAAAAACAAGATTTGTGATGCATGTTAGAAAGGGAAGCAAGTCAACAGTTCTTTCAAACCAAAGCATGATATCTCTACATCCCGCCCTTTGGAACTTCTCCATTTGGACCTTTTTGGACAAATGAAGACCGCAACAACGGCAGGTAAGAAAAAATTGTGAAAAAAATGGATATAATCATAATTTCTCCTCACCTAAAACCCCGCAACAAAACGAGGTTGTGGAAAGAAAAAATTGTGTTTTACAAGAGATGGCTAGAACCATTCTTCATGAATATGACTTACCTACCATCTTTTGGGGAGAAGTTGTGAACACTGCCTGTTACGTTTCAAATTGAGTTTTCCTAAAGCCTTTAATCAGAAAAACCCCTTTTGAATTATGGTATGATAAAGTCCCCAACATATCCTATTTTCATGTCTTTGGATGCAAATGTTTCATCCTAAACGATAGGGAATATCTTACAAAGTTTGATTTGGCTGATGAAGGAATTTTCAATGGGTTATTCTACTCGTAGAAAATCTTATCGTGTTTACAATAAATGCAAAAGAACTATTTAGGAATCTATGCATGTTACCTTTGATGAAACTAATCCTCTACAGCTAAAAAATCTTTGAGCTTAGAACCTGCAGGTATAACTGGTACTTCCACCTCCTTCAAAAGATCGGGCAGTTCCAAGCCCAGATGTTAGTCATTGAAGAGGAATTGGAAGACCCAACAGAAGCTGGAACTTCCAAACAAAGAGAATTCAAGCATGCTTCAAGTCATCCAACAGATATCATCCTAGGAAATCCAAACGGTGGAATTACCACCAGATCCAATTTAAAGAAGGATGAGACTAATATTCCAAACACTGGTAGCTATGCATTTCTTTCCCTTACCGAACCAAGAAACATTTATGAAGCCTTAAAGCTATAGAGGAAGAACTTGCTCAATTAAAAAAGAATCAAGTTTGGACTCTAGTAAATAGACCCACTAATCATCCAGTCATTGGTACCCAAATGGGTCTTCAGAAACAAACTCGATGAAAACGGTAAGGTAACTCAGAACAAAGCAAAACTGGTAGCTAAAGGCTACAGTTAGGAAGAAGGTATAGACTACGATGAAACATACACTCCGGTAGCTAGACTTGAGTCTATTCGTATGTTATTTTCTTTTGTTGCTTTTAAGAAATTCACCCTTTTTCAAATGGACGTCAAAAGTGCCTTCTTAAACATTTTTATAAATGAAAAGGTATATGTTGAACAACCTCCTGGTTTCAAAAATAACTCTTTTTCAGAACATGCTTTCAAGTTATCTAATGCTCTCTACGGGTTAAAATAGGCTCCAAGAGCTTGGTACGAAAGATTGAGTAAATTTCTTAATAACAAAGGTTTCTCTATGGGGACTATTGATACCACTCTTTTTATAAAATACCACAAAATGATCTTTTGTTGGTTCAAATATACGTGGATGATATCATTTTTGGTGAAACTTACAAGGCTTTATGTGAAAGTTTCTCAAAAGACATGCATCAAGAATTTGAAATGAGCTTAATGGGAGAACTAAATTACTTTCTCGGCCTTCAAGCAAAACAAAGGTCTACTGGAACCTTCATCTCTCAAGAGAAGTATACAAAGGAACTCCTTCGGAAATTCCAAATGAATGAGTGCAATCCAGTGTCAACTCCAATATGCACCTCCACGAAACTTGATAAAGATGAGTCTGGTAAGTGCATCGATGAAAGACACTTTTGAGGTATGATTGGTAGTCTACTTTACTTAACTGCTAGCAGCCCGGATATCATGTTTGCTATCAAACGAAATTTGAAATATCTAAAAGGGACAGTTGATTATGGTCTTTGGTATCCTGTTACTACCATCTTTGATCTCATCGGATACTCTAATGCTGATTATGCTGGTTCTAAGGTATACCGAAAAAGTACCAGTGGACTTGTCAAATCCTTGGTAAGAGCTTAGTGGCCTGGTATAGAAAAAAGCAAAATGTCGTAGCTCTCTTAACCACTGAGGCGGAGTATATGGCTCTTGGTAATTATTGCGCTCAGCTCTTATGGATGAAACAAACTTTGCAAGATTATAATCTGCATTTTGATAAAATCCCCATTTTTGTGATAACACAAGTGACATTAGCATTACCAAAAATCCCGTTCACCACTCTCGTACCACGCACATAGAAGTTAAACACCACTTTATTCGGGATCATGTTTAGAAGGGGGATGTTCAAATTAACTTTATAAATTCTAGCTTGCACTTAGCTGACATTTTTACAAAATCTTTATATGCTGAGCAATTTTCGAAATTAAGGAAAAATCTTGGAATTACAAATTTGCCCTCTAAATTATAGCAATTAATGTTTTTCCCGCTATTTTTGTACAACTAGGTCTTTGAGCGGGACGTGGCCTTTTTCAAAAGGTTCTGAACCTTTAGTCTTTCATAACTTCTCTTCATCTCCTTTTTGTTCTCGGTAAGTGGCGACTTTATCGAAAATCATGCAAATCAACCGCAAAAGGTAAGTTCATTTATGGTACAAATAAAATCTCCTTCCATAATTTTTTTATCTTCTCTGTAGAAAATCCTTTCGATAAGATTCTCTCCTCAATGGTAAAATGGAAATATTCCCGTTGTCCTCACACCACATCTCCTCCACCAACAACATCCATGGAACCACTACCTCTCACTCCATCTTCATCTCCACCATGTTGTTGGTCCCAAGTAGCATACGAAAGGGTCTAGAAGGGGAGTTGAATAGACCCTGAAGTCTTTTTTGACTTCAAAAATTTCGTAATCAAATTAAGTTTGGATGCTTGAAAATGTAGGCGCTTGGCTGAGCGTCTACTTGAAGACTGTTTTGATAAAGTGAACTTAGACTTAAGATTTGAATACTATAACCAAGTAGGTTTAAGTATTCAGTTCTTTAATCAGAGTTAGCACAACAGAATAGTTTTAAGTCTTCCTTTTGCAAGGTTTTAGCGTCACAAAGTTTTCTTTAGTTGGTTGGCTTTGAATGATTTTATCAATGTGTTTACTTAACCGATTTATGCAATGATATGACAATAATGAAATGACAGTAAAGTAAGGAACACAAAGTCTGAAAGGTTTGTTTGGTGGTGTAATCCCAACTAAGTCCTTCTTCTCCTCGAACACTTGGAGGCAATCCACTACAATGATTCTCAAAGAATCACACACAAACTTCTACACAATAGGGAGAGATGGATATTGATGACTTGAGCTCCTTGGTCACATAGATTTATGCTACAAGACACTTCTATCCTCTTACTTCTTTCACCCAGAAATAATGCAAGTATCCAACTTCGACTTCACACTGATTGCGAGGCTTGGATGGGGTTTTGTCTAACAGTTTGTTTGATTTTGGGAAAGTTCAAACAACTTGGAATATCTCAATAATAATGTAAGGTTCTTCTGTGAAGAGGCTTGAGATATTTTGACTGTCTTGGAATGTATAGAAAAGCTTTGAGGAATTTTGGCTATGAAAGATTGTAAGCTTTTCTCTCAAATAATTTCAGCAAAATTTTGGCTTTATGTGCATGAAGATATTGGTAATTAGGGTTTGCTGAGAGGTACTATTTATAGACATTTTTTGAGAATTGTCCATTGGACACATGCAGGAGCGTGTCTCTCACGTAGCGCGTTAAATAGACCTTTTTATGACATTCCTGAAAATTTGATGGTTCCGATTGGATAGGAGCAAATTTTGAACTCTGATTACTGACAATCTAGTCAAAAAATGGCTTGTCCACAAGTCACAATAGCTTATCACATTTAATGCTCTTATCAAGCATTTAATGCGTTTTGAATTTATTTTCCATTGGAAATAAATGTCCGTTGATATTGCATTTAAGTCCTTCATGACTTGAGAATTTATTTAAGGTGAATCCCTTCGTTGAACGCTTGAGTAGCTTGAGCACTTGATTCATAGGTCCTGAAATAGATCTTTAGCGCTTGACGGATGCTAAGAACAAATTTCTATCTTCACTTGATTTCAGACGCTGATCTTTAACTTTATCTTTGATAGACTCACCTAGAATTCTATCATAGACTTGGTATCTAATCCTTAGTCTAAAATCTACAAAGATAAAAAGTACAAGCCTAATAAAATTACATCTTTCAGACGCTTATACAAATTTTCCAATAAAGTATAAACTTACATTTTATTTGGGGTCTAACTTAAAATCCTAATTGTCAACATCAAAACTCTAACAAGAAATTCCTAACAATTTCTCCTTTACTCTTATTGCCATCATCAGCTTTCATAAAATGTTCTGTGAGGAGACTGACCTGAGTGGTAATTTGAGCCATTGATGTCGCAAGATCATCGATACGCTTGTCAAAATTTTCTTTCATAGCAATCTAATTTGCCCGATTAGCGTCAGCCATCTTTTGAAACGCTTTGAGTCTATCAGCAACCGCAGCCTGAGCAGCCCCACGCATATGGACGATTTGAGTGTCCATATTTTGTGATTCTATCTTGGCTAAGTCAGTCTTGATCCAATGTAGAGCTTCAACATTCTGACTCACTTGATCGCGAACTTCTTCAAGAACTTCGTGCAAAAGAGAACCAAACTCTTGACCAATCATTTGAGAAACCGGTTGCTTGAATCTAGATGTGGTCTTGAGAGATTCAAGAGTTGGTTGATGTGCTGGATCAAGCGCTGTGCCTTGCGCTTCGATCGAAAGATCAACAACATCTGGAACTTCAGATTCATAAGCGTCAGGAATAACCTCTAGTAGAGACGCTTGAACAAGTTCCTCTGCACGCTAAAAAATACTTGTCGCTTCAGGTGCACGCTCAGGTTCAGATACTTCTCCATGTGCTGAAGTCGCTTGACAAAAATCAGTAAGCTGGAAGTTTAACCTGGTAAAAGGCATATCTGCATAGAAATTTGATGCACCAGCAAGTAGTTTGTATAATCTGTTAGGTGAAAGGAAGGGTCCTTGAATGAATGTGCTGAGTTTGGCCCTGACATACATGGGACCCATGATATCCAGAACATGATTCGAAAAAATCCTTGACTGCGCTTTAGGAATCAGAAAAAACATATATAGGCAGTAATGCAAGAAAAGGCAATTATCCGATCGGTTGGAAGACATTGAAGACGTTGAGATTCAGGCACATAAACTCTGTAGTATTCTTCCAAATACGGATAGATAGCTCGAGCAATGCCCTGAGTTCGTTCTAGCAACGAAAGGACATATTCATAGTGTCCGCTCATTTCTTTTCGGAAGGATGGGAGTAGTGGATATCCCTGAAAAGATCTGATCAAAGAGCTGTTAGATTTCCTCACGTTGGCTGTGGCTGGGAGATATAGTCAAATCTGATACTGGTACACTGCCACTGCTAGACGCTTGGCTACAGAAGTGGAGAGGAGTAACTGCAAGCCGTTGTAGTGCTTGGCGCAGAAATCTCTCAACTGGTTGTATGATGCTAGGTAACTGATCAATTGGCCCTACTCGCTATTGACGCTTCTCTAGGTAGTACTTAGCAAACTAACATTTTTTGCGATGCATGCCCATGCCGAATAGATATGGAGTGTTGACCAAGTCTTGAAAAGTATACATGTTACCTATGTACGCTTCACACCAGTTTACTTTGTTCATACTATACTCTGCTCCAGCATTGCATATAGCCCGAATGCCTTCATGGTGAATGTCTCAGATTGATTCAAAGTGGTGTTTCTCAGTTTGGTAGCTGGCATTCCATACACACTGGAAGTAGTCATCAACTTCTTCTTGAATCAAGTCTGTTAGAGACGCTGGACGATCACCAACATAAGGACTTTTATTCTTCCATAATCGAAGTGGGTTGGTTGCACTCAGATTCTCAACACTGTGCACCACCTCTGGAAAATGGGTATATCCCTTCTCTCTGTTCAACAATTCTTTAGAGGGATTGAGAAACTCCACTGATAGATGCTCATAGACTGTGATCTTGTAGTTTCTTGGAGCAAAGCCAGATGGTTTGCTATGCCCCATATCCATGAAGTACGTTAGGTCTACCTCAGCGCTTGGAGTTCTCGCCTAAGGATTCTTCTCGTGAATCAAAATTGATGCCGGAATCTGCTTTACCGGTTCATCATTAGCAATGGCCAGATAGTATTCACGCTCAACATCTGTCCAATCTGAGCTGAGTGATCATGCTCTATCAACATGGCCACTTCATTTTCCGCAATAATGTTTCTTTCTTCGTTGTATCCAGCGGGAATGAAGTCTTCTTCAAGTGCTGGTGGCATATAATTGATCGATTGATCAATAGATTTGAGTGGATCCAACTTGAAGAAGTGCCTGGGTCTTGTAACGTCCTCAGTAATGCTCTGACTCACTGAGCGTGCCTCTGTCATGACCTCTGACATAAGTGATAGTTAGACCCCTTCTGTTATAGGTTCCTCAGCGTCCACAGTAGCACTTGAACTTTCAGCAAGCGCTTCTGCGGCAACATCCTTGGCGATGGCCATCACTTTCTCTAAGTTAACATCCAGATGGACGTCAACTGGTACTTTAACAACAACTGTAGAAAGAGTTGTAGCATAAGAACTATCCTCTATAAGAGCAGGATCTTCTACAGATGTAGGAAAAGGAACGCTGTGGGAAGAAATAAACTTACCCTAAGAGCTGGTCTCAACAGCTGATGTTCCTTGAGCGCTTGGCTCAACAATCTTAGGCTTTTGAGGAGCAGAAGCAGATGGACACTTCACTGTTCCTCTGGGGCACTTGAATATTTTCTTGACGTTGACTCATTTTATTATTTTTGGCGCTTGGACTGGAGCTACAGTTGGCTTTTCTTCAAAATTGATTTTCTTAATGATTGTAGCCAACTTCCGTCTCTTGATTAATGGAATCTTGTCCTCCATGTTCTCGTCTGTCTCTTCATCTTCATCATCATCCTTCACAGGAGATGGAACAATGAGAGCCTTGGGCTTTCGGGGAGCCCTCTTTTTTTGAACAATTGGACGCTTCACGGCTTCTTCTTGAGCAGGACGCTCAACTTCTTCATCGAACACTTCACGTACGATTTGGAGCTCCGATAAAGGTTTCGCTGCACCACCTACTCAGGGAGGGTTGAAGATAGTTTTTACTATCCTCTTACCTAGCAACTTGGCTCTAGCCAACGGCGGCCCGGAAGAATGAACACATTCGGCTTTAAACAATAAGTCACTGAGAATGATTCCATAGGGTTTGTTTGTGGCTGTTAAACAATCCCTAAATCTGCCAAACACATACTTACTCCAATTGATCTTGGTATCTAGGAGTATGGCCATCATTATCTGAAATTGCAGTGGGTTGACCTTGTCAAATGTTCCCACCCTGCACTCTATAATCTTGCTGCAGAAATTAGCAAGAAGTCTGTACTTCAGAACAATGTCTTTCTTCTCAAAATGGGATTTGTATGCGGCATCATCATACGCACGCATCTTCGACCACGCTTCTTCAATTTGGCTGATAACAGATTCCAATGCCTCACCTTGATTAGGCATCTTGAAGTTCTTAACAATGGATGCAGCAGATAGAATGAATTCCTGGGAGAGTCCTTCTTGGAAAAGGAGAAGAGGCAAGAAATTGAGGTCTTGTCCTCTGAGAGTTTAGCAGATCTCCAGAAGGTATCAACTTCAGGAGCAAATAGGTAGGAGTACTTGGTCAAGAACGTCTGAAGCCCAGCCTTGGTAATAGAGTCTAGCATATCAGTCATATTGATCTCAGTCTTGTCATATAGATACTTCCAGTTAACCACAAGGCCTTTAGTAACCTTGATGGTGTCCTCGGCAACATTAACAGATTTCTTTGGTGCCATTGAAATTCTTTTGAGAAGATAGAGAGCAAAAAGCCATAGATTCTTCGAGAGAGAGAGAGAGTAATTTTGTAGAAAACTTGTGTGAAAAGTGAGTAATTTTCTGCAAGTATTTTGTTTTAAATGACACAGTTTGAAATTTTGAAAATTGTGTCTTTCTCGTTTCATTAAGATTTTGACACGTGTAAAGTTATTGAATCTCAGCCTTTATTGGTTTTAACTGCGGACGTGAGTTTTTAGCAAGAGAGTGAAGTTGCATTTGGTAACTCCCATATATAAATATTTGACGTCCGAGTAGAATTTTTAAAAACATTTGGAATTTTCAGAGTGTAATGCATGCACTTATGATACACTGACATGTATACAAACACGTACTGACTCTGAACCGTCATTTTGAAAAGTTTTTAATTACCCACCAGTTTGATGTGATAGGAGCGTGTGGATAAAGGTCAAAATAACTCTTTGAGTCTATCCATCACGTCACTAGCCATTTAAAAGTTATGCATGAATTTTATAAAAAGTTTATATTAAGTGTTGACGGAAATATGTTCAACGCTTAACATACACCATTTGTTTTAAGATTTATATTGACACTTGAAGTTAAATTCTTTTGTATTATTGAGCGTCCAACATATCATGCAAAAATAATGATAAGCGTTGATGATCTATGCATATAAAAAATAGTTTTTGATCATTTACGCTTACAAATGTGTATGAGTACAATTTTAAGGTTCCTCCTAAATTTGATAACTTGTAACACTGTTTCAAAAATCTTTTAGACATAAATAAAGTGGATTCCCCCTAAATTATATGTCTAATGAAAGTATGATGCATAATGATTAAGTGTTTAAATCAATCATACCTAGTTCACTTCTTAAAGTGAGAAAGCGTTGTTTGTTGAGCGCTTTGGTAAAGATATCTGCCAATTGTTTGTCGATTCCAATAAAGTGTATGGAGATATATCTTTCTTTTGAACATGGTCTCGAAGAAAATGATATCTAATGTCAATATGTTTGGTTCTAGAATGAAGAACAGAGTTTTGAGTCATGGCTAGGGCACTTTGGTTATCACAATGGATAAGGGTTAGACCTAGGATTATACCATAATCTCTAAGTTGTTGCCTCATCCATAAAACTTGTGCACAATAACTTCCTGTAGCTACATACTCTGCTTAAACTGTAGAGGTAGCTATTGATTGTTGTTTTTTACTATGCCATGAAACTAACCTATCACCTAGAAATTGACATGTACCACTAGTACTTTTCCGATCAATTTATCATCTTGCAAAATCTGCATTTGAGTAACCAATTAGTTCAAAAGGAGAGTCCCTTGGATACCATAATCCCACATTTTGTGTGCCTTTTAAGTACTTAAGGATTCTCTTGGCAGAACTTAAGTGTGACTCTCTAGGATCAGCTTGAAAACGTGCACTCATGTATACCGAAAACATAATATCAGGTCTACTAGCAATAAGATAAAGAAGTGATCCAATGATACCTCTATAATTAGTGATATCAATCTTCTTCCCACTTTCATCTTTATCTAACTTAAGCATTTGGCTCATTGGAATTTTTGAAGATGATGCATTTTTCATACCAAATTTCTTAATCATATCTCATGTTTATTTAGCTTGGTTAATAAATTTGCCATTAGGGAGTTGTTTAACTTGTAATCCTAAGAACAAAGTTAATTCACCCATCATGCTCATTTCATTTTGTTCTTGCATCATTTTCAAAAATTTCTCACACAGATGCTTATTAGTAGATCAGAATATAATATCATCAACATATATTTGGACTAAGAGAATATCTTTGATATTGGTACTTTTAAATAACGTTGTATCAAAGCTGCCTTTTGGAAAGCCTTTACCAATAAAGAAAATAGAAAGAGTGTCATACCATGCTCGGGGTGCTTGATTTAGCCCATAAAGTGCTTTATCTAGCTTGTAGACCATACCCTTACCATGGTTGTTGATGAATCCTGGTGGTTGCTCCACATAGACTTCTTCTCGGAGTTTACCATTCAAGAAGACACTCTTAACGTCCATTTGATACACTGTAAACTTGTTGAATGCTGCATACGCTAGAAACATACAAATTGCTTCAAGATAGACGACAGGAGCATATGTCTCATCAAAATCAATACCCTCTTCTTGGCAATATCCTTGAGTGACAAGTCTGGCTTTGTTCCTTATCGGAATGCCATTCTTATCCATCTTGTTTCAGTAAATCCATCTAGTCCCAATAACTCCTTTGTGAGTTAGCCTTGGTACTAGCGTCCAAACCTTACTACGCACAAACTGATTAAGCTCTTCTTGCATAGCTTCAATCCAACTAGGATCACTTAATGCTTCATCCACTTTCTTAGGTTCTATTTGAGATAGGAAGCGTTCGAACATGGCCTCATTGAATGTAGCGGCCCTAGTCCTTATGGGCGCTCCAACATCTCCAATAATCTGCTTTGGTGGATGATCACGTAGCCATAGTCTATCTGGTTGGAATGGGTTAAGGGGTTGAACAGGCGCTTAGTTCACTTGCTCAGGTGCTTGACTATCCTCTTGTATAGGCGCTTTAAGTTCACAGATTCTACCTTGCTCTTGATGATCATTCTCTTCATGATCATCAACAAATCGAACATGATTGTCCATAGTTTCACGAGTATTCTTAGGAAGGGGCGCAAAGATTTCATTATCGTCCTCACTAATGGTAATCTTTGACGCTTGATGACACAAATCCTCAACTCCCACATCATTCATATTAACCTTACTCGGTTCTTGGTTAGCATCATCAAAAACAACATGAATAGATTCCTCAACCTTCGATTTGATCTTATTAAGGATGCGAAAATTCTTTCCATTTTTAGCATAGCCTAGAAAGATTCCCTCATCTGCTTTAGGATCAAATGTCTTTAGGCTTTGGGATCCATTATTATGAATAAAACATTTTGAACCAAAGACGTGAAAATATGAAACATTTGGCTCACGTCCTTTCCACAGTTCATATGGAGTTTTCCCATGCTATTTGTTGTTCATGCAACAGCTTTGAGTGTAACAAGTAGTGTTGATCGCTTCGGCCCAAAACCTTGGACTCTGCTAACATCGCCCTAGTGGCTTCCTTGAGTGTTCTGTTCTGGCGCTCAGCAACACCATTTTGTTGGGGAGTTCTAGGAGCTGAATACTCATGATGTATTCCCTTCTCTGCACAAAACTTCTCAACAACCTTGTTAGTAAACTCAGTACCGTGATCACTTCTTATTCTTGCGACCTTAAGATTTTTCAATGTTTGAAGTTGCCGAATAAGCGCTGTTAACTTGCCACATGTCTCATCTTTGGATGAAAGAAATTCTACCCAAGTAAATCAAGAGAAATCATCTACTATCACCAAAGTATACTTTTTACTGGTCAAATTGATTGTTTAAACGGGTCCAAACAGATTCATGTGAAGTAGTTCAAGTATTCTAGAGGTAGATAGACAAGGTTTTCTCTTGATAGATGATTTAGCTTGTTTTCCCATTTGACAAGCGTCACAGATGCGATCCTTATGAAAGGGTCCTTTAGGTAATCCCTCTCCAAGATTTAAATTTATAAGCTGAGAGATTGTCTTAAAGTTGAGGTGATTCATTTTTCTATGCTATAACCAACCCGTTTTAGATTCACTTTTATCCACAAAGCATGTAGGGTTGTTATCTATTGTTGAACCTTAATCTACCAAATTGTTCTTTTACCTTTCAGTTCAGTAGATTTAGTCTTAGCGTCATTTATATAGCAACAATCACTTGAAAATTTGACTTCAAAGCCTTTATCACAAAATTGACTTATGTTTAACAAAGTATGCTTAAGACCCTCAACATAATATACGTTACTTATCACGACGTTCTCCTTATGCATAGTACCTATACCTTCGGTTTTACCTTTGGAGTTGTCACCAAATACAACCTGAGGACCATTGGCAACTCGATAGTTGATCAAAAGATCCTTGGAGCCAGTCATGTGCCTTGACGATCCACTATTGATGTACCAAACAAATGTATCGGCTCTAGCTCTAGATACCTGCAATGAAAAGGGCAGTTCTAATTCTTCTTAGGTACCCATTTAATCTTAGGTCCTTCAACGTTAGTAGCTCTAGTTTGAATTAAAACTTTCGTAACCCATATTTGCCTGATCTTCATTACGAGAATATTGGCCTTCTTGGGTTTCGGTTTGTGTTGTGTGTGCATCTTAGGTGTATAGTAATATCCTCGATTATAATAGTAATCATAATCAGAGTCGTAATCATAATCATCATAGTATCGATAATATGACCTTTACCTTTGTGGATATTGACGCTGATATTTCCTTGGCACTGGCTTAGGTTGCACTTTTGGTGCTTGACGCTTAGTGTTTGATTCACTGGTAGAAGGTTTATCCTTAGCCTTTTGAGTGTTTGGATGGACCTTCTTTTGTGAATCATTCACTTTTGTCTTTCCCTTGCCTGAGTCAGTATTGACTTTCTCATTTGGCCTCGTACCATTGTCTTTCGGTTTATTAGGTGTTTGACTCTTTGAACCTTTCTCAACAAAGAATATATCCTTTCCTTTGTTGTTTGCCGTGACATTGGATTTGTTTGGTTGTTTACCGAATTTATTGCATCCTAAGCCAATCTTTTCACCAAACATTCTTGTTACTTCAGTCACATTGTCTAGCTTCCTTGACGCTTTAGACGATGATGAGACGAGTTGCTCTTATTTAGCAAGTCTAGCAATCAGCCCAACTTCTCTCTTGACTATTATATCAAGATCACTTTTTAAATTATTTATCTCACTCTCAAGTGATTTGTTTTTCTTAATACATTGTTGCTGAACTTGCAACTCTGCTTTGAGAGTCACATTATCACTCTTGAGTGCTAATATTATGTTGAAGTGATTTTGATATAATTGGGCAGCAACTTGACAATCGTTATAATATTCTTTTACTTTGTCAAGTAGTTCTTCATAAGAAAGAGGATAAGCAATTTCAGTGTTTACCTCAGGGGATGCTTCATCATCTCTGGCAATGAGACAAATAAGCGCTGAGTCATCCACTGGCTCATCATCATCACTACTCT
The DNA here is from genome assembly GCA_019426215.1 of Buddleja alternifolia. NCBI lineage: Eukaryota > Viridiplantae > Streptophyta > Magnoliopsida > Lamiales > Scrophulariaceae > Buddleja > Buddleja alternifolia. The sequence goes on along the minus strand of CM033395.1, from coordinate 16,611,888 downwards.
CCTTTGAAGATTCCAAATCTTTTGGTGCGGACGCTTGTTCTGACTCCGTTAGCAAACCTTGTTGGAAAAGTTTGCTCTTGAATTGGTTTATATCCAAGTAATCCTGCCTTGCGGGCTTAGCTACATTTGGATAAGGGCAATTTACCTGGTAGTGCCCTGGTTTCCTGCAATTATAACAAAGATTAGTTTTTATCTTTTGTTCATTTGTTAATTTTGCAGTTTGTGGTTTTGAGACCACTGGCACTGAGATATTTTGTTGAGTAGATGCTTGGTACTGAATCGGCGTTGAAGGAGAAAGTGTAGAATATTGAGGCACTTGGTACTGTTGTTAAACTGGAGCAGGCGCTTGATATGAACTCTGTCATTGATGGTTAGGACTATTTTCTTTCTTTTCATATCTTAGGAACTTTCTGAATCTGTTCAGTAGCGCTAGTTCCTCATCCTCACTTATATCTGTCACTTTTCCTTTGTTACCCGATTTACCCTTGAATGATTCTATAAGCGCTCCAAACTCTATCACTGGACTGCTCACTATATCACTTGCTAAATTCAACTTGAACTCAAATGCTTTGAGCTCTGAAAAGGCATCTTCTGGAGTTAGAAGATCCAACATGTTTGATTCTCTCATTGTTGTTGTTTTCATCAAAAATCTACTGGGAAGACTTCTGAAAATCTTGACCATCATTTCTCTATTTTGTAAGTCCATACCTAATGATGTTAGTTCCGTAATAAGAGCAGTAAATCTTATATCCAATTTCTCTAGCATCTCATTGGGCAACATCTTAAAACTGTTAAATATTTCCTTGGCAATGGAAAGTTTGTTCTCCTTGATTTGTACTGAACCACCACAAATCATAGCTAACTTATCTCATATCTCCTTCATCGTAGCGCACGACTTAACCTTGTTGAATAAGTTATCATTGTCACCAATTGCTGTATATAGAGCGTTTCTTCCCACATTGTCTAGATTTGCTTTCTGACGCTCATTTGTAGACCATTCTTGCTTTGGCTTCTCAACATAGCCATCTGGAGTCGCTTCTGTGGCTCCAGGCGCTCTAGTGATGACTTTGAATATTTGAATAGGTCCATATGAAATGATATCACACATTTCATCATCACAAGAACAAAGATAGGTAAACGCTTTGACCTTCCAAGAGTCATAGTTGACTCGGTCAATTTAGGAACTTTAGCGAATGCCATGATAAATTTTAGGGATAATTGCATATCATACCCCTGTGAAACATGAAACTTGCACACATCCCCCCTGTGTTAAAAAAATAGCCTGAAATAACCCTATGATTTTCAAAACCCTGCACAAAATCCCCAATCTGTGTTAAATCCACGGAAGGTAGCATTCACGCGCAATGTATTTGAAGCAGGGTTGGGGGTTTCGTGCAAGGTTTTGAAAATCATAGGGTTATTTCAGGCTATTTTTTTAACACAGGGGGAATGTGTGCAGGTTTCATGTTTCACAGGGGTATGATATGCAATTATCCCTAAATTTTAAAGCAACTTAGATTTTTTTTTAAAATAGGATCTAAACAAGGAGTTATGCTTGAAAATTTTAAAAGTTTTACTTCAACCGCTCTGATACCACTTGTTGGTCCCAAGTGGCCCACGAAAGGGTCTAGAAGAGGGGGTTGAATAGACATTGAAGTATTTTTTGACTTCAAAAATTTCGTATTCAAATTGAGTTTAGACGCTTGAAAATGTAGGCGCTTGGCTGAGCGTCTACTTGAAGACTGTTTTGATAAAGTTAACTTAGGCTTAAGATTTGAATACTATAACCAAGTAGGTTTAAGCGTTCAGTTCTTTCATCAGAGTTAGCCCAGCGAAATAGTTTTGAGTCTTCCATTTGCAAGGTTTTCATCACAAAGTTTTCTTTAATTGATTGGCTTTGAATGATTTTATCAATGTGTTTACTTAACCGATTTATGCAATGATATGACAATAATGAAATGACGGTAAAGTAAGGAATACAAAGTTTGATAGATTCGTTGGGTGGTGTAATCACAACTTTGTCCTTATTCTCCTCGAACACTTGGAGGCAATCCACTAAAATGATTCTCGAAGAATCACACAGAAACTTCTACACAATAGGGAGAGATGGCTATTGATGACTTGAGCTCCTTGGTCACATAGATTTCTTCTAAAAAACACTTCTATCCTCTTGCTTCTTTCACCCAGAAATAATGCAAGTATCCAACTTCGACTTCACACTGATTGCGAGGCTTGGATGGGGTTTTGTCTAACAGTTTGTTTGATTTTGGGAAAGTTCAAACAACTTGGAATATCTCAATAATAATGTACGGTTCTTCTATAAAGAGCTTTGAGATGTTTTCGACTCTCTTGGAATGTATAGAAAAGTTTTGAGGAATTTTGGCTATGAAAAATTGTAAGCTTTTCTCTCAAATAATTTCAGCAAAAGTTTGGCTTTGTGTGCATGCAGAGATTGGTGATTAGGGTTTGATAAGAGGTATTATATATAGACATTTCTTAGGAATTGTCTGTTGGACAGATGCAGGAGCATGTCTCTCACGCAGCGCGTTAAATAGACCATTTTCTGACATTCCTGAAAATTTGATGGTTCTGATTGGACATGAGCAGATTTTGAACTCTGATTACTGATAGTCTAGTCAAAAGGTGGCTTGTCCACAAGTCACAATAGCTTATCATATTTAATGCTCTTATCAAGCTTTTAATGCGTTTTGAATTTATTTCCTGTTGGAAATAAACATCCGTTGATATTGCATCTAAGTCCTTCATGACTTGACAATTTATTTCAGGTGAATCCCTTCGTTGAATGCTTGAGCAGCTTGAGCACTTGATTCATAGGTTCTAAAACAGATCTTTAGCGCTTGACAAACGCTGAGAACAAATTTCCATCTTCACTTGATTTCAGACGCTGATCTTCAACTTTATCTTTGATAGACTCACCTAAAATTCTATCATAGACTTGGTATCTAATCCTTAGCCTAAAATCTACAAAGATAAAAATTACAAGCCTAACAAAATTACCTCTTTCAGACGCTTATAAATTTTTTCTAATAAAGTATAAACTTACATTTTATTTGGGATCTAATATAAAATCCCAATTGTCATCATCAAAACTCTAATAAGAAATTCCTAAACCATCTCCTCCAAATCCTAACACCTCCTCACATATCCCTCTGGCTCGCCGTCACAAAACCCTAACCCTAAAACCACAAACCTCAACCAAAATCCCACAGAAAATCCAACATCTGAAACAAATGTCATCATTTACACCACTGTTCAAATTAATATCGATGATCATTCGATCATCGATCCTAATCTCCTATTCTTTAACAACAACGCTCAAGAAATCTTCCGGACTAAAATAAGAACAAGAAGTTATCGAGGAAGGTCTGTGAAATTCTTTCAAATCCCTCCCTCTCCTGTTCAGGATTGGGTTTCTGTTATGGGGTGGGATAAGATGATGGGCATTGATGTTCCGACATATTCTGTCCTATGCAAACTTTTGGTATCACATATCTGAAGATGAAGAAGATGTTGTTGTTAAGTCTTATGTTCATGGTACGAAAGTTTTTTTTAATACTGAAAAAATAAACTTTCTTCTGGACTTAGAATATGATGGTGTTCGATTTTTTTATGTGAACAACTAGTGTTCTCTTCCCTGCTTTGACGTGGATTTTGATTACTTTCATTTCTGGAATGGGCATGACTATAAACTCTCTGGCGGTGCTGCTCTCAACAATCTCTCCATCCCTCACTTCCTCCTCCACAAACTAATCACCATGTCTTTGCTCTCTAGCTCCACTCTTAGTGGTGGACACACTACGGACATGAATCATATGACAGTTTTCTTGCTCTATATAGAAATCACAGGTCAAAAGATGGATGTTGGGTACCTTATCTTGTGGTACATGATCATGTCTTATGAGCATCCATCCAAGAATCTCCCTTATGCCATGCTCCTGACTCACTTCCTTCAATGTGAGGGAATACCCCTTCCTGATGCTCGGAAAGAAGCTCCCTTTGCCTACAAAATGGTTGATACGCATTGTCTTCGCAAAATTCGTCTTGATATCTCTAAAACAGATGAGTAGTTCAAAACCACCGATAAAAGCCGACATCCTCCTCCAAGACGTCCAAATGCTCGCCAAGCTGCTTCTCGACCGGCTTCTGGTTCCAGCTCTGATGAATTGGCTACTGATGGATCTCTTTTTGCTCCTGGTCCAAGTTCCACCAGTTCCAATCCACATAGCTCTCGGTTCATCAACTTTGTTCGTTCGAAACTCAAGGGTGCTCTTGCCTCTCTCAAGAAGTTGGAAAGCTCCCCTCCTAGATCTTTTTGATGATGAAGGGGGAGAAGTAGTAGTGTTTTGTTCAATAATGCTTTGTTAAGTTGAGAGTCTTATGGTTTGGTTCTCGACTTATGGTGGTTAATGTTTTTTTGTCCTGTCGGAACAATGCTCTACTTTGTTGATCTTCTATGCATTCTTATGATTTACTATTATTATTTGGTAGTTCCAACATTCTTGGCAGTACCATTCTTTTCCTATCTGGTTCTAACATGCATGGGGAGAACATCTATTGAGGGGGAGTTCTCGGTACAATCCTTCTTATCTCTTTTTGAAAGAAAATATCGATTCCTTGTCATCATCAAAAAGAGGGAGATTGTAGACCTTTTTGGTATTCAATCGGACTAATTTTGACAATGACAAGGAAATCTCTATTTAATATATTTACTTCTCTCTTTCCATTCTCGCAGGATCCCTATCCTAGGTAAGCCGCATCATGATCAATCACAATCATCATCGAAAGGAAAGTCAACATATCTTGTTCCCTGCCTTATTTACTTTTGGAAAGAATCCGTTATAATAATTTTTGGAACCAGCCGTTTGTAGTCTCGTTTTTTCTCATCTCTGATCCTATAAATATCAGAAGTCTTTTCCTCTAATGGTACACATTCTAAAGCATTCTGAAGCTTATACTCATTACGTGTGATTCTTCTTGTTAGGTACAATCTACTGTTCCAGTGAGGAAGAAGAAGTACCAGTCGCTGCTTCGGAGTTCCACTTATGGAGCGCTATTATTTATTTGCCTGGTTGCTAACGTGAATCTACAGACATAATTCAATTGTCTTTTAATGCACTTACATTAATACTTAGATTCTACTGAGATAATTTAATAATGTCTTCAAAACCAAAAGGGGGGGGGGGGGTTGAGAGGCTGCTTCTAGTTGTATTTAAGGTAACTCATAAATTTCAAGAGCTCATAGGCACAAAACTGACTACCACTTATGAGTGGAGAGAACAGAAAAGAGTGAAAATGTAGCTTGAAAGAATTATTGAATCTTTCTACGCCATTATATTATCATTTTGTGACCAAAATCCTTAGATGTATATTAGGAGTACTCATGAGGATAGAGGCATCAAATGGTAAAGACAATGACTTTGACTTCGTCAAAGTTGAATTTGTTGGCCTATCCCCTTAGCTGCAATATCATTTCGAGACCAGATACCATCTGCTTAGAGTGAGAAAAGTTCCTAGGCTCTGTGTGGTTGTGTTTTTCAGATTAAATTTACATTTTTAATTATAAACAAAATGAAAATACCCACATCAAATCAAATTTTACAAAAAATGTCTCAATTGCAAATCTACCAAACGTTTCCCTATACAACTACTCTTTATTTCATCAATTCAATCATTTCATTATCTCTCTTCATTAATTACATAATTCAACTATTAAACAAAATATTATTCTAATTGTTTCTCCTGTTATCATTACATATATAACTAATTCAATTAATTTTATATCACATCTACGCAATTTCCAAATATTTTTGAAAAACACATCCAAACAAACAAAAAACATTAATATTTTCACACGAATTTCGGGAAAATTAAATAAATAATACAAATTTAAATGTAAAATCAAAAAATAGCATGGAAAATGGGTGAATCAGGAAATAGCACGTTACGACATGTGATATGTCGTCTCACGTAATTATATATATATATTTTTTTAATTCTATGTGAGACGACATGTGGCATGTCGTCTCACACTTTGCTTTTTTTTGTTTTTTTAAATTTGAGTCAGCCGTGTCAGCAGCTTTGCTGACACTGCTGACAATGAACAGTGAGACGGCATGCATCATGCCGTCTCACTGTTCACTGAATTTTTTTCGTTTTCTGCTCCTTCACCGCTTTCTCCTCCTTCTTTCTTCTCCTTCCTTTCTTTCTTTCTTTCTATCTTCTTCTTCTTTTTTCTTCTTCTTCCTTTTCCTCTTCTTCTTCTTCCTCCTAAAATTTTACAGCGAAACTGAAATTTGTATAATTTTAAAGCGAAAAGAGTTTGGAAAATCGAACACATTCTCCTCTCTATCTCTTTCTCAACCAAGAACGAAAGGTATAATGTTAATTTTGTTAATTTTAGAGTGTATATATTTTTATTGTAATTTATGGTTCAAAAATTGAATTTGTAATAGTAAAACCGATTTTTTAACTATAATTTTTGCATTATTTCGTATAATTCTGAAAATGTTCGTATAATTATTGACATAATTTTTGGTATGATTTTTATGAGTTTTTGGTGTACATTTTGGTATAATGTTAGAATTTGTTTTGAATTGTTTGGTATAATGTTGTATAATTTTGGATCGTTGAGATTTATTTTTAATTTTTAGGTATAATGTCCAAATGCTCTTTTTGAATTAGACCAAATAATTCTTGTGTTGTTACAATGTTGAAATTGGTTGGTATAATTGTTGAATTAGTAAATTGATTTTTTATTTTTAGTGTTATTTTGGAATTATTTAGTATAATATTTGAATTTTTGGTATAATGTTGAAAATGTTAGGTATAGTTGAAATGTTTGGTATCATTTGTATGTTTAGTTTTTAATTTTGAATTGTTAGGTTTTTTATTGTAGATGGTTGGTTTAATTTGGAATTGTTTGGTATAAGTTCGAATTAATAGGCTTAATTTCGTGTAGTTAGATTTTTTTCCGAATAAGTAGGTATATTTTGTAATTGTTTAGTATAATGTTTGAATTTATAGTAATAATTTTGAATTTTTAGGTTCGATTTCGAGTTGCTAGGTTTAACTTAGAATTGTTGGGTATAAATACTTTGATTGGCTTAATTTGGAGTAGTTAACTTTAATTTTGGATTAATTGCTATATTTTGGAAATGTTTGATATAATGTTCAAATTAGTTGGAATAAATTTTGAATTGTTTGGTATAATATGAATGTATAGGTTTGATTTTGAATTGTTTGGTATATTTTCGAGTGGTTAGGTTTAATTTCGAATTGGATTATTTGCTTTGTAAACTTTCAAATATTACGTTTAATTTAGAGTAGTTAAGTGCAGATTGGATTGGTAGTTTAAATTATTATGTTTAAATATTAAGTGTAACTTATATCGTACAATGTAAATTAACATTCTTGTGGATATATAAATGCAGGATGGACGATCGTAATGTATATGGCCCAGTTGATGAGAGCGTATTATATGATCAGGACAATCATGTATCTGAGACAGTTGCTAATCATCCTGACTTAACTATTCGTGTCCGGCGAGCTGACCATGCATATTTCAGTCAGGCCTTTAACTCTTGTGTACATCACCGCGTCAAGGTAAAGATTGATCAGATGGAATTTTATAGGCTATACCAGTTAGATCAGTTTATAAATGACCTAGGCCTCGTAAAGGCCCTAATTGAGAGATGGCGCCCAGAAACGAACACATTTCATTTTAGGACGGGAGAGGCTACGATAACTCTCCAGGATGTTGCTATTTTATATGGTCTACCAGTTGATGGTAGGGCTGTAGTTTCGTATCGGGCCTTCGCAGACACTGAAGATTATGTCTTATACGTATTTCAACAGTTAGGACTATTCTTAACACCAGAAGATTTAATTCACGGTTACAGAATTCCTGTCAGAAGGCTTGTTTCCCATGTTTTGAGTGAGCCAAACAAGATAACTGATCAAACTGAAGAAGCTATAGTTGATCAGATAGCCCGTTGTTGGGGCCTTTTGTTTCTCGGGGTTGTGATGTGTGCCGACAGCACAGGAGATGTTGTTCCTATAGTATGGTTGAGGCTATTTGAAGATATAAAATTAGCATCCACCTACAGTTGGGGGAGTGCGGTATTGGCACATTTGTACCGAGAATTATCAAAGGGGGCCCAAGTAGAATGCAAAAATTTGGGAGGTTTCATGCCATTATTACAGGTGCGAAATTTTTTTATTTACACGTTTTTATTTCTAATATAATAATTCCTGGTTATTCAATTAATATATTTATCATCCAATAGATATGGGTCTGGAGTAGGATTTCGATTTTAAAGCCTCATGGGCTATCAAGACAGATTGCGGGAGTTGACGCGAATGGCATTGCCCGAGCACCTCATGCTTCACGGTAATTTATTCTTTGAATATTATGTTTAGTTAAGAAACGTTCAATTTTGTTTAATTATTTTCAATGATTGTTGTTTGAAGGTGGGATCGACCCATAACAAATACTGGTACAATCAGTCACAACATTCGGGCAATTAGAGATGGGCTAGATCAGATGGCCGATGGACATGTGAGTTGGGATTTTTTTTTTTTTGTAAATTATTATGAACGTATATCTATGTCCTACTAATATATTCTAAATTATTTTTTTGTATTTCAGTTTGTTTGGACACCGTACAATTTGAATGATGCAGACATTGCGGAGTTGCCACCTCAATGTATGAATGAGAACGTATGGCGAGCCGCAGTTCCAATGGTATTCTTTGCTATTGTAGAGCATCATCACCCTGAGCGTGTTCTTCGACAGTTTGGAATCCGCCAATACATTCCACGCAATCCTGAACGTGTTCGAAGGGTTAGCCGAAAGGGTAACACCAACAAAAATTGGGTAGAAAAACACGCTCGGCATATTGCAAAGTGGAATAATCGTGATCAGTTCGTTGTGCCTGGAATTTATATTGAGCAGGGGGAGCCTAGACAGACGAAGACTACGACCAGTGGTATGACCGAATCACTCGTCGTTATATTTCTCCCCGATTGACTAGGAGAGGTGCGGGACACCAGGTTGGGTCAGCCGCTCTATTGCATGATGTGGTTAGTATTTGGAATTGTTTTTTCATTGATACTTATTTAACTGGTTTTTTACTCTGAAATATATTTTTGTTGATACTATTTGTTATTTACGTTGTGCAGTTCAATGAAATTGCGGAGGCGCAGACTACAGTGGAACAAATTGTCCAATCTGGTGATCTCACGGCACTTAGGGAACTGTAATCCAGAATGAGGGGCATCCGGAATATAGTCACATTTGGTGGCAATCCCGGTGGTTCGAGCTCCGGTTATCATGGTCAGTTCAATGCCGAAGCATCGAGCTGGGCTGATCACCATCAATTCAATGCCGGTGGTTCAAGCTCGGGTTATCATGGTCAATTCAATGCTGGGGCACCGAGTTCGGGTTATGGGACTCAATTCTATGCCGGAGGATCGAGCTCGGGCTTGGGCTTTCATGGTAAACATGTCGGGGGATCGAACTTCATACCTGAGCCGTGCAAAAAAGAAGCAGAGTTGGAAGTACTGTGTGGATGGGTGTGTATAAATGAGTTCAAATGGTAGATATTTACAGGGGTAAAATAGTAATTATAAATTTTCAAAAATTATTGAGAGGTAAAATAGATATTATATATTTTCAGTAATTATTGAGGGTTAAATAGTAATTATATGGACCGATTTTCAAGCTAATAAAATTTTGAGTTGAAGAATTTTTGTTTAAAAAAACCTTAATAAAACTAAAGAAATAGAGAATTTCAGAATACATACAAATATTATTTCTTCTAATCATGCTGTCTTGTCGACGGCGTCAAATGAAAATATGCAAACTCTTCCGCCTCCTCCATGCAACCCACCATAACCACCACCAACACCACCGTTAAAGCTCCAGCTAGTGCTGTCCATCGACGTAGTCGCGACTCATTCCTAAGCAACGAACCGGTGTTGACTCCACCACTAGCCTCAAGAGCCATTTTGTCACTACGAATGTTGTATTTTATTAATACTAATACTAACAAAGAGAAGAATCTTTTAGATGGAGTTAGGGATTTTTATGAAAGGATGGTTTTAGAATTTATCTTGTGGGCAAAGTATTTTATTTTGTGAGGTTTACTTTTGTAGTTATGTTAGAGGGTAAAATAATGGAGCTTTTCAAACTTGTTTTGCTAGTGTGGATTGGTTGGTTATAAGTTGGACATAGTTGATGTTTGGGCTAAAACATTTTCACCTGTTCAAACTGAGTCTTGATTGTTGTCCACGAACTAGAACATGTTGAACATTACTATTCTTTGATGTAAATGTGTTTGCAATTTTTGATGTAATGTGTATTGTAGTTAGTCTTAACTAGATAATTATTACGATTCTATCATTCCATATAAAGTAGCATCTAGCCCAGCTTTCTTACCATGGATATGCATAACTTTTTTATTTTATAATCAATGTTATTAGGTGAGCTGCATTGCGTTTGAACTTGAGCATTCATACATGGGACAAATGAATAACAAATCACAAGTACTGAAGACGTATTTTCTATCAAAGTACAAGTTAAACTATCAGCATCTCTATTTACATGTCAACCCGTATGTGTTGCCATAATATAAAATTTCTTCAAGTTACAAAAAACCCTAAGTCACATTAATAATTTACTGAATTTTAAATCACCTTAAGTTCGATTTGTAATAAGACATGGCCCAAAATAAGGTAGTCAAAAATTACTTTGGCCTTCAAAATGTGAGCAACACTTTCCCGAAGTGCAGTTTTATGCTCCGAAATTTTCTTACCCTTTGTTGTTGATGACTCAAATGTGAAGATCCAGGGAAAATTGCAATTTTAGTCCCGTAACTTAGCCCATGTGTGGTTTTAGTCCCAGTATTATTGACTTTAGCAATATACGTCCCGTAACTTCAAAAATTGTGCGATTTTGGTCCCAACATACGATTCCGTTATGTATTGGACGGAAATGTCATGTGCCTCTCACGTGGGACGTTAAGTCAGTGGTAGGTGGACTTGGGTCAGCAGTCAAAACAGAAACACACATTTTTCACCGTCCAAACCCTATTCTCTCTCTCACACCCAAATTCGCATGGCCGATTCATCCAATCAACTGCAAATCCACTGAAATCTACATTATACTGAAGATTTAGAGCTTCAATTGTGTTAATGGCTCAACGTCCAGAGGCATTACTTGAAAACCCTCCCCCTGAATATGGTAAAGTCACATTTTTTATTTTGTAGTGAAATTGCCAATTTTTTTTTTAACTTTTTGTGCGATTTAGTATAATATCGGTTATTATTGGGTGTTTTGATTGGTTTTTTGCAATATTGGACCCAGCTAAACAAATGTGTTTGATTATTCTGTTGAAGGGAGGAAAAAATTGAAATGGTGGACCTTTACTCTATGTATTATTTCTGTTAAATGGAAGCAGAAACTTGAAATGGTGGACCTTTGTTTGGACTTTGTGTGTTATTTCTGTTAAATGGGAGGACAAAATTGAAATGGTGGACCCTTGTTTGAACTGTGTGTGTTATTTCTTTTAACTGGGTGAAAAATTTCGAAAAGGTGAACCTTTAAACGAATAGTTAACTAAAAGATGCATACTTTTGTTTAACTTTCATTGTTTATTGTTTCAGTGGACCAAGTGATACTTTTTTTATTCTTCAATTCTATGTGGTTTAGCTTTCAGGTGACAAAAACTGAAATGCATTGTGGTCCATTGACAAAGTGTCTGCATGTCCTTTACTTAAATTACAATGTGGTCCCTTTGTCAATGTGTATGCAATGTGGTCCCTTTCTGTAATAGTTTTTTAAATGCAATGTGGTCCATTTTCATATATATCTTTTGCTTTAATCAATGTCTTTGTCTATTATTAAATTGGATTGTTTGTCTTATATGTCTTTTGTTTTTGGTATATATCTTGTGTTAACAGATGATGTGGATCCTGTTATTACATTTCATATTCACCATGGAGGTCAATTCAGAAACATGACTGCAACATATGAAGGGGGTAGATTATCTATATTTGATTATGTGGATATTAACTTTGTCTCAATTGACTTTGTAGATAGATTATGTGAGAAGTTGGGTTATATGGGGTTAAAAAGATACTTCTGGTTAGATAGTATGACATTTAAGCAACTCATGAATGGGGATGATATTGTAAAACTATGTTTAGATCACTATGCTGACAGAGTTGTTGATATATATGTAGAGGCAATGTCAGACCTAATAGATAGTCAAGTAGGGTCATCACACTTGAATGAATCTGAAACTTCTGAATCTGAACAGGGAAGTGACTTTACTGACAGTGATTATGACATGGAGACTGGTGATGAAGGTGGGTTAGAGGATGATACTGCATTTGAAAAACATGTTGACAGAGGGGTAGAGTGGGAGGGAATTGATGAGGGTAATCAGTCTAGGGGTCAATACAATGATGAGGGTATAGGTAGTGATGGTGAACCTGATCTATTGTTAAGTGAAGATGATTTTGAAAGTGAGAGAGGGTCTGATAGTGAGAATGATGAGCCTAAGTACCCAGTCTTTAGTGAAATAGATTCTGATAATCCAAAGTTTTCACTAGGTATGATATTCAGTACAAAAAAAGAGTTCAGGTTTGCTATTAATTCACATACTGTGAGAACTAGAAGGAGCTTGAAAATAACTAAGAATGATGAAAGAAGAATTTATGCTAAGTGTATGGGCCATAAATGTGACTGGAAAATTCATGCCCTTAAGCTAGGAACAGAATCAACTTTTCAGATTAGACTATATAATTCAGTTCACAAGTGTTATGGTTCATATAGTGTTAAAAATGTGAAATCTGGTTGGTTGTCTAAAAAGTTTGAGAGCTGTTTTAGGACTGATCCTAAAAGAAATATAAAGGGTTTTAGGGAAGATGCAGTAATGGCAATAAGATGCAATATTTCTAGATTCCAAGCTTATAGAACTAAAATGAAAGCCTTGAAAACAATTGAGGGGAATCATGAGAACCAATATGCAAAGTTGTGGGATTATGCAGCTGAGTTAAGAAGGACAAACCCTGGTTCAACTGTTGTTATGAATCTAGCAGATGATGATTCAGGAAAATTTGGTAGATTTTATGTCTGTTTTCAAGCTTCAAAATTGGGTTTTCAGTCTGGGTGTAGACCATTAATAAGTGTTGATGGCTGCCATTTGAAGGGGCCACATGGTGGGGTTTTACTTGCAGCAATTGGGATTGATCCCAACAACAATGCTTATCCCCTTGCAATTGCTGTTGTGTTTAGGGAAAACAAGGATAACTGGGAGTGGTTTTTAATGTTACTAAAGTCAGACTTGAACATAGTTAGGGACCATGAATTTACATTCATTTCAGACAAACAAAAAGGCCTCATACCTGCATTTGAATCAATCTTTCCAGCATGTGACAATAGATTCTGTGTGAGACATTTCCATGGCAATATGAAGAGGGCAGAATTTAAGGGTTTAGCATACAAGAGACTATTGTGGAAAGCTGCCATGTCCACAACAGTTCCAGATTTTGAGTCCACCATGAAAGAGATAGGTAGACTTGATAAAAATGCATTGAAGTGGTTGAGTGACAAGTCTCTAAACCACTGGAGCAGGTCACACTTTAATCCTTATCCTAAGTGTGATATTTTACTCAATAACTTATGTGAGTCTTTCAATTCTAATATTCTGGATGCTAGAGAGAAGCCAATCTTAGTTATGCTGGAGATGATTAGGGAGTGGATGATGACTAGGTTGCAAGTAAATAGGGACAGAGCTAAACAAAAATGGCATAGCAAAGTGTGTCCAAAGATAAGAACAATAATGGCAAAGAACATTGAATTGGCAGCAGACTGTGTCCCTATAAAGTCAAATGAATTTCATTATGAAGTTGGAACTTGGCTTGGATCTTCTAAGTACACTGTGGATTTGGGAAAACACACTTGTTCTTGTAGGAAATGGGATTTATTAGGTATCCCTTGTCAGCATGCTATGAGTGCAATATGCAGTCAGGTAAAAGATGTAGAGGATTATGTGCATGAGTATTACTGGGTGGATACATACCATAAGGTGTATGAGCATGCCATCTACCCAATAAATGGTTCCAGTTTGTGAAAAGAGGCTGGATTACCTGGCCCAAAACCACCAAATGAAGGAAGAGCTGCTGGAAGACCACCAAGTGCAAGGAGAATGGAGCCTGGTGAACCTGCAAGAAAGCAAAAGAAGAAGGCTCCATAGCATGGCACAAGATTGAAAAGGCAACAATCCACAATAAGATGCAGAGTGTGTGGTGAGAAGGGTCACAATAGTAAAGCCCATAGAAAACAGAGCACTGGGGTGCCAAATGAAGAAGGAGGTTTAGGAGATTCAATCTATGAGGTATTGTTTAAGTTAATTGCTTAATTATTTAAGTTTTTTATTGCTAAATAACATACTGTGTAATTATTGTTTAAGGGACAGACCAGTGGAGCAGCAAATGACCCTATCCATGAGGTACTTTGTTTTATTCTATTTTATAGTTTAGCATAATTTACTAACATACTAACTTATTTAATTGATACAGGAACAAAGAAGCGCACATGATCAAGGAGATCAGGGAGAGTCTATCAATGAGGTAATAAAAAATATTTCAGTTAATTTTGTAAAAGTTAAGTAATTTATCATTGATATTGTGCACTGTTTTTGTTATGCAGGACATTGATATGGCAGATGCACCAATTAGCCAGCCCCAATCTGATCCACCAATGAGCCAACCCCAAATTGATCCATCATTGAGCCAACTTCAAACAAATCAATCTACTAAAATACCTGTGAGTTCATTTTGAAAAATAAGTTTATCTAATTTAATGTAATTTACTTTGATTTTTACTTTTTAATTGACTTTTGATATCATGTTTTTTGTTTTTTTTCATAGGTGAGGAAAAGGGCAAAGTCTAAGAAATCTACAAAGGTAAACTCAATGGTTCCTCCAAACCCAAGTTTGTATCCAAGGAGACCACCTGCAACACCAAGGCCACCAGTGGAAACTCCTACAATACAAAAGCCTTTGACTGGAATATTGAAGAATTCAAGGCCACCAGCTGTAGCTCCAGTGAACAAATTAAGGAAATCTGTAAATGAAAAGCCTCCTTTTAGGCCACCAGGATTGGCATCTGCAGCTCCTTCAAGGCATAGAAAAAGGCCAGCCAGTGATTCTTCTCAAACAAGTAGGCAGTCCAAGCTAACAACTTCAGTGGCCACATCATCTTCAGATTCACCTTCACTACCTGAAAACAGACCTTCTAAAGGAGTAAACATCAGAGAACCAGTGCCATTTGCTCCTAATCACCCAAGAGTGGCTGTGAGTATGATGACCAAAAGATACAGTGAAGAACATACGCACAATATACCCCCAGTACTAATGAAGAATGGGAAAAGATATGTCACAATAAGGAATCTCAATTCAGCTATGGAGGCAACTGTTTCAAAACTGAGAGAAAGGATGCAGCAAAGTGAGAAAAAGGATTAAGTTGGCAGATTCATAAGAATATCTTAGTGTTTTCTTTTGGTTGTGGTCTATTGTTAAAGTGCTTTTTTTGTACTTGTGCTTAACTACAAATTGTATTTGATTTGGTGGTATTTGTATTTGACTGAATTTAGAATTTAGTGGTCTGTGACCACCTTTTGGCTGGATTTAGTGGTCTCCGTACCACCTTTTGACTGGATTTAATGGTTTGTGTACCGCCTATGTTAAGTACAATTTGGCTCTTTTGGTATTAAGATGATTATATTACAGTGATTGTATTGGAAGTGTTATATTGGACTATGTTGATATATGGAAATGGTCTGTTAGTTTTGGTATTGGAAGTGTTATATTTACACTTGTTGATGTATGGAATTGGTTTTGATGGTATTAGAAGTGTAATATTTTGTTTTGGTTTGTATGAGATGAGCAATGTAAAAAAGAGTAAGTTCATATTTGGTTATATAAGATGAACTACAAACATAAAATGGAACATTAATTGGACAACAGATATCTTACACATCTAAATTACACAACAAAATATTACACATGAACTAAAAGGACTAAAACTATCCGGATATGCCCCAAAATTACACATCAAAATGGACATAACTTAAGTGCATACATGAAGACTAAAGACTAAGCCACATTACACTAAACTAAACTAAATCAATACAAACTTTCATCATCAACTTAAATTCTTTTGCCTCTTTTGCAACAACTTTCATCATCAAATTTCATCCAAACAACATAAACAAAACCATCAAAACAGACACCACTGTAACATACACAAAAAAGTTTTGCCTCTTTTGCATCTTCCTTAGCATCTCACTGTGTATCTCCATTAATTTCTCCTTTTGCATCTCCATCCCCATTTGCATTTCCCTTTGGATCTCCTTTTGCATCTCCTTTTGCATCTTCCTTTGCATCTCCTCCACCTGTTTCTCCAACCTATTAATTTTACACAGCAGCCCCGGGATCAAGACCTTCGCTCTAGCACACATTCGCGGATCGTACCAGTCAAAGAAGGTACAACCACTACGCCCCAATATGCATCCATAAAACCTTCTACCCGGATTATCACTTGTCCAAGAGGTCTTCAATGAAGCCGGCATCGGGGAGTCGCAACTACAGAGAGGAACAACCTTTGCATTAGCTGAAGAAGAAGAAGAAGAAGATGAAGATGAATTCATTTTTTTGTGTTGGGTTGATCTTGGAACCCTAAGCTTTCCAATTTTGAGTTTAAATAGAGAGAGGGGTATATTTTTTTTTACCTACAATTTTCCCTCCATAATTGTAGCTGTAAATTGCAATTTGGTGCCAATTTCCGCCACCTACCACTGACTTAGTGTCCCACGTGAGAGGCACATGACATTTCCATCCAATACATAACGGAATCGTATGTTGGGACCAAAATCGCACAATTTTTGAAGTTACGGGACGTATATTGCTAAAGACAATAATACTGAGATTAAAACCGCACATGGGCTAAGTTACGGGACTAAAATTGCAATTTTCCCTGAAGATCCACATAAGCTTCAAGAGAGAAAAAACATTGTTAAACCATAATCTACAAAAAATTCATAAGAAACAATTTACCCCAATCCACAGAAATTATCGGTGATTTGTTGTAATCTAGTTTCTACAAACAACCGTTTTAATATCGATGTAAATTTGTGAGAGAAAATGAGAGTGATGAAGAAGCTTATCTGAGGCGTGCAAGAAGAAGAGTTAAATACTGTGGGTTGGTTAAAAAGAATAATGTAAATGAGTTTCAAATGTGGAAGGGGTAGATATTAGTAATTATTGAGGGGTATATTAGTAATTATATATGTGGGACTTGGATTCCACTCCTACTATCACTTGTTGCCATGATATGAGGATCGAAGCAAAAATATACCATAGGCCAAGACTTTTCAAACCATCAAAATTATAGAGGTCTGGGACTCATCGACGGTCTCAATAGCCACTTTTGTCACTAAGAATGTTGGATTTTTCTTAATAAAAATGCCAATAAAGAGGAGAAATTTTTAGATGGGGTTAGGGATTTTTATGGAAGAAATGTTTTTAGAATTTATTTTGTAAGCTAGGGATTTTCTTTTATGAGGTTTACTTTTGTAGTTTTACACATAAACATTGTCAAAAATTTATTTTTAATACACTTGGGATCCCCAAGGAATCAATCCTGGATCCGTCCCGGATACAAATGATAATTGTCAACTCACCTGAGATCAAAGGGGTAAGTGATGTTTTAATAATTTAGAGGATTGTCAATGTACGTGGTATAGTTCGGGGGTATATTGATTTTTTTCCTTTCAAATATTAATAATCCTTGAGAGGTTAGTAAAATAGAACTTTATATGCTACCCATTGGACTCATCCAATTAAAAAACCAACTCAAGTTATCAACTTGAGAAACATAAATTCATCAGGTACAATAACTTTCTTCAAGGTATCGTACTTAGAACAATGTTTAGGCCAATTTCAGCTTACAAATAGGGAGATGAATATGCAATAGTCATTAAAGGGTCAGAAAAACAACAAGATAGAACAAATGAGGATAAAAACTATAAATATTTCAATATTCAGAATCTTCCATTTTTCAATACTTGAATTTTTTGTTTGTGTACTCGAGCAACGAGGATTAAACCATAATTAAAAGGTTGAAAATGTCACGCCCTACTTCACCTGCCTGGCAATCTCCAAAATCATCCAATAATCCAATAATGTTGTTCAGAGCTCTACAAAATCAAGAGTCAAAACTTTTAGTTAAATAGGACATGAAATTCTTATTATATGAATCTGATTTAATATAATCTCAAGCTAAAATACCTCCTTTTACAAAAAATGAGTTAATCCACGATCTTAAGTAGGTTACATCTATTGATCAATATTCTTCATATTTAGCCTGGGGAAGGGGAGACATGAGTGGTGAGCTACTAAGCCCAGTGAGTGCAGTGTGTGTAAGTGCGGGGTTATGCATGAAAGTCATAATATATGTAAATGTCATGATGCATGATCATGATAATATGATAACAGTCAAACAGTGCAATAATCATTAATGAATAAGGACAACTGATAACACATAACACTCAATTGTTAGTGAAGGATTTTAGAGGTGGCTACCACCGGATTTGCCTCAGCAAAGCACTAGAGTCACTCATAGTGGTTCCTGAGATTGTGTCACAGTGTAGCACTTAGGTCCTTTACTTCCAATTGAGGTCTATCACATAATAAAGGATACGGTTTTGTTGATAACCTCCTTATGACTCCCGCTTCATAATAACTACCTTATCCACCAAATGCAAGGAGCGACCTTGCTAACAAACTGACATGCTCGGGTACATGTCTAAATCTACGACCCCATCGCCATGATACGCTCCGTCCATGCACGGGAGGGGAGTCGAAAACCATGGGGTTGTGACCAAGCATTACGACAAGCCCGATGCTGCCCGCACGGGTCACAAACCTCCATTCCGCAATTTGGGCCCAGATAATCAATACTCCACGAGGGATCCATATAACCAAGATAATATCACACTTAGTGCACAGGCGAGACAAAGTACTACGCCAGGTCGATAGCAATCATGACACAACGATTGTAGTCCGTCTCTCCACTGTCCCATACCAGCAGGAGACTTCGTACATTTGAATATCCAACAAGGATTAAAATGATACCACAGTCCCATGGTGCGATAAAGTACGACACCTGGGATATATAAATAAGTACGTTCGATGATTTAGATAAAACACCTTTATGTTATGATCTTAGCTACATGAATGACAAGGACACTAAATATTACAGAATAAAATAAACTAATAAATAAAGCACTCACAGTGATACAAGAATTGACGCCCATAACTTGATCAGATGAGTGTGTGAGGACCCTTCTAGGTATAAGCTCTGTAACCCGAAAGTGTAATTCTGTCAGTCCAGTTATATACATATATAGGCATGTCATGTGTCCCATTCATTCTAAAATAAACCCTATGCTTCAGTTCTCTATTACTCTCTATAATGATTTATACTCTGCTTTGTTTATGAATGGTTTTTGCATCATTATGTTAGTTAAATTACTAGGTTGTATTTCTCTTTATTCTGAATGATCCTATTGTAGGTTCAGACATATGGCTAATTGATTCTCTAATACCTTGGACAGATTATTTGTTAACTAAAACAAATTAATTGGGAAATATTAATCTTATTTAAACAAGTGAAGGACATTATTGACAAACAAAATGCGAATATCCAGAGTTCCAGAAACACTTTAGAGTACAAAGACATTAATTAATAACTTATTTCTTAGTACAATGGAGATGAGGTAAATCAGTTAGTACTTCAATCTGTGAGCTTAAAATAGACTCCTGGCATATTCCTAATGACCACTTGCAAGAAAATGTAATTGAACTCCCACATTTAATTAATTTCTTGCTAAAACAAAATTAAATAAATTAAACTACCAACCAGTTATTCAACTATTTAGCTAAACCGTAATTGAATTACTAGTCTCAATGAAGGATAGGTCAATCAACAATTTTATCAAGTGACCGAAAGAAACTAGCTCAATTAATTAAGTGACAGAAATAAACTAAATAAATAGAATCCATAATTATTAAAATTAATCTGTCCTAAGATATTTATTATAGTTAATCCTAATTAAGTGCTAACTTTCTTAGAATCACTAATTAACATGAGAAATTAAATCGAAAGTATTTGTAAACTAATTAACTACTGCACATATTCGTGTATATATATATATATATAGTTAGCTAGGAGATTAATTAAATAAACTAATCAATTAACTATGCTAAGGAAAACAATCGCAAGAGTGAAACTCAAAGAAGAAGAAGGCATGCGTACCTGAAGTGTAGAAAATGAAGAATTACAAATGTATATATATATATATATAAGTGTATGCAGTGGCGGATTCAGAAGTTTTGTTCAGTGGGGGCATCGGGGATTATACCGAGGGGGATGAGATTGTTGTGATATAGCTATACAATATGTTAAAGGGGGTGCGGGGGGCTTGCCCCGCGCGGTACGGTATGCTATATTTATGGAAAAAATATAATAAGGAATTAGGTTCAATTACAAGTTTTGACATAGTTTATACTTTTATACCTCTTTTGTTATAGCCGCGATTTTGAGTTTTAGGGAGGCGAACTCAAAGTAAAGGGAGAAAACGTGATATTTTTCGATCTTGAGGGGGGCAAAATTCAAATATAAAAAATTTTGTAAGGTAAAAAAATAATTTTTTAAAATTGAGGGGGGCACTTAATAATTTGAGTGGGGGCATTAATGCAATTTATAAATTTAAATTAAAAAAATGTATATATTTATAAAAAAAAAAATTGAGTGGGGGCACTGCCCCCCCCCCCCCCCCCCCCCCTTAATGGGCTGTAGATCCGCCCCTGAGTGTATGTGTAATGGGGAGCTGGAACCAAATAAAAACATGGGGTGGCACGTGTCTTGCCCCTTCTCAATTCTATTTTCTTTTCCATTTGTTTCTATTTTCACTATATTTACATATATTACTATTTTGTCTCTAGGCATTTTAGGACTACAGTATAGCTCCATAACTTTTAAAATCATATAGTAAAACCCAAGTTTACTTCTAACAAATTAAAGTGCAATCTCATAATACATAATCTGCTACATTCTAGTCCAAACATCTTCGGTGGGTCTCCATAATTTTAAATAATCCTTTAAATTAAATTAACAAATTGTATAAATAGTTAAACTTATCACATGAACATATGGGGCGTCACACTCTCCCCCCCCCCCTTCGAGGAATTCAGTCCCCGAATTCAGACTAACTCTTTGGCCAACTTGATTATTGTTCTTAGAAATCTCAAAATTCGTAAAAAAAAATTATGCTAATTCAAAATCCTGCGAAGTACTAAAGGTATGAAATTATGTTCTTAATTTTCAATGGGATGAAACCTTAACAGTTCTGAGAAAGAAGGCCTTCGAAATAGCTTAAAGTCGAAAGTAAAGAGTCGTGACTCAAAATTTGAAATGTTCATGGGGGCAGGAAATGTTTGGAGAAGAATGTGTTGAGAATGGGCAAGAATAAAATAATTGACTTGAGAGTGAGCAAGTATGATAAAATTCTAGCGTCAAATTTCAATTGGAGATATGAGTTCTTGAATAATGGAGTGAAATTAAGAGAATCAATATTAGGATCAACTTGTAAGAATTTACAAGTAGTTAAAGTGATGAATGAGTAAGGAAATAAAAACAGAAATCTTATCAAGATTGTTACAAATTATTGTCCGCTATTTGAGCAAAATTAACATCACACACTTGTCAACTTGTTATAGGTTAATAACTACATATCATACAAAGAGTAAGTTTTCTGGCCATTTTTGGGTCCTCAATTATACAAGTACGGTTTTCTATACAAGTATGTTATGGACGTATTTTGAAGCTATAAAAAACTTCGAAACCTTTTCGAGGGTGGTCCACAGTACAATGAATCAAAAGTGAATTCCAAAAGCGACTCAAGATTATGTCGACGCAAATTAATGTTGTCTAACAACAGTAACTGACAAATGGCAAAAAGGATTTTCTTTTTTTTTTTATATAAAAAATTAGTAAAAACGATGTCGGAAATATTTAGCTCTAAAATGAAGCCATCTTACCTGTCTTTGGAATTGTTCTCGATAGCATGACGTAAATTAGAACATTTATCTCTAATTCGACAAGCTCCAAAACTATGAAATAACATAGGAGCATAAATGTAAGCCTTCCATAGGAAAAATATTGAGAAATAGGCGAATTGCAAAATATAAAACGAAACAAATATGGGCTATTTCACTTAGGATAATCTCGTGTGAAGTAAATATGGACATATGTTAAAATCTTTACTTCTTTGCTTGTTAGTTAGTTAGTTAGTTAACAGTGTCATCAGTACGCTTCCTAATCCAAGATTTTGTATATAAATTAAGCTGAAAATATCTCAGCTCAATTAAGTCAAATAACACTTATTCAATACAGTACGAGCTTCAAGCTTTTTCCCTCTCTCTCCAATGGTGAACCCTAATTTTCACCACATACCCGAGTTTAACACTAATAAACAGATCTACAACATGAAGTGATAGGAAATTATACAATAGAATATAGATGTAAAAGCAAACGCAATGTCCACTTCAAGCTCCATAAACCAAAGAAATTCTAGATATATGTAAATGTATCGGTATCAAAGCCAGATTGCGATTTCTTTATGGCTTGAGTACATAAATTAGGTCTTGATTACATTAGTATCATCTTCATCTTCGGGTGGCGTGGATCAATCAACAAAATGATGGTTTTCAGGCGAACATTGTTGTATCAAACTCTTTGTTCCTGCAGAATTCTGATTCTCCAGGCATGGTACTTTTAAATCAAGCACTTGTAGGAACGTCCAATTATATTCCATGGATGCGATCTATGCAAATCGCACTGTCGTGCAAAAACAAGCTCAGATTCACAGGATCGATTCTACGACCTTCAGACTGTGATTTTTCCCTTCAACAGTGGGAACAGGTGAACAACATGGTAATTTCTTAGCTATTGAATGCGGTTTCAAAAGAATTTGGTGGATCAATCTTACATGCCAACACTGCTGCGATTATGTGGTCAAACTTGAATAAAAGATTCTCCAGTGGCACTGGTTCTCGTGTTTTTGGCCTTCGAAAGGCAATTTCATCGTGTACTCAGGATTCTATGTCTATTGAACAATATTACACAAAGTTGAAAAAGTTGTGGGATGAGTTGGAGGCTATGACCTCAATTCCTAGTTGTGGATCAAACATTGCTTGTGAAGTTATGAAGGCTTGGGAATCACAACAAGAAGAACAGAAGTTAATGCAGTTTTTTATGGGATTGAATGATGGATTTAAGCCTGTTATGGGTCAAATATTGTTGATGAAACCCCTACCATCCATAGAGGATGCATACTTTATGGTGCAATAGGAAGAGAAGCAAATGGACATGTCTCACTTAACTGGATTAGAGGATACATTTGTTGCCTTTGTGGTACATAATTCAGGACCACATCAATCACAATGCACTGGTAATAAGTGGCATAATAGTAACAAAAGGAGTCTTTGGTGTGAGAATTGTCAAATGACAGGGCATGTGATTGGAAAATGCTTCAAGATACATGGTAATCCACCTAACTAGAAACCAAAAGGGAAAAATAATACTAGTAATCAGTAGAAAGGTAATCCATCCTATGGAGGTCACTCAACTCAGAATGTTACAACTACAACCTCATTTCCTATGGGTAATTCAAGTGTTCACACCTACAGTGGTTATTCTCCACAACAACAGATTTTTCCTATCTTTGCTTCTCTCCAATCTTCATTGCCTTTCACATAGGAGCAGATTTCCCAACTCCTTAACTTGTTAAACAAGATACTTCCACTAATCATAGTCCACCTCAAAATTTGGCAGGTACAGTCTTTAGCTTTTCTGTCACACACAAAAGAGCTGATTGGATCCTTGACAGTGGTGCAACTGACCACATTACCTATTGTCTGGATCTAATTGTCTCACCAAAATTACTCACCACTCCTTTATATGTCCACCTACCCAATGGTACCACAACTAGTGTTACTCACACAGAAAACATCATTTCAAACCCCTACATAACTCTGCATAATGTTCACTTTATGTCCCTTGTTTTAAGCATAACCTTTTTTCCATCAGCAAACCGTGCAATGATTCTAACATGTCCCTGCTTTTTACCTCTAATTCATGCATGATGCAGAGCCCTCTCTTGAAGACAACTGTACAAATTGGTAATCAAATTCATGGTCTATACTGTTTTGAAGCCACTTATTCTCAAGGTTCCAGTTTTCCAACTTCTCCTCCTTCCCATTCTCTTACAGCTTATAGTGGTAATAAAAGTGTCCTGTGGCATCACAGATTAGGACACACGTCCACTGATAAGCTTAGACACTTAATTCCTCACATTTTTTATTTACATAGTGTAATTCATACTCCTTGTACAATCTGTCCCCTTGCCAAGCAGTATAGGTTGCCTTTTAATATAAAAGTACAATTTCTTCTATTCATGCTTTTGATCTTTGTCATTGCGATGTTAGGGGTCCTTATAAAACCTCCACACACCATGGTTTCAAATGTTTTCTTACCCTTGTTGATGATTATACAAGAAACACTTGGTGTTATCTTATGCATACAAAAAGTGAAGTGCCCTCACTTATCATATCATTCTTTGCCCTGATCAACAATCAATTCCATATATCAACTAAGTCTTTTAGGACAAACAATGCTACTGAATTTATTAATATAACTCGCAAATCCTTCTTTACTGAAAATGGCATTTTACATCAAAGTAGTTGTGTGTATACTCCCCAACAAAATGGAGTACCAGAAAGAAAGCATAGACACGTCCTTGAAATGGCTAGAGCTCTTAGATTTCTAGCCCCATTGCCAATTCAATTTTGGGGAGAATGTGTGCTCACTGCCACCTATCTTATAAATAAGCTTCCATGATCTATTCTCTCTAAAAAATCTCCTTATGAATTGTTGTTTCACTCTCCTCCTCACTATGAACACCTTAGGGTTCTTGGTTGCTTATGTTTTGCCTCCACCCTTGCTCACAATAGGGAAAAGTTTACTCCCCATGATACTGCTTGTGTGTTCATAGGGTATCCACATGGAAAAAAAGGTTACAAGTTATTTGACCTCTCTTCTCATAAAATCATTGTGGGTAGAGATGTTCAATTCTTTGAAACAATGTTCCCTTTCTCTACTACCTCTCCAAATTCTTCTACAGTCCTTCATTTCCCTTGTGACATGAGTGAATTTGACACTCCCTCTTCTCATATTGTTGCTCCTACTCCTTCCCCTTCCATTACTATTGATCTGCCAATCTCCTTTCCTTACTCTAGCACTTATGGTACTAATTTTCCTCCTCTCAGACAATCTTCCAAGTCCAAAGTACCTCCTAAGTGGCAACAAGACTATGTATGCTCCACCAATTTGTCAACCACACAGTTAAAAGAGGGTTTGTCTTCTTCACTTTATCCCATTTCCAATTATGTTTCTTTTCAATCTACTCCATCTTCTTATCTCTCTCTTACCATTAATACTGAAATACATAAAGAACCTAGCACTTATCATGAAGCTTACACCCATCCTAAATGGAGAGAGGCAATGGCTTTAGAAATCCAAGCCTTGGAGAACAACCACACCTGGTACATCACTGATTTACCTATAGGTAAGAAACTTGTGGATTGGAAGTGGGTTTACAAAGCCAAGTACAAGTCTGATGGCTCTTTAGAAAGATATAAGGCCCAGTTGGTTGCTAAGGGATACACTCAGACTGAGAGTTTGGACTATCATGACACCTTTGTCTATGTTGCTAAAATGACTCCAATCAAGACCCTCTTAGCTCTTGATGCTGCCAAGGGTTGGTTTTTAGCCCAGTTAGATGTGAACAATGCCTTCTTACATGGGGATTTAACTAAGGAAGTCTACATGGCTCTTCCTCCTGGTTTTGACATAAAGGGGGGATGTCCTCAATATAAACAACCAGTTTGTAGACTAGTAAAGTCCTTATATGGCCTTAAACATGCTTCAAGACAGTGGTTATCTAAATTCTCATCCACTTTGATTGCAGCTGGTTTCTCTCAACCTCAGTGTGATCACTCCCTCTTTATAAAGAAAGAAACACATGATTTCACTGCTCTCTTGGTTTATGTTAATGATGTAGTACTCACAGGGACAAATCAGACACTTATAACTGAAGTGAAGCAGTTTTTGGATGACAAATTCAAAATCAAGGACTTAGGTGATCTCAAGTATTTCTTGGGACTTGAGGTGATAAGGAATTAAGATGGTTTGTATCTAAATCAGAGAAAATATGCTCAAGATATTATCTTAGATGCAGGTCTACTAGGGGCAAGCCAAGCAGTATACCTATGGATCAAAACCATAGATTAAACTCAACTGATGGTGAAGAGTTATCTGACTCTTCCACTTACAAAAGATTGGTTAGCAGGTTGATTTATTTGACAATTTTCAGACCTGATTCGGCATATCTAGTGCACATATTGAGTCAATTCATGTCAAGACCAAAGACTCCTTACATAATCATGGCATTTAAGGTACTAAAGTATATAAATGGCACAATGGGACAAGGCTTATTATTCCTTGCCAATCAAGAGCTGAAATTAGAAGCCTATTGTGATGCTGATTGGGCTGCTTGCTCAATGACTAGACATTCTATGACAGGTTATTGTATTAAATTGGGGAATTTACTCATTTCCTGAAAAACCAAAAAGCAACACAAGGTGTCAAGGTCCTTGACTGAGTCAAAATATCGTTCCATGGCTTTAGCTTGTTGTAAACTTACATGGCTGCTGAATTTGTTGAAAGAATTGGAAATCAATGGTTTAACACACGTCTCTTTGGCCTGTGACAGCCAGGCTGCCTTACACATTGCATCTAACCCGATGCTCCATGAGCAGACTAAGCATATGGAGTTAGATTGTCATCTTGTTCGAGAGAAACTCCATGAAGGAATGATAGCACCGAGTTACATTTCAACCAAATTGCAGCTTATAGACCTACTTAACAAGGCCCTTGGCAAGCTACAATTAGATTTTTTTCTCAACAAGTTGGGTATTTGCAACATACTCCAAATACCAACTTGAGGGGGGATGTTAAAATGTTAAGGGGTCTTTCTTTTATTTTACTTCTTTGCTTGTTAGTTAGTTAGTTAACAGTGTCATCAGAATGCTTTCTAATTCTGGATTTTGTATATAAATAGAGCTGAAAATATCTCAGCTCAATTAAGTCAAATAACACGCATTCAATATAGTACGTACAAGCTTCAAGCTTTTTCCCTCTCTCTCCAATGGCGAACCCTAATTTTCACCACATACCCGAGTTTAACATTAATATGCAGATCTACAACATGAAGTGATAAGAAATTAACAATAGAATATAGATGAAAAAGCAAACGCAGTGTCCACTTCGAGCTCCATAAACCAAAGAAATTCTAGATATATGTAAATGAATCAGTAGTTGGAGGGCTTGGAATATGTATACTTCTAAGACTGAGGAAAGCCCAGGAATATCCCACTCGGGAGTTACTGGATTAACAAAGAAGTTGACTTGTACACCAATTAAGTGTGGGGGAGGTATAATGAGATTTTCAAGTGCAATATTCCCTACCTATTTGGTTGACCAAAAAACATATATGTGAATCATCCCCAAGCAGCTTAAACTGTGATTTAGGGATGTATGAAATACATTTATGAATAGCTTTCCAAAGACTACTATGATGTGGTTTAATATTCGATAGGCGCATAAAGGATGCAGATTCATAGTTGAGAAAACATGAGGGTTTTGTTAAAGAAACCTTCAAATATATCAATAGATGTATATAATACGAATATACTAACTAAATAAGAGAAAATTCTAGTCCGTTCCAAACTCGACTGCATGAGAGTGTATTTAACAAGGACAGATTATCATACATCTACACTTGCCATATGATAGGTCGCTCATTTTGTGAAATACAATTGGGTGTGGCTAAGTCGAGAGTGGACTAAAATTTCCCCTAAATTGGCCTCCTCTATAAACTTCAATATGCGAATCCAATTGATTAACAATCTTTTGTTGTCTTATAAAATAGGGTTAATTACATCTAGACCCCCTCCAAATAGGCATAATTACAAATATACCCCCCATCGTTTTCTTATTACTCATACCCATTCTAGTTACCAAAATCTTACACGACAAAATTTGCCCTAACAGAATGGTTGAAAAGTCCAAAATGCCCTTGACTAAACCCAAAAAAAAATGCAATATTTTAAAAAAGGAATATAGAAAAAGGGAAATAAAAAATGAAAATTCGAAGGAAAAAAAAAGTGAATGAATGAAAATAATATACCTGGTTCTTTGTGTTCTTTGCTACAATTCGCCGCCAGACCACCCCAACCTGCCATGTCACTGTACAACCCCACACTTGATCGTGTTCTTCACTGCGAGGACATGATGTTTTCGAATCAATCAAAAATCAATTTCAATCAAATCGATTCGATTCAACCTCATAATTGGGGCGGCGAGGTGGCAGGGTCTGCGGTGCGGTGAAGGGGAGGTGGTCGGTGGCCGAAGAGAAGAAGCCGGTTTTCACTTTTATCATTTTCATTTTTCTTTTTTTTTTAGAATTTTTAAATTTTGAAAATGCATAAATTTTATTTGGTGAAAAATCAAATTAAATATATTTAATATTTAATGACACATACTTTGAAAAGGAGTGCTAGTCGAACGCCATGGGATGGTGGAAGTTTGTGTTATGGATATATTGATGGAATCACATGGATTTTACTCATTGACTCTCAATAATTGGATTATTGGTGATATTGGTACATGTGGACCTTTGACCTGAGAAGTCGATGACACAATGTGCTTGTGACGTTGGGTCTATTACAAGAGTAGTGAGGTCCAATTCACCCTCTGGTGGGGCCCACCTCGAAGTGCTATTTTAATGGGCAAGTAGCAGTTGTGAAGTGACTGCCAAGATGGAATTCACTATATCGGTAGTAAACGAGCACCTGTCTTATGTGATCATAGATGATTGAAACGAAAGTCTTTGGCCAAAGCATATAAACTAACTCATGTGTGACATGGAGGGTAGTATCGTCATTTCAAGTCACTATGATTCATTGCATAGTATCGAGTAATGTTAGTTTGACAACTTCCATGACTATCGCTCGATCGAGATACTTCAGTGAAGGGTCTATACATGTATGGAGACTATAATCGAGAGGTTCGTATGATATATTCATCCATATTTGATTGGACGACGATGTGGGGCCATGGGGTTAGCTAGGTGTCACACACATCCTTTGGTATCCTCTCATTGCCAATTGAGATGAACCTAGAGAGTCACACTATAAGAAGCAACAAGGAAATCACTTCAAGTATGGAGCTTTGTCATTTGATGACAAAGGGCTCCATGCTCGAAAACGTGACTTAGAGCCGCGTTCAAATGTGGGCACGTCCGAACGTTAGCTTATAGCACGTTCGAACGTGAGTGATAGGCAACAGAGTTTTAATTAAAATGGGTCAAGTTAGCTAGGCTAGACTTAACCCACTTGGACGGGTCTTAGAGACTAGATGACTCAGGTTTACTGGAGAGTTATAAATACCCTCCAACTCCAATACCTAGGACATGATATATACTTTACAGCGTGAAAAAGAAATCTGAGAAAACTTTTGTGCCTCTCTTCAACATACAAAGAGAAGAAGAACTCTCCACCACCATCTAGCCACCTATTGGAGGAGGAAGAGTGGATTTTTGGTTGCTTCGCGTGTCGATCTAGAGGCGAGGGATCAAGGATTCATTGCTTGGATTACGAAACAACCACAACGAATAAGGTTAGCTCATTTTTCGATATATCAGTAATTGGATTAAAATCATGCTTATTAAAACATCAATAACATCATAAACGATGCCTAAAGTGGCATTCGGGTTCTGTTTTATTCCGCTACGCATGCTCACCCGGACGCCAACAGTGGTATCAAAGCCAATTTTTGATGTTTCGATATTTTATATGCTCTTGTTTTCATGTTGACAATGATGATTTTCGTTAAATCTTCATTATATATGTTTTAATTAAATATATGTGTGTTTTCTTATGTTGAAATGGCTGAAATGGGGCTCGGGGGGTCGCTGAAATTGGTGGAATGCGATTTAGAATCACTACACAGTCTGTTCGCAGACCCGACGTTCAAACGTGCACAAGGCTGGCGTTCGTACGTGCGATACATATAGTTTTAAAATTGAACACAACACAACGTTCGATTATTGCATGGATTCAAGTTTGAACGTGACCACATTCGAACGTTGCTTGGGTGCGCGTTCGGACGTGACCACGTTCGAACATTGCCTAGGTGCGCGTTCAGACGTGACCAAGTTCGAACGTTGCCAAGGGCACGTTCGAACGTGGATTGCAAAATGTGAAAATTTTAAATCCTTCACCACACGTGCAAACGTGCACTTGGTGAGACGTGAGAAGCAGTGTGTTGGACACACAACATGCTTAACATTCGTTGGATCGTATGACCACCATCGGGTTTGCCAATTTTTAAAATACGGTATAAGAAAATTAAAATTGGATTTTAATTTGATTGCCTTTTCTCAACAAAAGATAAATAAAAATTGGATTTTAAGTTTGTCTTTATAATGTCAACATGAAAATGAGTAGTTTATTTACATGCTTTGATGTATGTTATGGTTAACTTAGTCCATGGATGTAGGGTTTATTTTATCTGGGTTGTATTGGGCCAGAGTTTGAGCCCCCTAGTGTTGTATCTTTATTTTATTACAATTAGAATCTTGTATAGGTTTTCTTTTGTAATATTAGTAGAGATAGGGCCTATTGGAGCTTAGCGGAGTCTCTTGAACTTGGAGCAAGGAGATAGTGGGAGCTCTAGTATAGTATAGGCCCCTACCTTGATAGACTCTTTGGCTAGGTCAATGTAGAATATCCATGGACTGTGTGTTGGTAAATTTAACTAGGTTATATCTGCTTTATTTTGTGCTCATAATTGTCGTGAATGTTTTAATGAGATTAAAACATGATAATGTGCAAAGTGAGACCTTAAAAGGACATTTGCTTGAATTCTCCCAACTTAAAATACTAAGTAGGTAAGGGATATTGGATATCCCAGTTCTCCATCTAGCTTTAGATGATGAGATCACATCTAATGTATGGCAACTTTCTAGCAAAAGGGGGTCATGCATCAAAATATGATTTTGATCATCTTTAGTGCATGAAATGCCATTGGTCGAAGTGAATTTCACCCCATATACCATTAAAAGGTTGAAAGGTGGGATTAAATTGTTAGATCAATAGAGGTCGATGGGTTTATACTTAGATGGATCACCACTTAGATATTGTTAAAAGGTTGTGGTGTAGAGAATCCATGAACCAAAGGGATTAAAACATTAGTTAGACTGATTCGCTTGGAAGCCACTTCAATTAATCAATAAGCCATAAATCGTTAAAAGGTTGCAACTCATTGGATTCATTGAAGAACTCAATCATCCACTATGAAGTCCATCCAACGGGATTTTTGATTATTGCAGTGGGAGTGCAATTATTCGAAAAATATAATGGGAGACAAGTTAAAATTAAAAGTCCTTAAAATTTTAAATTAAGCATTAATACAACTGTCTAATTAAATTTGGATTTCATTTCTGCAGCAATCTCTTTATCTATCAAAATGGTTAAAAACCCACTTGAAGAAATGCTTGAAAAGAATGTCCTCACTGGACCAAATTATGTTGATTGGATGAGAAACTTGAGGATTGTCCTCAATGATGAATCTCTGGAATACATGCTTGAAATCAGTCACCCACCTAAACCAGGAAGGATGATGATAAAGCTATTATTTCATATCTTGACTGGGTCAATGATAATTACAAAGTCAGGGGATACATGCTAAGCTCTATGTGCAGTGAGCGGCAAAGCTCTCATGATAAAATGGATAGTGCCAGATCTATGATGCTGCATTTGGAAGAGCTTTTTGGAGAGCACAGTAGGACCGTTCGATACTTTATATCGAGGGAGCTCTTCAGCATGAGGATGAAAGAGTGGGACGATGTGTCAGAACACGTCCTTAAAATGATATCCTTACTAGAGAAATTGAGGTCTCTAGATTATTACATAGATTTTCATCTCCAGGTTGATCTCATTCTTCAATCGCTCCCCAGATCCTTCTCCAACTTTGTCATAAATTTTGAAATTAATAACATGGAGGGATTATTGGCTGTGCAGATGGACAAGCTAAAAAATGCACAAAGAGAATGGGGTCATATGGTGTTCCGGTGGTTGGGCCATTGGGAGTACCAAATTAGCTGGTCGCATCAGAAAGGAAAAACCATATAAACTTCAGAGATTCAAGGACAAGGGCCAAAGGCAACTGACAACTGTATCCAATATGGCGAGCAGGGTAACTGGAAACGAGATTGTCCTCAGTGAAAAACGATGGTGCCTCAGGTATTGAACTTAATATTTTGGAAACTAATTATTTTTTTACTGTCTTTTCATCTTCCTGCATTCTAGACTCTGGAGCTAGTGCTCACATATATGTTATGAATCAGGACATGGAAAGAAGTAGGAGGCTCAGAGAGAAAGAGGTGATGATCAATGTACGAAGCAGACAAAGTGTTGCGGTTACCCACATTGGATCTACTAGCATTTATTTACCTTCTGGACATGTTTTATTGTTAGACGATTGTCTTGTTTTGCCCAAGGGGCTGAAAAATATTGTTTTTATTCCTATGATTGTTAGGAAAGGATATTTTTTTTCGTTTATGAATGGTTCATGCGATATTTATTTTAGAAATAAATGTTCTGGCAATGCGTCTTTAATAAATGGATTGTATTATTTAAAGGTTCAAAATAAATGCACTGTGAACACTATCACTAGAAAACGTGATATGGAAAATTCAAACTCTGGACTAATTTGGAACCTAAGATTAGGTCATGCTGGCGAGCTTGATTGCACGAGTTGGAGAAAAATGGGATTATAAGCCCATTGGGATCGGGTCCCTATCCGACATGTGAATCTTGTCTTAAAAGCAAGATGACCAAATCTCCCTTCACAGGGCATTTTGAAAGGGCCACTAAAGTCTTAAGCTTGATTCATACCGACATCTGTGGGCCATTTGGAGAAATGGCACGCGGTGGTTTTCATTATTTCATAAACTTCACCTACAATCATTCTAGGTTTGGTTATGTGTACTTGATGAAGTACAAGTTTGAATGTCTTGAAAGGTTCATGGAATTCAAGGCTTTAGTTGAAAACCAAACTGGACATCATATCAAGACACTGCGATAGGATCGTGGTGGCGAGTATATGAGTGCCGAATTTGACCAGTTCTTGAGAGAACATGGTATAATATTACAACTAACCCCTCCGTCTACTCCATAGCTAGATGGGGTAGCAAAGCGAAGGAATAGAATGCTCTTGGACATGGTTCGTTCCATGCTCAGGTACACTGATTTACCCATATCTGTATGGGGGAACACGTTACTTACAGCTGCGCACATCTTAAACAGATGTCCCTCTAAGTCAGTTCCTAAGACACCGCATGAGATATGGCGTGAAGGGAAGCCTAATCTAAATTACATAAGAGTGTGGGATTGCCCTGCATATGTAAAGAAGACCAAGGTTGAAAAACTGGAAAGGACGTTTCGTTGGTTATCACGAGGATTCTATGGGATATATCTTTTACCTGCAAGATGATCATAGGATCATTGTGGCATTACAGGCAAATCTTTCTCGAGGATGAATTCATTCAAGAAAGAGGAGCAGGTAGAAATATTATTTTGGAAGAACAAAACGAAATATATTGGGAGACAACTGTTCAAGAAGCCCAAGCCGAACCCATAACGACATAACCTTCATTGCTTTGATCTGATAGAGTATCTCAACTACCTGAGAGATATGGTTACATGCTGCAAGATCAACATGATTTACATGTTGTAGCAGAGGTGAACCATGGAGATGATCCCTCTACCTATGATCAAGCAATGAAGGACGTGGACTCTACAAAATGGTAAGAAGCTATGAAAGCGAAAATAGATTTGATGTATTCGAATCAAGTCTAGACTCTAATATATAGACCCAAGGATATAGTACCTATCAGGTGCAAATGGATCTATAAGAGAAAGATTAGTTTGAATGGCAAGGTATACACCTATAAGGCCAGACTAGTGGCGAAATGGTATAGTCAAAAGGAGGGCATTGATTATGAGGAAATCTTTTCACCTGTAGTCATGATCAAATCCATTTGAATTTTGCTTGCAACAGCTGCATATATGGATTATGACATCTGGCATATGGATGTGAAGACCGTGTTCTTAAATGGATTCCTCGAGGAGGTTATCTATATAGAACATCCCAAAGGCTTCACATGCCAAGAGGATTGTCATAAAGTG
Organism: Buddleja alternifolia; assembly: GCA_019426215.1. Lineage (NCBI taxonomy): Eukaryota > Viridiplantae > Streptophyta > Magnoliopsida > Lamiales > Scrophulariaceae > Buddleja > Buddleja alternifolia. Next base: position 16,577,364 of record CM033395.1, on the reverse strand, counting down.
TGCAAACTGGATAGGTCCATATATGGACTTAAAAAGGCATCTCGTGGTTGGAATCTTCGATTCGATGAAGAAGCTAGGAGCTATGGCTTCATCAAAAAATGAAGATGAACCCTGTGTCTATATAAAGGTCAGTGGGAGCAAGGTATCGTTCTTAGTCCTATATGTAGACGAGATTCTACTTATAGGAAACGATGTTTGCTTGTTAACTACAGTCAAGACATAGCTTTTGAGCACATTCTTCATGAAAGACTTGGGAGAAGCTACTTATATCCTAGGAATTTGAATCTATAGGGATAGATCGAATAGGACTATATGGCTTTCCCAAACCCTCTACTTAGAGAATGTCCAGAAAATATTTGGGATGGAAAACTCTAAGAAGGGGATTTTGCCAATGAGGCGTGGCATTCATTTGTCTAAGAAGATGAGTCCTCAAAATGAGGAAGATCGAAAGGAAATGAGTGCCATACCATATGGCTCTGTAGTGGGTAGTCCTATGTATGTAATGTTGTGTACAAGACCTGATCTTGAGTATGCTGAGTGCGTAGTAAGTAGGTTTCAAGCAAACTCTGGCAAAGAACATTGGGTAGCCGTGAAAAATATCCTGAAATACTTGAGAAGGACTAAGGATATTGTACTCATGTATAGGAATGGAGAATTCAGAATAGATGGTTTTACGGACTCAGACTTTCAATATGATGTAGATGACCGTAAATCCACTTCTGGGTTTGTGTTCATCCTTAATGGTGGAGTTGTGACTTGTAAAAGTTCCAAGTAGAGCACAATAGCTGATTCCACCACAGAGGCTAAATATGTGGTTGCCTCGAAGTCTACCAAGGAAGCAGTTTGGATAAATAAGTTTGTAGGTGAACTTCAAGTGGTCCCTAGAGGGAATCTCCCATTACCGTTATATTGTGATAACAATGGAGCGATTGCACAAGCTAAGGAGCCAAGGTCTCACAACAAATCCAAACACATTGAGAGACGATATCATATTATCAGAGAGATCATTGGAAGAGGCGATGTAGTCGTCCAGAGAGTAGCCTCAACAGATGACGTGGCTGACCCACTCACCAAGCCATTACCACAGGCGGTGCTAGAACAATATCTTGAAAAGATAGGTATTAAATACCACAGCAATTGGCATTGAGTGCAAGTGGGAGATTGATTAGATTATGCCCTGGATGCCAATGAGGATATAGACTGTAATAGGGTTATAAGTTGTATTATGCACATTTAATATCAATGAAAGGCATTTAGTTTGTTCTTATAAATCTAATGGCATCTATAATGCATTGAACGAATAAATAGTCTAAGCGTACTAATGTAAGCCTTCCACTTCTTATGGGATAAGGAGAGAGGCACTGGAAGGATCTAGTACTTAGTCACTAAACACGATAGACTTGTATAACACATACTTTGACAAATCATTCGAACACTATGGGATGGTGGAAGTTTGTGTTATGGATATATTCATGGAATCAATATATTTGAACATGACTCGTAATAACCCAATCACATGGGTTTTACTCATTGACTGTCAATGATTGGATTATTGGTTATATTGGTACATGTGGACCTTTGACCTGAGGAGTCGATGACACAATGTGCTTGTGACGTTGGGTCTATTACAAGAGTAGTGAGGTCAAATTCACCCTTTGGTGGGGCCCACCTCAAAGTGCGACTTTAATGGTCAAGTAGCAGTTGTGAAGTGACTGCCAAGATGGAATTCTTTGTCTTGGTAGTAAACGAGCAGATATCTTATGCGATCATAGATGTATGAAATGAAAGTCTTTGGCCAAAGCATATAAACTAAATCATGTGGGTGAGGGTAGTTTCGTCATTTCAAGTCACTATGATTCATTGCATAGTATCGAGCAATGTTAGTTTGATAACTTCCATGACTATCACTTGATCGGGATACTTCAGTGAAGGGTCTATACGTGTATGGATACTATAACCAAGAGGTTTGTATGATATATCTATTCGTACTTGATTGGGTGACGATGTGGGCCCACAGGGCTGGCTAGGTGTCACCCACATCCTTTGGTATCCTTCCATTTCCAATCGAGACGAACCTAGAGAGTCACGCTATAAGAAGCAACAAGAAAATCACTTCATATATGAAGCTTTGTCATTTGATGACAAAGGGCTCCATGCCCAAACGTGACTTAGAGCCTCATCCGGAAGTTTTCACGTTCGAACGAGAGTGGCGGGCAATAGAGTTTTAATTAAAATGGGTCAAGTTAGCTAGGCTAAACTTAACCCACTCGGGTGGGTCTTATAGACCAGATGACTAGGGTTTACTGGAGAGTTATAAATACCCTCCAACTTCAATACCTAGGTCATGGTATATACTTTACAGCCTGAAAAAGAACTCGGAAAAAACTTTTCTGCCTCTCTTCAACATATAAAGAGAAGAAGAACTCTCCACCACCATCTAGCCACCAATTGGAGGAGGAAGAGTGGATTTCTAGTTGCTTCGTGTGTCAATCTAGAGGCGAGGGATTAAGGATTTGTCACTTGGATTATGAAACAGCCACCACGAAGAAGGTTAGCGTATTTTTCGTTGTATCATTAATTGGATTAATGTCATGTTTATTAAACATCAATAACATCATAAACGACGTCTAAAGTGGAGTTCGGGTTCTGTTTTATTCTGCTGCCCATGCTCACCCGGACGCCAGCACTTTTAGGGGGTAATGGTTAAACTTTGACTTGGTCCAACCTTATCCCTTCATCAGTTGTCCTTTTTCAAACTTTCTTCCATCTTCTATCTGTCCATTTAATCCTCTTAGCATGACGTAGGAGCTTCCGTGTAACTTGATCTAGGAACCTCCTCGTGGCTTGAGACATTAGCTTCCACGTAGCCTAGGCCTTGAACTTCTCTCAGTGGGCTTTGATCTTGACCTTTCTTTAGGCGTCCAACCGCTTAGTTAGCCCATGTAATTGATATCTCTAGGGGCCCAATTCTCATATAAGTTTCAATTTCTGATTTAAAAAAATTGAATAAGTTAGTTACAAGGGCATTCTAGTCAGATCACAAATTTTTTGACAGCACCCTAACGGCGGTTGACTGATGTAAATGTTTGCTAACTAGAGGAGGTGAATAATAAAAAATAGATGGGGGTATATTTGTAATTAGGTCTATCTAGAGGGGGTCTAGATGTAATTAACCCTATAAAATTTGATTAGTTGCTAAAATTTTTATTCTGATTTCTATTCCATATTTTAAGTATGCATGGTTCAAAGTATCGGCCGATATCCGATGATATTGGCCGATACATAACCGGATCGAACCCCTTCGATCCGATAAAAATGGTTGATACGTTATATTATCCCGTGTGTTTAGTATTGCTGATATTATCGAATATCATCCGATAATATCGGCGATGCTATGATATTATCGGAGTATCACCGATATTATTGGCCGAGTAGCTGATTATATCGAAGTTTCTAATCTGCCATTGTTTGGACCCTAAGGGAGTCACGGACATTGTTTCCCATCAAGTATTTGTAAAGGTTTTATTTAGGTATTGGAAGAATCTCACACCTCCTGTTGCTTTAAAGGACTAAGGAATCTTACAACTTTTTTTTTCCAGAAACTTAGGACTAAGGAATCTTACAGTAAGCTTTTTTTTTTTTTCCAGAAACTTAGAGGGTTAGAGAGAGTAGCTTTAACCTTAAGCTTTATGTCACTTCTTCTTCTTGTTTGTTGCTTGGGTTCTTGCTGTAATTTTTCATTTTTCAGAAATTTGTGTCATTTATATTTGTCTAAATTTACTAATTTTTTTAGAATTTTTGGAACATTTTATAATGCTTTTGTATCGTATCGCCCGATAATATCCCGATATGCCGCGACCGATATAGTACAGTACCCCCCGATATTATCCTAGAAACTGCGACTTTGAACCATGGTTAGTGGTGGGGGAGGAGTTAATCTATTAGTTTCTGTCGGAGAGTGTGGATTTATCTACCAGCACTGTGATTGTGCGTTTTAAGCAGCACCATCCTTTGACTCGGGAGTACTGTGATTGTCCCGGGACTAACCGCCCGACCCATGGCGCTTATGCCTTTTGGAGGCATAAACACTTCACCGCCGACCGTCGCCTAAGACGGTGCTTTGCGCTGCCAAATGTATAAGGAAATAAAGTTGTGCCTCTGCTACCAGCTATAACTTTTAGCCCAGTGGTAAGCACTTAATCCTAACAATTGGTATCAGAGTGAGGTTATGAGTTCGAGTCTCCCAGGCTGGTGCCGGTGATTGTGGATTTATCTGCCAGCACTGTGATTGTGCGTTGAAATAGCACCATATTTTGACTCAGGAGTACTGTGATTGTGTCGGGACTAACCGCCCGACCCATAGCGCTTATGCCTTCTGGGGGCGTAGCCACCTCATCATCGACCGTCGCCTAGGACGGTGCTTTGCGCAGCCTAATGTATAAGGAAATAAAGTTGCGCCTCTGCTATCAGCTATAGCTTTTCGCCTAGTGGTAAGTGCTTGATCTTAACAGAGAGGTTTGAGTCGGCGACAGATGACGGAGGAAAAAAGATAAATCTGTAAATGGAGAGGTATCTGATGTAGGATAATAGACCAGATGTAATTTTTTACCCAACATTTTTTCACCATGGTAAAGAACTCTGGTTAGTTTGAAGCTTAAAAAAATATACTAAAAATAAATTTTTTACACATACACATCTCAATTTCTCATTGGAGTTTGGTGTCACCAAACTTGGTGACATCGAACGAGCCATCTTTTTCACAAATGTGTGTGAAGTCCAGAGACAATGCACTTTAATGTGTAAAAGAGATGAACACGGGGAGTAATACTCCCAATTCACCATAATATTATCCAAACAATAAATACTTGTATGATTTGTTATTATATATCAATAGGATTTAAATAACATATAAACATATAAAAAAAACAGAAAAAAAAATTGTACTGAACTGCACCAGAAGCACATGAATACCACATGTAAAGGTATAAGTATTTAAAAATTTCGAGTTTGCGTTTTAACTTCTCAAAACCAATATGATTGGTATGGTATAAAGTTTTATCATATAACCGTAAATACCAAATTGTGTGCACCCTAGTTTCTCTCAAAACCAATATAATTGGTATGGTATAAGGTTTTATCAAATAACCGTAAATACCAAATTGTGTGCACCCTAGTTTCGGATGAGGAATTTGGAATCTTCCACAGGTCACATGTAACCTATTTTCAATTGGATATTTAAAAATAAAGGCATATTTAAATGCAAAAGAGTATATGAAATGAACCTCCAAAATTCCTTTTCTCCCACAATGTGTATTTTGATCAAAAAAAAAAAAACAACACAATGTGTATGTTATATTCTTTGCCAAAACAAGTTCAATAACACATTAATATCAAATAAATAGGCCACCACAAGTTGGCTCAGTAGGTAAGAACGGACCATTTTCACTCAAAAGGTTGTGTATTTGATTTTTTCTGCCAACATAATGGTTGTATTGGTGGGAGATCTGTAAATAGCTCTATAAGCAACCTATGGTCCCGAGGGCATGCCCGGGCCCTGGTTGGTGACCGAAACTACCTAGACTGTTCATTACCAAAATAAAAATAAAAATAAAAAATCAAATCAATAGATAAAGAAAAATAAAAAAACCCACCTTTGTATTGGAACAAAATGAGCTCCAGATGCAAAAATACTTACAGCATCTACTGATCATTATATATTAATTTTTTTATAAGAATTTAATACTATATTAATAGGATTGTCAATTGAGCCGACTTCCCCGAAACCTGATGGTTAGGCCCGTTTATAGTAGGGTTGGGCCTAATTAAATATAAGCCGAGCCGAGTTTGAGCCTTCAAATTAGGCTCGATAAATGTGTGAGCCGAGCTTGAGGTTAGCATGGCTCAACCTGAAATAAGCCCTACTCAATTAAAATTTTTGAATGTATGTTAAACAGTAATAATATCCTTTATATCAAACAATTAAAATGTCTATTGTCAAATATTTTCATACTTTTAATTTTATACAAATAAGAGGAAAAATAATTGGGTGCAAATATTGTTGTTATGATGCACTATGCTTTTAATGACCTATAAAATATCATTAGTTGAACAACTCATTTGTTCCACGACAAATTTTATAAATATTAGTAACAATAAAATAATTTTCGGCACTTTAAACAAAATATTGCACTTTAACATACAAAAACTCCCAATCAAATTACGTATCGACCATTTTAGTTCTTATTTAATTTTGTAGTGTTTGAAATTAGTATTTTTTTTTATGCATTTTATTGATGTAAGAAAATTTGCTAATTTAAGCAGACCCGAAATAAGCCCGAAATTCTTAAAAATATGTAAGTCGAGTTTGAGCCGTGCTAATGAAAAGTAATGTGAGCTTAGTTTGAGCCTATGGTTGATAGGCCCGATGCAATTTGAATTTGAGCGAGCTGAAACTCGACTCATTAAACCTGATTGACAGGCCTATGTATTAAATTGTTCCAAAGAAAAACGAAATTGCGATTCTCCTATCATAACTATCTGGTTGCCCTGAAAACAATCTCCCGTTCGAGCTGCAAAACAGTACAATCAAAAGTTTGTATAATTAATAAGTTGAACACAAGAAAGCTAACAGAATGGATCAAAGTATGCTGTAAAATAAGGTGTTTCAAGATATATATAATGTAAAGTAGTCGCTAAGTTTTAGGTATATATGCCAAAATGAACATTGTTGAGTAGAAAGTAAACTGAACATTATTTAACTATGGATGGAAATAAACTTCTTAGACATGGACTGAAAAATTCACAGACTCGTAGCATAACACCAGAGTTGGAAACATTAGCTTCTGAGATGACAAAAGTTTGTTCTTCAACTTGTCAATCAAAACTTTAAGTTTCATACTCAAACGAAGCTTTTATGCAAATGTCAATGAAGAGAAAGTTTATAGGTTAGACTTCATATCTTTGATCTTTCAGCGCAGACATATACTAGCAACATTGAATGTGTTTGAAAAAATATGATCCGCGAATAACTTGCCGCGGATTTATTTGCTAATAAACAACGTCCACACACACCCCACCCTCGTCCAGAGAAGTGGGGGGCTATGTTAATTCCTGGCTGCTAAGGTAAATCTACGAACATAATTCAATTGTCTTTTTAATGCACTTACAATACTGAGATAATTAACAAAGTCTTCAACACCAAAAGTGGGGTTGAGAGCGATACGTTCAAAGATATTTTCACTTAGAGTAGAAGAAAACACTCCAGAATAGAGAGAGGGAAAAGACGATATAAAACTATGAAACAACTTCTCTGATCTTTTTCATTCACGTTCTACAACTTTAAATACAAATTCCTAATAATTAGGAATAACTAAACTTTTCAGATAATTTCAAATTCTAAAACTACCTAGGTATGTTTGGCCTTGTCCTCAAGGCCCCAAATGTTCTGTTAATTCACTCAGTTGGGTCGTGGTTATTGGATCCAATGGCTCAAAATTTTCATTCAGTGGTAGAAGCAAGAGTTCTGGAGATTTGAATTTATGACCCTGGTGGAATGTTTCGTCACAACTAAAACAGAGCCATTTTGCTCGGCGCTTTTGCAGTTTTGATGGTGTGAGACGGCAAATTGGTTGGGACGATGTGGGTTTAGAATGCATAGGCAGTAGGGTTATATTTTGGACTTGGGCAGCGGATTCGGGAAAGAATGAAGGTTCTGAGCAAAAGTATCTTTCAACTTTAGCTTCGATGAGTTTGGCTCGGCCTATGGCTTGGGAAATCGAGTGAGGGCGCAAAACCGCCAATTCCTGTTGCATTTCCAAGCGTAAACCCGACAAGAAGAAGCAATTAAGAATAGCTTCAGCCGACAATCCAACAACGCAATTACGAAGTCTTTCAAAAGCCACTTGATAGTCAGCGACTGAACCGTTTTGCCTTAACTTGAACAAGGCAGATTGATGGTTCTCATAGGTCGACGGACCGAATCGAATTTCTAACGCCCGAGTAAAGGCATCCCAAGTAGTTAAATGCTGATTGTTGTACATCCATTTGTTTTGTACCAACTAAGGGCATTTCCCTGCATATACAAAGCCACGATTCCCAACCTCTGGTTTGGCGGAGTTTGATAAAAAGCGAAATACTGATCCGCTTGAAACAACCAATCAGTGGGTTATTGCCATCGAAATAGGGTAGATTAATATTTGGAAGTTTTAGTGTTAAGAATTGTTGATAAACTGAGCTTGGTAGTGGAAATTGTAAAAAAGCCGTTATTGGAAAAGAAGGGCTTGGACATACATATGGGGTTGGTTTAGGGGTGATATGCTTTGATGTGAATTTGGTAATGATGGATTTGGTAGTGATGGAATTGTGGGGTTAGAATTATAGAGATTGGGATGAGTGTTAGATGAAATATGTTGTAAGAATGTGTGGGCGAGAAGGTGGGGTGGTCATTTTCTGTTTGAGGATTTTTGGATGCTTGAGTTTGTAACGCCGCCACCATTTCATGGCGTGGGTTTGCCAATGTCTGGTCTACTTCATATTTTTGCGAAAGGCCTTAAAATCTCCAATAAGTGAAGCAAGCGTATCTTCCACCGTTCGTTTCACCGGCCGCATCGGTTCTTGACTTCGTCTAGTCATGGCTCGGGACGAGAGCACCAAATCGATACATTCAAAGATATCTTCACTTAGAGTAGAAAAAACACTCCAGAATAGAGAGAGGGAAAAGACGATATAAAACTATGAAACAACTTCCCTAATCTTTTTCCTTCACGTACGTTCTGCAACTTTATATACAAATTCCGAATTATTTGGAATAACTAAACTTATCAGATAATTTCAAATTCTAAACTACCTATTTAATACTTATCCATTTAACCTGCAATAAAAAAAAATACTTTTACAAATAAACTAAGGGCCTAAATATAATAATATCACATTTGGTAATCAGTGGTCCAAATAGGTTGTTTAGTTGCTCGCGTGGGCTGATTTATTGGTCCAAAGATTTCAGGCTTATCAGAGAGGCTGCTTCAAATTGTATTAAGGTAACTCAAAATTTCAAATGTTGATGGTCATAACCAAGAACTCTTGGTTTAGTGATATCCACCTCCCATTTTATGTAAAAGGATCTGGGTTCGAATCTAAACTGCTACAAGTTATGGCTCTTCCCCTCCTTTATAGAGCTGGATAGAGCATTTATGGTTCAAAATTATGACTATTAGTCCGAGTTTATTGGGTAAAATATTTAGGGCATCCCTCTCCATCTTAAATTAAAAGTTAATGGGCATAAAACTGACTACTACTTATGAATGGAGAGAATAGAAAAAAGTGAAAATGTAGCATGAAAGAGTTATTGAATCTCTCTAAACCAATATATTATCATTTTGTGATGAAAATCCTTAGATGTATATTGCTAGTAGATTTCTTGTTAGATGTTTTGCTTATGACAATTAGGATTTATGTTAGACCCCAATTTATATAGGCTTAATTTCATTAGAAATTATGTATAGGTTTTGAGCGTTAGATTTGTATAAGGCTTTTATTTGTTTTTATTCTAGATTGTTAGGCTAAGTATTTTTAAACTGAGCGTCTGATATTACTCTGAGTGAGTTTGTCATTAGTTAAGTTTGAAGTACAACCGTTTGAAGTCTGAATGAAGATGAAGATTTCGAAGCAAGCGTCTAAACGTCAAGCTACTTCAAGCGTCGATGTGAAGGTTCAAGCTAAGGATCATTCAAGGTTGAATGAGCGTCAACCAAGATAGAGTTCACCTGAAGTTATTACTAAGTCCAGAAGGAGTTAAATGTAATTATTATCAGAGCATTAATGTCCAACGGGCATTAAATCAAATGCATTAAATGCTTATAAGAGCATTAAATGTGATAAGCACTTCTGGACGTACAGAGAAGCCTTTCTATTGGACCGTCAATCTATAAAGTCTGCGACACCATCTTTTGCAGCAGAATTTCAGGGATAAAGGACAAAAGTTGTTCACTCACGAAAGTAATAGACAAGTGTCAAGCTTAGTGTCAAATAGACACTTTACCCAAGAAAGTCTATAAATAAGACTTCAGCTACAAGCCAAAACATAGAACAACAAGTTTACAACCCGAATCTCTGTTGCATTGAAGTCTCAAACCTTAAACTTTCAGAAATGCTCGAACATTCATATCAAACATTCCTTTAGCTTTTCAGCAATCCCTGAGACAGTCATCAATATCTCAAATCTCTTTATAGAAGAACCCTACACTCCTATTGAGATATTCAAGTTGTTTGAACTTCCAAAAATCAAACAAATATGTTGATAAAAATCTCATTCAACCTCGAAATCTGTGTGAAGCCGAAGTTGAAAACTTGCATTATTTCTGGGTGAATGAAGCAAGTGGATTAAAGACCCTTGGAGCTGAAATTTGTGTGACCAAGGAGCTCAAGCCAATCTTTATCCAATCTATCCTCGTCTTGTAGAAGATTTTGTGTGACTCTTCGAAAATCATTTAGTGGATTTCCTCCGAGTGAAAAAGGAGAAGAATGACGTAGTTGGATTACACCACCCAACGAACCTTTCAAAAATTGTGTTCTTTACTTTATCGTTTATTTTGCTCTATAGTTACATATCATTGCATAGACGGATAAGTAAGCATATTGATAACTTGTTTTTTAAGCTGAAGCAACTAAATAAAATTTGTGACGCTAAACCTTTCTAAAAGAAGACTTAACCAGAATTAGAAGACTTAAATCATTTCCGTTGTGCTAACGTCGATAAGAGAACTGAATGCTTTGCCTTATTTGGTTAAGTATTCAAATCTTGAGTCTAAGTTAACTTTCTAAAAACTATCTTCAAGTAGATGCTCCGCCAAGCGTCTATATTCTTAAGCATCTAAAACTTTTGAATACGAAATTTTTGAAGTTGAAGAAAACTTCAGGTCCATTCAGCCCCCCCGGCGCCTGCTAGGCCCTTTAGTATGCCACTTGGGACCAACATATACTATGACTCATGAGGATAGAGGCATCAAATGGTGAAGAGATTGACTTTGACTTCATCAAAGTTATTTACCATAAAAAGACAAGACTTCGTCAAAGTTGACTTTGTTAGCCTCTCTCCTTAGCTATATAACACGTGATAGGATTATGCCCTCGATCACGACGAGGAGATAGACTGCAATAGGGCTATAAGTTGTATTATGCACCTTCTAATTTTAATAGAGTTAATTGGTTTGTTCGTATAAATCTACATCGCATCTATAATGTACTGAATAAACATATAGTCCTAGTGTACTAAGGTAAGTATCCCATTTCTTATGGGATAACAGAGGGGCACTGACAGGACCTAGTTCTTAGATGTTAAACACGGGTTCGTAAGTCGAAAGATCTTGATTGGGCATCATGAGATAAATAGACTTGTATAAAACAAACTCTGACAAAGGGTGCCAGTCGAACGCCATTGATAGTAGGAGTCTGTGTTATGGATATATTGACGAGATCAATATATTTGAACATGACTCGTAATAATCCCATCACATGGGTTTTACTCATTGACTGTCAATGATTATTAGATTATTGATTATATTGATATACGCGGATCTTTGATCTGGGGGGTTACTGGCACGGTGTGTTTGTGACGTTGAGTCTGCTACCAGATTAGTGAAGTCCAATCCACCCTTTGGTGGGGCCCACCTCAAAGTGCGACTTTAATGAGCAAGTAGCAGTTGGGACGTGACTCGCTCTCTCGGTAGTAAACTAGTGGATATCCTATGCGATCATAGGTGATTGAAATGAAAGTCTTTGTCCAAATTATATAAACTAACGTTGGGTAGGACTTGGAGGGTAGTTTCATCATTTTGAGTCATTGTAATTCATAGCAAAGTATCGAGTAATGATAGTTTGACAATTCCATGACTATCACTTGATCGGGATACTTCAGTGAAGAGTCTATACATATATAGAGTGTATAACGGAGAGGTTCGTATGATTCATTCATTTCGTGCTTGATTGGGGAACGATGTGGGGCCACAGGGTTGGCTAGGTGTCACCCACATCCTTTGGTATCTTCCCATTGCAAATCAAGACGAACCTAGATAGTCACGCTATAAGAAGCAACAAGAAAATCATTTTGTGTATGGTAGGGTCCTTTTTGGTAATTTGTCATTGGATAAACAAATTGGAAAAAGGGTCTGCACATCCAAATGTCCTCGGAGGCACGTTCGAACTTCCTAAGAGGCAGGTTTGACTGTGCGTGTTAGGTAGAATCAGATTTTATCTTAATTATGTCATAATAATTGACCTAGGGCTTTTGAGGAATTATGTAAATCCTCCAAAATCCAAAACCTAGGACGTAATAACATCATGTAAAACACAGAGAAAAAATCTACCTCCCAAAACATACAAGAGTAAAAAGGCTCATATTCTCCCATTTCCCTAGCCACCTCTCTCAAGGTGAAGAAGGAGGATTTCGGAGTTGCTTTGCGTATCGATCTAGAGGCGAGGGACTACAACATTCGTTGCTAAACACAAAGAAACAATTCATTTTATTTGTTTCATAAAAAACGTGCATAGATTCTTTAGAATCTTTCGTTATTGGTTAACTTACATTAAAATCATAAAAGCCAAAATTGATGCTTATCTAAGGTGATCGAGTTATTAATTTTTCCGCTGCGCATCTCTCGATCACCAGCAAAACTCTCTTTAGTTCAAGAATTTTAGTGAAAAAAAGAAAATTATAAAGAAAGTAAAAGAAATTTTAGGAAATTCAAATTTTCAAAGTTTGTTTGGTTATCTAGAGAAAACTTATGGCAAACTCCTAAGGAAAATAATAACAAAGGAGCGAAACTAAACTAGTAATTGATTTAAAAAGTTTTCTAAAAAATAATTAATTTTGCAAATGTCATTAATAAAATAATAAATCACATCGAGAAATTTAGAAATTGAATGTGTGAAGAGAAAAGTTCTATGTTTTCCACCACTTTCCTCATCAAATGGTGAGGAAGATGAATTGTCTCAAATTAGTATTAAATTTTCTCTACTATTTTCTTTTTCTTTCATTTTCTCGTATAACCAAAAAAGGAAAAATAAGTTTTTTTGTGTTTTCTTTTCCTTTCCATAACAATTTTGTTGAACCAAACAGAGCGTACAGTTATGACGATTGATAATGTCGAAAGTATGTCGTGCTTGAACTAATGCTCAAATAGCTCAAGCAACTGAGTTAATTTCTATTAAAAATTACACGTTGCCGATTTCCTTCACACACTCTCTTCAATTGCTCATCTTGATTTAGTTAAGAGAGTTTTTTCATCACTTACTATTGGAGAGCAAACTCTCATTACAACAAACAGTAATGTTAGTGACAAAATTTGAAGCGCAACTTTAAATTGTCACTATATGCATATAATGAGTGACAATAATTTTTGCTTTGTTACAATAATGATTTTTAGTGACAAAAGTTTCTTTGAAATTGTCACCGTTACAATTAGTGACACATCTATAAGTGTTCCGCCTTAGAGGGAAGCTTCCGCGAGCAGTAACAACACAAATAAAGTGACAACTATATTTGTTACTACTAAATTGTCACTATGTGGGTGTCACTAATTGTCAATAATAACAACCATTTCCTTGTCACTAACTATTAAGAATGACAACTTTTATACAAATGTTGTCACTATTAAAACATAAAACACATTTTTGAAACAAAACATAATCTTGTCACTAAAAATTTATAATTAGTGACAACTTTGATATTGCCACTTGATAGTTTGTCACTAATATCTTATTTTTTTGTGGGCAAAATAAACTTTGCCCCCTGAACTGGACCCTTTGTACCAAATACCCCCTTGAACTGTAAAAAATTTCACTTACCCCCCTCATTTGCGTGGAATTGTCTTTATTACCCTTAATTATTATTTTTTTTCTTTGATTTTTTATTTTCTCCACCATCTTTTTCTTTTTCACAATTTGTTTTGCATAGATTAGTTAAAATTTACCCATTATATTATAACTGATTATTTAGAATAATAATTTGTAATATTGTTAGCAACTATAAATTAATTTGGTGACATCAGATTATATGATTGTATGATGAAATTATGTTAATATCTTTTATATCTATTCTTTTACTACATATATCTGTATTTTTAATACCCTAATTTTGCTACATATAAATAATTTAAATAATTAATTATAATAATTTGGATAAATATTAACTATATCTATGTAAGAAAAGAAAATTTGTGAAAAAGGAAACAAATGGTGGAGAAATGAAAGAAAAAATAATGGTCAAGGGTAACAGGGACAATTCCATGCAATTGAAGGGGTATGTGTATTTTTCTACAGTTAATGGGGGTATTTTGTACAAAAGATATAGTTTGGGGGCCAAAGTGTATTTTACCCTTTTCTTTAGTGCCTGTCAACCTGATATGAGCGAGAATTTTAAAAAAATAATACGAAATTAAATCGAAATTAAGAAAATATTACACAAAAAATAGTGCTCAGAAAATAGCACATTCCGCGCCCGAGCAGCGCGGAATCTGCCCGATTCCGCGCTGCCCGGGGGCGGAAAACAAATTTTTTTTAAAAAAAAATTAAACGCCATTCTGCGCCCGGTCAGTGCGGAATGGCAGTCGGTCAGCTGGGTAGTTTAGTTTCGTTTATGTTAAAGTTATTATTTATTACAAAAAAAAAAACATGTTTTGTATATGTACTTGCGATGTCGTATTTGTGTATATGTTTTAAGAAGTTTATGCTCAAGTCTACATTTTTTATGTTCAAGTCCAAACCCAAAAACGCACGAAAAATGGAGAAAAATGAGTCGGAAAAAAATAAAAAGTCATTATTCATTAAAAAAACTGCTATTATTTTTTTTCGTCTTGCCATATTTCTTTACTTGAGCATCGAAACGACCCAATTCTTGTTTCAAAAAGTAGTTTATGCTCAAGTCTATATTTTTTATGTTCAAATCCAAACCCGAAAACGCACGAAAAATGGAGAAAAATGAGTCGGAAAAAAATAAAAAGTCATTATTCATTAAAAAAACTGCTATTATTTTTTTTCGTCTCGCCATAGTTCTTTACTCGAGCATCGAAACGACCCAATTCTTGTTTCAAAAAGTATTTTATGCTCAAGTCTACATTTTTTATGTTCAAGTCCAAACCCGAAAACACACGAAAAATGGAGAAAAATGAGTCGGAAAAAAATAAAAAGTCATTATTCATTAAAAAAAACTGGTATTATTTTTTTTCGTCTTGCCATATTTCTTTACTCGAGCATCGAAATGACCCAATTCTTGTTTCAAAAGGTAGTTTATGCTCAAGTCTACATTTTTTATGTTCAAGTCCAAACCCGAAAACACACGAAAAATGGAGAAAAATGAGTCGGAAACAACAAAAATTACTAGTTTTTGAAACAGGCGGGGCTGCTTTGAAACATCATATTTCTTCACTCGGGTATGACAAAGTTCACAACACCACCTGCAATTTCTATGTTCAAATCATACCCAAAAAATGCACAGAAACAGGCCAAATACGAGCCACAAAATCAATAAAAAAACATAGTTTTTTAATAAAACGTGAGTCTAATTGTCAACACCACGCTACAAATAATCTGAGTCTAATCTGAGTCTAACTCGGGCCAGTCCATCTCATTGGGAATTCGAGTACTCCGCTGTCGACCCACAGTAGGTGGCTTCTTCAGATCAGGGTCATGGGCCAACTCAAAATGGGGGGTGTCCCAATAATGTGATTCAGGAAACGGATAGAACCTCCCTTGATATGTTTTCAAATATTCATGGACGAGGTAATGTTTTTCAACATACAAGGACGACCTAATCTGTAATTTCTCACATAATTTTATAGCATGTGAGCACGGAATTCGATGAAGAGTCCATTTCCGACAAGAGCAATATTTACCTTTGATGTCGACCATGTAAGTATGATTTTTGGACCCCATCTGTCTGGGAGTTTTAACTTGACCCGTGTAATCCAACCAAGAAAAAATTATTGTTGTGTGGTTCGAGGATTTTCTTGCCCACTCATTGTACATTTTATATGCATATGTCATCAGGGGCTGTTCCCTCATTGCCAAAGTCATTCGCACTCTATCAGCAAAATATTCCACAATGCGATGAAATGTGCACTCAACAATTGCTGTTGATGGAAGATGTCGAGTACCTTTCAACACATTGTTTAAGCTTTCTCCCATGTTCGTCATCATAATGCTTTCCCGCATCCCTCCATCATATGCCAATGTCCACTTTTCTTGTGGGATACCTTTCAAATAATTCAACGCAGCCGGATCCTTATTACCAATAAGTTCCATTGCTTTGTCAAATTTTTGGACATTATGTGCCATACCTGCTACATAACAGAGTTCCTTCAAAGTTTTACTTTTGAATTGAGAATTAAAGTTTGAACTCACATGTCGTAGGCAATATCTATGAGCTCCCAGGGGAGGGGTAAATGCAGACATATATCGAGTAGCATTTAATAAACCCTTATGACAATCAGAAATAAGGCAAACACCTTCATCAGGCATCAAAAAATATTTGCAGACCAATTGCAAAAACCATAACCAAGAGTCGTTGGACTCATTATCAACGATGGCGAATGCTAGAGGTAAAGTATTCTGATTTCCATCCAAAGTTGATGCGGCCAACAACTTAGCCTTGTGTTGTGCGTACAAATGAGTCTCGTCAACACATATGACCCTTCGACAATATCGGAATCCATCTATACATGGCTTGAACGCCCAAAACAAATATTTCAGTATTTTTGGATAGCTCTTTCAACAACCGTACCCGGATTCCACTTCTGGATAGCTCCCAAAAGTTTAGGCAACCATGTAACTGAATCCTCCCACGTGCCGTATACAATCTCATTTGCACGTCGCAAACTGTACCAAGCCTTCCCATACGAAATATCGAATTGCCATTTTTTTTGACACCATTAGTCTAATTAGACCAACCTTATATGACAGATCCTTCCTCACTTCTGGTAGAAGTTCATTTGCGATCATGTTTATGTCCAAGTTAAAGTGGTTATTGGAACAATTTTCAGCAAAACATGTGTGTGACCCTTCATACCTTGTAATTTTCCAGAAATTAGTATTCTTCAACAAACTTCCACGCAGTCTAAAAGGGCATCCATGTTTGCATTTTACGGCATACACTGTCGGATTACTAATTGTCACCTTAAACTCGCGTCGTGCATGCTGCACGTGGTAGTTTTTCACTGCTGCTTGCAAGCTGAGTTTGTTGTCAAAAACTTGGCCCTTGCGAAGCTTACCTTTCGCATGATCATAAATTATTCTCCGGGTCAAACCTGCACTTTGTCGATGAAGTGAATCACCTTCTACTTCTGGGTATGTGGCGGAGTAGAATGGGAGCACTTCATGAGGTCTTTCTACAGATCTTGCGGGAGGGACATCTTCATTTATCGGTACAGTACTCTCATCATCTTCATCCTCATCCTCATCCTCATCCCTCATTGCATTGCTGATGTGTTCTTCCATCTCATCGTCTATATGAATATGGATCGAACAGTCAGAATCATCACTGTCCTTGTCATTCCTAATATCATCATTCTCAATGTTATCACTAGAGCCAAAATTGGGATGCTCAAATTCATGACGACTTTGTGTAGACGGACCTGCAAACAAGAATAAATATGATGACAACATATAAAAATAAGACTAACAAGTCACGAATCAAAGGAATACAACCATTATGAAACTTATTAGAAGATTCATAATTACCTGCTTGCATATCAAAATTCCTCGAATGGGGATTTATCAACTGGGAATGTTGTGTAGACGGACCTGCAATTAAATATAAATATTATCACAAAATGTAAATATAAGAATAACAAGTCACGAATCAAATGAATACAACTATTATGAAACTTATTAGAATATTCATAATTACCTGCTTGCATGTCAAAATTCCTCAAATTAGGATTTACGAAAGGGGAATTTTGTACAGTTTCAAAACGCCCAAACACTTTACCCGTTGTAGAAGCACCTAAAAATGCAAATTACAAAAAGTTAAATTGTTTTACATTCTGCAAATAAAAGAAAAATAATCTATACAAATATGAAATTTGGTAATAAATATGAAGACACAATGTAAATATAAGAATAAATTACCTTGATGCAAATTGTAAATTGTAGAACTCCCCACACCACTTGAAAAAAAATCCTGAAACTCACGATTTTCCCACACATGTGATTGTGTCTGCGTATTTAAATCTGGAACCGTGGGCTGTGAAAAATACGACATGACTTGAGGTGGTTGTAATGATGTCACTTGGGTTAACGACGATCTGTATTGACCTTAATGTTGAATTGATTCTTTCTCAATATAAAGCTCGACGAATTCATCAACAATATTACGATCCAAGAAATACGCTAAAGTATGATTGTCTTTGATCTCCATTGTCCTCTCCCTCATCACATTTCACTTTTCAAATTCAAATTTTAAAATTACTTTTAATGAAAAATGATTCGGATCAGTTCATGTTCTCGCGTATAACTTCTCCAGCAATTTAGCGTATGTGATCGTACGACGTACTTTCATGTTAGTGCTTGGACGAGTGCTATATCTCACTGAATTTGAGTCTTCAATAATTTCACCATCCGTGTATATTAAAACATTAACTGTGTTCGCCCTCAACATTTTCTATATCATATAAAATTCAAACCATAAATTAACACTAAATTCAAAATAATACGTACAAACTATAGTTCAAAAAATGAAATTATACTTTTATATTACTAATTAAACCTAAAACTCATAATTACTCATTCGAAATTATACATTCTATGTAAACCTAAAACATTTGAAATTATACTTCAAACTTATATGGAAACATAAATTGTATTCAACATGATATAACAAACTAACAATTATATCAAAGTTCAAACCATAAATGCTAAATTCAATATTATACATACAAAATATCACTAAAAATTCAAAATTATACATACAACATATCACCAAAAATTCAAAATTATAAATACAATTTATACCTAAATATCCGAAATTACATACATATAAATTATACTTAATCCAAAATTATACCTAAAATTTCTATCAAAGTTCAAACCAAAACATACCTAAAAACTAAATTCAATATCATACATACATACAAGGCATAACTAAAAATTCAAACTAGACGTACAAATTATAATACAAATTACACCTAAATATTTGAAATTATACATATAAATTCTAAATTACACTACAAAATTCCACAATTTTAAACCTAAATTAATAAATTCCACAAAAATTCAAAAATTACACATAAACCATAAATTCAAAATTATATTACAAAATTCCACAAATTTAATTCCTAAATTGGTCAATTTCACAAAAATTCGCAATTACAAAACAAAATTCCACAAATTAAAACACTAAATTGATAAAATTCAATAAAAATTCGAAATTACACCTAAAGCCCAAATCCGAATATACACAACAAATTCGAAAAATTACACAAGAAAATTCCACAAATTAAAACACTAAATTGAGAAAATTCAACAAAAATTCAAAATTACACCTAAAGCCCAAATCCGAATATACACAACAAATTCGAAAAATTACACAATAAAATTCCACAAATTAAAACGCTAAATTGATAAAATTCAACAAAAATTAGAAATTACACCTAAAGCCCAAATCCAAAATTCCACAATAAATTCGAAAAATTACACAATAAAATTCCACAAATTCATAAGCAAATTCGAAATTTACATAAAAATTCAAAAATTCGAGAGAATTTTTTAAACCCTAAATTCATCAATTACACAAAAATTCAAAAATATAATGACTCTATATATTTTATAAAGCAATAATATATAAAATTTACCTTGTATTGTGTTGTTGAGGATGATAGAAAAATAAGATGGTGAAGATGAGGAATATGAAGAAGAAGATGAAGGGAGAAGATGGAGAAGAAAAGGGGGAAAGAGAAGAAAGAAAGAAAAAAAAGGGGGAAAGAGAAAAAGTGGCCTGCAGCAGCTTCTGACGCGGAACAACAGCATTGACTGTCATTCCGCGCCCGGGCAGCACGGAATGGACTTTAATTTTTTTTAAAAAAAAAAATTGTATTCCGCGCCCGGGTAGATTCCGTGCTACCCGAGCACGGAATGTGCTATTTTCTGAGCACTATTTTTTTGTGTATTATTTTCTTAATTTCGATTTAATTAATATTATTTTTTTTAAATTCTCGTGACAAGTTGCACCAAGAGATATACACTGCCAAGGGGTCAAAAACTTTCAAATATTATGTTTGTTTATGTTTTCAGTTAGAATTTTGAAAATTTCTTAGAAAATGTGTAATACGAAAATTTGTGTGAAAATGGTGTGATGTGCGCTGTGTTTGTTTATATTTTATAAAAATAATTGAAATTTATAAAATGTGTCAGATCAATGGCGATAGGTTGATGTATAATGCGTTGAGTGATTGAAGTGTTTATTTATATAAAAATTATGTGAATAAAGAAATAATAAAATATAAATTAAATATTGTAAAGTATGAAAAAGAAAGAGAAATAATAATTGGAGTAATTGATTTTGATTGATGATTGTGTAAAATGATGGATATAGTGAGTGATAGGTAGTTATATAGGGGATTGAAAAAATTAAGTTAAAAAAGTATGAATTTAAATGAAAATAGTTTGTATTATGATTTTTTAGAATTTTATGATCCAAGATATTGAATATGGAATTTGAGATTATATTCAATACTTTGTTTTCGTTTTGTGAATTTGAAAATGGCATAGAAACTTTTACTATTACATTCAATACTTTGGTTTCGTTTTGTGGCTTCTTATTCTTGCGTCCAGTGGCGGATTCAAAACGCTATATTTATGGGGAAAATATAATAACTAATTAGGTTCAATTACAACTTTTGACATAATTTATACTTTTATACCTCTTTTGTTATAGCCAGAATTTTGGGTTTTGGGGGGGGGGGGGCGAACTCAAAGTAAATGGAGAAACGTGATATTTTTTTACTTTGGGGGGGGGCGAAATTCAAATATAAAAAATTTTGTAAGGTAAAAAAATAAATTTTCAAAATTGAGGGGGGGCATTTAATAATTTGAGTTGGGGCATAAATGTAATTTATAACTTAAAATTAAAAATATCTATATATTAAAAAATAAAAAAATTGAGTGGGCTGCGTCCATGTCCTAAGGTGGGCATGACCATGTCATGCATGTCACAATTTGGGGTGTAATAAGAACCACATATGACTATTCTATGTATGTGGCTCATATTTACTTCTCCCTAGGAATTTGCATTCTTTCAAGTCTTCAAAATTTCTGGAAACATTAACTAACTAACAAATTTGCTGATATCAATTAAGGATATATCGACATTCGGGCGATTATTTGGCCAAGTTTACCTTCTCTATACAGAAACTAAGTTTATGACCAAAAAATATGATGGATATGCAGGCAGAACTTCTAAACATATTTACGCACTAATAATCTTTAACGAAGGCACAACAAAGACAAGGACAAGAATGAAGACCAGTTCATACACCTTGAGGATGCTGTCGAGCTGGTCTTCAAGATATTTGTGTTCATGTTTTATAAGATTAAATGCCTGGAGACACCTGCAAAATCGGAATCATAAGAAACAACCGTTCATTAATGCTTGAGAAGTAAGATTTAGTATGCCATATAACAACTCCAACTCCGTAAAATTTATCTTGGTTTCTATCTTAAGAATGAGTTGATATCATTAATAGTCACTGAAGTTTCAATTATGTATCAATTTGGTCCTTAAAGTACCAAATAGTATGCTACCGTTCCTAAAGTTTAATTTGTGTTTCACATTCATTTTTATGACAAATGTTTGGTTGATTTTGGACGAATCGGGTAACATGTGCACCTCACATATCCAACAACAATATATGCACCTCACATTTGCCCCTAAAGATGGCACTTGACGTGCACGTGCTCCTCAATCCGTATTAAGCAGAAAATCCACATGTATAACTTTGCAGGACGCTATGAACAACTTTTGCATACCTGTTTTCTTCATGCTAGTGAATTTCACACTCTATAAGCGTGTGGATTTTTAAATAGACAAAATTCAAAAACTATATATCTATTTATTTAACATTGGAGTTTTCGTATTATTTTATGAGTTTTTTTACATTCATAAATTATAATAACAAGAATGATTATCTTTTGAATATTTTACAAAAGATAATTGATTTGGAATAAAATAAAATGTGTACCGGAGAGACCAACAAAAAACGACGTGTTAGAACAAAGATGAAAGATGAACAAAAGAAAAGATGGGGATACTGAGAAAAGTAGAATCTTTAATGATTCTGATTCTGGAGAGGAAGATATCAATCTGAGTGGGGATGAACTTGACCCCACTAAGGGGTCAGATGATGAAGATGCAGAAGGGATTAAATGCCCAGTCTTTAGGCCTGCTGAAATATTAAATCCAATATTCAAATTGGGTTGAGGTTTAGCACTAAAGCACATCTCAGGGAAGCAATAAAATCACATGCTATACTGTCAAAAAGGAACCTAACCATTACTTCAAATGACAGAATGAGACTTTGTGCTAAGTGTGATGATAAGGATTGTGGATGGAAGGTGCATGCTTATAAGGTGAAAGATGAGTGCACCTTTCAAATTAGAACAGATGTTCCAGACCACACTTGTGGAGCTAGTTTTAAAATGAAGAACATGAAATCAAAATGGTTAGCTGATAAGCATCTGAGGAAATTTAAGACTGACCCCAAAAGAAATGTCTCTGGATTTAGACAAGATGCCATGGATGAAACTCAATGTCATATATCAGAAGATCAGGCTTATAGGGCTAAGAGGAGAGCCATAAGAATGATTGATGGAACTCCAGATGACCAGTTTAAGTTGTTGTGGGACTATTGTGATGAAATTAGAAGAATCAATCCTGGTTCTACAGTTATTCTTGGTACTGATTAGTCAAGTGGGGAAAATTTGTTTGATAGATTTTATATCTCATTGCATGCTTTGAAAGAGGGATTTTTAGGTGGGTGCAGGCCTATTATAGGAGTGGATGGATGTCATCTAAAGGGGTCTCATAAAGGCGTGTTGTTAACAGCTGTGGGTATTGACCCTAATAAGAACATCTATCCTATTGCTTATGCAGTGGTACAAAGTGAGACAGGGGATACATCGAATTGGTTTCTGACTATTCTGAAGATAGACTTGAGGATTGAGAATGAAACTTAGGGTTAGTATACATTTATGTCTGACAAGCAGAAGGGTCTCATTAAAGCATTTGAGGAGGTTCTACCCAACTCTAACCACAGGTTTTGTGTGAGTCACTTGCTGGGAAACTTTACAAAAAGAGGTTTCAGAGGATTGGCCTTTACGAATGCACTTTGGAAAGCAGCTAGAGCCACCACAGAAAATGAGTTCAGCAAAAGGTTTTCAGAGTTGACTAATCTTGATGATGATGTAGCTGAATGGTTTAGTGATAAATCACCAAAACATTGGTGCAAAGCCTTCTTCAATATCTATCCTAAATGTGATATGTTGTTGAACAATTGTTGTGAGACATTTAACGGCAACATACGACCAGCTAGGGAGATGCCCATCCTTTCCATGTTGGAAAGGATAATGGAATATCTGATGAAGAGGTTGCAAGTGAACAGAGACAGAGCAAAGTCTGCAATTAAGTGGAAGGGATACTTGTGTCCAAAGATAAAAACAATTGTGAATAAAAATACTGGAAAGATGGGTGGATGTGTCCCCATTAAGTCTGATGATATGCACTACCAAGTCAGATGTTTGGATGATGATGATGAACAGTTCATAGTTGACTTGGAGAAGATGATCTGTGGGTGTAGAAGATGGGAGTTATCTGGAATCCCATGCAAGCATGCATGCAGTGCAATTCAGTGTCAAGGCTTGAGAATTTTGGACTTTTTGGATAAGTGTTACACTGTGGACACTTACAAAAAGTTGTATGCACCACCAATAATGCCTATAAATGGCAGAAATGAGTGGAAGAAATCAGACTTCACACCCCCCCTGCCCCCAAATGATGGAAGATCCAGTGGAAGACCTTGTAGTGCTAGAAGAATGGAAGTTGATAAAGTGCAACCTAAGCAAAAGAAAAGAAGTAGGGGTAAGCCAAAGTTGGTGAATAAACCCTTTAAGCTTAAAAGGCAGCAAAAAACTTGTATATACAGCAAATGTGGTGGTGAGGGGCATAATCAAACAAACAAGAAATGCCCATTGTTTAGGCCTACAGAGAATCCAAGTGAAGATTCATTCAGTCATGTTTCAATTGAGACGGGTTCTACAAATAATGTGTATGGAGGTCCATCTAAATCTGCCACTGTAACAGCAAAACTAAAGGTCAATTTTAATATGTATGCTAAGTAATTAATTAAGGATGTTACTGTTAATATTTAATTGTACAAATAACTAATTTGTTGTTTCTTGTGTCATAGGTGAGGAAAAGAAAAGTCACATCTGTGAGGAATTCTGAGGGCCAAGGTCCAAAAGTTGCATTTTTGATATCAACTGTAAGTATTTAAAGTTGCATTTTTTGAGATATTGGTGTGTAAATGGTGAAACTAATTTTGTTTCATTCCATGTTGGTTTATTGTTTTATTGGTTTATTGAAGCAAACAAAACCAAGTACCAAAAACCAAAAGAAATCAGCAATTCCAGAAGTGAATGCAACAATTACTCCTGCAAAGCCACCAACTGTAATGTTTTTACATAACTAGTTTGTGATTCACAGCAATTTAAAGCTATTTTAATGCATTGTGTACTCTATGTGAAACAGGGCAAAAGAAAGGGAAAGGTTGCCAAATCTAACTTGAAGAAATCAAAATCAGGAATTTCTGTGGCTAGCAAGACTTCTTGTCATCTTGTAGATGAAGATGATACCAGCCTTACCCCCCAATTTCCACCATACCCTGACCCTTATTATTTGGATCATACTGTTGCAATTCCATCAAATGATGGAACTTCAAGTGTAAGTTCAATTCCACAATAAGCTAAGATTTTTGTTTTTAATGTACATTTATCCAGATGCTTAACATTATTATATTGTGTAATAGGGAGTACCAAGGGCAACAACAAAATCTGCAAAATGTGCTGCTCCAATTCCACCCAATGCCAAGAATTGTGACACCAAGCCTTGTTCCAATTCCAACAAAGGTGACTCCAAGGCCTACTAGGATTTTTTCATCACCGGGGCCTTCAATGTATTCTCAACTACAACAGGGTCAAGCCAAAAATCAGGGAGTAAAAATAAGGGAACCACCTTTATTTAGCACTAGACAAGTTGTCCATAGTGTGCAGGGTACAGGGTAAATGAAGATTACAGAGGAGCAATCACCGTACAAGAAGGAAAAAAAATTTGTGTCCTTGTCCAACCTTGCATCTATTGTAAACAAGTCTAAGGAAGCACCTGGGAATAAAGACAAAGGGAAGAAAAAATTGTAATGTGATTTCTTTATGTGTGATTTAGACTTGTGGCTTTTTTTGGGGGGGATTGTTTTTTGTGGAGTTGGTTGAAGACAGTTGTAATGGGTATTTTATTTGAGATATGGCATGTTGCAAGTTAGTTTTTTGGGATTCTTGTTTCTGTTTTTGGCTTCAAAGTGTGCTGAATTATGGTTTGTGTTTTGTTTAGAGATCAAGAAATTAAGCTACTTTTAACATTGAAAGAACAACCATGTTAGTATTATAGCCGAGATAAAGGTGACAAGACTAATTAAAACTTGAATCAGTATTATAACCAAAATAAACATAATACTACTTAAAAGCTAGAACCAAGACTACTTAAACTACAACAATTACATCATAAAGGCGACACCAACACTCTAAACAAACCAAAACACTAAGAAGAACATCAACCAAGACATTACAAGAACATATTTCACCGTCTTGTTCTTTCTATTCAAATCTGATAAACCTCCCTCTATTCGGGATATATTTGTAACCAGGTCCCCGTTCTCAGCTTCTAGCTCTAATATTTTTCGTCTTAGTTAATCGATTTCAAGGTCAAGGTTTGACATTATTGATCCTCGGTTCCTGTTTTCATGCTCCAAACTGGAAACTTTTCTTGTCAAGTTAGCATTTTTTGACCCCATGTTCTAGATTATCCTCCCGAGATTAGCCTTTTCATCCTCAAACCTTAATAACCTTCTCCTCAAATTCTGAACTTCATCAGCTAATATAATTTTCTGGCGCGTAAGTCGGGTATAACGACCATGGACCTAGGGCACATTGGAGGATCCGCCCAAACGAAATTGTCACAACCACCATTCTGAAACAAAAATTAACAGCAATTTGAAGTCAATTTCAACAAAACTTAGCAGAAATTCAGTCCAATCTGAAGCGAAAATTTAAATTTCATTTTCAATTTCAATTCAATTTCTACAAAAATTAGCAGCAATTCAGCAATTCATTTTCAATTTCAACTCAATTTCAACAAAAATTAGCAGCAATTTAGTCCAAAAAATGAAAAAAAATTGTCCAAAAAAATTTCCCAAATGTTCGGTCCCAAACGAGATTCCCCAACCCTAGACCAATCTTATGCAAATCTTCGGTCACCCCCAAAATTTTCAGTCACAAATCTTCACACCCACCCACTGATATAACGAATATATGCGAAATTAAAGAAAAATATACCTTCCAATCTTCACACCCCCAAAATCGTCCACCGGGATTGTCATCTGTCCAACTAGTACAAAGAGGAGCTCTTTTCGGCGTTGTACAGGAACAAAACATGGGCGAGGTTGAGCTTGAGGAGCTTGACATTTTTATTCTCTCTTTTGCAACCTGCATATGGGGGAAGATGGAAGAATTGGGCAAATTAGGTATTTGGAAGGTAATTTGGGAAATGGGGGTAATTTGGGGATTTTCCCACTATATATATAGGTCATTTCCCTCCCAAAATAAGCCAACTCAGCAATTTTGCCTCCAAAATTAAGAAATCCCCAGATTTCCACCTCACGTGCGCCTCACATGGGATTTTCCGGTAAAATTCGAATTTTCTGGCGTAATTTGTACTCAAATTGCCAATTTTTGACCCAATAGTGTACCCAAATTGCTAACACCCCCCCCCCTCCATATTAATGTACCAAAAAAATGTGCAGGCCACATTACTGTATCAAAAATGCAATTTTTCCCAGGATAATCTCATGTGAAGTAAATATGGACATACCCGAGTTTAACACTAATATACAGATTCATGACATGAAATGATAGGAAATTTTACAATAGATGTAAATGCAAACGCAATGTCCATTTCAAGCTCCATAAACCAATATGTAAATGTTTAATTAATACCATGCAGAACTTCCTTTAAGCTTGATACAATGCAAGTACATTTCATTGAAGTTCACAACTGGTTGATCCCTAGGAAAAGAAAAAAAGAAAACAAGACAAGCGAAAATTACATTCGATTTCCCACTAAAAACATAAACGAAAATATATACTGGTAAACTATTTCAGAACACACAGTGATTTTGCCATATCTTTCACTACCGTATGAACATCACTGAAGAATACACGAATAAGTTCCACGAAAAATAATGGGCCACCGTCCTTCTTCAAAGAATGACACTCTCTGAAATGGTGATCCACCGATCCCTTTTGAAACGAAAACAAATAAGTATGTTCAAGGTATTAAATCTCGATATAGGTATCGATATCGGGGATATTTAAAACCTTGAACGTCCTCGATAGGTATCGGTTTTGATTTTAAAGAAATTACGGAAATTTATAGAAATATTTGAAAATTTACAATGAAACCTTGTGTAAATTTAAATATCATAATAATGCATTTTTTACATTGATAATATTTCATGTATAATATATGTATAATGAATCTTGTTGAATAAAATGATTAAAGTCTGCTGAAAAAATAAAAAAATAAAATATATAAAATAATGATAGTAAACTAATAATCAAATATCATAAGAACTTCATTAAAATAAATCAAGTTCCAAGAGGATTTTTATGAGATCTTATTTAAATAATTTTTGTGTTCAGAACCAGATTCTTATTAACTTATTGCTTAATATCACTTTCAGATTTGTATTTAAATTTATTACTTATTGGTTTACAGAATTGGTCATTTATTATCTTTTATTTTAATATGAATGATCATTTCACCCTAATTTTTAACTATAAACTATTTAAAAAACTAAAAAAAATATTATTTTAAGTTTCGGGAAATTTTGGGTTTCAGTCAAAAATTCGATAGATATTTAGCAGATATTATTTTCAATTTCGGAAAATTTAGAGTCTCCACAAAAATTTCCGGAAATTTTGAATTTCCAAAGATATTCTGTAAAATTAAATCGAAGGTTCGATTTCGCTTCGGAACCCCCCGAAATCCAAAATTTCGACCAAAACTTGTACATTTCGGGCGAAATTTAAGACCCTGAGTAAGTTAAGCAATTATCAAGTAAAGGGTAATAACATATATATTGTTGGTAAAATTTGATTGTGAAAAAATGGATATGCAATTTGGAATCCAGGTGAGAATGAACTATGTTCTTAACACAATATTGTCCCGCTATAGCCCTGCTATTGGTGGTACGGATTGGTGCAATTGTGTCCTGAAATACAACGATTCTTCTCGGGATAGAACCACTTCAAATCCCGAGACCCACAAACGAAACCCTGTTTCGAACTCTCAATAACAATAACAATTCAACTCTTGACTTTGTTATTCCCGAATAACAAAACTCGAGAGAATGAACCAAATATGAAGAGAAATTGTAAATTCGCTCTTAGAAAGAATGATCATCCGAGGGGGTTGATATAGGTGTTAGAAACAAGAGGGACCATAAGTGTCATTAAATTCAATTTAATGACATTAAGTTCTTATGGACCCTCTTGTTTAATGACTCACATGTAACAGTCATAACGGCTTTGACCGTCATAAATACGACAAATAACATGTGTGTTAAAAATACAGCTCGTACGATCGTGCCCATCGATCGTAATGAATAGTATCTTTAACTCCTCATCGTTTTACACCGTTGGATCAGAAGAAATTCATGGTAAACCCACATATTTCAAACAACAACTTCAACATTTAATTTCTCATTCGTCCGAACTCGGATTAGAGAAATTCAAAATGCACACTTGTTGTTAGAATTTGTTATCGGAAGTACGTCACACGTACATTATTTACATCTGATTTCCAATAATCCCGCACACGAATGAAATTAAACATACAGACACTTTGAGAGTTCAGGTGAAAAACGATAGCATCAGAAGAGGAAGCTTTTGGCTTTGAACCTTTCTTAGTGAAATATCATCGGATTTACTATGTTGTCCAATGAATGCGATGTCTTGAAATGTTCATCCGTTCGTGTAAACCAAGACAATGATATTCACACCATAGTCTCTTGAACAGTATCCATTCTCACTATTGGGTCCATTTTGGTCGTGGCACCCTATCTTGGATTCATAAGTGTTTACACTTTACTCAATGTTGAGGCGACCTACACCCCACAGTTATATAGGTGACTTTCTATTTAAGAGTATCCTGCTATACTCCTCTTCATTTAGACAGTATAGGAATCATTAAAAAGCTCGGCTTAACCTTTGCTACAACTTGCAGGTTGCACTTCTTTATCCTAGGTAATGGGTTTAGAGTTTATTAAACTCTCAAGTGCCTCACTGAGTTTTCACAACTTAGTTGTCCCATTGAACCAAAATCTTGGGATCTCCAGTCAACATGGTTGGGTTTCAGCTATGTCGACTCTTAATTTATAGTCTTTAACCTCATTCCTCTTGATAGACAGTCTATTTGATCTCTAGGCAATCCTTTCGTCAAAGGATCTGCAATATTCTCCTTTGATATCACTTAATCAATGGAAATAACCCGTTTAGAGATCAGCTGCTTAATAGTATTGTGCCTACGACAAACATGTCTAGACTTACCATTGCACATGCCATTCTATGCCCTTCTGATTTGTTGACTGATTGTCACAATGTATCAGATTTTGGGCCACTGGATTTTCCACCAGAAACATCTTCTAAACATTGTGTAGTCACTCAGCTTGTCCATCAAACTTTAACTAAAGTTATGAATTCTGACGTCGAGCTATACAAATTCATTTAGATGATTTCAATGACACTGCTCCTCCACCGATGGTAAAACAGAATCAATTATCCAGTTAGCATTATTGTATCCTCGGAAAAAAAAAAGACAGTGATTCTATATTCCATGATATTGCCTTCATGAATATCAGAATCTCTGACTTTATGTACGAGATACACTATGAAGTGCATATCCAATATGCAGTCAACGGTCCTTGACCATATTTTGACTTGTTTGGATTTGGTACTTTTACCTTATCCTCACCTCCCCCCCCCCCCCAACCAACAACATTTTTAAAGTATTTATAGGAAGGATTGTGATCTTGATATTATTTCATACGGAGTCTAACTCCGACTTTCCAAAATGTAATTTGCTGAGAGGATCGCCTCTCTCCCCTATAATTCTGCGAATACACCAGAATTGATTAAATCTCCTTATCGCCATGAGATTATTTTTGGGATAAATAATACCAACAACTTCTGGCGATGCGTTTTGCGGAGTCTAACGTCTCTATCTCCAACGAGTAGCAACGCTCTTAACGCCATCATTTTGGTCACATTAAAATAAATCTAATTTATTTAATAGTCAAACCCAAAATGATTACAACAAAATTAAATCCAATTTAATTTTGATAGGATGATTAAATCCAATTTAATCAAAGTGAAATTAAATCCAATTTAATTTTCATGAGATGATTCAATCTAATTCCATTAAATCCAATTGGAATTAAATCCAATTTAATTCCCATGAGAAGATTAAAACTAATTTAATCAAAATGAAACTAAATCCAATTTAATTTCCATGAGCTAACAACTCCAATAATTAAACCCAATTTAATCAATTACCAAATTAAATCCAATTTGACTTATTATAAATTAAATCTCATTTAATTTAGTCAATTGAGTCCAACCCAATTTAATTCAAATTTGGACCCCAAATTAGTCCAATTATCACTTCACTGAGCCCAGCCCATCACTTTGCCACATAATTGGCCAACAGTACGATGGGCCGACAATTTAATTTAAAATAAGTTTTGAGTCCAACCCAATTTAATTTAGTTGGGTGGCATTAGTTCATAATCCAAATTAATCAACCCAATTAAAAGGCCCAAGCGTATTTCCTACACATTGGGCCAAGCCCAGCACATGATTTAATTATGTGGTAGGCTTGGCCCAACCACATATCCAATGCTGTTGAACTTGGCAGCAGCATCTTCTTCCTCCAGCGTCAAAGCGCAGTTACAGACAAAGCCACAGCCGGCGCCGCGCCGGCGAAGCTGCGGCACCAAGCGCCGCCGCCTTCAACCAATGCTTCTCCGGCAATCGCCACTCCCGGAACGGCGTTAAGACGCGATTTTTCTGGCCTCTTTAAGGCTTAAATCGAAACTCAAAACCGACGACTTTCGTGACTGAAACCAGCCATCTTTGGGCGTCTCCGTTTGGCGACAATGGCGCCGCTCTAAGCGACCCACTACAGCGATTTCGTGGCTGTCGGATTCGGAACAATGCGGCGACCGTTTTACATAGCAAAAGCGGCCATTTTCCGACGGTGATATGAGCGGCGACAGCAGCCCAACTCCAAGCGGGTTTGATTCACCGTCCGCCGCATTCAATAGCAGCTCAAAAAATGACGATCTCGTCGTTTAATTGCAGCAGCCTTTTTTAGACATTTTCATGGAAGATTTCCGGCGAGTTCGCATTCATCTTATCGGTTCAGAAAATCTGCTCCGACCAGTTTTTCGATCGGATCTGTAAATCCCGATCTCGCGCCATCCTACAGCTACGAGCAACGGCGATTCAATCGGCCGATTTCCGGCAAAACTCAGTGTGGCGTCTAACGCTACCTTCGTGTAATTCGGACGTTTTTTGCAATTTACCAACAGCCTCGCGAAATCCGGCGATTTCCAAGCCCCCAGTTTCGAAAATTACAGCACGACTTTGATACAACTCCAGACCTTCCGGAGGCCACTGCCACCTCGG
This sequence comes from Buddleja alternifolia, assembly GCA_019426215.1. Taxonomy (NCBI): domain Eukaryota; kingdom Viridiplantae; phylum Streptophyta; class Magnoliopsida; order Lamiales; family Scrophulariaceae; genus Buddleja; species Buddleja alternifolia. The sequence goes on along the minus strand of CM033395.1, from coordinate 16,545,309 downwards.
CGCCATGTCAGAGTACACGCTTGAAGCACATGCCAAATAGACTTAGGGATTGTTTGCAAACTTTACTGCTTCTAGATAATTGATAAATAAGCAAAATCACTTGAAAAGCAAAAGTGGGTAGTATTTGCAAAGACAAGCAGAAAGTAAAAAAAGTTTACAGTGAGTGTTTGCAAATAGAAGTGATTATCAATTAATTTTTTTGCAGAAAGTACAATATTGCCCCTAAAATAAAATAAAAATCATATTTTTTTCATATTATGTTCTTACTATTTTTTTTTTAACAAAATACCCCTAAAGACATATAGTTATGGAATAATATTGAATTTTAAAGGATAGTCAACATATTCTACAAGTGTCCGTCACATAGGGATGATCGCGGTTCGATTTTGCGGTTTTTTTTATTAATTTCAAACAAAATTATCAAGTGCGGTTTGGAGGAAATAAAATTTTAAATTGTGGTTTTGTAAATCAAAACCGATTATGCGATTTTGTGCGGTGCGGTGCGGTTTGGCGGTTTTTCAAGATCTTTTACATTTTAAAACTAAATAAACATACAATGTTTGCAATATTTTTTGTTAAACTAATTAATAAAAAGATAATGATAATTGATAACTAAGAAAATACTTGTATAGAAAATATTTATCAAGATTAAATTCCATGAATCATTAAAAAAAACACAAATGTCATCACATATTAATATATAAGTGTATCATACGTTTAGAATATAAAAAAAATACTAGTATATCAATTTAAATATTTGTTTTACACCGAGTATAATTATAATATGTACATATTTTACTAATGTATATATATTTTATCAAATAAGAACACACTCATCTATAAGAAAATGTTTTCATCTAGCTTGCATAAAAAATAATACAAGAAATTTGTATATAAACAAGTAATACAAAAAATGACATGTTGCAATTGTTTGTTTATTAAAATTTGGGCACTAAAATCTGCAAAAGGATATTGTAAAGTATATTATAAAGTTATAAAACAATAGGTAATCTAACGCGACATTGCTATTACAAATAATGTGATAGTTAAATAGAACAAATGTTATAAATATAATCTATAATACTTTTTTTCATCAAAAATCTTCAAGTGTCTATTATATAAAAAAAAATATTACACTAAAATATCATAAGATATTATCACTCTAAAAGTTTCAAGCACAAATGTTGATTGAATATATTATTAATCTTGTAAAGGATATAACCATATCAATTCAATAACAAATATTAAATAAAACTACAAATATGAATACTATTACGAGTAAAACCTATTAAAAGTTCAAATTAAAAAAGAATAATATACATATATATATATATATAGGCGGTGGCGGTTCGGTTCGATTTTTTTAACACTAATTTTGAAACCAAACCGCATAGGGCGATGCGGTTTTCATTTAAATTTTAAACCACGGTTTGCTTAGAAATTTGACAAAAAACGGTGCGGTTCTGTGCGGTGCGGTCGGTTAGGGCGGTTTTTCAAAACCAATGCTCACCCCCTACTGTCACATGCTCACATTCAATTTTTTTTAGTTCATTTATCTTTCTTTTTAAGTTTTTCTAGACCTTATTGGCTTGCAATAAGCATTTTAACAAATATTATAAACATCAAAATAATTTAACAATAAAAATTAATTATTTTTTAATAACAGTATATGATATAAGATAGGTTGGGAGTTTTGGATTTTTAGAACTTATGGCCTTGAAATATCTTTTGATTTCATTAATATCTAACTACTAAAATATAATTAATTTAATTTCCAACAAATCAAGTAGGAATCCTAGGAAATGCATGAACAATTTTACATTAAGATACTGCTCTCCTGATGCTTTTGTGAATTTTAACGTTAGTTTTTTTAAAAAAAGATTTAGGGATTAATTTGGGAATATGGAAATATTTTCAAGGATAAAATTGTCATAAAATTTTTATTTTAACTGCAGGAATTTAAAAAGCACCTAGAAGCACCTCCTACCTAACTTGGAACTTTTGGCTTCTGGGAGCTTAATTTTAGAGAATCAGAAACAAAAGCAGGATTTTGCAAACATTACAAAATTGTTTTTTTTTAGCTAAAAGCTCAAAAGTGCTTTTGTTTAGAGTTTGCAAACACTCCCATAGAGCCTCTCCAATGGAGAGCTATTCCCCTGCGCTATTTTAGCGCAGGGGAACAGTGCATCATTATTTTTAGCGCTGCACTGTAGCTTAGAGCTAAAAATAGCTCTGAGCTACTTTTTTTTGTTGTTGCTTTTTTGTCTTTTTTTTCCTTTCATTTTTACCCCCAAAGTTTTGTAATTAGTCATTTCAGCCCCCAAAGTTTTGTGCTACATGACATAATGACTGCGTGTATTATCATGCACAATATGATAATTGAGGATGGACGTGATTTCAATGCACCAATTACAGATGCGCAGGAAACACCAGTTCTAGTTGTTGATCCGCCAGATGAAGATCTCCGATTTCAACAATTCCTTGATCGATATAGGCAAATACAAAACAGAGATGCTCATATTGAACTTCGGAATGCATTAATAGAGCATTTATGGGAGTAACTTGGTAATGCACAAGACAATAGTGAATAATTTTGTCAAGTCCTTTTCAATCATGTTGTAATATTTTTAATTGATCAAATATTATGTTTGTTTTGTATGCTTATTTTATATGAACGTTTTTTTATGTAAAATATAAATGTACGAAAAAATCCGATCTTTATATTCTTGAGTAATTTTTAATTATACTTTACAAAATAATGAAGTAGTTTAATAAATTTCAATTTTAATATTATTGTTATTAAAACTCTCAAAAATTATTTATTTGGATGAATATGTAATACAAACATAAAATTTGGGGTATTTGTGAAATACGAGAAATAGTATAAATGAGGTGCAAAAATATTATTATTATAATGAATAGTGATTTAGAGCATAATATAGAGCAGTAAATTAGAGTTAATGTACTGTAGCAGAATTAAAATAGAGATAAAACTGAAATTATTTTAACTCCATACATTGGAGATGGCCTTAGTGATTACGTGCTCTAAAGGCAGTATGACTTGGTCTTTTGCTTTCAGTTGTTTTTCAATATTCAGTTCCTAAGGATATGGGCACTAAGCTTAATCCATGTAAATAGGGTAGTGGTTATTTCCTTTCAGTTTGACAGCAGTAAGAATATTAGACTAGCTTTGATGTAATTCAATTTCTTTTTTTATGGATATTAATGAACGAAATCTTCTCTCTAAATTTTTCTTCTTCCTCCTTCGTCTGATATTCTTGGGAGACTGCCCATCTCGAATAGGGCTACGCATCATTGGTGCTTTCATTGCCATCTATCATGACTCGTTGGAAACCCGCCGACGATGTTTCCGCCATTCAAGAAATCGTCAACCATTTACAAACCACCACCGCTAGCCATGACGCATCCATTGCCGAACTTCTCCAATCTGCCGCCAACACACAAACTTCCATTCAAACGCTCACTGAATCCACACACGCCTCCATCGCATCCCTCACAAAATCCATGAATGATATCGTCGTCTCCATCGCTCGCCTACAAAAACAACCCGAACAACCCACCCCCGTCACACCAGCAACCACTTCTTCTGCCCAAACAAGATCCATTCTTGGCCATATCCCTCTCAACCAGCCTGCACTTCCAATTACCACATTTACTCCTCGTCCGATTCGCATAGAACTGAACCAGTTTGATGGCTCATCACCACTCGACTGGCTCGCTCAAACTGAACGATATCTCAACCTCCACAATATCGCCGACCAAGATAAAATCGATTTCATCTCCTTTTATCTCATTGGCCCCGCCTTTGGCTGGTTCCATTGGATGCAACGCAACCGTTTAAGCCAACTTTACAGCATCCAACAAATCGACTCCCCACCACAACAAATTCCTCCGATTCTGCAGCCCCTCCTCGACAAATATTCCCAAGTTTTTTCCATTCCCCGCGGCCTGCCCCCTCACCGTCCACATGACCATCGTATCCACCTCCATTCCGGCACCCCACCTGTCAACGTCCGTCCATACCGATACCCGCACTTTCAAAAATCTGAAATGTCCAGGCTTGTTGCCGAAATGCTTCAAAATGACACCATCCGTTGTAGTACAAGCCCCTTCTTCTCCTCCCCCGCTTTACTCGTAAAAAAAAAAAGGATAATTCCTGGCGCTTTTGTGTCGACTATCGAGCCCTTACTGCGGTCACTGTTAAAGATAAATTTCCCATCCCGACGGTCGACGAACTTCTTGACAAATTACATGGCGCCACAGTTTTCTCCAAACTTGATCTCGGTTCGGGATACTTTCAGATCCGAGTCCACAAAAACGACATTCCCAATACCGCTTTTCGCACATTAGACGGGCACTACGAATTCCTCGTAATGCCCTTCGGCCCCCTTCCACCTTTCAATCCGCCATGAACGACCTTTTCCGACCCCACCTCCACCGTTTCGTACTCGTATTCTTTGACGACGTACTCATTTATAGCTCGGATATGCACCAACATCTCAACCACCTCAGCACCGTACTGTCTCTCCTCCAAACTCACCAATACTTTGCCAAAATCTCCAAGTGCGCTTTCGGGCAAACTTCAATTGATTATTTGGGTCACATAATCTCCAACAATGGCGTCTCCACCGACCCCTCCAAAATTGAAGCCGTACTCCAATGGCCACCTCCTACTACAATTACAGCTTTACGCGGCTTTCTTGGGCTCACCGGTTATTATCGAAAGTTCATACACGGCTATGCCACCATCGCCAGCCCCCTTACAGATTTGCTCAAAAAAGACTCCTTCAATTGGTCTCCCGCCGCCGACTCAGCCTTCCTCCAACTTAAAACCGCCATGACCTCCACTCCTGTCCTCGCCTTACCTGATTTCAACAAACCATTCAATCTCGAAACGGACGCCTCCGGAACGGCTCTTACCCAAAACAGCCACCCAATTGCTTTTTTCAGCAAGAAACTTGCGCCCAGATTCCAAGGGGCTTCCGCCTACCACAAGGAAATGATGGCAATTATCGACGCCGTCACCAAGTGGCGACCCTACTTACTCGGTCGTCGATTCACCATCACTACTGATCACAAAAGCCTTCGGTCCCTGGATCTCCAAACCATACAGACGCCGGAGCAACAATAATGGGTCACTAAGCTTCTCGGGTTTGATTACGAAATCATCTACCGACCCGGATGGAAAAATGGAGCCGCCGATGCCCTGTCCCACCGTGAATTTCGTGCACTCTCAAACATCTCCACTCCACACCTCACATATTTAGACGATTTCAGAACCTTCTGGGCAAACAAAGAAAAGGGTCAAACACTATCGTATAAATTGACCAGTGGACCAGCGGGCCACAATTACCATATGGGCTAAGGGTTACTTTATTACAAGGGCCGAATATTTATTCCCCTCGAGTTGGGCCTTCATCTTAAAATCATGCAACAATATCACTCGAGCCCAATTGGAGGCCATTCAGGTATTACAGCTACTCTTTCCAGAATTTGTGCAAATTTTTACTGGCCCAACTTCCGAAAATCCATTACCCAATTCATAAATTCTTGTCCCACCTGCTAACAGATTAAGTATTCCACCACACCCCCCGCCGAATTACTCCACCCTCTCCCCATTCCGAAAGCCGTTTGGGATGATATAGCAATGGATTTCATTACCGGCCTCCCCCCTTCCCATGGCTTGTCCGTTATCTGGGTCATTGTCGACCGCTTATCCAAATCCGCCCACTTCATTCCCATTTCAGCCGACATGACAGCCCCTAAACTCGCAGCCACCTTCTTCGCTAATGTCGGCAAATTATACGGTTTTCCCAAATCCATAGTTTCCGATCGCGACAAAGTCTTCATAAGTTCTTTTTGGTGCGAATTGTTCAAATTGCAGGGCACAACACTCGCCATGAGTAGCGCCTATCATCCTCAAATGGATGGCCAATCCGAGGCCCTCAATCGATGTCTCGAAATTTGTCTCTGATGAACCCAAGAGTTGGGCGAAATTTTTACCATGGGCGGAGTGGTGGTATAACACCAACTGGCATTCCGCCATTCAAATGACTCCTTTTCAAGCACTTTATGGACTCCATTCCTCATTATCTCACCGGCAGTACCAAAGACCCCGACCTTGAAGAACTCCTCCTTTACCGTGATTTGCTCCTCCAACAGCTCAAAACCAATCTCCAATCTGCCCAGAACCGCATGAAACAACGCCCAGACACTACGCGCATTGATCGCTCTTACCACACCGGCGATTGGGTTTATGTCAAACTTCAATCCTGTCGACAACATTCCGTTCACGCCGTTCCTCTCAGAAGCTAGTCAAAAGCTTTTATGGCCCTTACAAGATTCTTGAAAAACTCGGGCCCGTAGCATACAAACTGGCACTGCCTGAGACTGCGAGAGTCCACCCGGTTTTTCACGTCTCTCTCCTCTGCCTAGCTCCGGGCTACTCTCCCAACCTTGAGGACAAGGTTCATTCCGAAGGGCCGAGGATTGATACAACTCCAGGTCTTCCAGAGGCCACTGCCACCTCGGCGCCACGTCAGAGTACATGCTTGAAGCACATGCCAAACAGACTTAGTGATTACGTGCTCTAAAGGCAGTATTGACTTGGTCTTTTGCTTTCAGTTGTTTTTCAATATTCAGTTCCTAAGGATATGGGCACTAAGCTTAATCCATGTAAATAGGGTAGTGGTTATTTCCTTTCAGTTTGACAGCAGTAAGAATATTAGACTAGCTTTGATGTAATTCAATTTCTTTTTTTATGGATATTAATGAACGAAATCTTCTCTCTAAATTTTTCTTCTTCCTTGGGAGACTGCCCATCTCGAATAGGGCTACGCATCAGACTTATTATAGTAACTCCGGTTACGAAACGTCGCCGAATCAAAACTCTCATATTCCAGAAATTTAATTTCCAGATTTCTCTTGCCCAAGCAAAATTTCAGATTTAGGTTTTAGCCCCAATTATAGTGATTCGAAATCACCAATTTCATATTTTCCAGATTTTTGTTCCAAACTAAACTTTTAGATTTCTCTGGCAATTAAAATCGATTTTTCGAAATATCGATTTAATTAAAAATTTATTCCAAATAAATTTTTCAGATTTTGCATTCCATTTTACTCACATCAAAACATGATATTATGATTCCAAATTATCAAAATCGATTCATTCTACCTACACGAAAGATATTATGTTAAGTTTGTTGGTAAAATTTGACTGTGAAAAAATGGATATGCAATTTGGAATTGAGGCGAGAATGAACTATGTCCTTAACACAATATTACCCTGCTATAGCCCTGCTATTGGTGGTACGGGTTGGTGCAATTGTGTCCTAAGATACAACGATTCTTCTCGGAATAGAACCACTTCAAATCCCGAGACCCACGAACGAAACCCTGTTTCGAACTCTCAATAACAATAACGATTCAACTCTCGACTTTGTTATTCCCGCATAACAAAACTCGAGAGAACGAACCAAATATGAAGAGGAATTGTAAATTCGCTCTTAGTAAGAATGATCATCCGAAGGGGTTGATATAGGTGTTAGAAACAGGAGGGGCCATAAGTGTCATTAGATTCAATTTAATGACTCACATGTATCGGTCGTAACGGCTTTAACAGTCATAAATACGACCAATCACATGTGTGTTAAAAATATAGCTTGTACGATCGTAATGAATAGTATCTTTAACTCCTCATCGTTTTACACCGTTAGATCAGAAGAAATTCATGGTAAACCCACATATTTCAAACAACAACTTCAACATTTAATTTCTTGTTCGTCCGAACTCGGATTAGAGAAATTCGAAGTGCACACGTGTTGTTCAAATTTGTTACCGAAAATACGTCACACGTACATTATTTACATCTGATTTCCAACATATACTTTGATTCAGGCTTAATTTTGTGATCCTAAGTGTTCCAAAAAAATAAAAGAAAGCATTAAAAATTAGGGAAAATTATTTTTCGTACCCATGTGAAACACGAAACCTCTACACATCTCGCCAATGTAAAAAATATAGCGTTATATACACATGTGATTTTAAAAACCCCTATACTTTAGTAATTAGTGGAAGGTGGCATTCACGTGCAGTTCGTTGGAAGTAGGTTTGGACGGTTTGTGCAAATAAAAAATAACATAGTGGTATATAAAGCTATTTCTTTAACACAGGGGAAATGTGTGCAAGTTTCGTATTTCATGATATGCAATTATCCTAAAAATTAATTACATTTGATGCAAATGAATGCACAACAAAAACTTATATAAATGTTTGAATTTACTAATAGTCTACATATATAAACAGACAAAACGAGGGATCCATATGTATCAAAATTGACTTCAGTGTTTATATGTAATAGATCTTGAGAAATGAATTTGTGTTCGAGCAAAGTAGAGCGCCTTTGAGAGAGATGATTCAAAAAATTAAATTCACGGCCATCGATTGGACGAAAGCATTCCCGTAGGCTAACCGTATGGGAAGGGAGATGGACATGGGAACTCATTGGGAATAGCCACACATGGTTGGTACAAGCTCAACACGGATGAAAGTTATGACAAAGGTACAAACAATGCGACGGCCGGGGGTCTTGTTTGTGATCACAATGGAGAATGGTGCTTCGGATTTAGTTAGAATCTTGGGGAACACACAATAAATGAGGTAGAACTATTAGCACTTAGGGAGGGGCTTCGACTTGCATGGGATCGAAGACTCCATAGACTTGAGATAGAGACGGACTCAGAAGTGGTTTTGAAGCTTGTCCAAAGTGCCAACACATCAATTCACCCCTACGGGGAGATCATTAAGGATTGCAAAAACTTGTTACGAATGACGTGGGATGCAACTATTAGACACATCAAGAGAGGAGGCAATATGTGTGCGGACACACTTGCTAAAATGGGACATCAAGTTCAAGGATTGAGGATTTGGCAGGAGACTCCTTTGGAGTTGGAGCAGATTGTTGTTGCTGATATGTAATTTTTGCTTTTGTCTTTGTTTTAGCCGAAAAAAAAAATAGGTCTAACAAGTTGTAGTGGCGACGACAAGTATTTCATAGTTCAAATACAATGGTGCATAAAAAATTAGTGGGTATTTCCTCCTAATATATTGAAATGATTATCCTATGATAATTATGCTCACTGAAGGGCAAATATATATATGAAAAATTATTTTTTTAGTCCGTTAAGTTGGCCTCCTTTGCGTTTTAGTCCGTTAACTTGACACCTTACAAAATTAATCCGTTATCTTTGCACTTGTTTTAATTTTGGTCATTTCAGCTAATTTGGGGATAAATTGCAAATGGAGGGAAAATTCATACAAAAATTGAAAAGTTCATGAAAAAATTGAAAAAGCCAAAAAAATTCATTAAAAAATTTAAAAAAATTGAAAAAAATTCATTAAAAAATTGAAATCCGAAAAAAAAAAATTCGGATTTCAATTTTTTCAATTTTTTTCAAAAAAATCCGAAAAAACCTAAAGAAAAAATTCATTAAATATTGTCGTGTTTCAATTTTTTCTTTTTTCTTCTTTTCATTTTAATGAATTTTTTGGCTTTTTTTTTTAGTAATTTTCTAGTTTCTCGTCATTTTTTCTAATTCTTTTTTATTTAATTTTTGAGAAATTAGAAAATTACTAAAAAAAAGTAGAAAAAAAAAGAAAAAAATTGAAACACGACAATATTTAATGAATTTTTTTGACAAAAATTAAAAAAATTGAAATCCGAAAAAAATCCAACTTTTTTTTTTCGAATTTCAATTTTTTAATGAATTTTTTCAATTTTGTAATGAATTTTCCCCCAAAATCAGCAATTTCCCCCCAATTTTCCCTCCATTTTCAATTTATCCTCAAATTAAGATGCAATTTATCTCCAAATCAGCTGAAAGGACCAAATTTAGAACAAGTGTCAAGATAACGCACTACTTTTGTAAGGTGTCAAGTTAACGAACTAAAACGCAAAGGAGGCCAACTTAACGGACTAAAAAATAATTTTCCCTATATATATAACACGAGTTATTAGGGAAAAATCTATGGTGGACCGAGAGCTTTGCTCCCAATCCACTATCCATCACAAATTTACAAGTGATGGGGTGGTTTTCATCACTCACCACCATGTGAAAACCACCCCACCACTTGTAAATATGTGGTGGATTCGGTCCACCATAGAATTATCCTGTTATCATTAGCCGCTTTATTTTACTCAAAAACTACAAAACAAACAATTCCAAATTGAATTTGCCAAAGCTACATTAGAGCACCCCCATTGGGGGGGGGGGGGTGCTTGCAGGGTGTTTGGGGAAGCATGCACCTCTCCTTTCAATGGGGGTGGGGTGCTTGGTGACATGGCAAAAAATGAAGGAAGTTGGGGTTCCTCTGCAAGAACCCCAAAGGAACCTGTGACATGATAAAAATAAAAGTTTTTATTGAATTACATAATTGATTATTAAAAAATAAGTATAAGTTGAGTATTTTCAGAGAGGTTCTTTTGATGGGAAGAGAGGTTCTTGGAAGGGGTTCTATGCTGATGTGGCAAGTGCAGAAAGTTGTTTTTGATGGAAAGAAGGGTGCTTGGAAGCGGAGGTTCTTGGAGTGCTGATGTGACACTCCAAGAACCCCTTTTTGGGTTCCACCATTGTTGATGCTCTTATTAGGACATTTATTTAACACTAATTTTATTTTATTTTTTTAGGTTGGTGACTTTATCTTGGTTCTATAAATAAAAATAAAATCAACCCATGTTCAATTCTGAAAGAAAAGGCAAAATGTAAAAGGATGCAATAAACAATCGAAATAATTAAAAGATTAAGAACATGAATACAAAGGGAATAAAATAAATTAATAAAAGATTACTTCTTGTTCTAGTTGTTGAATTCGACCAAGCAACATTCGGTTGAGTGCTTCTGTATCCATCTTCTTGTAATCCATACTTCAAAAACACACGCAAAATTGGGTGTAAACGATGTGGGCTTCTCTTTGCATGTGTGTATACATACATATATATATAAGGAAAACTATATAGATACAAAAATATACATACACTTGCCTGAAATCTGTGTGGAAAATGATTGCAGTTCTGAGAGAGTAGAATAGAATAGAGGAACAGTTTCTTCTCAAATTTTGGTGAATTCTGTTGAAAGAAAAAGAAATATTTATGGAGGCGTTTGGAAGTTTTGTGGTCTTATATATTTTCAAGGGTTTATATGTTCATCGATCCGGAATAGATAGATACATGTGTTATTTTATAATTCCCCTTAGTATTGAATTGAATAAATAAAGGTTTATATAGAGGTTACAAGAGATAGAATAATAAAGGAAATAAATAAGTAAACATAAAAGGAAACCTAAACTAATATTAATTCTAACACTCCCCCGCAGTTGAAACAGGAGATTCGTGAACCGTGAGACTGGACCGAAAATCAATAAAAAGTGGAGAGGGCAAGCCTTTGGTGAAGATATCGGCATACTAATGGGATGACGGAACGTGTAACACACGAACCTCACCTAAGGCGACCTTTTCACGCACAAAGTGCAAATCAAGTTCAACATGTTTAGTACGTTGGTGCTGCACAGGATTTGAAGACATATAGGCAGAACTAATATTATCACAATAGACGATGGAGGCTTTTTGAAGAGGACAATGGAGCTCAAGAAGAAGATTACGTAGCCAAGCAGTTTCAGCAACGGCATTAGCCACACCACGATACTCAGCTTCAGCACTAGAACGAGAAACGACGTGCTGACGTTTGGAAGACCAAGAGATGAGATTATCACCAAGAAATACACAGTAGCCAGAAGTAGAACGACGAGTGTCTAGACAGCCAGCCCAGTCAGCATCAGAGTAAGAAATAAGTTGAGAGAGAGAAGAGGAGGAAAGAGATAGACCATAAGAAATCGTGCCACGAAGATAACGAAGAACCCGTTTAAGAGCGAGCATATGAGAATCACGCGGATAATGCATGAAAAGACAGAGTTGTTGCACAGCAAAAGATATGTCAGGACGAGTGAAAGTGAGGTACTGAAGGGCACCAACGAGGCTGCGATAAAGAGTGGGATTAGAGAATGAGGGACTGGATGAGGCAAAGAGTTTCACCTGAGAATCAGTGGGTGTAGAGACGGGATTACAAGATGTCATATTCGCACGGTCTAAAATTTCACGGGCAAATTTTTCTTGAGAAAGAAAGAGACCAGAAGAAGTGGGAGACACAGAAATACCTAGAAAGTAATGAAGAGGACCAAGATCAGTCATGGCAAACTCCCGGGAGAGAAGAGAGGTAAGGTGATTAAGCAGAGCCGAAGAGGAAGTAGTGAGAACGATGTCATCAACATATAAGAGAAGGAAGGCAGTAGAGGAGCCACGATGGAGAATGAAGAGAAAAGCATCGGCACGACTGATAGTAAAACCAATGGAGGAGAGATAAGAGGCAAAGCGATGATGCCAAGCGCGAGGGGCCTGTTTGAGGCCATACAAAGCTTTCTTAAGAAGACATACGTGATCAGGATAGGAAGGATTAGAAAAACCAGGTGGTTGTTTCATAGAAACGGTTTCAGAGAGGTGACCATGGAGAAAAGCATTCTTGACGTCGAGCTGATGAAGAGGCCAGGAACGGGAAAGGGCAATGCTAAGAACAGTATGAATAGTGGCTGGTTTGACAACGAGACTAAAAGTATCCTCATAATCAATACCAGGTTGCTGAGTGAAACCTTGAGCAATGAGACGAGCCTTATAATGTTCGAGGGAACCATCAGAACGAAATTTGTGGCGAAAAATCCATTTGGAGCCGACGAGGTTAGCATTAGGAGGACAAGGAACGAGATCCCACGTGTGATTAGAGTGAAGGGCATGAAGCTCGTCAGTCATAGCGGAAGTCCAGTGGGGGTCACGGAGAGCTTGAGTATAAGAGCGAGGAATGGGAGAAGGAGAGGGAGAGGAAGCCGAGAGATTGAGAAGGTGTCAAGGTTTAGTGACACCAGCCTTGGAACGAGTGATCATGGGATGAGTAGAGACTGGAGGTGGAGTAGGGGGGAGGAATCGGGAGTGGAAAGAGGAGACGGGGAAGAGAGGGCCGAGTCGGGAGATGAAGATGATGGAGGAGGAGGAAAACCGGGTGGAGGACCTGCGGAGACACGGGGCGGCGCGGCGGTAAGGTGGTGGAGCAACGGCGGATTGTCGTCGGCGGTATCCGGATCAAGGAAAAGATAGGAGTTGGAATCATGAAAAGGAGAATGAGAGGAAAAACGGAAAATAGATTCATCAAAAGTGACATGGCGAGACAGAATGATTTTGTTAGTGACGAGGTTGAGACAACGATAGCCCTTGTGATTGGAAGGGTAACCTAGAAAAAGACAAGCAGAAGAGCGAGGAGAGAGTTTATGAGGGGTGGTGGCAGAAAGGTTGGGATAACAGAGACAACCGAAGACACGAAGATGGTCATAGGTAGGAGAGATATGGTAGAGGAGCTCGCAAGGAGTGCGAAAAGAAAGAGTGGAGGTGGGAAGAATATTTAAAAGATGGACAGCCATGTGAAGAGCTTCAGCCCAAAAAGTCGGAGGGAGAGATGCCTGAAAGAGGAGGGAACGCACAATATTGTTCACAGTTTGGATGGTGCGTTCGACTTTGCCATTTTGTTGGGAAGTGTGTGGGCAAGAAAACCGAATGTGAACACCATGGGTAGCAAATTTTTTTTTTAAAAGAGCGATTATCGAATTCGCCACCATGGTCACACTGAAAAGATTTAATTTTAAATTTAAATTGATTGTGAACATAATTAAAGAAATTAACAAAAATTTGAAAAGTATCCGATTTATTTCGTACAGGAAAAATCCACAAAAAATGAGAAAAATCATCTAAAAAAAGTAAATAAAAATGAAAACCACCTAAACTAGGAACAAGAGAAGTCCAAATATCCGAATGAAGAACATCAAATAAATTACGACTAGTAGAGTTGGAAGAAAAAAATGGTAAGCGTTTGTGTTTGCCTAACTGACAAGCATGACAAAGAGAGCGAGAATAGTCTTTATTACAAGAAATAAATTTATGACTAGACAAAAAATTAAAAATAGTAGCTCCGGGGTGACTGAGACGACGATGCCATGTACAGGAGGAGGGTGCCACGGATGAAATAAGAGCAGTGGAAGATAAAGAGAGGGGGTAGAGATCACCATCGCTATCACGTCGGAGAAGAAGAGTGCCAGACCTAAGATCCTTGACAGAGAAACCAAAGGGGTCAAACTCGATGGAACAATGATTATCACGAGTGAATTGACGAACAGAAATAAGATTTTTAATTAAAGATGGAGAAATAAGAATATTATTGAGGGAAAGAGAACGAGAATTAGAGGGAATAATAGAATGACCAATGGAATTTACGGGAAGTGCAGCACCATTACCAACAATAATTGAATATAAATTTGGACAATGTCCAATATTAAAAAGGTTACCTGGCTGAGAGGACATGTGAGAACTCGCGCCGGTATCCATGTACCATTGATCATCCGATTTTTGCAGGGTCATAGACAAATCCGTGGCAGTGAGAGCAGGTTGCGGCTGCATGGGAGGGGGTCCAGTGGGCTGCTGAGGCGATGCTAAGTAGGTCGGGTGACCAAGTGGAGGAGAAGGCCCAAAAGGAGCTGGACCGAGTATACTCTAGTAGGCAGGTGATGGACTGTGAACTGAAGAGGCAGAAAATGGGCCAGGCGAGATGGTAGGCCCAGCGAGAGATGGTTGAATCCAAGGCGAGTTGATGGGCTGAAAGGAAGTGGCCCAATGCGCTGAAGAAGCCTGGCGAGAATGTGGCTGGCTGTTCGGTGGATTGAAGCTGGAGTTGAGTGGGCCGAAGACCTGTGGGCCGGTTGGAGTGTGCTGCACGAGTTGATATGAAAATCCAGAAGTGGGCCTGGCGAAAGTGTTAGGGCTCGGACGGGAGCCCGTGTAGTATGAGCCCGAGCGACCACCGCGGGAATTATGACGACCACCCCCGCGTCCGTGATAATTACCATTGTTTCGAAAATTGTTTCGGGTCGGGTTTGAGGGCGGATTTTGAGAGTAGAGAGCGGTGGCAGAGTCGGACGGCTATGAGTGAGAATTAAAGCGTGTTTCGCGGGTTTCATGAAGAAGAAGCAGATTACGCACTTCCAAAAAAGAGAGCAGAGGCGGTTTTGCTGTGATAACAGTAACTAGGGGAAGGTACGACTCGGGAAGGCCTTGTAAAAGTTGAAGAATAAAGGCTGTATCAGTAACGGGGGTGTCAAGATCGGTTAAAGTGTCAGCTAAGTGTTTCATCTCTTGACAGTATTGGGAAATAGTAAGAGTTCCTTTGCGAAGATTATGAAAACGCTCGTTAATTTGCATGGAGCGAGAGGCTTTATTGTTTAAAAAATTAGCCTCGATTGCAGACCAGAGATCATGAGATGTTGCATATTCAAGATCAAGATGTTTGAGTAATTTTATGTCAACAATGGAATAAAACCAACGTTTAATTGTCGAATCAAGAGAAAACCATGTGTCATCAGAATCAGAAAGAGGTTTTGATTTGCCTGAAAGATGATCAAAGACGGAGTAACTACGGCAGAGGTCCATGAACATGCCTCGCCATAACTTAAAATTTGAGTCAGATTCGGATAATTTAAAACCAAAAGACGAATTGATATTGCCGGGTGAAGTTATGGCGGTTTTGGCATAGGGGCGGGTGGGTCATGCTGTTGGGTTTCGGTGGCAGAGGAATCTGCAGTTTGAGACATCGATGGCTAGGGGAAGGATGAACCGAAACAATAGTCGAAAAAAGATAAATTATCACGTAACAAAATAGGAGGCCGAAACAATTACCTTGAGGAAGCACGAGAACACACGCGTGGAAACAAGATTTGCCGAGGAGGAGGCTGATATAGTGAAAGAATTGGCGTTGAGGGGAACAACGACTTAAGAGG
This sequence comes from Buddleja alternifolia, assembly GCA_019426215.1. NCBI lineage: Eukaryota > Viridiplantae > Streptophyta > Magnoliopsida > Lamiales > Scrophulariaceae > Buddleja > Buddleja alternifolia. The sequence goes on along the minus strand of CM033395.1, from coordinate 16,529,370 downwards.
GATCGGGAGAAGAAAGAAGAACGACGACGCCTAGAGCAGCCGGTGGAGAGGGGGCGGACGACTTGGAGGAGAAGAAAAGCAGGACTCTAGAGTTATTTGGCTGATACCATGTTAGATTATAATTCCCCTTAGTATTGAATTGAATGAACAAAGGTTTATATAGAGGTTACAAGAGATAGAATAATAAAGGAAATAAATAAGTAAACATAAAAGGAAACCTAAACTAATATTAATTCTAACAACATGTACATTTTGTTATGATTTTGAGTATATGTAATAAAGTTTAATTATGTCTATCAAATTATAAAGTTTAAATTCTCTTTGGACCCCTTTTCACTCCACATACTCTTCCCAGGAGTTGCCTTAAATAACGTTTTGGTGCTTGAAGCTTCATTTCGATTTTTGAACATGTATACTGAATTTTACCAAATTAATCTATATCCTTGAGAGAGGTTACATGGCTTGCATATGCCAATGTATTTCTTGTTTCAAATGTAAATTTTGTTAAGATTTTAGATATATGTAACAAATTCAATTATGTCTAGCAAATTATAAAGTTAAAATTCTCTTTTGACCCGAAATAAAAAAAATAAAAGAAGTTCTCTTTTGAACCTTTTTAACTACATACACTCGTTACCTTAAATAACGTTTTGGTGCTTCACTTCATTTCGATTTATGAACATGTATAGTATTTCTTAAAATAATGAATTTTACCAAATTCACCTATATCCTGGAGAGGTTACATAGCTTGCATATGCCAGTGTAATTCTTGTTTCACATGTAAATTTTGTTAAGCTTTTATGTATATGTAATAAAGTTCAATTATGTCTTGCAACTTATAAAGTTTAAATTCTCTTTTGACCCTTCTTAACTACATACACTAGCTACCTTAATAACGTTTTGGTGATTCATTTCATTTCGATTTCTGAACATGTATAGTATTTCTTAAAATAATGAATTTTACCAAATTCATCTATATCCTAGAGAGGTTACACAGCTTGCATATGCCAGTGTTTTTCTTGTTTCACATGTAAATTTTGTTAAGATTGTAGGTATACGTAATAAAGTTCAATTATGTCCATCAAATCATAAAGTTAAATTGTCTTTTGACCCATTTTAACTACATACACTCGTTCAAAGAGTTGACTTAAATAGCGTTTTGGTGCTTCATTTCATTTCAAGTTTTGAACATATATAGTATTTTCTTAAAATAATGAATTTTATCTAATTCGTCAATATCCTAGAGAGGTTACACGGCTTGCATGTGCCAGTGTATTTCTTGTTTAACATGTAAAATTTGTTAAGATTTTAGCTATATGTTATAAAGTTTAATTATGTCTATGAAATTATAAAGTTTAAATTATCTTTTGACCTCTTTTAACTACGTACACTTGTTCCAAGAGTTACCTTAAATAACATTTTGGTGCTTCACTTCATTTCGATTTCTTTAACATGTATAGTATTTTCTTAAGATAATGAATTTTACCCGAATTCATCTATATCCTAGAGAGATTACATGGCTTTATGGAGTGTATTTCTTGTTTCACATGGAATATTTATTAAAATTGAGTACTAAATAAATTCTTCACTTAAAATTTAAAATGTACTTAGAGGAATACTTCAGATTAACAAATTAATATATAAAATCACTTGGTGCTTGGACATGTGCGTGCACCAAGGAAATTATTTTTGAATTTAATTTTATTTGAAATCATATTAATTAGTTTATTTGTTTAATAGCTTCAATGATTAGGAAACAATTGTTTGAAAAAATGTTTTTCACAGTAATAATTTTCTGGAGCTACTTTGCTTAATAGGTGCTTTTTTTATGTCTTACAAGAAAAGACATTTTGCATTGGTGCAACTTCTAGAAATAAACTATGATTCTGAACATAACTTTTTTTCTTGTTTTCAATTGGCATTTCAATGTCTATTTAATGGATTGTCGGTATCAAATTTAATCACCTAATTTTCATTTGTTCTTTCAATTGATACTAAATTATATTAGTCTTTGTGTTGTTCTTGCAAAGAAATTAACATTCGAAATTGCTACGGATTATGTTTTGTTGGTCCCAAGTGGCATATGAAAGGTTCTAGAAGGGGAGTTGAATAGACCCACAAGTCTTTTTCGACTTCAAAAAGTTCGTATTAAAATAAGGTTGGACGCTTGGCTGAGCGTTTGCTAGAAAACTGTTTTATAAAGTTAACTTAGACTTCAAGATTTGAATACTATAACCAGTTAGGTTTAAGCGTTCAGTTCTTTGATCAGTGTTAGCACATCGGAATGATTTTTGAGTTTTCTTCTTTGAAAGTTTTAGCGTCACCAAAATGTTTATTATTTACTTAGCGTTTGATTGTGATTACTTTAATAGATTAATGCAATAATATGATAATGATGAAATCGACTGTAAAGTAAAGAACACAATGTTTGAAAGGTTCGTTGGGTGATGTAATCCCAACTACGTCCTTCTTCTCCTCGAACACTCAGAGGCAATCCACTAAAATGATTCTCAAAGAATCACACACAATCTTCTACAAATTAGGGAGAGATGGATATTGATGACTTGAGCTCCTTGGTCACATAGATTTCAGCTCCAAGACACTTCTATCCCCTTGCGTCTTTCACCCAGAAATATTGCAAGCATCCAACTTCGACTTTACACAGATTGTGAGACTTGGATAGGGGTTTGTCTAACGGTTTCTTTGATTTTGATAAAGTTCAAACAACTTGGAATATCTCAATAGGAATGTGAGTTTCTTCGAAAAGAATGTTTGAGATATTGGTTGACTGCCTCAGAATTTGAAGAAAAGCAAAGACAATGTTTGCTTGAATATTCTGGCTTTTCTAAAAGTTTGAGTACTTGAGACTTCAATGCAACAGCAATTTGGCTTGTAATATGGTGGGTTTTTTTTTGTTGATGTTGAAGTCCTATTTATAGGCATTCTTGAAAAAAGTATTCATTTGACACATGCACAGGCGCGTGTCTCTCACTTCCGCGAGTGAACATCTTTTGTCCTTTTTCCTGAAAATCTGCTGCACAAAAGTTGGTGCTGCAATCTCTGAATAGTTGACAGTTCAATAAGGTGGCTTCTCCGTACGTCCTGAAGTGCTTATCACATTTAATGCTCTTATCAGCATTTAATGCATTTGAATTAAATTTTCGTTGGCAATTAATGAACTGGAAATATTTGCATTAAACTTCTTCTGGACTTAGAAATAAATTCAGGTGAAATTTGTCATGGATAGACACTCATTTATCCTTGAATAATTCGCTCCTATAATCAACGCTTGATATAGCTTGGTGCTTGGATGCTTGGAAACTTCATATTCATTCAGACTTCAGATGCTTGAGTCTTCAAACTTAACTACTGATAACCTCACTCAGAAATTATCAGACGCTCAGTCTAAGACTACTTATCCTAACAATCTAGAATAAAAATAAAACAAGCCTATTACAAATCTAACGCTCAAAGCTTATACACGATTTCTAATAAAACCAAACTTACATATTTTAGGGTCTAACAGGGAATTCTAATTGTCATCATCAAAATATCTAACAAGAAATTTCCTAACAATTTCCCCTTTTTTGATGATGGCAACACTTACTCCTTTATAGTTCAAGAGTTAGACAGCCAAAAATTAGCTTTGAATAAAGATTAGATAAACTTAGTTAAGCCTCAACGAGATGTTTTAGCTGAAACATGCACTCCATTAATATATCAAGTAAAGTACAGGCATTTTAACAAAAAAATAAAGAGACAAGAATATAGATAATGCAAAGTAAGCAAAAGTTTTTAATCTTCTTCTTGAGCATTGACTCTTCTATTTACTTCAGCTCTGATCGCTTCAGATATACTCTCTTCAAGTCTAATCATGGCAGCATGATCTTTGTCAATTACAGATTTCTTCTCTTTCTTTTTTTTTTCTCTATAAGCAACAAACTGCTTATCCCATTCAACAGGGTTAATACCAATACGCCTTAGGCAAATTCTGAATGTTTTGTTGAAGTCTGACATCCTCTGTTCTTTACTATAAGCTTGGGATTAGAAGGCTCTAGAATAGGCGGTCGTTCGAATGGAACGTCATTGTTCAAGTAACGCTCAAGAAGGCACTGGTAGACTGATAAGATTAGGAAGGGTTGCTTGACGCTTGGTAGTAAGACTAGCAGCTCTTGAACCAGAAGCTTTCCTCTTCATCCCTGTTCCCCTTCTTTTCTCTTCTTCTTCCCCCTTATTGCCATCATCAGCCTTCAAAAAATGTTCTGTTAAAAGGCTGACTTGAGTAGCAATCTGAGCCATTGAGGCCTCTAAAGTGTCTATGCGCTTATCGAAGTGCTCTTTCATGGCCAGTTGATTTGCTTGAGTAGCATCATTCATCTCTTGAAATTCCTTAAGGCAATCAGCAATTGCCGCTTGAGCTGCACTGCGTATATGAGCAACTTGGGCGCTCATGTTTTGAGACTCAATCTTGGATACATCAGTTTTGATCTAATGGAGGGCTTCTTCATTTTGAGTGGCATGATTACTCATTTCCTCCAAAACTGATTTCAACAGTGCCCCAAAAGTTTCACTCAGATCTGAAGGAATAACTTGAGAAGCCGGTCGCTTAAACTTTGATGTGTACTTGAGTGAGTCAAGAGAGACTTGATGTGATGGATCAAAGACGGTGCCGCGTGCTTCAATTGGTAATTCAACAACATTTGGAACATCTAGTTTTGAAGCGTCAGGATTGATTTCTGGTGGAGACGCTTGAACTGGTTCCTCGGTAGACGCTGGAATACTTGCAACTTCTAATGCAGGCTCTGGAGCAGACTTTTCAATTAATTTCACAGGTACTTCCACAAGCGTTGACTCCTTTTGATGAAAGTCAGTGAAATGGAAATTTAACCTGGCGAAGGGTATATCGACGTAGAAGTCTGATGCATCTTCAAGAAGTTCGTTCAGCCTGGAACGTAAAATGCAAGATCCCTGAATAAATGTGCGGATCGGACTATCCCTGGACCTGACATACATTGGTCCCATGATGTCCGGCACATGATTTGGAAAAATCCTTGACTGTGGTCTGAGGATCAGAAACAACATATCTGGGTAGTAATGCAAGGAAAATCCAATGATCCTATCCTTTGGAAGACGGTTAGATTTGTGAGCTTCAGGCACATACATTCTGTAGAACTCTTCCAAATAGGGATAAACAGCTCGAGCTATGCCCTCATTTTGTTCTAGTAAGGTAAGAACATAGGCATAGTGTTCGCTGACTTCCTGTCTAATAGATGGTGGGAGTGGATAACCATGGAAGTTGCGAATTCTAGAGCCGTTGGGTTTGTCTAAGTTTTCGATGAAGATCTTGTTGAAGTGAGGAATGGGAGCCATGATCTTTAACATCAACCAAAAATTGTCATCACAGTGGCTTGGAGTAGTTAATAAGTCTGATACTAGGAAGCTTCCACTGCTAGACGCTTGACTATTGAAGTTAAGATGAGTAACTGCAAGGCTATGAAGCGCTTAACGCAGAAACTTTTCTATTGGTTGGCGAACGCTTGGCAATAGAGCTATTTCTCCCACAAGCTGTTGACGCTTCTTTAGGCAATACTCGGTGAATTGACGCTTCATGCCATGCATACCTATGCCAAAGAGATGGGGAGCTTTGACCAAATCTTGAAATGTATACCTATTGCCCATGTATGCTTCAACCCAATTAACTTCATTCATGCAGTAGTCAGCTCCTGCATTGACTATAGCTCTAATGCCTTCATGGTGAATGTCTCTGATTGATTCAAAGAGATATCTGTCTGTTTGATAACTTGCATTCCAAACGCTCTGGAAGTAGTCATCTGCTTCTTTTTGAATCAAGTCTGTCAAAGATGTTTGACGCTCACCGGCATGCACACCTTTATTTTTCCAAAGTCAAAGTGGGTTAGCCCATCTTTTATTCTCATCACTGTGCACCACTTCTGGAAAGTGAGAGTATCGTCTCTATTCAACAATTCCTCGGTTGGATTAAAAAACTCAACCGGTATATGCTCATAAACTCTGATATTGAAATCTCTTGGAGCAAGACTAGTCGGTTTGCTATGCCCCATATCCAGATAATATGCTAAGTCGATGTTGGCTGGAGGAGTTCTGCCATAGGTTCTGTTTTCATAGATAAGAATGGAAGCAGGAATCGGACCAGTAGGCTTACCATCTTCAATGACCTGATAATATGCTCGCTCCACATCTGTCAAAATCGAGTTGAATAGAAGCTCACAGATATATTTGACATGCTTTATCATCATGGTAATCTCATTCTCAGCAACTATATATCTTTCTTCATTGTAGCCTGCTGGAATAAAGTCTCTTCAAGCGCTGGTGGCGTATAGTTGATTGATGATAGGATACAGCTTGAAGAAATGATTTAGTCTTGTAACATCCTCAGCAACGCTCTGACTTTCTGAGCATGCCTCAGTTATGACCTTTGAAGAATTTAGTGGTTGGACCCCTTCCGTTGTAGGTTCCTCGGCATCTAATGCAATGCTGGTTGCAATATCTTTGGCAATGGCCACTACTTCTTCTAAATCAGCATCCAGATGGACGTCGATTGGTGCTTCAACAGCAACTGGAATTATAGCTATAGCACAGAAAATATCCTCTATAAGAGCAGGATCTTCTATAGATGTAAGAAAAGAAACGCTGCGAGAAGAAATAAACTTACCCTGAGAGCTTGTCTTAACAGCAGCTTCTTGAGCACTTGGCTCAACGGTCTCAGGCTCTTCAGGAGCAAAGGCAGGTTAACGCTTGCCTGTCCTGGAACGCTTAAAAATCTTTTTGACGTTGACTCCTTCAACGAGCTTAAGCTTTTGAGTTGGAGCAGCAGCAGTTGGTTCCTCAAAGTCGATTTATTTGATAATACCCTCCAATTTCCTCTGCTTAATTAAAGGAATCTTGTCCTCCTCATCCTCATCAGTTTCCTCACTATCCTTGGGAAGAGATGGAACAACATAAACCTTGGGCTTACGAGGAGCCTTTTTCTTTTGTACAGCCGGACGCTTCACGGCTTCAACCGGAGCAGGACGCTCAGCTTCCTCGTCGGATGCTTTGTGTACCTGTTGACGCTCAGATAGTGGTCTCGCAACACCACCAACTCGAGGAGGATGAAGAAGATTAGTCAGAATTCTCTTCCCTAGAAACTTGGCTTTGGCCAAAGAAAGCCCCGAAGAGTGAACACACTCTGCTCTATATAGCAGATCACTCAGAATAACTCCATAGGGTTTGTTTATGGCACTCAAACATTCCCTAAATCTTCCGAACACATACTCGCTTTAGTTGATTTTGATGTTGAGGAGTATGGCAGTTATCATCTGAAACTGCATCGGATTGACCTTATTAAAGGTACCCACCCTGCATTCGATTATCTTGCTGCAAAAATGAGCCATTAATCTGTACTTCGGCACTATTTCTTTCTTCTCGAAGTGTGGTTTATATGGTACACCATCATATGCACTCATACTAGTCCATGCTTCTTGGATTTGTTCTTGAGTAACACAGTCCAATGCCTCACCCTCAATTGGCAGATTAAAGTTCTCGGCAATGGAGTTAGCAGAAAGGACAAATTCTTTTGGGGACTCTTTCTTAGACAGAGAGAAGAGGCAAGAGATAGACTTCTTGTCCTTTGAGAGTTTAGCAATTTTCCAGAAGATATCTACCTCAGTAGCAAATAAGTAGGAGTACTTTGTCAAGAAAATCTGAAGCCCAGCCTTGGCTACAAAGTCCATCATATCGGTCATGTTGATCTGATTCTGCTCGTATAGAAATTTCTAGTCCACCACTAGGCCTTCAGTAACCTTGATGGTGTTTTTAGCAGTATTTGTGTATTTCTTGGGTGCCATTTGAGTGTTTTGAAAGAGATGAATTGAGATTTGCTTTGAGAAAGAGAGAGAGAGTAATTTTGCAGAAAGCTTGAGTAAAAAATGAATAGTTTTTTTGCAAAAATTTCTCTTAAAAGATACAGTTGAATAGTGCGGGTTCTCGTCTCACTAAGATTTTGACACGTGTAAAGTTCATGAGTCTCAGCCATAAATGTTTTTAACTGCGGACGCGAGTTTAGGGCAAGAGAGAGAAGTTACATTTGGTAACTCTCATATATAAAGATTTGAAGTCCGAGTGAATTTTTTTTAAAACGTTTGGCATTTTCAGAGTGTAATGCAGGCGCTTGATGGTATACTGACACGTACACAAACATATACTAACTCTGAACCGTCATTTTGAAAAGTTTTTAATTTATCTGCCAGTTTGATGTGATAGAAGCGTGTGAATAGAGTTCAAAATTGACTTTTGAGTCTATCCATCTCGTCATTAAGCGTGCAAAATTTATGCATAAATTTTATAAATAATTTTATATTAAGTGTTGAAGGCAATAAGTTCAACGCTTAACATATACCACTTGTTATATGTTATATTGTAAGTTTTATGTTTGACGCTTAAAAATTTAAACTCTGTTTGTGCTTGAGCGTCCAATGTATTATGCACAAGTAATACTGAGCATTGATGATCTATGCATATGAAAGTAATTTTGATCATTGACGCTTACAAATATGTTCAAGTACAAATTTAAGGTTCTCCCTAAATTTGATAACTCGTAATACTTTTCAAAAATCTTTTAGACATAAATAAAGTGCATTCACCCTAAATTGTATGTCTAATAAAAGTATGATGCATAATGATTAAGTGTTTAAATCAATCATACCTAATTCACTTCTTAAAGTGAGAAAGCGTTGTTCGTTGAGAGCTTTGGTGAAGATATTTGTCAATTGTTTGTCAGTTCTAATAAAGTGCATGGAGATATCTTTCTTTTGAACATGGTCAGGAAGAAAATGGTATCTAATGTCAATATGTTTGGTTTTGGAATGAAGAACAGGATTTTGAGTCATGGCTAGGGCGCTTTGATTATCACAATGAATGGGGCTTGGACCTAGGATTATACGATAATCTCTAAGTTGTTGCCTCATCCATAACACTTGTGCACAACAATTTCTTGCAGCTACATACTCGGCTTCAGCTGTAGAAGTAGCTATGGATTGTTGTTTCTTACTATGCCATGAAACTAACCTATCACCTAGAAATTGACATGTACCACTAGTACTTTTACGATCTATTTTGCAACCTGCAAAATCTGCATCTGAGTAACCAATTAGTTCAAAAGGAGAGTCCCTTGGATACCATAAGTTCACATTTTGTGTGCCTTTTAGGTACTTAAGGATTCTCTTAGCAGCAATTAAGTGTGACTCTTTAGGTTCACCTTGAAAGCGTGCACACATGCATATCAAAAATATAATGTCAGGTCTACTAGCAGTAATATAAAGAAGTGATCCGATGATACCTCTATGGTTAGTGATATCAACCTTCTTTCCTCTTTCATCTTTATCTAACTTAAGCATTTGGCTCATTGGAATTTTTGAATATGATGCATTTCCATACCAAATTTCTTAATCATATCACGTGTATATTGAGCTTGGTTAATAAATATGCCATTAAGGAGTTGTTTAACTTGTAATCCTAAGAATAAAGTTAATTCACCCATCATGCTCATTTCAAATTGTTCTTGCATCATTTTCGAAAACTCTCAGACAGACGATTATTAGTAGATCCGAATATAATATCATCAACATAAATCTGGTAAGAGAATATCTTCATCATTAGTAATTTTAAATAACGTTGTATCAACTCTGCCTTTTGAAAAACCTTTACCAATAAAGAAGATAGAGACAGTGTCATACCATGATCGGGGTGCTTGCTTAAGCCCATAAAGTGTTTTATCTAGCTTGTAGGCCATACCCTTACCATGGCTATTGATGAATCATGGTGGTTGCTCCACATATACCTTTTCTTGGAGTTTACCATTCAGGAAAGCACTCTTCACGGTCATCTGATACACCATAAACTTGTTGAATGCTGCATACGCTAGAAACATGCTGATTGCTTCAAGACAGGCGACAGGAGCATATGTCTCATCAAAATCAATACCCTCTTCTTGGCAATATCCTTGAGCAACAAGTCTAGTTTTGTTCCTTATTACAATGCCATTCTCATCCATCTTGTTTTTATAAACCCATCTAGTCCCAATAACTCCTTAGTGAGTTGACCTTGGTACTAGTGTGATACCCGAGATTTCTTAATGCTGATATATCCTCATAAGGGACAATTTATGAGTCGTTTGTATATATAGGGAGAGTATAATATGTTACAATTATGCAAGGGCTATGAAATAAAAATAAAAGAAGTAAATAATTAGACTTAAGCCCTCATAGTGACTCTATATATACCTATAATGACTCTCACCTTTCATTTACCACCAACTTCAAGAGACAACAAATAAAACACCAAGTTTAGCAAACTTTGCATAGAAATTTCCAGCACTTTCTATGTTGGTATGTTCTAGTTTTGAGGGATCAAATGAAGTCATTTATGGAGTACTTTGGCTCAAAATCATCCTAAGAGGACGAAGAACAGTTATATTAAGTCCGAATCGGCTAATTCGTTCTTGAAAGCTCCAGAACTAGTCTTCAAAGCACCACCATAGTGTGCAGTTTTTAGTTTCAGAAACATTGCTTCATCTTATTGTGCCCAAGAATCACCCTTAAAGTGGTCTGATCATACATGAAAAATGATCCTTGGAACGATCCTTGAGTGTAGATATCCTTACAGGTAATTTTGTTTGGGAATCGTTAAGAAAACATTATAGAAATTGCATTTGAAGCATCAATGCCAGTAATCTCTATTCAATTCCAGAATCTATGTTTCATATTCAGTTGCCCTAAAATCCCTTTTTCTATGCTTTGATTATACATGCAAAGCCATATTTAGAATCCTTATCAAGTGTAGATATGTTTTATGGTAAAATTTTCTGAAAAAGGATTCGGTAATAGTTCAAAAACTGCCAACAAAGAGTCCTTGTCAGTGTGCTGTTTTGGTTTCCGAAAACTGTCAGTTATATATCTTTGCTTTGAAATCACCTTTTCCAAGGTCAAATTGTAAATTCAAGACTATTATGAAAAAGTCCTGTGTGTAGATGTTTATATGGATAATAAGTACCAAGATACATAGTGTCAAGTGGTCATATAGCTGATTTTAGTAAAAGATGGCAGGAGGTATCTGAATGGGCAGATTTGGAGTGTTGATTTGGAAGGCCGATTTAACCTATTTTGGTCTGATTGTAGAGATGGAATTTTGATTATACGAAAGTTTAGTTATTTGGGAATATATGGGTACTAAGTTTACTTAATGATTAAAATCATTTTCATGTGAAGTATCAAAGCACGATGCAAGTATATAGATATATATATACGACGTCATGAAAATTCCTTCCAATTTTGAAAGACATATAATTATAATTTTGAGAGGCAACTCACCTCGTCCAATCAAATGACAAAGCTCAGGTCCAATGTTCGAGTGCTGCTCAACCTATTTCGTAGGTGCAATTACCTATTCCAAATAACTATACTCATCAATACGCTCATAATATCCTTTCATCCGATAATTGTTAATTTTTCAATATGATACACTTAATCACAAATAATCAAAGATTAAGACTAAGCTAACTTACCCAACACTTATCTTGTTGTAAGACGATATATAACTTGGATACGAAAGGATTTAACCTCCATTGTTCATTCCTGCACAAAATTATACAAGAACGCTCCACTGTGCGCCTCCATAGTTTCTCGCATCTCCGCCATTATCCTTGTTTCTTCCCTTTATGAGTGCCAAATTTGACCAGTTCTTAAGAAAACATGGCATACTGTTACAGCTAACTCCTCCAGCCACTCCACAATTAAATGGCATAGAAGAATGAAGGAATCAAACTCTGTTAGACATGGTTCAATCCATGCTCAGCTACACGGATTTGCCCATTTCATTGTGGGGGCATGCATTGTTTACAACTGCTCACATTCTGAACAGATGTCCCTCCAAATCTGCTCCTAACACACAGTATCAGATATGGCATGGAAGGAAGCCTAATCTGAAACACATAAGGGTATGGGGTTGCCCAGTTTATGTGAAAAAGACCAAGGCCGAGAAGTTGGAGACTAGATCCTTGAAAGGACGATTCGTTGGATATCTCGAAGATTCCATGGGATACCTATTCTACCTGCATGATGATCAAAGGATCATTGTTGCCTTACATGCAATCTTTCTCGAAGAAGAGTTCATTCGAGAAGGTGGAGCTGGTAGAAATATTGTTCTGGAAGAACAAAATGAATCTCCTTTGGAAGACACTGTTCAAGATACCTGACCCGAACAAGGAATGACACAACCATCAATGAGCAGGTCAGCTAGAGTATCTCAACCGCCTGAGAGATATGATTGTCTGCTACAGGGAGAGCATAATATGTATGCAGTAGCAGAAGGGAAATATGGAGACGATCCCTCCAGCTAGACAATGATGGATATGGATTCTACAAAATGGCATGAAGCTATGAAAGTAGAAATGGATTCGATGTATTCGAACCAAGTCTGGACTCTGACCGATCGACCTAAAGGTATTGTACCCATTGGATGCAAATGGATCTATAAGAGAAAGATTGGTCCAGATGGCAAGGTGGATACTATAAGGCCAGGCTAGTGACGAAAGGGTATAGTCAAAAGGAGGGCATTGACTATGAGGAAACCTTTTCACTAGTAGCTATGATTAAATCCATTAGAATTCTACCTGCGATAGCTGCATGCCTGGATTACGAAATCTGGCAAATAGATGTGAAGACCGCGTTTTTAAATGGATTTCTCGAGGAGGAGATCTATATGGAACAGTCCAAGGGCTTCATATCTAGTGCAGATTCTCATAAGGTCTTCAAATTGAATAGGTCCATTTATGGACTGAAGCAGGTCTCTCGCAGTTGGAACCTTCGTTTTGATAAAGAAGTATGGGGCTACAGCTTCATCAAGAATGAGGATGAACCATGTGTCTATAAACGGTCAGTGGGAGTAAAATCATATTCCTGGTGCTATATGTAGACGACATTCTACTTATAGGGAATGATGAAGGTTTGCTAACTTTAGTTAAGACATGACTTTCAAGCTAATTCTCTATGAAAAACTTGGGTGAAGCTACCTACATCCTGGGAGTTCGAATCTACAGGGATAAATCGAATAAGATGATAGGACTCTCTGAAGCGCTCTACCTAGAGAAGGTCCTCAAACGGTTTGGGATGGAAAAATCTAAGAGAGGTCTTTTGCCTATGAGACATGAAATTTATCTCTCCAAGAAGATGAGTCCCTAAAGTGAGGAAGATCGAAAGGAGATGAGCACAGTTCCCTATGCATCGACAGTAGGAAGTCTCATGTACGCGATGTTATGCATGAGACCAGATCTTACCTACGCTGTGAGCGTGGTGAGTAGGTTTTAAGCTAATCCGGGAAAAGAACATTGGATCGCCGTGAAATCTATCTTAAAGTACTTAAGAAGAACTAAAGATATGATTCTTGTATATGGCAATGGAGAAATGAAAGTGGATGGTTATACGGATTTTGATTTCCAGTCAGATATCAATGACCAAAAGTACACTTCTGGGTTTATATTCACTATGAATGGTGGGGCAGTGTCTTGGAGAAGTTCCAAGCAAAGCACAATTACTGATTCAACCACTGAAGCTGAATATGTGGCAGCCTCGGAGGCAGCCAAAGAAGCTGTTTGGATTAAGAAGTTCATGGCAGAACTTCAAGTTGTTCCTAGAGTGGAGCTACCATTGTCACTATGGTGTGACAACAATGGAGTCATCGCGCAAGCTAGGGAACCAAGGTCTCAAAACAAATCCAAACACATAGAGAGGAGATATCATATAATTCAAGAAATCGTTGGAAGAGGCGACATCACCGTGCAGAAAATAACCTCAGCGGACAACATGGCAGACCCACTCACTAAGCCATTGGCGGTGCTAGAGAGACATCTTGAGAAGATGGGTATTAGATACCATAGCGATTGGCATTGAGTGCAAGTGGGAGATTGTTAGGTCTATGCCCTAGATTCCAATGAGGACAAATAGATTGTATAGGCTATTCAATTATGTTGTACAAACTGATCATTAATAAAGATAATTATTATTTTGTTTATGTAAAACTTTTATGGCATCAATAAGTAATGAACAAATAGTCCATGTGTATCGAGGTTGACTCTTCGCCCTTTATGGAATAAAGAAGTGGCACGGGGAAAGTCTTATTCCTGATCACTTAAAAGGGTTCGCAAGTCAAGGAATCTTAATTGGGCATTAAGATTCGACTAATTGGGCATTAAGATTCGACTTGTATGATACATGCTCTGGCAAAGAGTGCCAGTCGAACAGTATAGGATAGTGAGAACACGTGTTATAGATATATCAATGGAATTGATATATTCGAACACAACTCGCAGTAATCCGATCACATGGGTATTTACTCTGTGACTGTCAATGATTGCATTACTGACCATAATAGTATGCGTGAGCTTTAGACCTGAGGGCTCATGATCAATGTACTTTTACTATTGAATCTGCTACTAGAGTAGTTAGGCCCAACTCACCCTTTGGTGGGGCCGACCTCAAAGTGCGATCCCAATGAGTCAAGTAGCACTTGTTCAGTGATCTCCAAGATGAGATTCACTATCTCGATAGTAAACGAGAAAGTATCCTGTACAATCATAGGCATATGAAATTATAAGTCTTTGGCTAAAACAATGAAACTAACTCATGTGGGACATGGAGGGTAGTTTGGTAATTTCATCATGCTATGATTAAATGTACAGTATCAAGTTTAGTGAGTTTGACATAAACCATGACTCTCACTTGATTGGGATAGGTTAGTGAAAGGCTTAACACATACGGTATTTATGGTCCAGAGGTTCGTAAATGATTCGTTCATTTCGTACTTCATTGGGTTACGATGTGAGTACACGGGACTGGCTTGGTGACACTCACATCCTTTGGTAATTCCTCCCATTGACAATTGAGACAAACCTAAAGAGTCGCGCTATAAGAAATGAACAGGATGTCTTTTGTGTTAATCTTTTAGAAATATATAATTAATTGGACGTATTGATTTATTGGTTAAATCAATAAATTAAATATTTAATTTAATTAGATTAGATTAAATTATTTAATTGAAAAATTAATTAAATGAAATTAATTAATTAATTAATTAATATATATTGTATTTAAATTAAATATATATTAAAAGATGGACTAAGTTGACTAGACCAACTTAAGGCCCACCCACGTCCAAAAGGAGCCCTAGGGGGTGGCCACCATAGAGTCTAAGGAGACTCCAACTTGTTAGCTAAGTCATTAGAGTTATAAGGAAAGTCTAATGCTAGCAAGTCATTGTAACCCTAGTTGCACAACATACACACAAAAAAAAAAGACGGAATCCTATCACAAAATTCTCACCCTAGCTGTCCACCATCATCAAGAGGGAGAATTCTGGAGATCTTTGGAAGGCTCGTTTCGCGTGGATCTTTGGTCAAATATGCTTTGTTCTATCTCCTTTAATGTACCCTTCTTTTAATTGTGCGATACATGCAGAATTATCTTCATATAAGATCATCGGGATCATTTTTCCAGAAGATAAACCACAAGTCCCTTGAATGTGTTGAATAATGGATCTTAACCAAACACATTCTCGACTTGCCTTGTGAATAACCAAGATTTCTGCATGATTAGATGATGTGGCCGTCTGTTTCATAGATAGCCATGAAATGAATGTGCCACCACATGTAAATAAATAGCCCATTTGTGAACGACCATTATGAGGATCAAACATATATCCAGCATTTGCATATCCAATCAATTCGGACTTGGATTCATTTAAATATACAAGCCCATATCGATTGTTCATCTAAGTTAGCGATGTACTGCTTAACCCCATTCCAATGCCTTTGTGTGAGAGAAGAACTATATCTTGCTAATAGATTAATAGGGAATGCTATATCAGGTTTAGTATGACAAGCAAGATACATTAGTGCACCAATTGCACTTAGATGGTACTTCAGGACCAAGTAGTTCTTCATCACTTTCTCGAGGTCGAAAAGGATCTTTGTTCACATCTAGTGACCTTACGACCATCGGGGTGCTCAATGGCTGTGATTATCCATATAGAATCGCTTTAGCACCTTTGATACATAAGCGTCTTAATATACCAAAATTCCGTTCTTTAAATATTCAATTTGCAACCCAAGGCAAAATTTTGTTTTTCCAAGATCTTTCATCTCAAATTCTTTCTTTAAGCAATTAACAACTTTTTGAATCTTTTTAGGAGTTTCAACGATATTTAAATCGTCAACATAAACTGTAATTATAACAAACTCATTTTCAAATCTTTTCATGAAAATACAAGGACAAATTAGATCATTCTTATATCCTTCCTTTAACAAATATTCACTGAGATGATTATGCCACATTCGTCCAGATTGTTTCAGTCCATAAAAGGACTTGTTTAATTTAATTGAATAATGTTCTAGAGAACTTGAATTATATGCTTCAGGCATATTAAATGCTTCAAGGATTTTCATATATATATATATATATATATATATATATCATTATCAAGCGATCCATACAAAGAGGTTGTAACAACATCCATTAGACACAAATCAAGTTTTTCATGCACTGCCAAACTTATTATATAACGAAAAGTAGTTGCATCCACCACAGGAGAATAAGTCTCTTCATAATCTATGCTAGGTCGTTGCGAAAACCCTTGGGCAACAAGTCGTGCCTTATATCTTACAATTTCACCTTTCTCATTTTGTTTTCGCACAAATACCCATTTGTATCCTACTGGCTTTACATCTTCAAGTGTACGGACTACATGTCCAGAAACTTTTCATTTTGCAAGCGCGTTTAACTCTGCCTCAATTGCGTTTTTCCACTTTGGCCAATCATTTCTTTGTCGACATTCATTAACAGACTTTGGTTCTTGATCCTCATTATCATTCATCATATTTAGCGCTACATTATATGCAAATTTATCGTCAACGTTGACTTCATTTCGATTCCATCGTATCCCGTTCATAACATAATCGATTGAGATCTCATTATTTTCACAAATCAGGTACCTGAGGTTCTTCTGGAACAGAAATATTAGTTATGACTGAGGACTCTTCTGGAGTTATTTTATCCTCAATTAGACCATCTTGATTCTTAGCTTCTTTTCTTTTTCGAGGATGACTATCTTTGGAACCGATAGGTCTACCACGCTTCAGGCGTGTAGTAGACTCATTACTTTGACCTTCAGGGACAACAATTCTTACTGGAGCATTAACAGTTGGTACATGTGACTTAGTCACTTTCTTTAGGCCAGTAAATGTTTGTGGCAGTTGGTTAACTAAACCTTGCAAGTGAATTATCTTTCGAACTTCCAGTTAACTTTATTTTGTTTGAGGATAAAGATGAGATAAAGATAATTCATTCCAACTAATTTTCTTTTCCAGTTGCTTCTTTCTCCTCCTAATGTTGGGAAATCTAATTCATCAAAATGACAATTAGCAAATAGAGCCGTAAATAAATCTCCAGTCAATGGCTCTAGATACTTTATTATCGATGGAGACTCGAATCCAACATATATTCCCAACTTCCTTTGAGGACCCATCTTAATTAGTGTGTTGTGGTGGAGCAATTGGAACATATACCGAACATCCAAAAATTCTTAGATGGGGAATATTTGGTTCCTAACCAAAAACTAAGTGTAATGGGAAGAACTTATGATAACATGTTGGCCTTATGCGAATAAGTGCTGCTGCATGCAAAATAGCATGTCCCCAACAAAAAATAGGAAGTTTTGATCTCATAAGTAAAGGTCTTGCAATTAACTGCACACGCTTAATAAACAATTCTGCTAGACTGTTTTGTGTATGAACATGTGCTACAGGATGTTCAACGTCAATTCCAATAGACATACAATAGTCATTAAATATTTTGGATGTAAATTCACCCGCATTATCAAGGCGTGTTTTCTAAGTCGGATAATCAGGAAAATGTGCTCGTAGTCTAATCAATTGAGCAAGCAATCTCGTAAATGCCAAGTTGCGAGTTGATATTAAAGATACATGTGGCCATCTTGTTGATGCATCAATTAGAACCATAAAATATCTAAATGGTCCACACGACGGGTGTATTGGTCCACAAATATTGCCTTGAATGCGTTCCAAAAATGTAAGAGATTCACTTCCTACTTTTGTTGTTGATGGTCGAATAATCAACTTTCCTTGTGAACAAGCAGCACATGAGAAATCATTCGATTGAAGAATCGGTTGGCTCTTCAATGGATGACCACATGAATTCTCAATTATCTTTCGTATCATAATTGATCCAGGATGGCCTAACCGGTCATGCCAAATAACAAACTTATCTTGATTTGCAAACTTTTGGTTTATGATAATATGTGTTTCAATAGTAGATATATACGTGTAGTACAAATCGGAGGAAAATGTAGGTAACTTTTCAAATATACATTTGTTACCAGATATTGTATTAGTGATGTAAAGATACTCAATATTGCCATCACTTGTTGTCTCAATATGATATCCATTTCGGTGAATATATTTGAATCTTAGTAAATTTCTTTGAGACTTGGTAGAATATAATGCTTCATCAATATAAAATTGCATTGATTCGGGTAACAATATATTAGCTCTGCCAGAGCCTTCAATTAACTTTGCACTACCCGATATAGTATTAACATTGGCTTTTTGCATTACTAAATAAGAGAAGTATTTTTTATTCTTGAGGATGGTGTGAGTTGTTGTACTATCAGCGAGACACATATCTTCATTATTGACGTTGCTGCTGATCGAGTAAATACTCATTCTTTATTGAAATATAAAATAAAAAAAATCAATACCAAACAATATTATTTAATATGAGAAAAGACAATCGTATGAATAAATTCATTTATTGAAAAGAAAACAAGATGCTTAAATATTTATTTATGAATTACTAGAATTAAAACTTAACGAACTTATTTTAAACACTCCCATCTCTAATCAAGTGATCAATTTTTCCATCAGAATCAGCAAAGAAATCAGTAACATCTAAATGAGTATCATCAAAATGGCCATGATCAGAATCCCCTTCTTTAAAAGCAAAATCTGTTTCTATCTTCTTTCTTTTACCTTTCAGTGATTCTTGGTAAAAGTCAACAAGATGCTTTGGTGTACGATAGGTACGAGACCAATGACCTTTACCACCACAACAATAGCATAAATTGTCCACATATTTACTATTGTTTCTTTTATCTTTCTCTTCATTATTTTTCCACTTCTGGTGGAAAAATGTGTTCTTTGAACAACCACCACGATTTCCATGACCATATCCACGACCACGTCCATGTCCATGTCCAATACCACGACCTCTACCACTGCCACAACCATGATTTGGTTCATTACTAAAATGGTTATGGGTTGTTATATTCACTTCATGGAATAGAGCAGAACCAGTTGGACGGTACTCATGATTTTTCATCAAAAGCTCATTGTTTTGTTCAGCCACAAGTAGGTAAGAAATCAGTTCAGAATATTTCTGAAAACTTTTTTCACGATATTGCTGCTGCAAGAGCACATTGGATGCATGAAAAGTGGAGAATGTTTTTTCTAACATATCCTCATCGCTTATTTTTTTCTCCACACAATTTTAATTGAGAACTGATTCTAAACATTGCAGAGTTATACTCACTTACGATTTTGAAATCTTGCAATCGTAAATGCATCCAATCATAATGAGCTTTTGGAAGAATAATAGTTTTCTGGTGATCATACCTTTCTTTCAAATTATTCCAAAGAATAAGTGGATCTTTTATAGTAAGATACTCACTTTTTAAGCCTTTATGAAGGTGGTGACAAAGGAAAATCATAGCTTTGGTCTTTTCTTGATTAGATATTTTATTTCCTTCTTTGATTGTGTCTCCAAGACCATTTGCATCTAAATGAATTTCAGCATCTAACACCCAAGATAAATAATTCTTCCTCGTAATGTCAAGAGCCACAAAGTCAAGTTTTGCAAGATTCGTAATTATAATACTATCATCAAAATATAAGCAAAGTTAGGAATCAAACAATAATTATATTTCTAAAGAGATATTAATCCATATAAAATACAAGTCGCTAGGCGGATAATGATGAAAATGACATGAAGTATTAGTATATAATTTCTCATGAAGCATTAGGGTAACTAAATAGAACAATGATATAATCATATATAAAAAATATAGTGATGCCATATGAATGACAAGAATTCATTAACATGGAGTACGTGTATCATCATTCTTTATTATAATATGCAATTGTTTTACAAAGTAGTTTATAAGCATGCTGAATAGTGGCCAGATATTAGCTTATGAGTTAAAGGTGATTGAGCAATTAATCATTATCAACTTCATTTTCTCCTGAACAAAGACAACTATAAAGAGATGGAACAGCCATTACACGCTAATTGAAAACTCACCTTCGTTGTTTTGATAATCACTAAAAATTCCACCGACTCACTATCACAATTCCTCAAATCAAAATGCTAACAACTTGAGACGGATCGTGCTGATAACGTATTATGAAATAACCCCAAATATTATAAAATAGAGAGATTAGAGAATTCTATTATTGATTTTTGTGTATCTCTACAATACAATGGTATAACCTATTTATAGGCACAAAATAAGAACTTCAAAGGCTGATTACATTACAATGAATTATATTGATGATGAGTGGTGAGAAGTCATGGAGATGAAAGGTCTTGAAATT
Organism: Buddleja alternifolia; assembly: GCA_019426215.1. Lineage (NCBI taxonomy): Eukaryota > Viridiplantae > Streptophyta > Magnoliopsida > Lamiales > Scrophulariaceae > Buddleja > Buddleja alternifolia. The sequence continues at coordinate 16,508,639 of CM033395.1, read as the reverse complement.
ATATGGACATCCACATAATATCATATATTTATAACAATATTATATATAATATGAGAATCGAGAGAGAGAGGAGGAGAGGACGATGGTGGAGGTCTAGGGGAGGAGAGGGAAAGAGCAGCAAGGACATGCAAGGAGGGAAGCGAGGGGCACGGGGGACATGGGAGGAGGAGTGAGAGGTCGGGCCATGGGGACATTAGGAGATCATTGGAGGCAACGAAAGGTGGTGACAGAGTGGACTTGCTTGGTGTTTGCGAAGCGGCTGAGAGATTTGAGAGGAGGGAGTGGGGACTAGTATCTAGGTGGAGGTAGATATTGGGGTTTGTTGAGAGGTGGAGGTAAATATTAGGATTTGTCCAGGTTGTTTTAATAGGTTTAGGTTTTGGTCTAGGTTCAAAATTTGGTCGGAGTGTAAGATTGTCAACGAGCTCAAGCCGACTAGAAACTCATAAGTTTGGCTTGATAATTTTCAAATCGAGCTTCACACGAGCTGAGCTCAAATTGAGCCCAAGCCGAAAGTTAAGGCTTGAATTCAAATTGAAGTTGGGTGTGAGCGAGAATAGGCTCGGCTTGTTTAGGCCTCGAGCTCACAAATATATATAAATATACATTATATATGAAAAGCAATTATATTATTAATATGTAAATAATTCCAAATTGCACAAAGAATATCAAGATTTTAGATTAGGAAAAGGCATTCTCAAAGTCACTTATGATTTCATCCTAAGATTTTCTTGATACAAAACACTATATTCTATAAATAATTTGGGAGTTGATATTGGCACTCCAAAATTACTACTGGAGCTCCACTTTTCATTATTTTTAGAAAGAAATTTGTATTGAATAGTGGAGTGCCAATAACACTTTTGGAGTGCCAATATCATTTACCAATAATTTAAAAAAGTAAAAAGTTCTAATTTTAGACCTAACAGTCTGAACACTTGTTTTTTAATAGAAACACATATCACATAAATTGAGATTCAAGGGCTGCTAAATTTTGTGTTGAAGAGGTTGTATTTCTCAGACTTCTGAGCATAACTCAAAATTAATTTTCTTGTAAATGCATTAATTTTTTATTTGCAGTTCTAGGTGGAATAAAAATGAAGTTGAACGCTAACAAGTGGCTGCATTATGATTTATTTTATTTGTTATAGACAAAATCGGTGTATTGACTTTGTGGATTTAAATTTTATGATTTGTCATTAGAACATGAATGATATCAATTTTTGATGCTTTTGAGACTAGTATTTTCATTTTCAAATTATATATTAAATTTGCTTTATTACTTATAGGGTTATAGGTTTGGGAACATATTTGGGCCGACTCCGGCTCGACTTGAAGCTCACATTAATTTTCAAGCCAAGCGCGAGTGTTGTGAAAAAAAGGCTCATACAAATTCAAATATCACCGAGCGTGAGCTTGACCAGGGTCAGCTCACTCAACTTGATTGACAGCCTATATGAGTATGAGCATAGGCATAATGTTGGTATCTGCGTCTAGCCCTAAAATTTTCATATATTTTGGAGTGAAAAGTTCGTTTTTGATCCCATACAACAATGGTGTATTCTACTTTAGTCCGAATCTTTATGAGGGTAGCATATTTGGTCCCACCACATAAAAATTCTCACATTTAATCCTCCTCAGTTAAATTATTGATGAAAGTGGTCTCTTATGTGTTGCACATGCTTGTCAACTTCAATAAACTGCATAAACTCTCTGAATTATATAAACTTGGAAAAAAATCTTTTGTTAATTTTAGAGCCAACTCATGTCCCGTATTTTGAATTCAATCATTGGCTTTTGTAATGACAATTTTCTTCCATTTACAATAGTCACTAAATCTTACTTGGTGAAGATTGGCGGTACAAATTTAATCTTTTAAAAAGTTTATACATAAAAATAAATAAAAAATTATTTTTATTTAAAAACATATTATGGTAACCATCATATTTTTCTCAACATGATCTATATATATATATATATATATATATATAGGGTTTAATGCAATTTAACTCCATGTGACATTCGTATATAGCAAAAAAGCCCCCTGTGAAAAAAAACTAAGCAATTTACCTCCCCGTGAAAAAAGCAATGAGGCACTTTAGCTCCCCACGCACCTCACTCTCGCATTTTGCAAGTGGTTATGATATTTTCATCTTCATAAGACCATTTTGCCCCTATTTACCAACCATTGGATCTAATTGACTAAAATCAACGGATGAGATTAAATACATAATTATTATTTAATCAATTAATAGCAACCATTCATCTTAATAGGGATGAATGGTCAAGAGTTATCCTTTTATATATATTTATAATATAATTTTAAATTTTCATTATTAAAATATATTTTATATTTTTAATTTATTATATATATAATATGTATCTATATTTTTGTATATATATATAAAATATATGTTTATACTTCTTATATTTTATATTTATATTATATATTTTATTAATTATAAATTGATATAGATTCTTAAACATATACCTGTATATATATATATTACAAGATTTATATATAATATGGTATTTATATATTTATATATATATATATATTCAAGATTTACATATAAATACATATTACCATATATATATATATATATATATATATATATATTTTACAGTTCGTTCTCTCCGGCCATCCCTGCCGCCGCCGACTCCTCACCACCCACCCAACTTTCTCAATCCCCATCCGTCACCTTCCAAGTTCCAAAAGTCTCTACAGCCTCCACAACCAAAATCCTCAGAAACTCAAAGAAGGAGAAGATGAAACTTCGGAGACGATGAAGGAGCTTGAAGAAGGGCTTGTCGCTGCCGCCATCACCTTACCTCTAAGCAGCCTTCGTCGTCGCCTGATTTACAGGTTTAATAAGCTGATGGCGATGGCAGCGTCAATGGCGGATCTGAGGTGTTCAGCAGTCACCGACGATTGCGATTTCAGTGGCGGCGGTCGCGGTGGGTGGAGGCAGTGACAGTGACGGCGACGGCGACGACGACTTGGGCAGTGGATGGTTTGGTAGAGGGATGGATGTTGGAGGAGATTGGAGAGTTGAGGAAAAAGTAACTTAGGGTTAGGGTTTTGGGAAGATGTTGAATTGGGAAGAAGATGAATGAAAAACAAAAATAAAAAATTAAATAGAAGTATTAAAAATTAAATGTAAATAAAAAATAGTGTAAATATTTTTAAAAATTAAGGGTATTTTGGTCTTTTTATTGGTGAATTTAGGTTAAATATGTTTAGGGAGCCAGTGTGCTTCATTATTCTTTTCACGGGGAGGTAAATTTCTTGTTGTTTTTTCATAGGGGGCTTTTTTGCTATATTCGAATTTCACAAGGAGGTAAATTGCATTAAACCCTATATATATATAAATATTTATATATATACACACAAAATATATATTTTTATTTAAAAGCATCATAATTTTAATATATACTAGTGACAAAGGCACACACGTGTGTGCATAAATTTAATTTGTTGTGATTAAGAATGATGCACATTTAATCAAAAAAGAATAAATTGCAAGATGAAATTGATAACCACATAAATTGTATTTATATATACATGTCAAGACGATAACTCTGTCCAAATATAGGATATAAACAAAAACTTTGTACCTATATATTGTTAGTTACATATTATTACATTGTAAAACGAAAGAAAAAGTTAAATCACATTTAAATAAATTTAATGCACACTCAATTGACAATCTTTAAACTTATAATTCATCAAAAAACTTCTATTTTTACTTTTACCTTCTTCGATATGGGCAATGCTTCCCCCCCCCCCCCCCCCCCCCCCTATATTTTCCAAAAGCAAATGGTACTCAAAGGCGATAAGTTGGGTCATATCTGCAACCCCTACATGTGTGGTGGAGATCACCCCAAAAGCCCCTGAGTATCACAACCATTAATGGATAAATATGTTTGTCTGGCACAGTCCAAACCAAAAAAAAAAAAAACCAACTCCTGAAAAGGAAAATCAAACAGAAAGTATTAACATGCATAAATAGTTAAAAACCAATAAACTAACACACCACGTATTCATGAGCAGATATTGATTGTGAGAAAAAACATCATGTTATGCTTCCAAAAGTTTTCCTTTCTAAACTTGGGTTTGATTTGTTCCAAGTATACGTGAACAAAAATGAGAAAATGGGTTAGGATGATGACAGTTATCACTTTTCACATTGTAAACATGAGAATATTTGATTTGTAACGAGTGTGGGTGAATGGAAGTTTTCAGCAGTTTAAACCAGCGAGTTATCTATACTATTATATAAAGTAAGAGGGCCTTAGAGAAACTATCTTGGGCTGTCAAGTTTTTGGTGAAGCCATTTCTTTTCTAAAAATTTGACAAGTGTCCCCAAGTATTTTTTTTTATATATTTTATCTCTCCTATTTTATCTCACATATTTTCTCTCTCTTAATATTTCCTTGTTTCTATCACATCGCCACTCATCTCCCACGTTCTTCTTCCCCCCTCCCCTCTTTTTATCTCTTTATATATATATATATATATTTTTATATTTTATTCATTTAATGCTTATTTAAAAATTTAAATGTCAAGTTTATTTAAAATTTAAATGTCAAATATTGTACTATGTATTAATTAATTTTACTAAAAAAACTTTTAAGTTTCTTTTTTATTTTTTTTGCACACGCATAGAGTGTGCTATATCGACTAATTGTGATGAGATGTGATGTGAGAATTACGAAAAGGGACTCTTGTAATTGTTCTTCAATTATTTATGATAAAAGGGTATATTAGGGAGGCCACATTTGATTTCCCAAGGTAGCTACTTTAGGGTGCTCAACTTTAATAAATAGCGTAGATATATATATATATTAATTATATACACACACATATTTGTATTTTTATTAATAATTTTTTTTATTTTTTTTTTTTGGTGAAAAGTAAAAAACTTTAATACCAACAAGCAAGGATTACAAATCATAAGCCACACCATTCCACAATGCAGACTTCATGCTCTCAAGTACAGAAGGGAATTAAACCCACCAACAACAACTCAAACTAACACCAAAAGACTATCTGTTAGCTATTTATAATACGTTCAATGTATAACCTATCTCTTTCTGTTTTGCTATGTAACCGAACCCAATGATCCTCATTTTGATGTCTTTTTTCAAAACTTCCAGAATTGTTTTCCCATCTTGTTCAACTTGGGTGATTCTTCTTCTATTTCTTTCTTCCCTCACTTTATATACAACTCCAGCCATGACCGCCCTCACAATTGTTTGTTTCAACTTCCATGTCTTGAAAGCATACTTTAACCATCTCTTCCAATCTTCAAGTTGCACCGGACAGTTAATAGTTTCCAGCCACTTCATAGCCTCTGTCACCAGTCCCCTTGACCAAATACAATCAAAATAAAGATGCTCTACTGTTTCAGTTTTAGTTTCAGCCCCACATAAAGCACAGTTAACATCATCAATATGCATAAACTTAGCCAATCTTTCTTTTGTAAGTAACTGTCTATGCATTGTCAACCAAGTCATAAAAGAATGTTTTGGAATATGCATTTTGTTCCAAGCAAGCACTGCATCCCTGAACATACACTGTTCACCTAGTAGCCACTGACAACCACTTTGCACTATGTATGCAGCCATTTGTTCAGTCCATAGCCATCCTTTAGTCTTTGTTTGATTTTGTGAATCTTTTTCCATACCCAACTACAATCTATAGGAGAATTATATTCCCAAAAATCTGTTTCCTTCATATAGATGCTACTGACCCATTTAATCCACAAACTATCCTTCTTGTGAGCTAAATCTCAAACCTATTTAGCGACAGCTGCCAAATTCCATAGTCTACAATTTTTTATGTTTAAGCCCCCTGCCTTCTTGTTTGTGCAAACTATATCCCAACTGACAAGAGCAATCTTTTTCTAGTTAGCTTTTCCTCCCCACAAAAGCCCTATACACTTCCTTTCCACCTCTTTTACAACAGATTGGGGTAGCACAAAAATAGCACACCAATAGCAATATAGAGAGAACAATACATAATTAATCAATCGAACTCTTCCTGCATAGCTCAGATTTCTTGTAGCTCAGCAAGTGAGTCTAGCTGATATCTTTTCCACCAAGGTATAGCATTCTATTTTACTCCATTTAGTTGGTAACAATGGCACACCCAAATATCTGATGGGGAAGCATCCTTCTGTGAATCTGGTAAGGTGCACTATAGCCTCTCTCACTTCTTGTTCCACTCCTCTGACATATATACTTGATTTACTAACATTGGCATACAGCCCAGTGGTTTTGAATAATCTCCCATAGTATATTCACTGAAGTCCTTGAGGCTTTGCAGAAGACCATGAGGTCATCTGTAGATATTTGTCATCTTCATTTGCTTACATGTAGGATGTTATCTAAACTATTTATTTTGTGTTGCAATCTGAAAACTTTGTGTTAGATACTCCATAACAATCACAAATAAAAGAGGGGAGATAGGGTCACCCTGTCTAATTCCTCTCTGTCCTTTAAAGAACCATGACTCTCCCCATTTATTACCAAGGAAAATGACACACTAGTCACACACTCCATAACCCAATGACTAAACTTCTGTGGGAATCTGAACCCTTCCATCATCTCCTTAGAAAAATCCCATTCTATTGAGTCATAGGCTTTTCTTAAGTCAATTTTCATCAAACACTTGGGGGATGCATTTTTCCTATTGTAAAGTCTGATAAGCTCCTGGCTAATAAGTATGTTATCTATTACAGATCTTCCTTGTACAAATGCCCCTTGATTGTCATTAACTAAGTTAGGAAGAACCACAGCCAGTCTACTTGTAAGCAATTTAGAGATACACTTATAGACTGTATTACAACAGGCTATAGGTCTGAATTTACCAACTTGAGTAGGATTATCAATCTTAGGGATAAGGGAGAGGAGAATTAACCTGTCTCAATAACTTCCCATTTTGAAAGAATTCATGCACTGCTTGAGTAACTTCATCACCAACTATTTCCCAAGCTGCTTTATAAAAGCCACTGCCATACCCATCCGGGCCCAGGCTTGTGTTTGAGTCTATACTGTATAGAGCTTGTTTCACCTCCTCTCTTGTGAAAGGTTTCACCATTTCAATTTGTTGTTCCACTGTAAGTCTATGCCCCTGCTCAAATACAGCTGGATCCACACTTTCCCTATGGCTTTTGCTTTCAAGCATCTGCTTATAATACACCACAAAGTGGTTGATCACCTCATTGTACTCTGTTAATATTTGCCCTTTTCCATTCTTAATAGTAGCCATTGTATTCCTGTACACTCTTTTCTTTAAAACCCTGTGGAAGTATTTCGTACTCTAATTTCCCATATTGATCCATTCAGATTTGGCCTTTTGGTGCAAAAATTTATTATGAGCCACTGTTTTCTGTCTCATTATGGACTATGCTGCTTGTTCTTACCTAAGAAGGGTGTCACTGAAAAGATTTATCTGCATTTGCATCTGGATCTGTTCAAGATGGTTCCTGGCCTCTTCAACTTGTCTTGCAATATCTGAATAATGAGTTTTATTTAATTGCTTCAACTCCTTCTTCATCAATTTCAATTTCTAAGTTACTCTATACATAGTACTCCCATGCACATATGTACTCCAGCTGCTTTCCACCAAATCCTTAAAACAGGGAGAGTCAATCCATATATTAAAGAATTTAAAGGAAGGATGGCCTGGCATCCTCTGCATAGTCAACTGTATCACTATGGGAGAGTGACCTGAAACACCTGCTGCTTGAAATTGTGCCTCAACCATAGGGAAATCCTGACACCATTTATCATTAACAAATATTCTATCAATTCTAGAATAGATTCTGTCCCCAATCGTATGATTGTTATGCCATGTATACAGCCCCTCCACTTCATTTCTTCCAAATCACAGTAGTCAACACACTCTTGGTACTCAACAATCTCTTGGACAGAAATAGGCAAGCCACCAACCCTATAATTCATATTGAGAACACTATTAAAGTCACCCAATACCACCCAAGGAGTATTTACATTTTGGACTGTCTTTTAATTCTTCCCATAACTCTTTCTTTGCATTGCATGATTAAATGCATAGACAAAGCTAACTAAGAAACATTTTTGAGACTTAAGATGAGTCACCTCGTAATGTATAAGTTGTGTTGAGGACCTGATCACTTTCACTGTAAATTAATCTGGTTTCCAGATAACCCAAATTCATCCACCTGGATGTGTCTCCAAATTCGTGACACTACCCCACCCCTGACATAGTCTATTATAAACACTTTTATACTTTGTTTCATTTTATGTTCCAGAATCCCCAATAGTCCAATACTATATTTCTGACAGAGATGAGTGACCTCTCTCTGCCTACCCGGGCTATTGAGCCCTCTAACATTCCAAGTTCCAAGAGCTTCCATGATCAGTAACTATGATTGTTACTAACCCTGCATCATCCTGTTTTTTAGTCTCAACCCTACTTGTTTATGGTGATAAGTCCTTTTGTTCCCTCTCAACCAAGACATTACTTGATTTCGCATTTCTTGCTACTGTTCTCTATTCAGATATCTCCTGCATTTCCTGCCTCTTCTCATTAGCTGAAGTAACAGGTCCCTCTTGTATTGTGTGGGTTTCAATCACATTCTGGACTTTAGTAGGCTGCTTTGGGACCCATATTTGCTTGCCTTTTTTGTTCTTACACATTCTCTCCTCATGACCATAACCTTTACAGAAATCACAATGAGTAGGCTTCCATTCATAGGTAACTTTCTACTCTATCAGTATTCCTTTTTCATTTTCAAACACTATGTTGTCAGGCATTTGCTTAACATCCACTTCCACCAGTAATCTAGCAAAATGCACCCTCTCCTTTTGCATTGTCACCTGATCTACTAGAATGGGTGTCCCTATCAAGCTTTCTATTTTACTTAGTGAGCTACAACTCTAGTTTTTGAGATCCAGTTAAATCAATTGTATCCAAATTGGTACTCGTTCAATTTTAGTTTATCCATAATCTTGGTTTTCTGTCCAAGAGCTACTATTACTGGCTTATTATCAAAATGGAAAATACCATTCTCTACAACACTATCCCTTGCCTCCTCAGTAAGAAATCTAACGGTAAACATCCCATTAGGTTTCAAAAGTACCTTGTCAATGCCCAATTTTCCCCATATGAGCCTCACATATCCATTAATGACAAGATATGGTGGGTTAGCCCCTAATATGTAGCAAACCACTACTGTTTTCGAGTACTCTAACTCAGATTTGATGTTCTCTTCACCAATTTGACCCACTGTAACTCCATTCTTTGTGGCTGGCTCCATGTATTTGAGCTTGCATCCGGGATTCTGAAGTTTCGATATATCAAACGAGTCCCATATAGATGTGAGAACAGGTCCTGAGTTGTTCACCCCCTGTGGAATCTGTTGTGACTCACCCTTGGCTAATTCTGATGTTTTCGTTTGGATCTTCTGCATACATTCCCAAAGCACATTAGCGATTTCCTTTTCTCCTTCATCGTTTGGCATCTCCAGTTGCAGTTGGTGTAGCAGTTTTTGAATTTGCCCCAATTTCGACTGCCCTAATTTCTCTTTGTTCCCATTTTCCCCAGTACTCAGTCCACTATCACCATTAGGAGTTGACGTAATGTTATTCTCACCTTGAATCCAGATCGATGATTGTGCTGTAAGTGGTGTTATATTATCTTGTGTAGGTTTAGCGAGGCCTTTCATTCTCCTGGCCATTGCCTCAGTGCACCTCTGCTAAGATGCGCCGAAAGAGAGAGAGAGAGAGAGAGAGGCTCTTCTGGATAATTCTTTTATTATCATAGTTGGAATGCTAAATTATTGTAATTGTCCAATATTGCTTGATAGAAATTGGTGGTCCTTATATATATATATATATATATATATATATAATGTCATCTCCCCAACCCATTCCACCTACGTGCCGCAATCCCCATCTCCACCACCTCTCTGCTCGCCCGGCCTTTGTCAGCCCTGGGGATAGCGTAGGTGATGGTAGAGAGACATGGGGCTAGGAGGGCTAGGGGAAGGGGCGGCCACATTGAGAGCAACTGAAGAAGGAGGGTTGCAGCCTTATAAGGGGTTGGGGTCGGGGAAGTGGTAGGGGAAGATGAGAACCTAAAAATACAAGAATAAGAAAATGGGGGTGGGGGGTGGTGTTAGAGTTTATGCCCGGCGCACCAATTTTGGGCGCCATTCTATGTAATAAGAACTCTAGCTGAACGATCTTTTTCATATAAATAAATTTAATCTTATGGCATTCTTTATTCAAGTATATAGCTTGGTCTTAACTTAGAATAAAGTCTAGAAGGATCACACATAGATATGTGACATTATTGCGCATTGGGAATGGCAATGATGGAATATGTATCCAAGGCTGTGATCCTTAAACATATGTTCCAAGTCGTGAATGGGCTCATCGAGATGAAGGGATATTGATGAGACCCAAAAGTCTTGCCTATATGATGCATACTCTTGATAGAGTGTATCTCGTTCCATAGATATTGGCACGGTGAAAGCCTATGGTTGTATGAGGGTTCTTATTGTTGGAATAGGTATACTGAACAACCCCATGGATGTTCCATTAAATGGAATCCCAGTCAAATCTGGAACTTCCAGTGGTCTTGTAGTATAAGAGTAATCTTTAGAATCTGAGGTTCCATTGGATGTCTTATACACAATCGAACATGTCTTGGTTTGTTAGATGATCACTTAGATGATCACAAATGGGCAAAATCAGACATGGGCTGATTGTGTATGAAGGCACGTGAGAATCAAGATGGGATCTATCTATGACATTAGTCTTGTCAGTTAATCTCCTATATTTACATAGTGAATCGACTTTAGGAATCTTCGGACAAAGTATGATATCTAAAGAGGTAGGGTTTCCTCGTTTAGATAGTCGAAAGTCAATCTCACCGTATTTGGGAAAACATATTTATTGAATTAATAGAGCTTCGACCTTAGCCACTGCTCTAGATTCAATCGGGAGATTAGATGGAGGCATCTTACTTATACAAGGATCAAGATCACGAAAGGCGTATCTTTATATTCGTCTTTATCTTGGTCTTCGTGGCCCGTTGCTAGACAGTAACCACGATTTGTAAGTGCCGAGAATTAATGTGGTGATTAATTCGAGGCTTGATTAAATCAAAGGAATGATTTAATCTAGTACTTTCTATTTTAGGAAAACACACTAGCACTTTGGAAAAGTGTACTTACTACTAGATAGTAGACGAGCCTAAGGGGTCCCACACTTAACTCATGAGAGTCACTGCTTAAATGATGTGATTAATCAATTTGAGGAAATTAGGAAAGTCTAGTCCTTTTCTAATAGGGAGTATGAATTAATTGAGGCGATTCAATTAATTCGACTAAAAGATGAGGGGTTCGAATTCTTGGTGAAGAAGAAAATGGTTTTCTTCTTCTCCAAGTCTTGCAGTTGGATTAGGATTCTAGGACTCCTACTTTATATATATGTGAATGCAAGACTAAAACCCTAAGCCTCTAATGATTGAAAAATTTGAACCCTAGCTGGCAAAAGAAGAGAGTTTTTCCTTGTCATCCTTGAGCACAAAAATCGCCCCCTACCTTGTTCCAATACGATATCGTTTTGTTCATGTGTTGAACTTAACTATTCACATATTCCATCCCTTTACATAATCAAGCCTAGGTTTTAGACTTAAATCTATTTCGTTGGCTAGCACCAATAACGAAGTAGGTGGTGACATGAACGAGGTGTGGATACATCTTAAAAGTGCGACGTTTGGAGCACTAACACCGGGGATACGATTGACGGACGATTTCCTCCAAGAAATCGTGTGGACTTGCACCACAGGGTTGGAAAGATCCGAATTGTTGCTGCGAGAATTTAATCAAAAGGCAAAAATTCTCGTGACCTTTTTTATAGCGTAATCGAGCACACCATTATTCCAGTTTTGGGTGGTTGTACGTTTAAATTTTAATTTCCGCTGCCATGAGCCACCCAAGGAATAGAACCAACCCAACAGTGGTATCAAAGCCATGGTTGGCTCGATTTAGCTATTTTATGTGTTAGCATGTTTTATTTACGCGTATGCAAATTGGTTAATGTTAAAAATATGTTCGTCGTTTAGAATAATTAATTTTTTCAATTGGGATATAATTGATTATTTTTTTGAAAAACGGTTGTGGTTTGGAAAATTCAATTGAAAAGAATGAATCTTGAGTGTGTGTGGATTTATTTGGATGGTGAAGGATGATTTTGGAATCATCGGTGGTAGGACGTCGCGAGATGATCGAGCCAAATGCTCAATTATCGTGTGATTATGCCTGACCCGAGGTCGGATCGAATTCGTCCATCATTGACTGAACGGATCACTCATGGTTGAAAAAGGGAGAAATCCCGTACAGCAACAGGTGCTGTCACCCCCGCCCAGGCGCGGGGTGACTGGCGCCCTGGAGCCGGCCGGCGAGACTTGGTGGTCTCACCTCTGTCGGCGGCTCCTGGGCGCCTTCAGTTCGGCGCCCAGGCATGGGTCTGTTGGCGCTTGGGTGCGGTCAGCAGACTCGGGTCAAAGTTTTATTTTCGGTTTTTGATACCAGAAGGTCGGGTAACCTAAGAAGCTGACCCCAGTTGATTGTTTAAAGACTTGTAATTTCTGAAAAAGGTTTTGGAAATTGGAAATCGATATTATCCCGATGAAATTTGCAATTTTGTTTAGACGACGGATGGGTAAATTTTGGATATCACATATAGATATGTTTGTCGCTTGGCATGCTTATGTGATGGGGATGAACCACGAGCTTAGTCTATGTTGTTTGGTTTTCTTTAAATGTAATATTCTAGAGTTGTAAAAATAGTCGCTTTGGCTTTTACTTTTCTGTCAAGTAGATTAGTAGTAGTTAATAGACTATGTAATCGAAGACAGAGCGAGAAGACAAAGACCAGACTTAAAGACTCATATGTTGTGGTGGAATCCATTTTAATAGTCTAGTTGTTTTTATTTTCTAGAATGTCCTGGCCCACTTTGGCTCAATGGTTTAGTAGGTTAGGGCTCGAGATGGTTCATCCTTGATTTACCGCTTTATGGGATGTTTATTTATCTTTCTGATACGATATGTGATGTGTTGTGAGATACATGCATAGGATAGATAACTAAACAAGATAATTGTAATACTGATGAGACCTATTTGTATGCAATGTAATTCCCTCCTTGAAACGTATTAGGCTAATGTGGGAATAGAATTGGAGTTCTATTTCCATTCCTTCCATCATAAGTAATTATCATGTGATATGTCGCTGAAGTTCAAATCCATTTGCTCAGAAAATGGGGTGGGTTGAACCTAAGAAAGACTGTGAGCATTAACTATGCATATGATGCCCTATGAGATCATTGGTTTCATTATTTAGCTCAAAAAATGGGGATGATGGAATTGATGATTTGACCACGGGATATTTGATGGGTCTAGCCTAACATCGACTACCATGTGTTAGCTCAGAAAATGGGGCACATGCAAAAGATGAGGAAAAAGATTTTGAGAACTATCACGGAAGATGGAAGGCCCGATAAGGCTACTATTCGAACTAGTCATATGTTAGCTCAGAAAATGGGGCATATGATGAAGTTTGGATAGATCTCAAGTCCACTAAAGAATTAACTATTCTTCGAATCACACCAAGAGGGTGGTGGGATTTGGAAAAATAGTGGGAGATTTGTACAATTAAAGACCAAATTGTATAAGAACTTTATTTGAAAATCCGTTACTTATCGTCTACCTCGTACGTTTTGTAGATAACACGAAATGGCTAAAAATCCACTTTATACAATTCTCGAAACAAACAAACTGACCGGTCCCAACTTTCCTGATTGGCAAAGAAACCTTAAAATTGTCCTACAATATGAAAAGAAGGACTACATTCGGACGGCTGAACAGCCGGGAATAACTCCTGAAAGCACTGATGAGGATAGAGAGTACGTTAGGCTTTGGTCGGATGACAATATCCAAGTGAGATGCCTTATCATGGCTACAATGTCAAATCAGTTGCAAAAGCAACATGAGAATACGATATTGGCAAAGGATATTGTCAACCGCCTTGAAAAGCTGTACGTTACTAGAACTAGGAGAGAGAGGTATGCTATCTTGAAGCAACTGTTTGGAGCAAGGATGAGCGAAGGTGTGTCTGTCAGTGAGCACGTCCTTAAGATGATTCATAAGATGAACTATTTAGACGTGGTACTTGATGGAGACCTTTGCGTCGACCTTGTCCTTCAGTCTCTTCGAAGGTCTTATGACCAATTCATCATCAACTTCAACATGAACAACTTGAATGCCTCATTAAATGAGTTGTTGAACAAGTTGACAAGTGCTGAGAGCACCATTAAGAAGGACAAGCCGGTGCTTCTTATGAATTCATCTTCTAAACCTAAGAAGGGTAACAAGAAGAAGAATAAGACTAAGAAGCTGTACAGATGGTGTCAAAAAGGCCAAATCGGATAAGTGCTTCAAATGTGGGAAGACTGGGCACTGGCAAAGTAACTGCAAAGAACCACCAGCTCAAGGTACGTTCTTTGTTGAAGTTAACTTCTCGGTTAACGATCCTTCTTGGATTCTAGACACTGGATGTGGAGTTCATATCTGCAATAACTTGCAGGAGATGACAAGAATCAAGGAGCTAAGTAGAGGGGACATGACCCTGCAGATGGGAAATGGAGCATGGGTTGCTGCCAAGGCCATAGGGACTATCTACTTAGGGATAGGAGATAGAAATTTAGTATTAAATTCCATTTATTTTGTTCCTGAAATAATAAGAAACATTATCTCGATTTCGATTTTGGATCGAGAGGGTTATTGTTTTGAGATTCATAATAAAACTTTATTTTTGTCTTATGAATCGTCTCTTATTATGGAATCAAAATTTCAAGATGGAGTTTATACTGTTTTCCCAACAATTTCTAATCTCAATATTCAACAAAGAAATAAACGTAAACGAGATAATCAAGCAAACGCACTAATGTGGCACGAGAGACTAGGTCATATCTCCAAAGAATTAGAAGTTGGCATCTAAACAAAGAAGAGAACATACCTGCGAGTTAGCATGAGAGACTAGGTCATATAAACAAAGAAGAGGGGACTAGAGAAACCATGTTTGGCAATCCGAATCTTCTGTTACACATACATATGCGTGACAAGTGTATACACTGTTGGGTTTGTGCCCTCGATGCCAACGAGGAGTTAGAGAATAGGGAACTTGTTTATATTGTACAACTTTATTATCAATATAAAGGCATTAGTAAGTTGTTCATATAATTCTTAATGGCATCTGTAAGTCTTAAGTGAACAACTAGTCCATGTGTATCAAGGCAAATCTTCCACTCCTTATAGTAGTTAATTAGATGGGCACTAGAAGGGTCTGCTACTTGATCACGTAAACGGTTCACAAGTCGGAGAATCTCAATTGGGCATTGTGATTCTTGTGAACTTGTATGACACATGCTCTGACAAGGAGTGCCAGTCGAACACTATAGGATAGTGGGAGTTTGTGTCATAGATACATTAATTAGATTAGTGTATTCGAACACGGCTCGTAGTAATCCTATCACATGGATTTTTACTCAGTGACTGTCAATGATCAGATTATTGATTAAGATAGTATGCGTGAGCTTTAGACCTGAGTAATCACGTTGAAGATGTGATTGTGACATCAAGTCTATCATTAGAGTAGTTAGATCCAATTCATCCGTTGGTGGGGTTGACCTCGAAGTGCGGTTAGATAGGCAAGTAGCAGTCTTAACTGATTAACAAAATGGAATTCATTGTCTCGAAAGTAAACGACAAGTATCCTAAACGATCATAGGTAAATGAGATTAAAGTCTCTGGCTAGAGCTCATGAACTAACTCGTGTTGGACACTAAGGCCAGTTCGGTAATCTCATGTTACTATGATTCTAAGCATAGCATTGAGTCTTGTGATTTTGACATATTCCATGACTCTCACTCGATCGGGATACGTCGGTGAAAGGCTTATACTCATACAGTATTCATAATCTAGAGGTTCGTAATGACTTAGTCATTTCGTACTCGGTTGGTCTACGATGTGGGGCCATGGTGCTGGCTAGGTATCACATCACCCACATCCTTTGGTATCCTCCCATTGCCAATCGAGACTAACCTAGAGAGTCGCACTAAAGAAATAGACGGGAAAATCGTTATTTGTATTTGGAGGGCATTTTGGTAATTTGTCCTCTGGAAGGACGAATTAATTAATTGGACGAATTAATTTAATTAGTTGTTTAATTTGATTAAACATGGATAATTAAATTAATTATTTTTACTGGGTCAACTATGAAAATTAATTAATTATTTAGTTAATTAATTAATCAGAATATTAATTTAATCTGTGTATATTTAGTTGGATTAAGTATTAGAGGGTTAAATTAATTGGACTAAGTTGACTGAGTCAACTTAGCCCAATAGACGTCTAATAGCCCATATGGGCGTGTGTCACTGGTGGGCTTAGTTAGAGGATTTATTTAATCCTCCAACACAACTCTAGAAAAAGACAACATAACATAACATTTTTCAGAACACAGAAACATTACGTGAAAAACTCCTCCATCAGAAATACAAGAAAGAAAAAAAGTTCTCTTCATCTCTCTCTCTCATCTAGCCCCCCTGGAGAAAAGAGATGGAGATTTTCAGAGTCAATTCCATGCGTGATAATCTAGAAACGGGACACGTGGACCGTTGAATGAAAATTCGCGAGGATTGATTGAATACGCGAAAAGGTAAGTTTTCGTATTAATCTTTTTCATTAAAATCAACGAACAAATAAATTGATCTTGGCTTTGGGAATCTGGATTTGATTTTAAATTTTCGTTGTGCATGATACCAGGATTCCCAACATACACGGGCGGTTAGGATGTAAAGATAAAAATTTTAGATTTTTTCTCCCATTACATGATTTTCTCTCTGCATATCCTAACCGCCTACATTTGTCATTCATATGTGCGTGTAACAGAAAGTGTAACAGAAGATTTGACTTGCATATTCAACCCGTCAAATTTTGGTGTAACAACTAACAACCATTACATATAAACTTTTGACAAGTGTCCCAAGTAACTTCTTTTCCTCCGTCTCGCATTTTCTCTCTTCCAATATTTCATAATTCATCTCCTAACACGTTCATTTTCCTTATTTCCCCAAACTCTCTTTATTTGTTTGTTATTTATCTTCTTTATGTTTTATTTATTTGATTTTGGTTCAAAAAATCAATTGTATCGATTTACAGTAAATAAGATTCTTTAAATTTTTATCAATGCACTCAGAAAAACAATAAGTTTATGAATTTTAAACTAAAAATAAATGCACTCCGAAATCCATAATTAATCCACATTACCATTATGATGATATGAAAAAAATATTTTTCCTCATAAAAATACACAATTGAAGTAAAAATTGAATATTTAATTTTACAAGTAAAAGAAATAAATGCACGCAGAAATCTCTAATAGTAATCTACAATTTTGCTATCAAAATGATCATTATTAGATGAAACCAGGTCCTTAGGATTATAAGGTCTCGGGATATATGGTGGTTTTGTGCATCTCAAAAGTGCCCAATTTACCCCCTCAAAGAATGGATGATGCTTGATTGCAGTAGCCCCCATCAAAGACCCCATTCTCTTGCTAGGATCTTTGTTCAATAGCTCAATGATCAAATCCTTAGCCGAGGCTGCAACCACAGGCTCCTTCGGAAATTCAAGCCCCCGAGCTACAATGTTAGCCAGGGTAAACTCATTGTCCATCCCCCTAAAGGGTGTCACCCCATAGAAAAGTTCATATATGAAGATCCCTAGTGTCCACCAATCCACCGCATTGCCATGCCCTTCCCCCGACACGATTTCCGGGGCCAAGTACTCATGGGTCCCGACAAATGACATCGATCGAGCATCAGTGGGCTCTGCTACTATCTTCAGGGTCTCACGATGTCCACGCCCTTTCTTCCTCCGTCTTGGTCCAGGTTGGAGGCAAGACACGCGCGGTATGACAAAACTTGGTAATATGCATGATGAGATAGAAAATCGTGTCGAATTTATCTTGTGATTGTCGATTGAGCGATGAGTTTCTGATTCAGACTGATCGAACACGAGTTGTGCTGTTAATGTTGAGTTATCACATTTTAGGGAGAGGTCAAAATCAGTCAACATAACGTGACCATCTGATCTTACAAGGACATTTTCGGGCTTTAGATCACGATAAACTACACCAAGCATGTGTAGGTATTCAAGAGCAACCACCACCTCTGATGCGTAGAACCTGATTGATTATATCCAATAAGAACTAATATTATTGCTTGCTTGCTCATACAATTATTGTAGCTTATGAATATATTAGAGACAGCGATTAATGATTTCTGTCGTCCAATTCGGCTCCTATTCCTATATTGATGCTTTCATTTTGTAGTCAATATTATAGATACAACAAATAATTATAAATGTTATTTAATATGTTTGAGGTGCATTTGTAATATGGAAAATAAGATGAAATAAAAAATCAATATAGAAGATCCAAAGTGAGTCGGGTTGCCCCTCAATTGTCTATAATTTCAAGGGAAAATTAGTAAAACACCCCTAAAATAAATTTTTATATCCAAAAAACCCATGAAAATATTTTTCTATCTCAAAAACCCACTCTACAGGCTCTTCATTCAAAAAAGCCAAAAAGTTAATATTAAAAACTATTTTGACTAAACTACCCTTCATTTATTAAATTAGAAATTGATCAATTGATCTTTTTTTTCGATTTTTTTTTGGTTTAAAACTTCAAATTGATAATTTGAATAATACAAATTTTTACTTTTAACATTAAACATTTTAAATATTTTTATATGGTTTATTTTTTATTTTACTATGATAATTACCTAAAAAAATATTTTTAATTACTTTTAAGAAGATTAAAAATCAAAATATTTAAAATTAAAACTATTATTAATATGAAATTGTTAGATAAATAAATTATTTTATAAAACTACAATTGATTAGATTTTTAGTTTAGAAGGCTAGGGATAATTAAGTTCATATATTTTTTAACCCTTAATCTTGGGCTTTTAGAATGAAAAGGTGGTGGAATGGATTTTTTGGATAGAAAAATATTTTCATGGATTTTTTTGATATAAAAATTTGTTTTAAGGTTTTTTTTAGTAATTTTCCCTAATTTCAAATTAATTAAATGGAATTTCCAAATTGCCCTAAGATATATAATATTTATCCCATTTCTAAATACTAAGGCTCCGTATGGTTGTATTTTCGAAAATAAATTCTGAGTTTTATTTGAAAAATGTGTATTATAGAAATTTGTGTGAAAATATTAATTTTTTTGCCTTGTTTGAAAATATTTTTAGAAATTGGTTGGGAATAATATAGATGTGATATAAAGTTGATTTTTAATTAAGATTTGATATGTGAAACAATTGAGTCAGTTATTAGCGTCGTGATGATAGTGGAAAAAGATCGGAATAATAATTAATTATAATAATTCAAATGTATGTAATAATTTAATATGAATTTTTATTATGTAAAGTATGATAATGTAAGAAAGAGAATAGGTTAGATAGTACGGTAGTATAATTAATGAAGAAAGAGAGTATGGACCGACTGAAAGGATGAAATAATGGTAATTATATAGGGGAATGTGTAGTTTAATTTAAAATTTTGATACTTTTTGTAAAATTTGACTTGAAGGTGTATTTTTATTTTTTGGATTTTTATTTTTTGATAATCTATAAAATATAAACATACTGAGCCTAAGAATTAAGGTTCGGTCTATTTGTATGAGCAGTTAATGATGTGACAGGCATTTAACAATTTTGTTTGCAATACTTAGCAAGGTTTACCGTATGGGCCATATATGCAAAGGACCCAAAAGAAATGAACAAATTCCAATTATTTTCCAGTGATAAATCTGTATCATGCAGTACTCTTGGCTATTTTTGTATTATGTTACATCGACCTATATGAAATTTATATACTTTTCCATTTTTGGCAATAAGAATAATATTTAAGGGATAATATACAGAAATTAAGAATTAAATTTAAAAGTACTAACCGGACCACATCTTCATTAAACCTCCTCTCCGGTTGGTGCTGCCGGAGAACGTGAAGGTCACCGCCGGGACAAAACTCGGTCAACAAACAGGACCACTTAGGACAATCCAATGTTGCATAGAGGGAGGGCAAAAATGGGTGGTCCAACATTTCAAGTATTTCCCTCTCTATCCCTGCCCTACTCTCTTTGTTCCTATAAGCCAACTCTTCTTTGTCCATCACCTTAGCTGCAAACATGCTCCCTCTAGAGCCTTTGAGCTCCACTAGGTACACGGTGCCTATGTCGCCACCCCCTAGCCTCCGAACGAAGTAAAAGTCATCAAGGATGAGCTTTGTGACTTTTGATACACGACGATTGACGTCTCTATCGAGGTCAGCACCAGAGCGTGTATCAGACTCAATGCATGATGAAGTCATTCTTGAAGTAGTTTGTGAGTCTAAATTTGTTATAAACTTGAATTCTACATCGTTGAGAGTCATGATGTTGTCGGTGTTAGACGCTAAACTCGTGGTGTTAGGGCCATTAGGACCGACACCCTGCTTGAGAATTGTGTCGTCTTCAGGGCTAGAAGGTGAACTGGAGCCGATATAAATTGAAGCAACACTAGAAGTGATTTCAGACGTTGAACTTCTAGCACACTTGACTTGCACATCATTGGCAGTCGTGGCAGTGCTCGTAGTGGAGACAGGGCTCAGAGTTTCAAGGTGGTCAACTATGTCATCAACATATATTTCCATTGTTGTGTCGAATTTGGTAATAATAAAGAACTAGTGAAGATATGTGTAGTGGCTGAATGTAGAAGAAGCAAAAGTGAAGATAGTAGGAGAAACCAAGAATGCGTCAATTTGAAGAGCTAGGAAACACAAGTGGGGAATGTTTTGGGCCGGCAATAAGGAGGCTGGGTCATTCTGCCGGCTCTTTGATTTGAGCCAGGGCCCATATATGGCCTTAAGTTATTGGCTTTTTGTTTTTTGATGCAATTAAGTTATTGGCTTTATTTGTATATAACTTTCATGAATTTATTATTCAAAGAGTGAGTTAACTACCCAAGACTTGCTAACTTAGTGGTATCAATTTTTACTTTTATATGGAAGGTTATTGGTTCAATTTCAAGATGTAAAAAGTTGTGATTTTTCTCCTTATTTAGAGTCTTTGGGGTCTGTGTGGCCCATGCTTAAAAGCTATCGACCCAAATTTTTCGGGTCAAGGTATTCCCTTTCGTCTAAAATTTAAAAAGTATATAAATGAAATTAAAAAAAAAAAAGAGTTAGTTAATTTGACTGTTATTATCAAGATGGATGCTGCCAAATAGCGTCAATATAATCTGTATAAGCAAAGCATCTCTATCTTAGATAATGTTGTTAAAGGAAGCGGCAAGAATTAATAGGTACGTATAATATTTTAGTATTACGCAATAATTGCTCTATTTTGTTACGATATGAAAGCAAACTGTTTAGTAGTTCAACTAAATTTTGATTGTTCAATAAAAGTTAAATACCAAACCTTTATCATGTTATCAGACAAATTTTCAGTTAGATTTTTTGAATACTGATCAGATTATTTACATGTAATTGCAATGACAAGAGTAGTCATATTAATTGGTCAAATATATGGAGGAGTTATATCCAGTTTTTGTTTTTGGGGGAACATAGAGATTATAAAAGAATGTTCGCACTCCACCGGTATTGAAGAGTTTCGAATTCTTTCATTCATCAGAGAGACTGTGAGATTGTTAAAGATTGTTGAAAAGCTGGTTGATGAAATACGATGCATGTTTTACTCGTGTTTGACGATAGTTGAATGAGTCCTATTTTTTGGATATGTTAAAACTAATCTATAAAACATATTGTAAGAAATTAAATCCACATCTCAGTACATAAAGAAGATTTGATCGATTTATCTATAAAAGCAGCGAAAATTCGTCGATCCATACGTCCTGAATCTAACTTGTCTACAAGACTTCTTTGATTGAATCACGATCATGTTTTCACTTTACTCGCCGTGGTGGATTAACTACTAGAGCAATCCACTTGTATTTGCACATCTTAAACTCATGGAGACTTGGTGATTCTCCAGAAAGGGATTGAGAGAGAATAGAGAACGTAGGGAGAGAAGAGAGAGAGAGTTTTTGGGAGAAAATACTTGATATCAATTGTAATCCCAAGATGAGAGGGATCTGATATAAATATCAGATTTCCTACACAAGGAAGAGTCCTATCTATTCAGGATTCTAATGCCACCAAATATGGCATTAAATCTAACTCAAATATGGATGTCAATTGGATCAAGAGTCCAAACCCGACCCAATTTTCTACATCTCCCACTCATACATATTGACTCAATCTCTTCGAATCTCATCTTCTTAAACTTCTCAATCTCACATCCCTTCTTCCATACAGGGAATAAGGCGTGCGACCAAGCGAGAAAGGAACGAGTGAGGAGAGTTATATTAAGTTATCACCTAACTAATATAACCCTACAACTCTGAGAGAAACTCGCTGTGTACCCCAAACTATATGGTCACACCAGATCAAGCATCTTTGATCCCACTATGTACAATAAATAGAGCATGCTTGACTCTCTCAAATATGTATCTATCTTCATGACTAGTCAGACATATTCCGGCATAGTCACCTGGGCAATGAACCATGGAACATAAGTGCGTTACCAAATTAGTTCTTCCTCGGCCTCTCATACCAATTAGCTTGGACTTGACAGCTTTCCTAGACATGCTCCGACAGATCGAATCATCCATGGCCATTGGAAATCATGCTAAAGTAGCGTCATCAATCTTACACCTCATGACACGTTCCACAGTCCCAAAGGGTACAAGAAAAATAAGGACTCACACAATGACGAAGTAGGGACCCATTCAGTCACTTCTCTTAGGAGGTCGCAAAGCACATGTGTATGATTACATGTTATGATGGAGTTCCCACTCGATTTGGGTATATCACACTCTAAACATCATACGAACCTTAGTCCAGTCTCTATCAAAGCGTCTGACTTGCGCACCACTAGATAGTCACTCTCAATAACTTCTAGTAGTTAGCACATTCAGCTATAATCAGGCTTTTATGAAGTTTGGACATACTTCATAATCGATCAAGTATGATCTCATCTTAGCCTCTATGCTAAGGCTACTATAAATTATATATATTAGCCTTCCAAGCATGAAGGTGATCTATTCGCATACCTTTTACTAATGCGAACAATCTTTAAGTCTCATCCTGCTCGCTATCTCAACACCAGGGTGATTGCCCGTGTGAAAGGGCCAATCAAAGCCTAGTGACATTCTCACATCTCGCAGACCCAGTACCAACATAAGATTGAGAATCACAAAGATGTCTCATCAATTGATATATGTTCTCAAAGTCCAATCCACTAAATTCTACTAAATCCTTAACTTGCCTTTGGAGCATCTCTCCATACAAAGGCTCGGTAAAAGAATGAGCGACCACAGCGCTCGTAGAAACATACCTGAGAACATTTCAAATATGCACAATATCCTCATCAGTGGAGTTATATTTGGGTATGGTTATGCTTGGTCCTCCAACAATACTTGGCGCCCAAAGCATACATCAAAGTGGCTCTATTATCAAACAGATAAGAGTAATCGCACAAATGTGCGCGACAATGCGCATCACAAAAAGCATCCACATCATCTTAGACCAATCTAATAAGATATCTAAGTATTCTCTTGATTAAACCTCAATATTGGCATCAAGGAAGACTTTGACATCCACTCACCACTCTAACTACTAAGCACAGACTAGTGATCACACACAAAGTGTACATCAAACTTTCTACAGCGCTTTAACTACACATTTCTTTTACTTCTTTTAGGTTTAGGCATCTCTCTTTGATTAAGAGTACAATCCTTGACCATGGAGTGTTAATAGGATGAGCATGATGTACACCTCAATTACTTTAAAGAAAACTTAAAAGTTTCTTAGAAAAACCTCGGTACTTCAACACCATGTGTGAATCCTACTTCTCACACGTCCTTCTCTTGAGTATAAAGGACAACCACTTTGCAGTGGCCACATCTCCATGTCATTTTTAGCCATCACGTTATCGATCACATAATGAGAGCTCAATCCTCCCACTCACTATTGACATATATGTAGTGATCTAGTTCAATTATCATAAAGCCTATCAAGTTGATAGCTCGATGGAATCGATAATATCACTACCTGGTAGAAATTCAATGCACTGATAAAGCTTTTCAAGCAACAAATTTTGTGCTCTTGCCCCACATCTTGAATTCGTTGGAAGATCACTATAGATCTCACCACCCATTCCACATATTAATATGTCAATTTCCACATCAAGGACAAACTAAGATGACAGTGGCAACTAACATTACAGTATGGCGAGTAGAGACAAATCTCAGCACCAAGGAGAAC
Organism: Buddleja alternifolia; assembly: GCA_019426215.1. Lineage (NCBI taxonomy): Eukaryota > Viridiplantae > Streptophyta > Magnoliopsida > Lamiales > Scrophulariaceae > Buddleja > Buddleja alternifolia. The sequence goes on along the minus strand of CM033395.1, from coordinate 16,484,136 downwards.
ATCTCTACAATTTAAACTTTGTCAATTGGTCCATCTACGTTGCACTTGACCTCTAGCAATCGCATGTGTTCCAATGGTCTTGCATTTAGATTGAAGATCAACTAGCTAGGATTTTTGTTCTTAGTCATTAGTCTTTTTTCTTCATGGTAGTTATCCACTAAAGACCTAAGTGAAGTCAAATGTTCTAAGGTACTCATTAACCTTCCACATAAGTACATGAGAAGGAATCCCACTCAATCTGGGGAATGATTCTTGTTCTATCCTTCTTACTCTATGAATTTTGAGAGTAGACATCAAGTGAGACACTCCCATTGACTTTAGGGTCGCTCTCATTATCTTAGCATTCGTTGGATGAGATTAAGAAACTACACCCTTGCTAGATAAATGAGTGTCTCCTTGTAGACCTTGTAGCTCATATAGCTCTAGCTCTCTTTGACTTCAATTATTCTCACAATTTTCACTTTGAGAAAATTTGCAATGTGCGACTTAGTCTATGTCATGCCTCCGTTAAGGTAATCTTCACCAAGTGAAAAATATACCTTGTCTAAGGAGGGAGCAAAACCTTGAAATTGGCTTGCTGCCATGCCAAAATGCATATAATGGGGCATTGACTCTGAAGACACATATTTCATAATATAGGCTGCAATGCTAATTACACTTCCTTATGAGATTCAAATCATTTACGCCATGAAAAATATAGCTTTCTAAAAGTTTTTGATTCATCACTTATCGCAAGCTCATTTAGCTGCTTAGCTTTTTGAATCATCTAGCAACTTTATTTTCCGCGGAATTTATACAAACTAATTAGACATGTCATCTCGCTAGCCATTAGTATATTTAACATTAGTTTTGAACTCCACTTGGTCTCTACTCTTCGTCAAGAGTTGCTAACAATGATTAAGTGCTCCTGACTAGTGAGATAGTGGATGTACTAACTCATAGCGCGAAACAGTGGAAAATAGAAGCCATCAGTGACTTACATTCATAAGTCCACACTCATTTAAGTGGACTAACTCTAGAGGATAAATAGCATCCTTTTGTTTCCCAGCAAGCTTTCCCGCTAGAACATCTTATAAAGGGGAGTCAACTTTAGCGAGTAAGCCAATAGGCCTCCTCTAGCTAGCATAGTCATCCTTCTCTCACATGCCAAATTTATAAAAGGAGGTTGACCTTAGCGAGTAAGCCAATAGACCTCCTCTAACTAGCCTAGTCTTCTTTCTAACCTCACACGTCGAGAAAGAGAAGCAAAAGAAATTATATTTTAAATCAATTTCATCTGGAAGTAAGCATTAAGCAACTCATAACATAAAGGTCTCTCTCAGGAAAAATGGACAAATTATATTGTTGAACAAATGTCTAACAAGTGCTTTATTTAAAATAGAGTATATCATGTAATGAGTGTCTTTTGCATATCTCTATTGATTAGCTCACACTCATCACAATTGTTTTAAAAATAACTCAAAAACACATTTTGAATTTTAAGTGGCATTCATAATGCTTCCTCTTGTGCGCCACAATTTTTCTTAACAAATTTAGGTTGCAGAACACTTGATAATAGTCTATTTATTGCTCGATCTCCACGCATGCTATGTCTCGCTAACATCTATAATCCATGTTAGTAAAGATTTAGGGGCATTAGCATCTGAAACTAATGAGAGAGTCTAGGGAAGTCAAACTTCAGCTCAGTACAATCACGAGTGAATTGACCAATCTTTGTCAATTTAGCACTTAGCATTTGTTGATATTTGTTGTCTCTAAGATTGAAGTGACACATCTTATCACTTTGTTGGATTATTGTGGTTCCTATTTTTAAATCTTACTTTTGTCCAGCTCCACCTTGCCTGTGTCAACATTTGCCCTAATTGGCTCATGCTGATAAGCGTGGGCGATAAAATTAAAATGACCACATGCATTTTCCAACCTTACAAAAATCAGCCTCAAAATAAGTGATCTTTGTTGAATTTACCATAAACTATAAATACCAAAATAGTGGACTCGAATAGCTACATAAAGGTATAAGTCACCTAATTAGAACCATTGTTCGTGAGTGACCTCATATTCTAGAATAGAGCTCTAACTCTTTAGTAGTTGTATAATTGCAGCTTAAACAAATTAAAGCGCAATTTTCTAATTTTGATCCACTTACAAATTGTCAGCGTCTTAAATCGCGATAATTATAGACAACTTGTTCATTTTTCATACTCAATTGACTTAAAATGGTGAGTTGATCTAAGGTCTAATTTACACTAATTGCGCAATATAATAATATTTTATTTAAGATCCAAGTGAATCTCTTATTATGCCCTTATACTCAGGGAAATCGAAAATTTCGCAACTCAGGCTAGTAATCATCTCCCACTGAGTTAAAAGGCAATATAAGAATTCACCGATCCAAAATAAAGTATAACATTGTTCATATAAATAATATATACATGCACAAGCAATTCAATAATAATACATGCATCACAATATGGATAAAATTCACATTGACATTCAAGCACAAACAACAATTAGTTCATGTGCATCATAAATATTCACATTAAAAAATATATCAAACATACATTTTTCATAAGCCACATCAACAACTAAACATTCATACCAATCACATAGAAAGGTAAAAAGATTAGGCTCACAAAAATTGTATTAACCCCGCGAATTTTATTGCATGCATCCAAAGAAAATTGCGCACTAAAAATATTCTCAACATGTCAATGAAACTAATTCATAGAAATAAAAGGGTTAAAAAAAAGGCACAATTAATATTAGAAGAGATAGAACCATGCGGCAAGATAAAATAATTAATCAATTTTTTTATTTGGATTTTTGGCATAAAGTAAGCTTCCAAACAGCCCTTAAGCCGAGCCTCTAGCTCTAGTCAGCTGGCTCACAAGCCGAGCCATTTCAACTGTTGAGCCGAGCCATATACACCCACTAAGCCACTAGTAAAAGAATAATCAGGTGCATCACATTATAGTGCACCCTATTTTTGTTTTAAGTAATTAACACCTACTTAGGTGCGGCCACGTGTCCGAGGACTCAATCACACTTCCATGCGCAAAGCAGCGGATCATTCCCTCCAGCATCTTCCTCATCAAATTTCCCGGCGCCGCTTCAGCGCATTTTTCCGGCTAAAAAACCAACTTTCCGGCGAGATTTTCAAAAAAATCATAACAAATTCATTTCTTATCTGTTTTTTATGAAGTTTACACCATTTTCATCGTCTTTCGAGATCTTTCGAATGGTATAAAAATTCCACGGTAAAAAATGAAATATCTGGTTCGAATTTCGACTTCAAACTTTGGGTTTTTTAATAAAGACATGTGTCCCTCATTTCAACTCCGATTTTCATGCATAATTTACGATTTCGAAGATCTTTTCATGCTCTACGATCTAACATAAAAATTACTCAAAAAACAGAAACATAGATTCGATTTCTCAGCCAGAAAAAATTCGAATTTCTTGAACTAGGGTTCTTTATATCTCCCTAATTTCTCCTCCAAATTTCACCAAATTTTAAACATATAATCTACGCATATAAGACTACACATGGTGAAAAACGCATGGCTCAATTTATGCATATTTTGAAAAAAATGAATTTTCAACCCTTTCAAGCATTAAAAAAAAAATTGCTCCTATTCAATCAATCAAAGTGGCGAGAACGGAAACTCTACAGAGTTTGTGTGTGACCCCTTAGGCTTGATTATGCACTAGTAGTAGGTACACTTTCCCAAAGTGCTAATGTACTTTCCAAAAATGGAAATACAAGATTAAATTCATCTTAATTTAATCAAGTCTTGAATTAGCCACCATACAAATTCAAGACACCTACAAATTGTGGTTATTGTCTAGAAACGGGCCACAAAGACCTAGACATAATCGATTAAATAAATATACGCCTTTTACAATCATGATCCTTGTATAAGTAAGATCCTTCCATCATGATCTCCCGATTGAGTCTAGGATATAAGTTTAGTCAAAACCCTAATAACTCAATAGCTATGTTTCCCATTTACAGTAGAGTTGATTTTGACCTTCTAAACGAGGAAAACCTACGCCTTTATAGAAGTCTTACTACGGCCGAAAATTTTCTTAGCCAACTTATTGCAAACATAGGAGATGCACTGACATATCTATCAAAGATGGATCTCATCTTGATTCTCACGTATCTCCATATATAATTAGATCACACCCAAAATACTCATGTGGCGATCTTTACAGATCATGAGCAGTCCAAAGTGTGATGGATCATATACAAGATATCCAATGGAATCTCAAGTCCATGAGGATTACTCTTATACTACATGATCGTTGGAAGTTCTAGATTCAACTGGGATTTTTTTTAAGGAACTTCTGCGGGGTTGTTCAGTTTACCTATTTTCAATAGGAACCCTCATACATGCATCGGCTTTCACCATGCATGTACCTATAGAACGAGGTACACTCTCCCAGAATATGTATCGTACAAGCAAGTCTTTTAGGTTTTGTCAATATCCCTAATCTTGACAAACCTATTCGTGACTTGGAACATTGTTTAAGGAACACAGCCTTCGAGACGTATTTCATGATTGCCATTCCCGATGCGCGATGACGTCCCATAGCCATGTGTGATCCTAAGGGACTTTGTTCTAACATGCAAGATATAAAACAAGAATAAAAAATGCCATAATAATCGACTTTATTTATAAGGAAAAGATTGTCTATAGAGTCTATCTATTACAATATTGGCACCCAAATAAATTAGCGCGCCGGACATCTATTCTATCTGGCCCGTGGTAGGTGTCCAGAGCCAACCCTACCCAAAATTTCTGTACAAGAAAAAAATACATTAACATAAAAGGAATTTATGTAATTTCAATAAGTGAAAATGCTTTTGATAATTACACAATAAGTGAGTTTATATGCAAATTTCCCTCTAATAGATGTTGAATGTGGTTGTCTCCAAAGAAATATAAAGCGTTCTTGGGGCAGCCATATTTATGTTTGAATATTTTTTTTTTTTTGGAAATCTCAGGGTAAATCTCCGCCGGTCACCAAGCAGAGTTTATGTTTGCATACTTGTTACCTTGTAAAGTCCAATCTCCAATGTATCTTTAATTCTCCAAATAGGCATCGCCTCCGCCTTGGGCTGCAACAGTATTGACATTCATAATTTTGATAGGCCATTCCTCTATCATGGTATCCTATCATTGATAACAACAAGACATGCAAGCGCTCCAGTCATCATATATTTTTAATTTTTATTTTTTGAAAATATAGGCACCTTGAGAAAACCGTCAACTTGCTACTAGAAGGCCGAAGAAGCCTTTTGAAAATTTAATATATCAGGGACGAGAGAGTCTGTTTATTAAAACTCATAAATTACCTGTAAAATATATGTACGTACGTATAATTAACAAAAAAACTTTTGTTTCTTGTATGCATTTGTGAATATAACGAATAATACTCGTATTTTAGAGTTGAATTGTTTAATACATGTACTTTACATATCTCGTATTTTACTTGACGTATAATACTCTATGTTTGGTAAAAAAAATATTTATATTTAAAATTTAAAAATTATGTTGAAATTATTATATTATTAATTGCATATTATACAATTAAAAAAACCGAACGTTAATAATTTATTAAAATATTAATAATTGTCAACCAATGATTCATTGAAATATTTTTTTCGTAATTTAAAAGTGAGTACAAAATAATATAAAAATAAGCCGCATTTTCACTCACAAATAATTCATTTTTATTATTCATATGTTACCGGTACATATACGAATCCCTTTATTTCTTGCTCCCTTATTTTTCTTTCAATAAAAATCCGTAATATACTCGAACGTATTACATAACGAATTTTTGCCGTCCCGTATTTAACTAACTAGGAACGAGACAACGAAAATATTGAAATCAAATTTAAATTTGTCATTGTGAAAATTAAATTATCAAGAGAAAATAAAGTCAAAATGAATTGTCGGTGGACTAACTTATAGCTCGACCTAAGAGGCAAGACGCCCAAGGGTGATACTTGGTGGGTACCGAGAACCCAACTCCCGGTGAATATCCACCACACACAGTGTTAAAACATGTGTAGGGTCCACCAAAATATATATATTTTATCATGTCTTAACACTTTATATGGTGGATATTCACCGGAAGTTGGACTCCAGTACTCACCAAGTATCATCCGACGCCCACTAGGCCAACCTGGTCGAGCTGAAGGCTTGTGAGTACTATATGCAAAATTTTAATGGGAAAATTATTGTTTAGGGAATAGGAAGTTTTCAAATTTATAAAGACACAACAATTCTTAAGTAATTATGGAGAAGGGATTCCCAAACTTTATAAATTACTAAAATGGTAAATTCAATGCAAAATCATATTTGTATCACCTTTTTCAATTTTTTTTTAATATCCATATTCTTCACTTGATAATTTTTCGTTCACCACAAATGAAGTTTAACTTTTTTTTTCCTTACAAAGCTACCCAATAGATTTACCAAGAAATGCAAGTAATATTATATAAATTTACAACACTTAAAAATACTTTAAGATAATTGAAAATTACATTAAATAAAAATTTATTTTTATTTAGAGTTAACAACTTCAGAAGTTGCAGTCATGTAATAAAAAATAAGAGATTAAGAAAATATTAGATGGTATACCAAACAACGCAATTATGATATTTTAAATGACTTCCGAAAATGATGCTTGATAAACCATATGATACTTCATATTATGACAAAATAATAATTAAAACAATTAGCCCAATGACATATCAAATTATCATAAGTAATTATCTTTTCCTGGATGGTATCTTAATTGAAAGAACCACCTACATGAATTTTTTCTAAGCAATTCTATATGAATAATGTCAAAGTTTGCATAGATTTCTATCACATTTATCCTTGACGATCATTTGTATGATCATAGTTGTAATTGTAGCTTTGTTGCGTGAAAAAATTATTCAGATCAAGGTTATAATTAAAAAAAAGTATTAAATCAAAAGTTAGTATTTTTAATTAAAATCGTTCAAGGGATATAGTTAAAGGCTACAAGGCCATAAACAATAAAATTGTAAAAAAAAAAATGGTGGTGTACGAATACAAAATCGTTATTTATAAAGAAAAACTGATATAATATTATTTTCTATTATTCTAAATTTTTAGATGTGTTATACAATTTTCTCAATTTATATTGTATTTTTTATTCAATGTGATGGGTCAATTTGTACAAATGAAGATAAATAAACTTTAGTTAGTTATGAAAGAAAATTGGGTGAGTGGATAATTTATATTTTTCTTGGAAACATATGAAGTGGGTAAGACAAAATGATTTTGCATTGAATTTGTCATTTTAATAATTTGTTTCAAATATAAAATAGAATATTACTTGCATTTTTTGATAAATCTATTGGGTAGTTTTGTAAGGAAAAAAGTTATAATTCATTTGTGATGAACGAAACATTAATAAGTGAAGAATATGGATAATTAAAAAATAAAGATGAAATAGGTGACACAAATATGATTTTGCATTGAATTTACTAATTTGTAAAGTTTAGGAATCCCTTCTCCCTAATTAGTTAAGAATTGTTGTGTCTTCATAAATTTGAAATCTTCCTATTCCCTAAACAATAATTTTCTCAATTTTAATTTTTGTCACATTTTAGCTAAAGCCAGTCTAGCATCGTGAAAATAATCTTACTAAAATCATCTTGCTTTGAACAATTTCTTCTCATATTAATGGTTTATCTGGGAACATTGCAAAAGTGGTACTCCAAGTTGGCCTGTACATTTTTTTGGATCTATAATTTGATTTGATGACAATTTGGGTACACTAACTTGCAAAAATTGGCAATTTTAGTACAAATTTTGCCGGAAAATTCAAAGTTGGCCGGAAAATGTCATTTGACGAGAAAATCGAATTAAATTTGGGGATTTTGCTGAAATAGAGGATTTTGCATCATTCAGGGAAAATTGACTTCTAATTTGGGGATTTAACTTAAATACTTTCAATTTTTTAAAATTTTAAAACTTTTTGTAAATTACAATTCAAATATTTGTTTATCTAATTTTTTTATTTATTATAAATAAAATTTGTATAATTAATATATCTATAAAATAATTTAAAGTAAAAACTTACAACATTATATGCATAAATTCAACCTAAATTATTTTTTACATAGTATTCTGAATTCTAGTATTTTTCTATTTTAAGAAATTGATTTTTTTCTTTCTTTGTTTTTATTTTTTATTATTTCGTATTATTTGCTCATTTTTCAAAGCTGTCTTGATTATTTAAGATTTTTTTTTTGGTTTTGTTTTTTTTTATTTTTTGAGTTTTTTATGGTTTTTACGATTCTTTTAGTTTTTAGTTACTTTATTTTTTTTCAATGCAAATCTTTGCCATCATTAAAATTTATTTAACTTAAATTTAAAAATTTGTTTGAGATATAATTTCTAATTTTTAATAATTATTGTTTTTCTTATATTTTCATAAGTTAAAAAAAAACAATTGATTTTATTTTATTTTTTCTGTCGAAAAAAATTCTAAATTTTTTTGGAAATAAAAAGAAAATTTTTCGAACTGAATCAAAAAAATAAAAAATTAGAAAACAAAATCAAATATTTTTGAAAACTTATGAAAATTCAGAAAATATAATAATAAAAAAATATGACAATATTTTAAAAAGTTAAAAAATATTAGAAATTATATCTCAAATTAATTTTTAAATTTAACTAAAATAAATTTTAATGGTGGCAAAAGATATTCATTGACAAAAAATAAATAAATTCAAAATTCAAATATTCGTAAAAACCATAAAAAAAAACTAAAAAAAAATCGTGAACAATCAAGACTGTTTTGAAAAATAAAAAAGCAATACGAAATAAAAAAAAATTATAAAAAATAAAAATCAAGAGAGTTGGAAAAATAGTAAAATTCAGAATACGAAGTAAAAACATAATTTAGTTTGAATTTTTGCGTATAATATTATAATTTTTTACTTTAAATTATTTTATAGATATATTAATTATACAAAAAATTTCAATAAATAAAACATAATTTAGATAAACAAATATTTGAATTGAAATTTCCAAAAATTTGAATAAATTTAAAAAATTGAAAATATTTGAGTTAAATCCCCAAATTAAAGGTTAATTTTCCCTCGGGAAAAATCGCACTTTTGGTCCCATAACTTTGGTCTTTTTCGATTTTGGTCCCATTCATTACGGATTTTCACATTATATCCCATATCTTCAATTTTTCTCATATTTGGTCCAATTGAAGGATTCTGTCCAATATTTAACAGTTTACTCTGTTAGTCAATATTTTGATCGAAGTTTTCGGGCATAATTCATGCTTGAATGCACTCACACACTAATTATATTCAATATCACGATGTTTTTATTCAATATCACATGCATTCAGCACAAATTGTGACCGAAAATTTCTGTCAAAATGTTGTCTAACGGAGTTGAGTGTTAAACGATAAAGTACGGACACTCCGAAAATTATTCCAAGGCGGTGTCGGACACGACTAATATGTGTCCATGGTTAAAAAATAAAAAAAGCAATTCGAACACCATGTTGGACATGCACCAAATGCGTGTCCGACAAGGTGATGACAGGGTTGACAGTTTTCTAAGAGATTAAATAGTGTGGGGTTCAAATTGTACATAGAAAAACTTCAAAAATCCTAATTGTAATTTTTGAGCGTTTGATACTTTGATTGTATTTGTAATTGCTTTGTAATTTGTGACTGTTTATATTTTTGTTTTGTATTTGTTACTGACTTATCGTTGATAAATAGTTGAATTTTTTCAAACATATAAAAATTTACAAAGAAGCAAGAAATATACAAATTTAATAATAAATAAGTAAACAACATTTTTACAGTTTATTTTTCTAACAAATTATATTGAAATTAAAATCAATATCTAATTTATGTTATATATATATATATATATTTGACATTTGTGTCGGAGCCGTGTCGTGTCCTAATTTTTTGGAAAACGCCGTGCCCCGTGTCCGTGTGGTGTCGTGTCCGTGTCGCTGTGTCTGTGTTCGTACATCATAGCCGTTAAATATTGGACAGAATCTTTTAATGCGACAAAATGTGAGAAAAATTGCAAGTTATGGGATATAATATGAGAATCCGTAACGAATGGGACCAAAATCGAAAAAGACCAAAGTTATGAGATCAAAAGTGCAATTTTCCCCTTTTCCTCCATTTCCGCAAAATCCCCAAATTCAAGTCAATTTTTCCGTCAAATGACATTTTCCGGTCAATTTTGAATTTTCCAGAGAAATTCGCACTAAAATTGCCAATTTTTGCAAGTTAGTGTACCCAAATTTTTAACTGGCCAAATTATAGTATAAAAAAAATGTATAGGCCAACTTAGAATACCAATTTTTTTAATTATCCCTGATTTATCTTATCAGCAATTTAGATTTTATTTATAATTATTAGCATAATCCAATTAATCTTTGCCAAACTAGTATCGAATTAAAGAAATGAAATCATATCTAAATAAAGAACTTCGCAAATCAAATTGACAAACCCTATATAGAAGTTTAGACGTATCATTCTTTTGCAACATCAAATTTGAAACATTATCAAATGAAATCTGGATTAGCTTAATTAGAAAAACAAGGAAGTTGTTTGTACACGACACGTCTTGAAAGCACAAAGAAGATTAGTTTTCAATACTTTTTGTGAACAAGTTCTTTACATCTACAAATTTGCCTAAAGATAGCCACTTCAACCACCCCTACAAGATTTGCAAAAGCCAGAGACTTTAAAACTCTATTCGATTAATAAATTGATTTGTTTGCTTTTTTCCTTCCTATTTTTCATTTTTTTTTCTGTAGCACCAATTATATTTTCACAAATTCTTTTTGGCCCATAAATTTTGTGTAGAAGGCGTCGATTACTTTCGAAGTAAGTAGTAAATGATTATATTAGATTTTTGATTTGACGTTGTAGACCTAACTATGATAATCGATAAATTAAGTACTAAACCACTTGTCAAATTTGTCATTTTTTTTCCTTTTTAAGACCAGGGTGATAATATATTAACTAATTAAAGATCTAATGTCGTCTAGAATAACAGAGTTTGCTAAGAGAGGGAACACTTACAATATTTACTATTGACCATGGCTTTAGCTGTGGCTTTTCATCAATTATCATAGCCAGTAGTTATTAACAACTTTGTAATGGTTTCATTGTATTTGTATCTGTAGGGTAACCAATACTTCTACCACGGCTAAAAGCCGTAATGGAAGTATTGGCCGCTTCTATAACAACACCTCAATGTCATTGTCTAAAGAGCTAGATGGGTACCCAAGATCTATTAGTCTAGTGGTATCCACCTCTTACTTTATGTGAGAGGTCTTAGGTTCGAATTCAGGCTGCCACAAATTGTGGCTCTCCCCTCCTTTATGGAACTAGATAAAGTCTTTATAACTCAAGATTATAATTATTAATACGGGTTTGTTGGGCTAGATATTTAGGATATTCCCCTTCTTGAATTTAAAAAAAAAAAAAAAGAGGAAAGAGCTACGTGGGTAAAAGTGATGAAATCATTTATCCACCGCGGTCGTTGGGCCCTTGCGAAGTTTGTTTGTTATTTTCTTTTCATGTTGTTAATGTAATTTAGTTAGATATAGCTAGAAATTATTAAAGAAAGCTAAAACTATATTGATGTCGCTCATTCATTTCTCATAAACAATGCAAGGCCTGGAGCAATATAACTAATAGAAAACCACAACATTTAAAATCTATCACAAAATTAAGCTAGATTATCTAATAGAACCCACAAAACTTACAATATGATTGATCACGGGTAAAGTGTTTCTCATGTAAACTTAAAGCTAACAAAATTCGACTGTTAACCAACAATTTCTATTTACAAAAATGACGACTTTGTGAACTCCGTATACCCAAAAGACAAATCAGGACTTATATCTTCTAACAGTGGATAGAACTTCAATGTTTTCTCCTAAGCCCCGTTCTTTAATAAGAGATTTAAGACACTTCATAACATATGACCTTGTATATATAAAGTGCTTACATACAACTATTAATAATTATCAACAATTCACAATCAACTAACAAACTACTATGAAAATAGATAAAAACTCACACTTTTAATAGGATTTGTAAAGTCATGTCAATTGAGTTAGATGGCATTTAACAATCACTAAAAAATATAAAATACTAATGAAATATCAAGTGATAATGTTAAAATTGTCATTAATAATAATTAAATATTAAGTGACAAGTTTTTTGCTTTGTCACTAGAATAGTTTTTGCATGTTTAATGATGACAAAAAATATATACGAGTTGTCACTCTTAATAATTAATGACAATGAAATTATTGTCAATATTGATATTTAGTGACACATCTTAAGTGACAACAAATATAGTTGTTATTCTATTTTTTTGGTCACGAAATTGTCACTAAACATATGTCGCTAATTGTTAATGTTAGATATTATTATTGCTCTCCTAATTAGATTAGTATTATTATTGCTTTCCTAGTTAGACTAGTATTCCTATTACCTTATTTATCTTTTACCTTCTTTATAGTTTAGGGTTTTCTTGTAGTCTCTGTCTCTTGTAACTCTATAAATATGTTACTCAATAATACAAGTTCCCTACGGGGTTTTCTCTAATCTAACATGGTATCAGAGCTAAAGTGTTTTTCTTTCAACCCTCATGATCTTTCGCTTCCGCCAGCGTCTACCATCGCCGTCCCCGTCCGGCTTTCTATATACTTTTTTTTTCTCTTTTTGTTCTTCCTTCACTATGGTGAATCTTTTGTAATTTAGTTTGGGTTTAGCAACCTATCTTTATCTTTTTCGTGTTTTAGCCGCCGCCGCCGCCCGTTTCTTTACTTTTCTTTATCTTTTCCTTGTTTTAGCCTCTGCGCTTAGCCGCCGCCGCCTTTAGTTTTGTTCGTTGCCGCTGCTCACCCTTGGAAAACAAGAACTTGGAGTCGCCGCTTTATTTAATGGTTTTCAGACGAAACTGCTCCACATTGAGAAGCGTCTTCGTCGAACCGCCACCTTATTTAATGATTTTCAGACGAAACTATTCCACCTTGAGAAACGTATTCGTCAAAATCTCTCTACTAAGCATTCTTTATGCCCGGATTGTCGTAACATCTTTTCTCGGTTTTTAGTTCAGTCTCAATGTTCAAAACTTTCACGTTTCGACTGCGGGGGAGTGTTAGATATTATTATTGCTCTCGTAATTAGATTAATATTATTATTGCTTTCCTAGTTAGACTAGTATTCCTATTACCTTATTTATCTTTTACCTTCTTTATAGTTTAGGGTTTTCTTGTAGTCTCTGTCTCTTGTAACTCTATAAATATGTTACTCAATAATACAAGTTCCCTACGGGGTCTTCTCTAATCTAACAGTTAAAGTGACAACTTAAAAGGAACTCACGTCACTAAAAATTATTATTGTGACAAAGCAAAATTATTGTCAATCATTATGTACATCTAGCTAGCTAGTAATTATTTCAACATTGTCACTTGATTGTCACTGATATTTAATTTTGTTGGAGCGAATATTATTGTTATTGTATCTAAAGTCTTGAGTGTATCCTATAAAAATATTTAATTTTTTATTTCCTTTTATTTCTTGTAATTTTTTTAGGCCTAAAATACTTTGATTCAATCCTTCAAGAGTACGTAGTCTGCTTTCAATAAAGGTAAATTACATAGAAAACATTGTGCAAAACTAAGTAAGGCCATGAAGAAAAAATAGAGTTACAACTTACAAGTTTCCATTTGAGTTTCACTTATTAAATTATTAAAAGTTCTCTTTTAAACTACTTTAAATAACATAGCCACTGCTACTATTATAGTGCAATGAATAAACTCCATATGTCTATTTTTTTAACACAAACTAGATGTAGTTATTAACTTAATTATTTGTAGCATCTTATAAAAGAGTCCTAAGGTTTTAAAGAGTGAGTTAATATTAGCACTCCATAAATATATTTCATTTTACTTTTTTCATTGAATTTGAGTTATTGCAATTTTGAACCAATGAATTAAGGCAAGAATATAATTGTGTCTTCTTATGACATATATTTCTACTTATAATTCAATCTATAGTCTAGTGATCAATCTTTATTCTGTTTTATCGTTCAAAGATTAGAGAGCCTTTTTAGATTTGACCAAATTGTGCATTTTGTATCGTATATTGTTTAGTTTATTGAGTATATAACGCTTGGTTAAGAAGTCACTACAACCCCATGCATCCTTAAATACTTTCTTTCGGGAGTTTGTTTCATCATCTGAAATAACCATAATTCCTCACTCAATATCCTTTTGATATTTGGGGTGGTCATATAAGACAACATCATCTATTTCGATCTCCAAAAGTTTACGAACGGAATTTCATTGTTCTTTTCCATTGAGGTTGGATAAAAACCTCGAATACTATTATCTCTAAAATTGCGCAAACTATCCTCTTAAGATTGTGAGAGAAGTTTGATAATGTTGTGTAAATTTAGAATGAGTAAAGGTTTAGGAAATCCAGGTAAGAGTTGTATTCATTGTCCTTAAGATAATATTGCCCAAAATTGGTACCTACGGTTCCTGAACTCGTCCTCAAAAACATAAATAACTTTAATTTCATATAAACGAATAATATTATATCTAAAATTACGCAAACCATCCTCTTAAGATTGTGAGAGAAGTTTGATAATGTTGTGTAAATTTAGAATGAGTAAAGGTTTAGAAAGTCTAGGTAAGAGTTACACTCGCTGTCCTTAAGACATTATTGTCCAAAATTAATAAATATAATAACTTTGATAACATAAATAATTTTAATTTGTTTTACATGAAAAGATATGTACGGGGTGGGCCAAGCCCGAAGTCTAATCAAGCAAGCCGCTTGTGTATGTGTGGCCAATTGATTCAATCTTACAAACATGTAGGATTCCTCTCTTCCATAGCGCATTTTTACATAACAAATCTAGGTAGTGGAGAATCTATGTTCTCAATGAACAATAGAATAAGTAAAAGCAATTTTACATGCTCACTCCAAAAAAGAAAACGTAATTTTGCACTGAAATTGACAATAATCATTTCTAAATTTAGTGATCCTTTTTACTAATTAGTTAGAATGATTTACTTCCATTTGTGTCATTTATTACCTCCACGTAGAAACATGTAAACCATTATCCTTACCAATAAACAAAGGGGGGAAATTCCATGCTATCAAAGTGAGTAATACCCAAATGCAGGGATAGAGCTAGGAATTTTACCGAGGAAGGGCGAGGTAGGGTACGCTATATTTATGGGAGGAAATATAATAAGAAACTAGGTTCAATTACAACTTTTGACATACTTTATACTCTTATATCTCTTTCGTTATAGTCAGAATTTTGGGTTTTGGAGGGGGGGTGTGGCGAACTCAACAAAAAGGAAGAAAGCGTGATATATTTTTTGATTTGGGGGGGGGGGGCGAAATTCAAATATAAAAAATTTTATAAGGAAAAAAAAACAATTTTTTAAAATTGAGGGGGGATGGGGGGCTCACCCTCCAACCCTCCCTGGCTTCGTCCCTGTCTAAGTGTATTTGTCAACTACTGGATATGGATATGATGATGTCATAGAGTGAAATAAACACCTATAACCACCCCATCATGTATGATCCAACGATTTAAAATTTATTGGGGCACATACCACTCGGGTAGCATGAAATTAGCCAGAAAAAGGAGGTATTTTAAATAAGGAAATGTCGGCTTCTTAAGTAGCTCCCAGAATTTTTCCTTTTTTAGCTTTCTTTCTTTAATATATATATATATATATATATATATATATATATATATATTCTAGATGGTCAAATAGCTTATCTTCTAGAAGGCTAAACGTTAACGTTGAAATTGATTTATGGGAAATGTTCACCTTCTCACATGATATACATGTACATTAAAGTAAAGGTTTGCATAGATTCGTGATCCAGTTATATTCCAGACTTTGAGTCTAATCCAACTCTTACATTAAATAAATAATACTTTAGTTAGAAAAAGAAATAAAAAGGTCATAAAATTATTACATAGTGATTGGCATAGTTGCTTTTGTATACTAATGTTGATGCTAATCAAGATATCGTGAATCCAGACAGAGTGTATCTATTTCCAGATCAACTTTGTAAGAATTTATTCTTTTTTCTTTTTTTGGGTACAGTAACAATTTATTCATACATGATGATTTACCTCTCATAAATTCATAAATCTATTTAAATATATTATTTTTGTAATATATATTAAAAAAGAAATTGTTATAGGCTCCAACATTTACATGGACTTAACTCGAGGCAAATTGGCCAAAAGTGAACAAAAGAAATTTATGGCTACTTGCCCCTGTGATATGCTATTATTAGATTAAGGCCATAAAAGATTTACTCCAATTGACGATTAAGCCTAATTTTACTGGCAAATTTATGTCTACTTTTTTCTATTTTCATAATAATTGTTGGTTGATTATAATAGTTGTTAATTATTTGTAATTTATAGCAATGTAATTTTCATATCATGTATCAAGTAGCTGATTCATTCAAAATAAAAATAAAAAATCTCCAAGCACTAATCTCAATTATGCAAAAAATAATGGATGTATGTGAGTGAAGTATTAAAGTACAGAACATAGTCATAGGATTATAAGCAATATTATTATTAAATTCCGAGTGTTTCTATAGAATGATCGAGCATTTAAGTCCTAAACAATCATAATTATTTATATATTATTGGGATCATATGAAATAGTATACCGTATTGAAATGGCTGGTGATAATGCCAGAGCAAAATTCATAATGCCAGAGGAAATTCTAATATAATTCTCTTTTTGACATATTTATTGGACCAGCTCATCCATAATTTGATTTCCTGAATTGCCCCAAGTCATCAATAGAGTTTTCCACCAAAATCTCTCGTCATGGCCCAGCCGACAAATTTGCGAAAATTAATTTTGATTTTTTCCCACAAGCAAATGTTATTACTATTAATTATCAAAAAGAAAGATAGTACGATTCTTTTAACATCCTGATTCAATGGATACTTCAACTGCATTTGCTATAGTTTTCTGCAATCTTGTTTCATACATCACAAATTCCATCTCTTTTGCTCTTTGATTTGTCAAAGCATTGAAAACAAACAATGGGTTCAATGGCAAGTGATTGCAGAATCCACTGAGCTAGTATCATTTGAATAGAAATGCCAATTTTCATAAGAGGATATTTATACTTAAAATAATAAAAGTGGAAAGAACTTCATTAACCAGTTTCAATTGCTTATTTATATAAAAATGTTCCTCATTGACATCTTGGATAAAAAATTTAAGAAAATGAACGAAATGCCAGAAAATAACAAGATTTTGTCATAATTAACCTTTGAATTATTTATTATAATACATAAAATCAATCCAATATTTGTTGACTTAAGCATAACAACAAATTATTATGATAAAATGAAAAAAATATTTTTATTTTTTAAAAAGAAGTCTATCTATAACTTTTGTCATGACCTTTAAAATATAAATCGGGAAAAAAAAAAGATTAGTGCAATATAAAAAAAAGAAAGAAAGTGAAAATGTAGTTGTATTTTGGTGGTTTTATTCGATTGTTATTTACCAGACAAACAGGGACGGAACCAGGAATTTTAACCGGGGAGGGAGGAGGCGAGATTGTTGTGATGTACGCTATAATTAAGGGGAAAAATATAATAAGGAACTAGGTTCAATTACAACTTTTGACATACTTTATACTCTTATATCTCTTTCTTTATAGCCAGAATTTTGGGTTTGGGGGGGGGGGGGGGGAGCGAACTCAAACAAAAAGGAGAAAGCGTGATATTTTTCGATTTTGAGGGGGATGAAATTCAAGGATGGATTTGATATGCTTAGAGTTTTTCATATTCTTTGTGAAGTTAGGAAGATGAGGAGAAGTTGAGGAAGAAGAATGATGAGTTATGAGAGGAAGTTCATTAATAAAGAAGAGAGAAAAAAGAAATTTACCATTTCCATTTTGAAGAAAGTTTGTTGGCACAGTGACATGGACAAATTAGGAATGCAAAAAAAAATGCGTATGAACAAGAAGAAAACAGGAATTAATGAAAATTATAGTAATTATTAGTGTAGGGCCCAAAAACACTTTAAAATAATGTGTCAAACTCCCAAGTTAAACACACAATTACCACCCGAGCGAAGTCCTATTGGGAATGTAAACCTTTTCCGTTGGTGTGCGAATATCCCAATAATATCAATATCTCAATAATAATATGTCGTTTCACTTCATATTATCCACTAGGTAGAGGAATCAAATTTCCCAATCACACTCACCTAAAAGGGGGTCTACTCTTGCAGCCGCCATCCAAGAAAATTAAAATATAAAAAATAAAATGCAGAAAATAAGCCAATGGACAGGCTATAGTAATAACAATAATACATTCTCCATTCTTGACAAAAGATTTATGGGAGCACTGACATAGTTGTCATTTGTCAATAATCAAGTGTGTACACTCTGTAACATTCTTATAAACTATACTTTCGTTTTTTGTCTTTCAAGTGTATTACCAATTCCAATATAAAAATATCAACGCTTCTCAGCACCTTTTTTCTTCCTTAGTGTACACACTAACGCACCCCACCTTGTATGAACACAATCAAGTACATATATATATATACACACATAGATACAAACCTTGTGCAAATAACACTCATTAATTTAGCAACTTTTTCCTGGAGCACGTATTCTCTTTGCTGGTTCATTTATTGGTGCAATTTTTTTCATTTTCTGCAGCCCTTTTATGGTATCTCACTCTCAGTAAGCTCTTACTTCACACAGATTCATGCAGGTACTTTATTTTATGCATATGATTGGAGTGATTTGAGTGAAAATATTTGATTTTTGTACATGGGTTTTCATGAAACAAGTATACGTTTCTTTTAATTTCAATAAAGTCTCTCATTATCTTGATTGAATTTCTTATCAAGTTTATCTGTTGTATTGTACAAGAACTTCAGACTAATTAATACAATAAGAGGTGTTTACTTCTTCATATGGGATAAAGGGATATTGATCACCAATAGGATTATTTGTGGTATTGGTATTATTATATCATGCCTACTTTGCTGCACTCTATGAATTTATATCTTTTGGGGAATGCAATCTCATGTTTCCTAAAGTGGTTAAAATTTCATTATAAGATCACATTTTCCTACATACCCTTACTATAAAATAGTTGACTGCTACTTTGAATTCTTTTATTTATGAATATATGCTAAAAAATTATCAGTATGAATATGATTCTGGTTTCTAGCCGCCAAGAATGAAAGATTTTGAAACACAAGGAAGAATAATAGTTGCAAAAATAAAAATAAAGATAAGTATTCATCACGATTTCTTTCGTTCGGGAATCTAGGGGCTTGTATGGTATTGTTTTCATTTCCAATTCTCATTTTCAAGTTGAAAAATGTAGAAAAATGAGTTTTCAAACCTTTATTGGTTTTTGTGCTAAAATTGAAAATATGTTTGGATGAGTTGTTTTTGAATTGTTAATTTATAAGTTGAAAATGAAAATATGTTCGGATGTATGTGGTTTTGTGTGAATTTTTATACCAAAAGACGTGATAAAGATGAAAATATGATTGGATAGATGTTTTTGAGATATAAAAGTAAAAAATTGTACATGATTTGACATAAAGTAAACTTAATTTGTAGTTGGTAATATAGTTAATTATATTGATATATATTGTGTGTGTATGTATATATATACTTCTACTATGTATATGGCACTTCTCAATCATTTTATTAATCACATATATATCAATAATTTTCATACAAATATTTTTATTCAAATTTATATTAAGAAATGTATAGTAGTTAAAATTATTTAATAATGACCATGGTAATAAATACGTTGGATAACAAAATAACTTTTTTAATCGATTTTTTTTTGAGCGGTTTGGAGAGATGGGGAGGGGGGGGGGGGGTACCAATGAGTCAAGCTCGAATTGAGCCTAACGAATTGATCGGGATCTCGAACTCAAACCAAGAGTTTCGAGCTTGAGCCAAAGTCGAGCTCCGAAAAAATTAATCTTTTTTTATTAATGTATATTGTTAAATATAATCTCGATAAATATTAAATATATCATTATTTATATATATAATAAATTGAAAATATAATAATATATATTAATAGATAAAATAAATACTATACTACATATATTAATGAATTTTGGGGTTGGTGGTTGGGGGGGGGGGGGGGGGGGGTGTTCAGCGAGATTCATGGGATTATGTGACTTTCTTGTAGGGCACATTTTGGGGGCTGTGGCAGCAAATCGGTTTTCATTTTTCATGAGTTGGATTTCCAAAAATTTGAAAACTGAAAAAAGGAGAAAAATTATTTGGCCCAAACATGTTTTGGGTTTTCAAAGTGATTGAGAATTGAGATTTAAAAATGAAAATGAAACCATACAAGCCCTAGATTTCCGGAATCCCTGCTTGCAAATGAAAGAAGATTAAACAACAAATATTATAGCTTCTCCAAGTTGGTATGAGCTATTTTGTTAGAATAAAATAGATGGAAGGCTGGGCAGGGTTTTTGTTTGTCAAGATCCCCTTAACTTGCCCAACTCAAAATTAGTAGAGGTGTTTAGACATATTGGACTTTTAGACATTTAATGCAGCCTCATAGGACTATTTATGTATACCACCTCGGTAGGGCAGGTGGTATAGTATTTCTAATTTTCTTATCCCTCAAAATGGTGGTAGGTCGGCTACCGGGGCTCACATATTATACAAGTCCACCATATATTGTAGCACACATGGTACAAGGTTGTACTAATTAGTATATACCACATAAACAAGCCCTTATTAAGATGAATAGATCCTTGATGTTATCAGGTTTCTTGCAGTATCTATGGTTTCATAATATATGATATATATTAATGGAATGGAATTGTATGCAGGTTCAATACAAAAGAAGTGGATACTATTATTAGTCCTTTTGGGATTTGAAGCATAAAAAAGTGCGTTTTTAGTTGAAAATAATATGTTGGGTCTCGGTGATGATGACGTGGCGGAAGCCAGGTCACTCAGCCGGGGATCGGGCAGTAGGCGGATTAGTTTCACATCCGTGAGCACAAGAAGTTGGGCTTCAGCCAGTGTGAGAGATGTTTTTACAGCTGCACCGGCAAATGATGCTTCTTTTCAGAGAAGTGGGAGAGAATATGATGATCAAGAGGAGCTTCTGTGGGCTGCCATTGAGAGGCTTCCGACTTATGATCGAACGAGAAAAGGGATTCTCAAGCAAGTATTGGAGGATGGAAAAGTTGTTCGTGAAGAGGTCGACTTTGCAAAACTTGGAAAGCGAGAAAAAAAGCATTTGATGGAAAATATACTCCAAGTTGTTGAAGAAGATAATGAGAGGTTCTTGCGGAGGCTAAGAAGCAGAACCGATAGGTGACGAGAGAATAAGTTTTTAATTTTTTGAAGCTTTGTGGCTCTGTTATTTGTTGTTTAATCTGAATAAGATTGAAATATATTAGCTTCTCATTTTAAAACATAGTTTACACTTTGATTATTTTTTTGTGAATTAGAGTTGGAATTGATGTTCCGAAAGTAGAAGTTCGTTACGAGCATCTTTCAGTGGATGGAGATGCATATGCTGGATCAAGGGCTCTTCCTACTCTTCTGAACTCTACTTTGAATGTGATTGAGGTAATTGGATCTGTATCTAACTGTTCTTTAATATCTATTAATGAACTAATGTGCAATTAAATATATACAAAGTAAGGGACAGTTGCTGAACTAACATTGAGGAGCTCTATCTTTCCCATCATTTCATCATCTTAGCTGGTTCATATGTTTGTAGTTTACTGGTCATAAATTACTTCAATTGTAATATCCTCTTTGCTTCTTTCAGTAAATATTCAAGTTGTATTCTGGAATTTTTATTGTTCTACAGGGAATTCTTGAAAAAGTGAAGATTGTTCCGTCGAAGAAAAGGGCTGTCAAGATACTTCATGATGTTAGCGGAATTGTAAAACCTTCAAGGTTGGTTTATTAAAATCTTTAGATGTGGGTTGAACTAGTTTTAATTACGTAACCGGTAAAAAGTGAGATGAAACAATACAATAAACCAATATAGTATTATTTCAATAGGTGCATGATGAGACCTGAAGTTGACAAACATTTCTATGAGGAAAGTGTATACGAAATTGACTTGTACAATTAAAAATTTCCCATGCCTTTTTATTCTTCTTATTATTGTCATTTTCATTGTTGTAGGATGACGTTACTTCTTGGACCTCCTGGTGCTGGGAAAACTATATTGCTAAAGGCTCTTGCTGGAAAATTGGAAAAAGATCTTAGGGTATGTGATCCTTCTTCTTGTTATTACATAACATCATCGGTTCTTTTTACCCTTTTTCCCTAAATTGACTGCTTTTCTATTATTTCAACTTTTAGGTATGCGGAAGAATCACTTATTGTGGTCATGAAATGTCAGAATTCATTCCCCAGAGAACTTGCTCTTATATCAGCCAGCATGATCTTCATCATGGAGAGATGACCGTTAGGGAGACACTAAATTTTTCAGGACGTTGCTTAGGAGTTGGAACAAGATATGACCTCCTTGTAGAATTGTCGAGGCGAGAAAAAGAGGCGGGAATTAAACCCGACCCTGAAATAGATGCGTTCATGAAGGCCACAGCAGTGGCAGGCCAAGAATCAAGTTTAGTGACCGACTATGCTCTCAAGGTTCGTTTTTTGTTCTTCTTAGCAATGATGTATGCATTTAAACTCGCTAAATAAAGTACTAATAAATACAATATTGTGATTCTTGTGTTATTACTGCAGATTCTTGGATTAGATATATGTGAGAAGGGGAATCTCTGGTGGACAGAGGAAGCGGCTCACAACTGGTATGTGATCAGTTAAAGTTTAGTTTTCCACTTTTTAGAGTTATTCTAATGCGTTTATTCCTTATCCTTAAATTTTCATGCTGATGTAGGTGAAATGTTGGTCGGGGCCGCGAAAGTTTTCTGCATGGACGAGATCTCAACCGGTCTTGATAGTTCAACTACATTTCAAATTATCAAGTATATGAGGCAGATGGTCCATATCATGGATGTGACGATGATAATATCCCTTCTGCAACCCGCCCCCGAAACTTTTGAGCTTTTTGATGACATAATTTTGCTTTCCGAAGGACGAATAGTCTATCAAGGCCCTCGTGAAAATATACTCGAGTTTTTCGAGAGTGTAGGATTCAAGTGTCCGGACAGGAAAGGCGTGGCAGATTTTTTACAAGAAGTTACTTCAATTAAAGACCAAGAGCAGTACTGGTGCAAAAAGAATGAACCTTACAGATATATTTCAGTGGCCGAGTTTGTTGACCGATTTGGCTCTTTCCACATTGGAATGAAGCTTTGTGATGACCTCTCGATCCCCTATGACAAAACTAAAGCCCATCCTGCTGCATTGGTTACTAATAAATATGGAATATCGAATATGGAACTTTTCAAGGCATGCTTGTCAAGGGAATGGCTTTTAATGAAACGAAACTCGTTTTTGTACATTTTTAAGACATTCCAGATAACCATAATGTCGATAATTACTTTTACGGTGTTCTTTAGAACCGAGATGCCTTCTGGCCAGTTAGTGGATGGAGGAAAGTTTTACGGTGCGCTGTTTTTTAGCCTTATTAATGTGATGTTTAATGGCACAGCGGAGATGGCACTGACTGTCCTTAGACTTCCCGTGTTCTTCAAACAAAGGGACGCGTTGTTTTACCCGGCTTGGGCTTTCTCTTTACCTATTTGGCTTCTTAAGATCCCGCTTTCTCTTATGGAGTCTTTGATATGGATTATTCTTACATATTACACTATTGGATTTGCTCCTTCTGCTAGTAGGTATGTCTTTTCAAATTCATCTAAACACTATTTATGGTTAATATTAATAGTTCTACTGTCTTATAAGCCTCTTTGTAAGAGTAATACTAGAAATTGTTAATTATATTTTGTCATCTTATATTTTGAAGGTTTTTCCGCCAACTGCTGGCATTTTTCGCACTTCATCAGATGGCTCTATCACTGTTTCGATTTATTGCCGGTATCGGAAGGACACTAGTTGTCGCAGTCACTCTCGGTACCTTCACTTTGCTAATGGTCTTTGTTCTTGGTGGTTTTATTATTGCGAGAGGTGAGTTTTATTTGTCCCAACTCCATTATCGCAATTTCTTTTATCTGTGAAAGTGATCTGATTTAGTAATGAACTTAAGTCTTTAAAGTTCATGATTTGGCGTTTTAATCAATTTCATATGCATCAGATGACATTGAACCATGGATGATATGGGGCTATTATATTTCTCCTATGATGTATGCTCAGAATGCTATAGCCATTAATGAATTTTTGGACGAAAGATGGAGCACTGTAAGCTCTGCTGCTAATGGAATTCTTTTTGTTTTTTTTTTTTTTTTTTGATTAGTTGCTTTAATATGTTCAATTATTGATTTCTTTAGCCGAACAACGATACAAGGTTTAGCGAACCAACAGTTGGCAGAGTTCTTCTTAGGTCAAGGGGCATGTTTACTGAGGAGTATATGTACTGGATATGTATCATTGCTCTCTTTGCTTTCTCTATTCTCTTCAACATCTGCTTCATTTTAGCATTGACATACCTCAACCGTAAGATATCGTTTTTCTTATCCCTCTGCTCAAGACTTCTAAAATTTTGTTCTGTTTTTGATTATTTATCCCGGAATTTTGTAGCTTTTGGAGAATCAAAATCTGTTACTGTGGACAAGGATACCAAAAATAAGAAAAAGGACAGTCTTGCCTCCGATGGAAATCCAACCAGTGACAAAAGTGCAGCTCCCACAAATGCAGGTCCGAGACAATATCTACGTATAGTTCTGTTATTAGATTTTAATTTTTCCTTTTTTGGCTTGTGATTTGTGATCTTGGGATTTACTAAGGACCAAATAGGTAATGTATGACGTCTTTCTTTGAGATGTCGTTTAACATTCAAAACTAATCCAAATTTGCCCTAATAGTTAAACTTTACGTTTAATTTAAGCTTTATCATTATAAAATCTGTCTTGAAGGAACTCTTTTGTTCATAATTTTCTCGAAAACTGCTAGATTGTATAGCACAGTTTCGCTTGTTTGACCTCTCAGATAGTGTTGTTTGGCACTATTCTCTAAAACCGTCTTTTTTCTTCTTAGTCCTTCTAAGTGATGAGAAAATCAATGAAACTGCAGGGCTAGAGATGCCGGTGAGGAATAAATCTGAAGGACGAAACCATTCTGGAGAGAATGAAACAAAGAGAAGAGGAATGGTGCTTCCATTCACTCCATTATCACTAGCATTTGATCATGTGAACTATTTCGTCGATATGCCTGCTGTAAGTCAGTTTTACTTCAAATTTAAATATTGTAAACTTTATCTCAAATCGGTATTCTTATATATAGATGTTCGGGACAAATCTACTAATATGATAAACCGTTCTTTCTGTGGCCACCTTCTACACTTTTGCAATAGTACGTCCTGATTAACCGACTAACTAAAAGGAGCTTGTTTTTTAGGTTATCAACTTCTTTTTTGGAATTAATTATTTAAGAGGAGTAATTCTTTAAATCAGTTATACTATTTTTGGCAATAATAGTTGTATATTCTCTAGGAAATGAAAAAACAAGGGATCAACGAAACTCGTCTTCAATTGTTGAGAGATGTCAGTGGCGCTTTCAGGCCTGGAGTTCTGACGGCATTAGTAGGTGTAAGTGGTGCTGGTAAGACCACATTGATGGATGTGTTGGCGGGACGAAAAACAGGTGGATATATCGAAGGAAATATCAGCATTTCTGGTTATCCAAAGAACCAATCAACTTTTGCTCGTGTGAGCGGATACTGTGAACAGAATGACATCCATTCTCCGCATGTTACGGTTTATGAGTCTATTGTGTACTCTGCATGGTTGCGTCTTTCTCCAGAAGTAAACCAGGAAGCACGAAAGGTATGCCATCTTGAATCTTGTTTATGATTTTTATTACTCCCTATGTACCTGCATTGTAGCGCCATTTGATACAGTATTAAAACTGATATAATATACTTTGTTTTCTGACGATTCCAATATCACTAAAATTTTAAATATTAGTATTTGGTACTATTTGATATTATTTAGTTAGACTGAGAAAAATGGTTAAATTATTTTGTAATTGTATTTAAGGAGTGTTTGCAAACATATATGCTTACATAGAAGTGACTATAAGTGGGAAATACTTAGACTTGAGTAAAATCACAAACGAGTAGTGTTTGGAGATATAAGTGAAAAGTGGGAAAAAGTTGTAGAGGATTGTTTGCAAAAAGGAAGAGATTAAAAGTGATAAATATATCTAAAATGACTTTGATTAAGTTACAAAAAATCCATAATCAGTTTTAGTCACCTCTTTACCAACTTTGAGATTATGGATATTATCACTTAAGTTTAGAGAATCAGTAGCATAACTTACTTTTAGTCATAAGATGATCAGCACTTAAAATTAGAGTTTGCAAACACGTTTTAGAAAAGTAGTACTGTTATTCACTATTTCGTTCGTTTTTTAGATGTTTGTGGAGGAAGTTATGGATTTGATTGAGTTAAATCCCTTGAGAGATGCTTTAGTTGGGCTTCCAGGAGTGGATGGTTTGTCGACTGAACAAAGAAAGCGACTTACGATAGCCGTAGAACTTGTTGCTAATCCATCCATAATCTTCATGGATGAGCCCACATCAGGTCTTGATGCTAGAGCTGCTGCTATTGTAATGCGAGCCGTTCGTAACACTGTAGATACAGGACGAACTGTTGTCTGCACAATTCACCAGCCGAGCATAGACATTTTCGAAGCTTTTGATGAGGTACGTTAAAAAAGAAAGAAAGAAAGAAAAATTAATATTTTGCTCTTAGGACGCGTTTGGATGCCACTTGAAATCCAATCAAAACAAATTGCATTTGTCTTTGTAGGAAGTAATTATGTTCTGAATTGTGTTGATCATTTTATGTAGCTATTATTGATGAAGAGAGGAGGACAAGTTATTTATGCAGGACCTCTCGGCCATCATTCTCGACTATTAGTAAAATATTTTCAAGTAAGTATTTCCCGTACGAAATGCAAAGTATTTTAAAATAATTTTTATTCCTAAAACCTGATATGCCTCTATCTTCCAGTCTGTACCCGGAGTCCCTGACATCAAAGAAGGGTACAATCCCGCAACTTGGATGTTGGACGTCACTGCTTCTTCGATTGAAACTCAACTCAATGTCGACTTTGCACAAATTTATGCCAACTCTGATCTCTACCGGTAAACATAGCACAAAAAATGCAATGTTCTCTTTTTTTTCTTGGGTAAATTACACAATACCCCATTGGGAGACCATAATTGCGAAAAATACCCTGTAGTTTGAGAAATTATCATAACTTTCCCTATCAGGAAAAGTATATTACAAGTTCTTCCCTGTTTTTGGACTTGTCCGGATCTGATAGTCGATGTCTTGGTAATTTGCAAAACTTTCAGGGTTTCGTGGGAATTACCGAATAAATGAGGGAGTGTGCATGTAATTAACCCATTTTTTCTTCGTTATGTGTTGTTTCATGCTTTTCTGATCATACTCTCCCTCCCCCTCTCTCTTTCTCTTTCTCAGGAGGAATGAAGAACTAATTAAAGAACTCAGCACTCCCGCCCCGGGGTCTCGGGATCTATATTTCCCGACTAAATATGCTCAGTCCTTCGTTTCTCAATGTAAAGCTTGCTTTTGGAAACAACACTTGTCTTATTGGAGGAATCCACAGTATAATTCCATCAGGTTCTTTATGACCACGATCATTGGAATTATATTTGGAGTCATATTTTGGAAGAAGGGGGATCAAATGTAAGTCTATTGAACTCCGAAGATATATGTACGGCTCTAGATATCTATCTTTTCATGTTGATCTTATTATATCACGTCAAATTATTACTCGTATAGGTCTAGACAACAAGACCTGATGAATCTACTTGGAGCTATGTACTCAGCTGTTATGTTTCTTGGTGGAACGAATACATCTGCGGTACAATCAGTTGTAGCAGTAGAAAGAACTGTTTTCTATCGTGAAAAGGCAGCCGGAATGTATTCAGCTTTGCCTTATGCATTTTCCCAAGTAAGAAGAACAGAATTTTAAGGACATGTTTGGAGTCGTTTCTGCAAACATTAGCCCACATTTTCGGGACCAAATGTTTTCCGAAAATAACGCAACGTATTTTCTAATGCTAAACACCATTTTCAGAAAATAAACTTCTTTTTACATATGAAAACATGTAAACCAAACTTTTTTTTTGAAACGAAATCTCAAATCATGTCAACTCAATTGGTCGAACGTTGCAACTCGCTCAGAAAAGAAAAGAAAAAAGTCCTGGAAACGACTCCAAGAACATGTTCAAAATGTCATCGTCATTTTACAAGTTAAGTTTGATGGGATACAACAAAGTAAATATTTGTTTTTTTTTGTATTATCTGACGCAGGTGGCCATAGAGACCATATATGTTGCCATCCAAACTTTCGTATATAGTCTTATCCTCTACTCTATGATTGGGTTCCACTGGCAAGCTGATAAATTCTTTTGGTTCTATTTCTTCGTCTTCATGTGCTTTATATATTTCACTGCGTATGGGATGATGCTTGTTGCACTCACTCCAAATTACCAGATTGCTGCAATAGTCATGTCGTTTTTCCTCAGCTTTTGGAACTTGTTCTCTGGATTCCTTATCCCAAGAACGGTAATTGAGGACCTATTTGTTTACGTCTTTTCAAATAGTTTAATGTTTCATGGCTGACGTGGTGGGGACTATTTTCAGGAAATACCAATATGGTGGAGGTGGTATTACTGGGCGTCTCCGGTGGCATGGACTATATACGGTCTAGTAACATCCCAAGTGGGTGACCAGACAGAACTGGTTCAAGTTCCTGGGCTGGGTGATATTCCAGTGAACGAGTATCTTGATCGATTCCTGGGATTCAGACATGACTTCTTAGGAGCTGTTGCTGGAGCACATGTTGGGTGGGCGATTCTTTTCTGTCTTGTCTTCGCATTCTCTATCAAGTACCTCAACTTTCAAAAGAGGTGAAGGGAGGAAGTCTTGCAAACTTAATTGGTGTTTATAAGTTATTGAACTGTATACATTTTCTTGTGCATAAACTAAGAAACAGTTTTGTTTTACATTCTTTGGTATATATTTGGCAGTGGTTTGAGGGTAATACCATGTATTTTTCTATTTATTTTTTGTGATGAAATGTGTGTTGAGTTGAAGGAAATTATCAAGTGTTTAATTTGTTATTTGGCAATTAATTACGCAATCATAGTGAGAAATTTGATTTGATTTGATTTTGCGCATGGGTTATGTCGGGTAAAGAAAAAGAAAATGGATTAAAGTAGAGTCTTAGGTAAGGTATTAATAAGCTAGATATTTATACTATGAGTTGTTTCGTATCATAAATAAACTCGAACATTCAAAAAATCTATTGAACGGGCATATTCACGCGTCTCTTATGACAATCACAGTCCTTGGTCCTTGAAGCAAAAACTATTTGTTCACCTTTCTTGAAAGAGGACAATGCCTGTTGATATACGTGCATGCTTGAACTTAACCACCAAGGTTTTCAGAACCATCACTTCGAAAATGAAACTTTTTTTTGTTACAACTATTACATAAGAATTTTTGTCATTTACAATATGATAGGATACATACTCTTACTATTTATTATTAATCTTGTATTGAAAATTATTGATTAAGTTGTCGTATAAAAAAGTGAGATCTCGCCACCACCAATTTGGTTGCAATAGCACCACCCTTATAATTGGTTGTTTTTGCAGACACAAATGAAAAGTGGAAAGAAGTCGAAAGGGAATTTTTGGAAAGAAAAAAAGTGTTTGAAAATTAGCTTATGCTCGAAAAATATAAGATTATTGATCCCTGATTCATAACATATATATTTATTTGCCAGACAAGTTTTTTGGGTTCATGTTCCAGCAGTGCAGGTGGTTCAGAATATTGAAATGTAATTACAGATAAATATGTTTAAAATAAATTTCAGTTATTCACGAAAATATTAAAATCTGTTAATCATTAAAGTTAGAGATTGCAAAAATTAACAAGGATAGCTTAAAGTCTAAATAATCATGAGATAATACAAATTAGTGAATGTTAAGTTATGAAAAGGGGCTTCTGCCTCATAAAATCAGCTTTCATGATTGGAACTATATTTTAAAGAAGACGGACATAGTAAAAACAAAAACTTGGATATTTCATACTTATAAAAACAAAACATAGAATATATATATTTCATATTAAAATAATGCCTCATAACTCTCTGATGCGGTGTAAAAATGTAAGCATATAAATGTCACATGATGGCCACATGGGGAGGGAATCGAACCAAACACATGACAAATTTGGCATTAGGTTGTTTTATGCTAAGACTACACTTGCTATAGGCAAGTTGTCTACACACCCACTTTGGTGAGATCAAGTCTTTTTGTAGTTCAACGGTGAGAATATTCTCTGTAATTGCTAGCTGCTTTCTCTGTAGCACACTTTTGGAGGGGGGGGGGGGGGGGGCGAACAGATAATAGATTTCGGTTACCATCATGGGGTATTTATGGGATTAGTTATGGGTCATGGGCTAAAGCCTTATTTTCAGCTCATTGGATTATATATTAAACTAATAAATACGTATTTTATATTTATTAGCCCAATTATTATTGTTGGCCTTTTTGACAAAATGGGCTCATTTCATAATAGACTTTGGGCCCAATGGGCTCGTCCATATGATTTATACCAGCTATACCGGGGCTTCATTTGGTTGGGGGTTGGGTTTAGATGTGATAAAATAGCCCAAGGGCTTGAAACCACAGGGTCACCCAACCCAATTTTTGAAATCTTGTTTGGTTACTTTTTCGGCCCACTTCCAAAAAGTTTATTTTCTGTTTTGTTAGTGGGTTTATGAGGGTTGGGTCATGGGCTAAATACACTTTTGCCCCCAAATAATAATGGTAACCCTAATTTGCCCTCATTTAAAATAACCTACCCCACCAACACCTCCTCACCAAAACCCTCTCATCCCACCATTTGAGAAGCTTCGAAAAAACGCAGGCCGTCTTCTGATTCTCCTCTGTCTTCTTCCGAATCAGGTAACAATTTTTTTTGTTTTTTAAAATTATGTCAGTCCGTTTTTGAAAATAACATTTGACGCCATTCATGTGTCTTTTTTTTCCCAGACCGCGACGGCATTTCCCCCATTCTCAGGTAAGTAGACCGATTTCTTTCGAATCCTTATTATTTTTTTTGAAATTTGATGCATTTACAAAGTATAAACTGTAAAGTAGATAGTATTATGACATATATTACAATTATTGTTAATTATTGTTTGTGTATTTTTCAGTTTCACATCCAAAAAATTTCATTTTTCAGTTTTCTTTTCTTCATGTACAACATGTTATGTGTCAGCATACCAAATTTACATGTTATGTTATGTGTTGTTCGGATTTTTCTGGTTGTATGTTGTTAGGATTTTGGTGGTTATGTGTTGTTTGGATTAATGTGCACTATTTTGGGTTAGTGATCTATTGACCTTGTCATGCACTTAAATTTTGAGTACATGGGGATTTATTTGGACTGTGATTACTCATTATATCATTGCTAAAATGCAGTTTACTTTTTTCGTAGTTTACAAGACTGTGATTACTGATTATATCATTGCTGAAATGAAGTTGAATTTTTTTCGTAGTTTACAATGTCTTCAACTGTGATTATGAGTGCATTGCTTATTCTTTTGTGTTTTATGCAATAATAGACCATGTTTTGATGAATTACATTTTATTAGGAAATAATATGTCAAGTGCTAAAAAGGAAAAGTTGACATGGATGAAAGGTCTATTCATTCCCAGCTGGGAGCAAAGACCGGTATATTTTGTAACTTGTTTACTATAAAGTGGTGTCAAGTTTGATATATAGTTTGTTTTATCATATGTAGTAATTTTTATATAAATTCAAACTTTGTGTTTTAGACGATTCCTGCTGCGTTTGCTCAACGTGCTCGTTTGACCCACCAATCCCGTTTAACCATAAAAACTATCCTAGCTACTTTTAATTTCGGGGTTGAACGGGTTGAGGGTTTGTTGATGTTGGAGCGGACGGAGTGGGATCGATTTCGAAAAATGCATAGTTTGCAGATGGGTGATTTCATCCATTTTCATCATCGGGGTGATATGGTGTTTCATGCAACCGTAATGATCCCTAGCGGGTCTTCCAAAAAGTATGAGTTTGCCTCAGTTACTAGCAGCGACGGTATGTATTGTATTGCAACTGTTATTGTATTTAGTATATGACGATTATGTTTACTTATTAGTTCTAACCAAGATATTTATGTGAAATTACCTGAATCACTTTGTTTAGAATCAAGCACTGGCGAAGATGATGATGAGGAAGGAGAGACCGACGACTCGATGGAGGAGGATGAAGGAACGGAAGAAGATGATGACGACACGGATATGGATGAAGAAGTCGGATTCACGGTTACGGTCCCTCAAAGCAGAGGCTGTGATTATGTCCATGGAAGACTAGCCGCATTGGTGAATATTTTGTATTTTTTTGTTGCTGTTTTGATGTTTTTATAAATGTAATTGTATAAAAAAAATTCCCTTCTAACAAAGTGTTGCATTGTTTCAGTACATTCCTTCACATGCATGGAGGGCTTACGGGCTTGATTCA
This sequence comes from Buddleja alternifolia, assembly GCA_019426215.1. Classification (NCBI taxonomy): domain Eukaryota; kingdom Viridiplantae; phylum Streptophyta; class Magnoliopsida; order Lamiales; family Scrophulariaceae; genus Buddleja; species Buddleja alternifolia. The sequence goes on along the minus strand of CM033395.1, from coordinate 16,451,331 downwards.
AAGAGGGTAGCAAAGCTCAAACCCGTATAGGAAGGAACTGCTAGGGATGTGCAATTGAAGTGCGAAGCCAAACTTGGAGTAGAAGGTCAAGGTATGTGCTGGTTCCAAGACGGGTGGTTTGAATTTGTTTCAAAAAATAAGATTAAAACCGGGCAATAATTGTTCTGATTACTGTTGGATCCGGTGAGGAAGTACAAATGGATGTCAGAAAATTAAGGGGGGCTTGAGGTGGTGTTTATAACAAAACACTACATGATTGGTGTTTTTGGACATTATTTTTGAGTGACAATAGTTTTTATTAGGAATGGAATTAGTCGTTGATATATGTGATGGATGGACAATTGAATTCGGTTTCTGTTGTTGATATATGTTGATTTATGTGATGGATGGATGGTATTTTTGTGACAATGGCATCCATTACCGTTTATTTTTGTGTCAGTTATGTTTGAAAACCGTTGAATGGACATGTATGTAATTTGAATGGCTAGATGTGGATATATTGTATGTTTTGAATGACATTTTGATTAATTTCTAGCACATGGGGGTGAATTATATATATATATATATATATATATGTTACTAAATTATATGCACGTAATAGGAAATAATATACAATGAAACGAGATTACATTGATAATTTATTAATGACTAATTAAGTAAATAGCACCATGCAACGTGAAATGAAATAGTAGCCCTACTTAGTACTTTTTGGTAACCTTATACATCCACGTAGCACAAACGACTATAAATACAAACTTCAAAATCCAACCTATTGATTTGTACTTGTACAATTCATTTTGTAAGGCATGAATTTGTACACCATCGCTTTGCCTCTTCGTCAATAATGCTTTGTTCGATGTTGTTAATTTCTGTATGACCGCATGCACTTTCTTGTTGTTCACCTTCAATGTGTCATTAACGGCTTGAATTGCTTTAAGTTTTTCCTCCCTTTCATCAAGTCTTGTTAGAAGTGTTCTTCCAATTTCCATCCCTTTGTCACAAACTTCGTCCTCTATCCAATCAAACGAATCACACCCACCGGGTTTCTGTAATCACATGTTCACACAAATGTTAAATTACTATTAATATCAGAAGTTTATGTGTGACATTTGAATAAAATTAACAAAAAACTAATTCACCTACGTTCCAATTTATGTGTGGCAAAGGAACTGCAAAGAGCCACCGGCTCAAGGTACGTTCTTTGTTGAAGTTAACTTCTCGGTTAACGATTCTTCTTAGATTCTAGACACTGGATGTGGAGTTCATATCTGCAATAACTTGCAGGAGATGATAAGAATCAAGGAGCTAAGTAGAGGGGACATGACCTTGCGGATGGGAAATGGAGCACGGGTTGTTGCCAAGGCCATGAGGACGATCTACTTAGAGATAGGAGGTAGAAATTTAGTATTAAATTCCGTTTATTTTTTTTCTGAAATAATAAGAAACATTATCTCGATTTCGGTTTTGGATCGAGAGGGTAATTGTTTTGAGATTCGTAGTAAAACCTTGTTTTTGTCTTATGAATCGTCTCTTATTATGGAATCAAAATTGCAAGATGGAGTTTATACTATTTTTCCAACAATTTCTAATCTCAATATTCAACAAAGAAATAAACGTAAACAAGATAATCATGCAAACGCACTAATGTGGCACGAGAGACTAGGTCATATCTCCAAAGAAAGAATTCGAAGCTTGGCAACTCATTTAGGTCTCCAAGACTTAGATGAATTGACAACTTGCGAATCATGCCTCAAAGGGAAAATGTCTAAGTTGCCATTTTCGGGTAAAGCGAAACGAGCCACAAATCCAGTGGACTTGACCCATACGGACGTGTGCGGCTTTATGAGCATAAATGCTCGAGAAGGGTTTAGCTACTTCATAACCTTTACCGACGATCATTCTCAGTATGGTTATGTATATCTGATGAGATATAAATCTGAATCCTTTGAGAAATTTAAGGAGTTTAGATATGAGGTTGAGAAGCAACTTGGAAAAAGTACTAAAGCTCTTCGATCTAATCGGGGAGGAGAATACTTGTCTTCCGAGTTCATTGATTATCTTAAAGAGAATGGGAATCTCTCATAGTGGACTCCGCCAGGCACGCTTCAACATAACGGGGTAGCCGAGCATATGAATCAAACATTATTGGATATGGTTTGATCCATGATGAGTTTCACTAAAGTTCCTAAGCCCATGTAGGGCTATGCTCTTGAAATGACAACTTATCTGTTGAATAGGGCGCCGTCCAAGACTATGCCCAAGACCCTGTATGAAACTTGGTATGGAAAGTCACCCTCGTATGCTCACTTGAGAATATGGGGGTGCCCCGCTTATGTAAAGCATTTAGTGGGAGACAAATTGGATCCCAAATTCTCTTTGTGTTATTTTGTAGGATATCCAAAGAAAACCATTGGATACTACTTCTGCAACCCTACAGAACAAAAGGTGATTGTTTCAAGAAACACCAATTTCCTAGAAGAAGGATTCCTTTTGGATAGGAAAGGCGAGGCTGTAGAACTTGATGAGATGAATCAAAGTGATTCGAATCAAAGAGTACAAAATAACCCACCCGACACCAATGAAGCTAATTCCGATATACCTACTGAGAACACAAAACCCTTGAGGAGATCTGAAAGAGTTCCAAAGGTGCCTGAAAGATGGTTTGGCCTGTTGGAAGAAAAGAACTTAGAAGATCCTCCCTTACACTCTGATCCAAAGAGTTATAAGGAATCAATGTCTGACATTGATTCGGGAAAATGTCTAGAAGCCATGAAGTCTGAAATGGACTCCATGGACTCCAACAAGGTATGAACCTTAGTGGACCCACCAGAGGGCGTCAAGCCCATTTGCTGTAAGTGGGTCTATAAGCAGAATCTTGGAGCCGATGGAGAGGTGGCAACCTATAAGGCACGCCTCTTGACAAAAGGATTCACTCAGAGATAAGACATTGACTATGAGGAAACCTTCTCGCCAGTGGCGATGCTGTAATCCATTAGGATTCTACTTGCTACATCTGTATATCTCGATTTCGAGATCTGGCAGATGGATGTAAAGACTGCATTCCTCAATGGAGAGATTGAGGAAGAGATATACATGCAACAGCCAGAGGGCTTTACATCCGAGATGAGCGAACACAAAGTGTGTAAGCTCCAAAGGTCCATTTATGGATTAAAGCAGGCTTCCCAAAGCTGGAATAAACAGTTTGACACTGTCATACAAGAGTATAGATATGTGCAAAACGTTGAAGAGGCTTGTGTGTACAATAAGGTTAGTGGGAGCGCGGTTACTTTTCTCATACTTTACGTTGATGATATTCTTTTGATTGGAAACGATATTAGAATGTTGCAATCGACTAAAGTATGGCTCTCTAAACAATTTTCCATGAAGGATATGGGAGAAGCATCCAATGTACTTGGTATGAAGATATACCGAGAGAGATCGAGTAGGCTGCTGGGACTCTCTCAATCCACGTATATCGATCGCATACTTAAGAGATTTAAGATAGAAGAATCCAAGAGAGGATTCCTGCCAATAGGACATGGGATTACACTTTCCAAGTCAATGTCTCCTAAGACTCGAGAAGAAAGAGTAAGAATGTCCCACATACCTTATACCTCGGCTATAGGTAGTATAATGTACGCGATGATATGCACAAGGCCCGATGTAGCGTACGCATTGAGTGTGTGCAACCGTTATCAGCCATAGTTGACAATGGCGCGCCATTGACACTCCATGGCGTGCGCCTTGGCTCAAGGCGCAAATGGTGCACCCTCTGTACCATGGTTCATGGTGTGTAGCAGAGGTTCAATAAGGTGTGCGCCATGGCGCGCGCCTTAAAGGCACCTTCAAGGTGCACCATGGTGAAATTTCTCTCTAAAATCGATTTTTGGTCAAAATTAGGGTTTTTGGTCAATTTAATTTGGTCAACCCAGTCAAACTTAGTAAAATTGGGGCAAATTGGGGATAATTTCTAACGGTAAATACAACCCAACCTCAAATATATATTATAATATGTAATAGTCCATATGCTCTTGAAAATTTTAGGGGTATATAAATATATATTTTTGTTTTTGCATAACTATTACTATTATTTCTATATAACTATATATTTATGCATATTAATTTATTTTTATAATTATGCGCCGAGCTTCACTAAGGCGCGCACTGCGCCGTGCGCCATGCTTTATGTGCCATGGGACCTTATGAGCCGCGCCATGCCATTCGCCATTAACAACTATGGTAAAAACATGTTCGATTGTCCATATCATTTTTCTCAAATATGTTCTGCCACTCTAAAATATTTTGCAGCTTTTGTTACTTGGAGGCCATGGAACTGGTGGTTGGTTGAGCAGTTATGACATTTATTACAACGACTGTGCGTATTGTTTCTCCGACACACCATGGACTCATTATTTTCCTGTATTGATCTGTTTTTTGTATTATTTCCTTGTGCTTGTATCGTTTAGTGGGCATTTACGTTGTTGTTTAATAATGTTGCCACTTGGTTTGTCTCCCATGATGAAGAAGTTTCTCGTCGTGCAAAATTGCAAAGACAAACAGAATCCATAACAATGATGGTGTGGCATGCAAGTTGTATATGGAAGGATGAAAAAATGCAAAAAAATTTCTATAAACCTATGTTACATCGTGATCATCAATCTTCCAGTGATTGGTTTAGATCTTATATTAAAATCGTTCAGATTATTTAGTAATTATTTTTTAGACTCACATATCCGGTTATACTGGTGAGTAGAAGTATCCTTCACCTAGTCCATCCCTGACAATGTATGCTAGACCAGCTAATTAAAAGAGTAATAGATATAGTATAAGATACATTATTGTACAATAAATTTTGAATCTTGTCTTTGACTTCATGCATTTTATCGTTCTTCTTCCTTTTCTCTTATAATTAGTTTTGTTTAATTTCATGCCCCGCTATTAACCGTGGTAAATGTCATTGGTGGTTTAATGTTAGGGACTTGCATCAGCTATCACAGAGTTGAGTCATTTTAGATAGGTAACAGATAAACTAGTGGTGCCTTGAACTTGGATGGGATGATAAATGTAAGCGTTGACAAAGACAAACTGCTCTTGATAAGTGCTTTATGTCATCATTCTAGTTGTTAGTTTTAGTCGTTGATAAGTGCGTTTTTTAGTCCCTTTTGTTTACTGTGTGATTATTGGAAGAACTGTGAGCTCCTGCAGAATAGTAGACTAATAAAGGTAATTAGATTTCTGTCGCCTCAAAGGCACTTCTGTCCTCTCCTCGAGATAGTCTAGACCAGATAGGGACGGGAAGCATTCACGGCTTGTTTCAAAGAGTAAATTAACCCTGAAACACAGACTTTTTAGCTCAAACCACGTTAAGGAAAAGTAGATTATTATGTCAAAGTGATATTAAGGTCCACATTACAATGTTTACAATAGCTATCCGCAAAAATGTGTTGCATTTTGGGGCGTTGCTACTTGCTACCTCAAACTCTTTTCAGAGGAAAAAGCTCATTCCACTTTTTCCACTAGATAAAATGATTTTAACATAAAAGAACCTTTTCCTTTTGGCCTTCGAATTAGTCTATCGTCCTTATTAGCTTAACTTTTATCCCTATGCCGTCTTAAAAAGGCTGCTGAAAAGCCCCCTATTCATAGTCCTGCATTTTTCCAGGTTGATATTACATGCCAAAAGGGCTAAACACCTGTCTTGATCATAAAAGGAACCGCTCGACATAAGCTTTTTTATCTGGCTGCACTGGAATTTACGGGGTTGGAGTTAATACAGCTCTTGTACTTCCATCATCCTATGTATTCCAATTATTGACTCTTATATGAGTTTATGTATCCTTTACATGGCTGAGTTTTGACGGTATACTATTTCTAATCGCATGTAGTGTCCGTCCAGTGGAAACGCTTGCCGCTAGCAATGAGTGCCCAGCTGCTCGAGCATACCATTCCATGAACTGTGTTGGTTCTCGGTATTTGTTATTTGGCTGCTTTGATGGAAAATTAAATTATGGTGATCTCTGGTGGCTAATACTGATCTTAAAGTGTAATAGGTTCCCTGTTATCTTATTTGTCTGGTCTGGCTTAATGCTTACAGATAATGGTATACAATGTAAAAAAAATGTTTATTTCCTCTTTGTTTTTTGTCATGTATATTGTGCTTTGATTACAGATGATCCAATTGCAAAAGGTCAACATCATATCCATCTGAAGTTGTTCCAGGAAGAAATATAAACATGGAAGCGAAGGTAAAGATTTGAAAAAGTCTTTTTATGCCTTCCTTATGTTTATTGTTAATGAGCTGTGTAATCCTGTAGCTGTCGCTCCTCTTTTCCCTATTGAAGTCATATCCCCGAGGCTGTAGACTCTGATTGACATTGAGTTGCTGCTTTTGACACGAAAAGCTAATTGTGAATTAGGAACGATTTTCCTTGGATAATACATTTTCTCCAAAGAACTAACGTGATGTGTCACAAAGTGGATGCTTATCCATTTATATGAGAAATACTGGGTATTTTGACCAGTTCAGTAAGGGAACAGTTGGGCACAATCCATGATACACGGACAGGGACACGACACTTACATTGGACATGAGATTTCTTGCAATCTTAGGAAGTGACACTTTTACATCAATTTTGGAAACCCTTCATCTGCTCTTAGAATATTATTAAAGTTCCTGTACCATCTCCATATGATCAGGCCATGCATCGCAATAGTTTGTTGGTCTAATTTTCCATTTTTTATTTTTCTTGGAACCTGTTTGATTCTCTGGCAGAGGAAAGGTTGGATCTAATTTAGAGCTTGTGGAATCTGGTCTTCCTGAAAAAGATGCCTTTCGCTTCTATCATGTAAAAAATGCTTCTCAGGTATGAGATATTTTGGTCCTCATTGAGTTTGTTATGTTTTGTTTTAGATTGATTATATTTGAGTACATTTTATTATTACTCGAATGAAATATTTGCTAAATTTGATGCTTCACAACTGACATATGTATAATTCACTTGCATATATAATTTAAACGTTAAAACGTTCCTCTTTGACATTTTCATTTAACTTGACATTGTTTTTACTGATGATAAGAGAAAACATTATTAGAAACTTGCGATGTTGGCACATTCAACGTGTGTGCTTTATTAGGTATAATGTTAAAATATATGTAAATTCTTTTGTACGACATTAGAGTTTGTAATTAATTCAATGTAATTATTCTGATTTATGATATGATTGAAGAAAAAAGTGGAAACTGTGTTAAGAAACGATGAATTGAAAGAGAAAAGGATGGATTCTATTGATTGTTGAGTGAAAGAGAAAATATAGAGAATTATAGAGAAGAAAAGAAGATTACATGATGAAAGCTTAAAGATTAAGCTGTGAAAGAAAAAGAATATACTTATTTATACCTATCTCAAATCTAACAATTATAAACAGAAAAATAAAAAGGAAAGGAAAAAGTGTTATACACAAACATGCTTATTTCTTAACACTCCCGCTCAAGCTTGATGACCAAAAATGTTAAGGACACCAAGCTTGGAAAGTAAATACTCAAATTGAGCCTTTCCTAATGCTTTAGTAAAGATATCTGCAGGCTGCCCAATTGATGGAATAAACTTGGTGATAATTAGCCCTTCTTGTATCTTTTCTCGTATGAAATGGCAGTCAACCTCTATGTGTTTTGACCTCTCATGAAAGACTGGATTAGCAGCTAATTGCAAGGCTGATTTACTGTCTGAATGAACTGGAACAGGGAGATGAACTTGAACCTTCAAGTCTTTCAAAATACTCAGAAACCATAGTACTTCACATGTAGCAGTCCCCAAAGCTCTATATTTTGATTCTGCTGAGCTTCTTGACACAGTATTCTGTTTCTTGACCTTCCATGAAACCAAAGAATCTCCAAACTTTACAGCATATCCTGTTAGAGACTTTCTAGATATTATGCAGGAGGCCCAATCTGAATCACAAAAAAACAGACAAAGTGAAATCAGGATGTGAACTCATGAAAAGCCCAAGACTTGGTCTCCCTTTTAAATACTTCAACACTCTATACATAGCATCCATATGAGACTTTCTTGGACTATGCATGAATTGGCTTAACACTTGAACATCATAACTAATGTCTGGCCTGGTTAAGCATAAATATATCAATTTCCCAACTATCTTTTGATATTATCAATAATACGATCCTGATTATTTATATTTGTATCAAAATTTTTTGCATTCTGTTCAATAGGTTTCACTAGTTTACAATCCAGCATGCCAGATTGCTGTAAAAGCTCTAGAGTGTATTTCCTTTGATTCATAACAATGCCTTTTTTAGATCTTGCAACTTCAATACCAAGAAAAAATTTCAAATCTCCTAAGTCTTTCATGAAAAGACTTGTTCAAATATGCTTTACAGTCATCAATAAGCAAGGAATCATTTCCAGTGATTAAAATATCATCCACATAAACCAAAAGAAAAACTAAACTACTCCCTCTTGATTTAACAAACAGAGAATAGTCATTCTTGGATTGTATAAAATCATGATTATGCATAGCACAAGTAAACTTATGATTCCATTGCCTAGAGGCTTGTTTCAAGCCATATAAAGATTTCAATAACTTGCATACCTTTGGCTGACCATTGTTACCTGTAATGTTGAACCATTGAGGTATAGTCATATATACCTCTTCATTTAAATCCCCTTGCAAAAATGCATTTGTCACATCCATTTGATAAAGGGTCCAGTTATTCTAAGCTGCAAGAGAAATAACAAGTCTAACAGTAACATGCTTAGCAACAGGTGAGAAAGTTTCATTATAATCTATCCTTTCTAATTGAGTGAACTCTTTAGCCACTAATCTTGCTTTATATCTATCAATGGTCCCATCAGATTTACACTTAATGGTATAAACCCATCTAAAACCAATTGGCCTTTTATGTGTGGGTAAGTCGACAATCTCCCATGTTTTATTCAATTCAAGAGCAGCAATTTCAGTTTCCATTACCTTTTGCCAATTATTATCTTTCTTAGCCTCATAAAAACTAGATGGAATAGGAGTATCTGAAAGAGTAGCAAGATAAGCTTTTTATCCAGAACTAATACCTTTATAGTTTATATACTTAGATAAAGGATATACACTGTTTTGAACAAAATTAGAATCTGAAATAAATGGAGAGTGATAATCACTAACCCAATATGGTGGCCTACTAACTCTGTCAGACCTCCTGATAGCAGGAACATTTGATACAACTTGTGTATCTATGTCATTATTGGTAACATCAGCATGATTACCATCATCGTCAAAATCATTGACAACAGACAAATTAGGGGGCTAATTAAGCTAATAGCCCTTTTTTGCATAGTATTTAGGCAAATAGCACCCTTTGACTTCTACTTTTCTTTTTGTATTTCTTTAATTGAGTTGTGGACCAATTTTTTTTCCAAATACAAATATACCCTTTCAAAGGGGCCCCATTGAAATATAAAAAAAATAAAATAATTTAATTAAATTTATATTGACTTAAATACCCTTTGAGCAAAATAAACAATAAAATGAAAATCATTTATTTATCCCCTTAAACAACTCAACACTCTGCACAAAAAAAAAAGAGGAAGATCAGGAAATCAACACTCTCGACAAAAAAGAAAAGGAAGAACACGAGAGGAGGAGAAGAACACGCCGAAGAATACGAAGAAGAAACAGTCAGTCGAGGTTGAAGGTTTGCTTCTCTCTCTCTCTCTCTAAAACGAAGAAGAAACAGTCATTTTGGGGGGTTTAACAGATCCCTAATTTCACTTAGTTTCAAATTCAAGATGTTTTTTTGTTCTCTCGTGCTCTGATGTCTGTATGTTGTGGTATTAATTTCATGAATCGCAACATTGTAAATAACCGAATGATGTCTGTATGTTGTGGTTATAGGATTCGATTTAAAAGTGATTGAAAAGCTCAATTTATTGTTGTTGAGTGTGTTATTATTTTATCTTTTTTTACTTTTTGAATTGGGAAAAAAATTTTAGTTTCATCTTTTAATTTTAGTTTTTGAATTGGGAAAAACTCTAGAAGCAGCTGCGTGAGTGAGTGACTGGTAAGTGGGTTGGGTTTTTTTCAATTTTATCATATTTTTTCTTTTTTGGCCCCTATATGTTATACAAATCTCACAATGACCCCTGTATAAATAAAAAATTATATATAATTTATATACATTTTGGTTTTCAGTTCGGTTTGGTTATCCGACCATGAAAACCGAAACCGAACCGAAAATCTCAGTTCGGTATATGAAAGACTCACATTCAATTATTGGGGCCACAAGCCTTAATCACATGAGGTATATACCAATATGCAACTTTTCTGGCCTTAACATGCAATAATGTGCAACAAAAAAGGGGCAAAAGAAAAGGAACCAAAGCAATAATGCAGACAGATTGTAATCTGCTTGCAATCTCTTGTAATTACGCAACTGAACCTCAATACGCAAATTACACATCAATACGCAACTTGGAAACAAACAAAAATAAGAAGTGAATTACAACATCGATTTAGAATTTGGTTGGGTCTTTCTTCGATTTCTTGCGTTTTGGTTTTTTGGATATTTTCTTCGAAGGTGGTCGAGCCTCTCCAGCTGTTTTGTGCGTTTTCTCTGTCTTCAGTGGTCCTACCTATATTAATGGGAAAATTTTGAAGAATAACATTAATTCATGATTTTAATATACTTAAGAAGATTGCAGTATTTTGATAAATAAATATACCTGACTTAACGCGTGACTTAATATTTTGGAAATATGTCAAGCACAATAACCGTTTTGAGCCTTCGGGTAAACTTTAGGAACTGCATTAATGAGGCCTTTGTGTTTAAATGGATTACATTAATTTTATATTTTGATTGGTAATATTTGTTATTAATTAATTAATTTATATTAAATGAAAACTAATTCTATACAATTTATTATTAATTAATCACTCATATCATATTTATGTTTGGGCCTAACTTCTATATAGAAATTAATTGGTAATATTTGGTTATTTGGGGCCTAGCCTCTATATAGAAATTAATTGTATAATACACTATGGGAAAAATTGCAAATTTGGTACCGTAGGATAAGGCAAGTTCGCAAATGGTACCACACTTTTTAGTTTTCTCACTTTGGTACCGTAGCTAACTTTGAATACAAAACTGATTTGTTCTAGATGTTTCCTGATTATGTGCGATATATGTGTGGATATCCCTATGTGTCTAGTTTCATGAGAAGAAAACGGTTCATGAATCCGAGCTTTCTACAATAAGTTATGAATTTTCTTGTGAAGACGCGCACAGCTGTCTGCACAGCCGACTATTTTTTAGCTAACTTTGAATACAAAACTGCTTTGTTCTAGGCGTGTCCGGATTATGTGAGATGTATGTGTGGATAGCCCTATGTGTCTAGTTTCATGGGAAGAGAACGGTTCATGAATCCGAGCTTTCTACAATGAGTTATGATTTAGAATTTGGTTGGGTTTTTCTTCGATTTCTTGCGTTTTGGTTTTTGGATTTTTTCTTGGGAGGTGGTCGTGCCTCTCCAGCGGAAGCCTTTCTTTTCACCACAGGCCTTCTGGCCTTCACCGACTCATCGGGACCCTTAGGAGGAGGTTTCAGCTCCTCAGTCTTTATTTCATCGTTGACGACCCACTTTGATTGACTTGGAACGGGGTATATGGTCCGTACATATGATGATGCTCATGTACTTTTCCAATAGTATTTTGAGCATAGTCCTAACATAGACGAACCAATCGGAAATGTTGCAAGGGCGTGAGAGCACGGGAGCTTGTCCAAGTTAAATACCTCGCAAGTGCACTGTCGATCCAAACAATTAACTAGGAAGCTTTCCACTTTGTCAAAGACGAGGTACTCTCCTGTTTCCCTATTTAATTCTTTATATGTCATTTGAAGGGACTCTTGTTTCCTTGCATACAACACACTTTCCACCGTTGGAGTTAGTAGTTGCGCGGAAGACCCCTGAGAAGCTGCATTCCGGTAATCATTGAACCACCCAGATATTTTATTAGCGATCTCATCAATCAAAAGTATCAACGGATATCTTCGGGCATATCTCAAGGTCGAGTTAATTGACTTAGCGCCATTGGTAGTGAGAATGTTGTAACGAATACCTTCAAAGAAGCACCTAGTCCATTTCTTAGGTTCAAGACTGTTTTTGGAATTTTCAAGATACTTAACAGCAAAAAGATGCCTATTCCTTAACACCTTATACAGTCGATCAAACTCATTTGAAGTATATGCTTCAACACAAGCCATGAACAAGTTAAAACTATTGTTTCCTTCAGCTTCTCTATGTTCAGGGGTCCTACTATATTAATGGGGAAATTTTCAAGAATAATATTAATGCGTGACTTTAATATACTATAGTAGATTACAATATTTTGAGAAATAATAATACCTGACTTAGCGTGTGACTTAATATTTTGAGAAATATGCCAAGCACAATAACCGTGTTGAGCCTTAGGGTAAACTTTAGGAACTGCGTTAATGAGACCTTGGTTTCTGTCTGACATGATGACCAATTCATCATCATCGGGTATGAGGTTCGCAAGTTTCTCGAGGAACCATTGCCATGATTCTTCACTTTTTGATTTAACTATGCCAAAGTCAACTGGATATTGATGTTTATTTGCGTCTTGTGAGGTGCAAACAAGTAATATTCCCTTATACTTGGTGTTCAACCAAGTCCCATCAATTGCAATTATCTTCCTCATACACTTGAAGCCTTCAATGCATGCTCCCAATGCAAAAAAAAGAGAAGTGAACTCGTTCTCCTCATTTTTAACCAAATGATAGATTGTACCAGGATTCAACTTCTTCAACGTATACAAATAACTAGGAAGAATCGCAAAACTAGCATTCAAATCTCCCCCCCTAATAATACTTCTAGCAATTTTTTTGTCATTCCATGCTTTGTAGTAAGTCACTGCAACGCCATAATTCTTTTGCATTGTGTACATTATTTTCTTTGGCGTAGGTGTGTCCACTTGACCTGGATATTCTTTTGCCAACATATCAGCAACTAATCTTGAAGTAGACTTCGCGTGTCTATTTTCTGTGGCACTAACAGGGGAGCATGTATGTAACTTATTATGAATTCGCAGCGAGAATTTATCTGATCCTTTAACCTTCGCCGCACACAACCTCCACTTGCAATCCTCGATTTTACACTTCGCCACAAATTTTTGTTTGTTTGACCTCGTTATGGAAAAATTGAAACAATATTTCAAGGAAGAGGTTACTAACAAATTTCTCAACTCTGCTTTGTCATTGAATTCCGCTCCGATCACAATATCAATACCATCACCAAAATTGAACGCTCGACGGCTACCATCATCCACAAATGGTTCACAATGATCCCTAAAATCTTCATCGTTATCTTCGTCTAGAAGTCGAAGTTGTTGGATTCAAGTTGGGGAATCTGAAGTAGCATTAGCGGGAGTTGGGGCACCAACAATACAATTTGATGATGGGGACGGAGATGCGCCAGTAGGATTTGACGAGAGAGTTGGGGCAAAGGCTATTGAGGTGTTATCTTGATGGAGGACCAGGGACATTGACTCATCAATATTACCGCCCTCGCGATTTTGTGCAAATGAAGTATCACCCTTCTTTCTTCCATGTCCATGTAAAAATCATCATCTCCAGCATTGTCATTATCGAAAAGCTCATTGTCAATTTCAGCTTTCCTCATTAGCTCAACATATAGAATGCTTCTATTTTTCGATGCATTACAACGGTCCATAAGATAACACTTTGCATCAAAATCGTTCTCAATATATACGTGAGCAGAATCGGTATATGACGATGGAACGTAACTCAATCTAATATTTGTACTCGTCCGAACAAAAGGAGCCCTTTTAAATATCCGGTCATGTAAATGTGAAAGTGTTATCATGTCTGGATCATCTACAATTAACGCATTCTTCATTTGATTACCATTTCTTGAAACCCATCCATATGCTCCATTTTGTCCCTCATTTTCCTTCCATTCACTATCATATCGATAATATAAGGGAACCTCAGAAATTTTCCTGAAAAAAATAAAAACAAATTAGTATATTCAAAATATCAAAAACAAAAAATAACAAGAGGCTAAACAATTTTTAATGGGAATATAGCTTAATGCATGCTTATATAAATTCAATCAAATTCAGGGAAATATAAAATATACGGTCAGTGATTTTAACAATGAAATAATCGCAAGAGGATGAGGCAAAAATTAAATAATCGCTAAATGCTTAGAGTCACAAATAAACAACAAATTATCCTCTTTTAACAACGAAAAATAACAACACATCCTCTTAAAACACCACATTGTATGTAACAAACATAACCACAATGCAAGTTCGACTTGAAAACGCGTGCTTTTAGTTAAGATTACGCTTACATTTATTAATACGAGCAAAATCATGGAGAAAATGGGATAGGGGTCATGAGCATCTTAATCAAGAAAATGCAGGCATAGGATATATACCGCAAAAACACACTGTACAGAATCGGGATGTTCATTATACAAAAAAAGAAAAATGGTAGGAATATTATGAAGTATAACAATGGCTATGATATGATTTGTTTTGTACAATTGGAATTTGGTTGTTCATGCTTTAGGTGGATCAAATCAGCCTCCAGGCGTATGTACATATGTATATGTGCCCATATAGTAATAGTAATTGGGTTGTTTCATGCTTTAAAATGCATGAAGTTCAAGAAATAGCTGCGTATGTACATATGTATATGCATGAAGTTCAAGAAATAGATGTGTATGTACACATGTATAAAGAAATAGCTGCGTATGTTTCATAGCATTTGCCTAAATGCTATGCAAAAAGGGGCTATTAACTTAATTTTCCCCATATGTATATGTGCCCGTATAGTAATAGTAATTGGGTTGTTTCATGCTTTAAAATGCATGAAGTTCAAGAAATAAGCATAATAGCATGTAAATTTCCAGGAGGTCTTCCCAAATAGCAGCTTTTTCATCCATTTCCTATTTAAACAACAAATTATCCTTTCTTAACGACAACTCATCCTAATTTAAACACCACATTGTATGTAACAACTCAAACTTTGGGCAAATATTACCAATTTAAGAAGCTTTTTCCTCTTCAATTTTTCCACATTAATAATTTTCTCTTCAAATTTTCAGCTCCCAATGGAAGGATTCTTGGCCGCTGGGATGAACTTATGCCTATGCCGCCGACATTGGGGGATCAGGCCGAAGCTCCGGAAAAATTGGGGGGTTTTGTTTTGCACCCTGTTTCCACTGAGAGAGAGAGGGGACGAGAGAGAAGATAGAGAGAGATACCAATGTGTATCTATCTCTATATCAGTCATTGTTTAGGAGGGTATTTTGGGTAATTACCACTTCTTGATTTTTTTTTGTTTATTTCTATTTTGATTTGGATGAAAGGGCATCTCAGTAATTATTAAGTGTGGGTATTTTCTATGACTTGTTTTCCTTTCAATTGACTTGGGTGGGTCCAGGTGCTAGAGCCTTAAAAAAATTCAATTTGAGTGCTATACCCTTAATGACATATGCAAAAAGGGGCTATTTGCCCAATTGTCTCCAAATTAGAAACAAAAGAATTAACATGAGTATAGGACAAAATAAAATCATCATAATACAATCTCATGTCATGAATGGGAAATTTTTGCCTATTCATATCACTACTAGATAAAGCAAAAGGAAACACATTTTCATGGAAGATCACATCTCTAGAAACAAAGATAGATTTAGAATTCAAATCCAACAATTTGTAGCCCTTTTGAGAAGAGGCATATAACATGAAAACACATGGTCTAGACCTATGCTGAAATTTATCTAATTGTGGTATTATCTTTGCAAAACATAAACAACCAAATACTCTAAGATGAGAGTAAGTTGGAGGAACACCATAAAGAACAGAGAAAGGACTCTTCCCTTTAAGCAAAGGTGTTGGGGTTCTATTTATAATATAAACTGCTGTAACAACACATTCTCCCCAATACTTCATAGGAACATGTGGCAAGAACTTTAAAGACCTAGCCACATCTAAGATGTGTCTATGTTTTCTTTCAACCACACCATTTTGTTGTGGTGTGTAAACACATGTACTTTGATGAATTACACCAAGGGAATTAAACAATTAGTTACATTCATGGCTAAAAAACTCCCATGCATTATCTGTCCTAGCAGTTTTAACTTTCACAGAAAATTGATTTTCAACATAGATGAAGAAATTTTTCAAAATATCAACAATATCAGACTTAAATTTGATCAAAAAAGCCCAAGTAGTCCTAGAATAATCATCAACAACAGTTAAAAAGTATGCTTCCTGATTATAAGTGTGCTCCCTATAGGGACCCCAAACATCAATGTGTAAAAGCTCAAAAATTTTAGAAATAATCCCAATTTTACTAGGAAAAACATTCTTTGATTGCTTTGCCAATGGACAGATGGCACAATACAATTTTTCTTTGTCTATATGAATATCCAATTCGAGAAGAAATCTGAATCTACAAAAGGACATATGTCCAAATCTTCTATGCCACAAATTGGCTTTATTCAGCATCACATTGCTAACAATACTATTATTGAAAACATTATTACAAGAAGAAGAAATATGATCAAAAGATTGGCCTGAAGAATCATGGGAAATTGGCTGAAGATAGTATAATCCATTCCTTAGCTTACCAATCCCCTTGATCTTGCCACTCCAAATGCCCTGAATTAAACAGAAATTAGGATAGAAATTTACAGACACATTGTTATCATTAGTCAATTTTGAGACGGAGAGCAAATTGTGTTTGAAATTTAGCACAAAAAGAACATCATTAAGAATCATATCTGCTCCAATCTTAATGTTTCCAGTATGTGTAACAACACTATATCCTCCATTAGGCAGTTTAACAACATTTGAACTAGCACGCATATTAAAATTATGATCAAGAAGCATTTTATTAGCCAACATATGTTGATTGGCTCCAGTATCTATTATCCAACTATCCATAATATTATCACATATAGAGGCAGAGAAGTTAGAAATACCTGCAAGATTAGCTGTAGGAGCATTATTTCCAGATTTTACAGCATCACCTTGAGATCCAGAATTACCTATAAGTTGTAGAATTTGCTGATATTGCTGTGCAGTAAAGGCATTCTGAGTAAAGCTATTTCCAATGTTAACCTCTGAATTAGTACTTCCCATACTTCCAGTGATATCATCTTGAGGTATAGATACTGAACTTGCTTGATTGGAATTGAAATTTCTTCCACTGTTATTGTTCCTGCCACCTCTCCTACCTCTTCTACCTTCCCCTCTATTCCAATTAGGGGGATATCCAACCAACTTAAACCACCTGTCTCTAGTGTGTTTAGGTAAGTTGCAATGATCACAGTTGATCTCATTTCTAGTGGTTTGAAAATTCTGTGAATTTTTCATAAAGGCTGCAGAATTATCAACACTGTTATGTTGTGTACTCTCTCTGTGCTTCCTCATTACTCACCCTAGAATAGACTTGATTATAAGTAGGTAGGGGAGACATCATGAGAATCTGAGACTTAATGTTGTTATAGCACTCGTTTAACCCCATTAAAAATTGCATCATCTTTAGTTGAGTGCAAAATTCTGTATATTCCTTAGAAACTTCAACAGATGGACTAGGGATCATAAACTCATATTCATCCCATAGATGCCTAATCTTAGAGTAATATTCACTAACATTATTAGTACCTTAAGTGATTGTGTTAATTTAACGGTATAAGGAATATAATCTCGCACCATTAACACGGTCAAATCGCTCTTTTAAATCATGCCATATCATATAAGCAGAATAGGTGTAAACAACACCATGAATAAGATTGCGAGAAATTGACCTGTGAATCCAAGATTTAACAAGCGCATTGCATCGCTTCCAGTTCGGTAGGAGAGGTGAATCTTCATTAGGTTGTTTGCAAGTTCCGGTAATAAACCCTATCTTGTTCTTCGCTTCAAGCGCTACAAGCATTTCTCGACTCCACACCTTGTAATTCTCCGATCCTTTCAATATTTCAGTCACCAAATCAAGATTGGGTGTGTCCGATGGATGTATATACATCGAATCTTGAAATCAACAGTAGACGCCTTAGATGACGATGATTTTGGATCTATTTGAGTCATGATGCAAATTGGGAGAAAAAAAATCGCGCGCGGAAGGTAGAGATTGAAGAAATCCCCAAATTGATGAACTCGGAATCGATTCAGGAAGAAGAATTGATATTCCACAGCTCTGGTGCCATGTTAAGAAACGATGAATTGAAAGAGAAAAGGATGGATTCTATTGATTATTGAGTGAAAGAGAAAATATAGTGAAGAAAAGAGAAGAGCAGATTACATGATGAAAGCTTAAAGATTAAGCTGTGAAAGAAAAGAATATACTTATTTATACCTATCTCTAATCTAACAATTATAAACAGAAAAATAAAAAGGAAAGGAAAAAGTGTTATACACAAACACGCTTATTTCTTAACAAACTGAAAATAGAAGAAGAAAGAAAACGCTACACGAGAGAAGAGACAAAAGATGAAAACCACCTTGACATTTATCTTCTCAGAAGGATGATTTAGTCATTTCATAGAAAACTCTGAGGACCTTAGTATAGACATAAATGTTTTGAATTTAGAGCATGTCTCATGAATACAAGTCATATTGGGAGAGCTATTCGATGGAAGAACTAAAAGATGGCGAGGCATGAATGTTTCTACGAGTTTATAAACTGACGACATGTCTACCCCAAATAGTCTGCATATATAACGTCCACTCCTGAAAAGCAATGGAAGCATGATAAATCCAGCGAAGCTTGTACAATTTATCATACTGTAGGCCTTCATAGAAATAGAGGCACACTAAAGCCGTTTCGGCTCTTAATGCCTTTCCTATCAGGTACTCCTGTAATTAGATAAACTTACCTGTTACATATACTAGTGTAATTTGCGTATAAAAATGATTAAACTTAAAGGTCTTTTACATATATGATATAACAGAATGAAAATAATGACAAAAAATAATCAACAGGAGACATTATAGAACCCAACTTTTCCCATTGTTATTTTTAAAGAATTAAGTATTTTATCTCTTAATTTAGTTTACAAAAAAATAACCCATGTGTTCGTAATAGTAGTCAATTGAAATTAAACAAACTTTAAGGGCTTTATTGCAAATATCCGGCAAGGTGGCAATGCATTATTCTATTCTATTATCAGAGGCCTCATTATTTGTACTTCTCTACAACTTCACGTAGTACACAAGAAAAAGAAAAACGGTTGCAGAACATTTCATCCGCAAACGCCACCATCTCCCCTAGACATATATCTGTCGGCCAATCTCAAACACTAAACTTAATCACAGCCACTCAAACACTAAACTTATTCAAACACCATAAAAAGCCCCTGATTGCAGAAATTATCACAATTTCTTCCCTGTTTTTGGACTTGTCCGGTCCCGATAGATAGTCGGTGTCTTGGTAATTTGCAAAACTTTCGGGGTAATTACCGAATAAATGAGGGAGTGAGTGCATGTAATTATCCCATTTTTTCTTCGGAGATCAAATGTAAGTCTATTGAACTCCGGAGATAAATATACGGCTCTAGATATCTATCTTTTCATGTTAATCTTATTATATCACGTCAAATATTTACTCGTATAGGTCTAGACAACAAAACCTGATGAATCTACTTGGAGCGATGTACTCTGCTGTTATGTTTCTTGGTGGAACGAATACATCTGCGGTACAATCATTTGTAGCAGTAGAAAGAACTGTTTTCTATCGTGAAAAGGCAGCCGGGATGTATTCACCTTTGCCTTGTGCATTTTCCCAGGTAAGAAGAACAGAATTTATAGGACATGTTTGGAGTCGTTTCTGCAAACATTAGTTCACATTTTCGGGACTAAATGTTTTCCGAAAATAACGTTTCTCTGAAAAACAACCGTATTTTCTAATGCTAAACACCATTTTCAGAAGATAAACTTCATTTTACATATGAAAACATGTATACCAAACATGTTTTTTTGAAACGAAATCTCAAATCAACATGTCAACTCAATTGGTCGAACTTTGCAACTCACTCAGAAAAGAACAGAAAAAAAGTCCTGGAAACGGCTCCAAGCACAATGTTCAGAATGTCATCTTCATTTTACGACAAGTTAAGTTTGATGGGATACTACGAACTAAATATTTGTTTTTTTTTGTGTGTGTGTATTATCCGACACCGGTGGCCATAGAGACCATTTATGTTGCCATCCAAACTTTCGTATATAGCCTTATCCTCTACTCTATGATTGGGTTCCAATGGCAAGCTGATAAATTCTTTTGGTTCTATTTCTTCGTCTTCTTGTGTTTTATATATTTCACTGCGTACGGGATGATGCTTGTAGCACTCCCTGCAAATTACCAGATTGCTGCAATGGTCATGTCGTTTTTCCTCAGCTTTTGGAACTTGTTCTCCGGATTCCTTATCCCAAGAACGGTAATTAAGGCCCTGTTTGTTTACGTCTTTTAAAACAGTTTTATGTTTCTTGTCTAACATGGCGGGGACTATTTTCAGGAAATACCAATATGGTGGAGGTGGTATTACTGGGCGTCTCCGGTGGCATGGACTATATATGGTCTAGTAACATCCCAAGTCAGTGACCAGACAGAACAGGTTCAAGTTCCTGGGCTGGGTGATATTCCAGTGAATGAGTATCTTGATCGATTCCTGGGATTCAGACATGACTTCTTAGGACCTGTTGCTGGAGCACATGTTGGGTGGGCGATTCTTTTCTCTCTCGTCTTCGCATTCTCTATCAAGTACCTCAACTTTCAAAGGAGGTGAAGGGAGGAAGTCTTGCAAACTTAATTGGTGTTTATAAGTTATTGAACTGTATATATTTTCTTGTGCATAAACTAAGAAACAATTGTGTTTTACAAAATTTTCTTTGGTAAATATTTGGCAGTGATTTGAGGGTGACTAATACCATGTATTTTTTTATTTATTTTTTGTGATGAAATGTGTATTGAGTTGAAGGAAATTATCAAGTGTTTAAGTTGTTCTCTGGCAATTAATTAGGCAATCCAAGTGAGAAATTTGATTTGATTTTGAGCATGGTTTATGTCTGGTAAAGAAAAAGAAAATGGATTAAAGTAGAGTCTTAGGTAAGGTATTAATAAGCTAGATATTTATACTATGAATTGTTTCATATCATAAAATAAACTTGAACATTCAAGTAATCCATTGAACGGGCATATTCACGCGTCTCTTATAACAAACACAGTCCTTGGTCCTTGGAGTAGAAACTATTTTTGTTCATCTTTCTTGAAGGAGGACAATGCCTGTTGATCATTAAAGTTAGAGATTGCAAAAAATTAACAAGGACAGCTCAAAAGTCTAAATAATCATGAGTTAATACAAATTAGTGAATGTTAAGTTATGAAACAGGAGTTCTGCCTTATAAAATCAGCTTTCATGATTGGAACTATATTCTACGGAAGACAAACATAGTAAAGACAAAAACTTGGATATTTCATACTTATAATGATTGCCATAAGCTGACAAAACATAGAATATATATATTTCATATTAAAAATATTGCCTCATAACTCTCCAATTCCATTTTTTGGATCTCATCATCTCCCTCAGCCCCTATATAAACACAAAACCAACCACCTCAAAACCATAAGAAAAATATATACTTATATTTGATTTCCATATATTCTTTTAATAATACAAAAAAAGAAGCTTAACTTCTTTTGAGCAGAATACATAGTTCTGCGGCAGTCTAAAAATGGCTTCAGCAGTGACAGGAGACGAGTTAACTCGGTCCATGAGTCGACGTGCTAGCTTTTCATCACCCAGCACCAAAGGCTGGGCTTCGGCCAGTATCCGGGAAGCATTCGGTGGTTCAGGGCGTGATGTGTTCGAGAAGAGTGGGAGACGAGACGACGAAGAAGACCTCAAGTGGGCTGCCATTGAGAGGCTTCCGACTAATGCTCGAATGAGAAAAGGAATTCTGAAGCAAGTTTTGGATAATGGAAGAGTTGTTCATGAAGAAGTTGATTTTGCTAATCTTGGCATGCAGGATAAGAAGCATATCATGGATAGTATGGTTAAAGCTTTTGAGGATGACAATGAGATGTTACTTCTGAAGCTTCGAGAGCGAATTAATAGGTAACTGTAGTGTTACCAATCAAAAAAAAAAAAAAAAAAGAATTATGTCTATGGACGGAGGCAGGATTTTCGATGAGCGGGTGAATACAAAAATAGGGGCAAGACTTAATATTTTTAGTTTTTGGGGGGCTAAAATTTTGAATTTCAAAAACTTTATAGGCCAAATATGAAATATATTTAAAGTTGAGTTGAGGTTGTTGTTGGGGGGGGGGGGGGGGGGGGGGGGGGCTGCTTCTGTTCTGTCTCTGATTATGTCCATACTTGTTTCGGTTTCTCTAATTTTTTTTTTAGTGTTAAATGTTTAGTTTTTTTGAGAATGTTTGGTTTTGTCTAAAACAGGGTTGGGATTGATGTACCACACTGTGAAGTGAGATTTGAGCATTTATCAATTGAAGGAGATGCATTTGCTGGAAACAGAGCACTTCCAACTCTCTTCAATTCTACAATAAATGTCGTGGAGGTACTTTTAGTCTTTATACTTATTGTTTTTTAATAAGTTTTATATTTAAATCGAAGTTGTTATTTTTTCGCTAATAAGAACATTTTTTAGAGCAGCTCGTCTTATTTCGAACTTGTCTTGGTGTTAATAATTTTCTTTAATGTCTTTGCTTGTCTGGTAATTTTATGAGAATTACTTCTTCTTTTTTTGTCTCTAACAATGAATATTTTCAATCAATCATTTTGGTTACGAACAGGAAATTCTCGGGTTGCTGAGGTTGTTCCCATCCAAAAAGAAGACTATCAAGATACTAAGTGATGTGTCCGGAATATTAAAACAATCACGGTATGTATACTTCATAAGTAAATAACCGTAAGTATATTTGAGATATGAAAAAATAATTCAAAAACGCTTCATCTTGTTATTCACTTGACCATCATGCATTCTTCTAATCTTTTCCTTAGAAGATTATTGAGATTTGCAATAATAAGTTGTCATTTTCAGAATTACACTTCTTTTGGGTCCCCCACGCTCGGGGAAGACTACATTTCTGAAGGCACTTGCTGGAAAACTGGAGCAAGATCTTAGAGTAGGCATCTTCGAAGTTTATTTTTCACATGCCTCTTATAAATATGTTATCCTTAATGATTATTAACATTGTTTCTTCATGTTCAAATATTAGAAAACTGGCAAAATTACTTATTGTGGCCACGAATTGCGAGAATTCATCCCTCAAAGAACTTGTGCATATATAAGCCAACATGATCTACACCATGGTGAAATGACAGTAAGGGAAAATTTAGATTTTTCGGGTCGTTGCTTCGGTGTTGGTGCAAGATATGAACTGCTTGCTGAACTGTCAAGGAGAGAAAAAGATGCTGGAATTAAACCAGACCCTGAAATTGATGCCTTCATGAAAGCCATTTCTGTAGCTGGACAGAAGGCTAGTTTGGTTACAGATTATGTACTCAAGGTTGGTCATATATCCACCTATAACTGTTCATTTATTAACGATTCAATTATTATTATTATTTTTTATTTTTTGTGGAAAAGATACTCGGACTGGATATTTGTGCTGATACTATGGTTGGTGACGAAATGAGACGGGGTATTTCAGGAGGACAGAAGAAGCGTGTCACGACGGGTATGTGAGAAAGAATTTTTACACTACTTATGAAAGTTCAAATGTTCGTTATCCGTTTGAAAAATGCTATTTTCTCTGATGCAGGAGAAATGTTGGTGGGGCCTGCGAAAGTGTTCTTCATGGACGAAATCTCGACCGGTCTTGATAGTTCGACTACATTTCAAATCATCAAATATATGAAGCAAATGGTTCATATAATGGATATAACCATGATCATTTCCCTTCTCCAACCCGCCCCGGAAACTTTTGATCTTTTTGATGACATAATTTTGCTTTCAGAAGGACAAATTGTGTATCAAGGTCCACGTGATAAGGTCCTCGACTTTTTCGAGAGTGTAGGATTCAAATGTCCTGAGAGAAAAGGTGTTGCAGATTTTCTCCAAGAGGTTACTTCTAAGAAGGATCAAGAGCAATATTGGTCGAGGAAAAATGAACCTTACCGATTCATATCAGTATCTGATTTTGTCCATCATTTTGAGTCTTATTACATCGGCCAATATATTTTTCGGGAACTTGAAGTCCCTTATGACAAAAATAAAGTTCATCCTGCTGCTTTGGTTAAGGAGAAGTATGGTATTTCCAACAAAGATCTATTTAAGGCCTGCTTGGCTAGGGAGTGGTTATTAATGAAACGCAATTCGTTTGTGTACATTTTTAAGACTACTCAAATCACAATCATGGCGCTTTTTACTTTCACGGTGTTCTTTAGAACGCAGATGAAGTATGGTGATATAGACGATGGAGGGAAATTTTATGGTGCTCTTTTCTTCAGTCTTATTAATGTCATGTTCAATGGGATGGCTGAGCTTGCAATGACCATTTTTAGGCTTCCTGTGTTCTTCAAACAGAGGGACTCGTTATTTTACCCGGCCTGGGCTTTTGCCCTACCGATTTGGCTCCTAAGAATTCCTATCTCATTTATAGAGTCGGGAATATGGATAATCCTCACATACTACACTGTTGGATATGCTCCTGCTGCTAGTAGGTGAGTTGGACATTTTTCTTTGATTTTCCATTTTTAAAAGTGTTATTTTGTCTGGTATTTAAATATAAATGGACTTTTGAAATAAGTATCATCTCCAAAATCTATTTTGGAGAAGTGTATATTAGTAACTTTTGAACTTTATATTTTCCTGCAAATGTACAAGAAGTCACTTAACTGCATTTTCACAAAACACTCTTCATTTCTAGAAGAACTTATTTGAAATGCTCATGCTGAAAGGTTCATCTGACAAAGAGACTTATTACTTGAGCCTGTATCCAAACGATACCTTAGTATATGTCAAATTATGTTTTAAGATTCTCAAGAAAACGAAAACTTCACAAGCATTGTTTCACGACTTAGAATACTTTTCAGGTTCTTCCGCCAATTCTTGGCATTTGTGGGTGTCCATCAGATGGCCTTGGGTCTGTTTCGTTTCATCGCAGCCCTTGGAAGAACACAGGTTGTTGCAAATACTCTCGGGACCTTCACGTTGTTATTGGTTTTTGTACTAGGTGGATTCATTATTGATAAAGGTTAGCAATTATGTTTTCTGAGTATTGATATTTCATTTATATATATTTGTCTGTCCATATGTAAAGTCTAAAGTGTCTTTTGTTTCTCTTATGTTGCAGATGACCTTCAACCATGGATGAAATGGGCCTACTATCTTTCTCCTATGTCATATGGACAGAATGCTATAGTTCTCGTTGAATTTCTCGACCCGAGATGGTCGACGGTGAGCTCACCTAATAATATACTTCTTTACATATAACACTTGAAATTCTGCATTTATCTTTTGATATCTTATAATAATTTGTTTTTACAGCCAAATGACGATACACGATTTCTGGGAAGAACAGCTGGAAAGGAACTTCTAGCTGCTAGAGGGATGTTTACAGAAGAACATTGGTACTGGACTTGTGTCATCGCCTTGTTTGCGTTCTCTCTCTTCTTCAACTTATGCTTTGTTGCAGCGCTTACATACTTGAAGCGTAAGATACGGTTTTATAGTGATTAATACTCTGAACTGACCGAATGTGTGTATGTGACTTCTAACTTTGTTATGGAACTTGAATGCAGCATTTGGAGATTCCAAATCTGTTAGTTCAAATTCAGAAGAAGAAGGCAATCAAAAAAAGCACCCATTCTCTAATGCGAAGGTGGCAACGCATAGGATTCCAGTCGCTGCAGGCTCAATCAATGAAGGTCCTAAATTAATAAAGAAAATTTTCTCTGTTATATCTTTTTCTAATTTATCTACAAGTGACTGAGCAAATGGATGATGCAGAACAAACAAATGTTAATAATGCAATTAGTTCAAATAAAAAGCGAGGAATGGTGCTTCCGTTCAAGCCCTTGTCACTTTCGTTTGATCATGTGAATTACTACGTTGATATGCCAGCAGTAAGTAACTGATTTCATTTCTTGTGTTGGTTATACTAATTCTATTTCAATACGTTTCGTTTCTAGTATATGTTATCAGCTAGGCTTTGTTTTGTTATAGAGTAACGAAATGTAAAGAGGAAACACGAAAAAAGAAAGAAATCAAATGCACATCAAAATCATTGAATAAGCTTCAATATTTTTAACTTCAATTTTAATGAGCATAGTTGTTAATGATAATTGTATATATCTTTCATAGGAAATGAAAAGCCAAGGGATTGAGGAGACGCGACTCCAATTGTTGAGAGATGTGAGTGGTGCTTTCAGACCAGGAGTTTTAACGGCCTTGATGGGAGTAAGTGGTGCTGGAAAAACCACTTTGATGGATGTTCTAGCTGGACGAAAAACGGGTGGGTATATTGAAGGAGAAATCAAAATATCTGGTTACTCAAAGAATCAAGAAACATTTGCTCGTGTAAGCGGCTACTGTGAACAGAACGATATTCATTCTCCACATGTTACAGTTTACGAGTCTCTCTTATATTCAGCTTGGCTTCGTCTTCCAGCAGACGTAAACAACGCAACACGACAGGCAAGTTACTCTGTCACCAGACTCTGTATCTCTTATATGTTTTTCTTATACGTTATTAAATTTAAAATTCTGACACTGAATATGGAACACTTTTGTCTCAGATGTTTGTCGAGGAAGTGATGGAGTTAGTTGAGCTGAACTCTCTAATAGACTCTCTGGTTGGGCTTCCAGGGGTAGATGGTTTATCGACTGAACAAAGAAAGCGGCTCACAATTGCTGTGGAACTTGTTGCTAATCCTTCTATTATTTTTATGGATGAACCAACATCGGGTCTTGATGCTAGAGCTGCTGCAATCGTCATGCGTGCTGTAAGAAATACAGTGGATACCGGGAGAACCGTCGTTTGCACAATTCACCAGCCGAGCATTGATATTTTTGAATCATTTGATGAGGTACTTTCTATTTCGAGCTGTTATACATAGTACTTGTTAATATGTAGGTGTTTCTAAACTAAATATGTTTGTGCCGCAGCTATTTCTGATGAAGAGGGGAGGACAAGTCATTTACGCAGGAGCTCTTGGACGCAATTCCCAGCTTTTAATTGAATACTTTGAAGTGAGTAATTCTCTAAATCAATATTTCAAAATTGTTGCCCCGGTGTCTTCTAGTAGTCTATATATTAACACAAAAAAATTATCCGTAAATTCTTGCAGTCGGTTCCAGGAGTTTCCAAGATCAAATATGGATACAATCCTGCTACATGGATGTTGGAAGTTAGTTCTTCAGCAATCGAAACTCAACTTGACTTAGACTTTGCAGAAATATACTCCAACTCTGATCTGTACAGGTACTCCAATAAAAAAAAATATGACTCTACTATGTTCGTTAAACGGTCTTAGTTATAACATTATTAGTAAATTATTTCGTCTCGTCTACTATACTAATTACAGGAGGAATCAAGAACTTATTAAGGAGCTAAGCGTTCATGCACCAGAATCACAGGACCTATATTTTCCAACAAAATACTCTCAATCTCTCCTCGTCCAATTTAAGGCGTGTTTCTGGAAACAACACTGGTCGTATTGGAGGAATCCACAGTATAACGTCATTCGATTTTTCATGACCACTGTAATTGGAATCATATTCGGAGTCATCTTCTGGGATAAAGGAGATAAAATGTAGGTTACATTTTCCTAGCTCGAGTCTATTTTTTTTCACATTTCGCGCTTCAAATGGTATATAAGTATCTAAATGCAAATTGTTATTTCCAACAAGACACAAACAACAAGACTTGTCGAATCTTCTTGGAGCTATGTATGCTGCTGTTCTTTTCCTTGGAGGAACAAACACTTCTGCTGTTCAGTCTGTAGTTGCAATCGAAAGAACTGTCTTTTATCGCGAAAGAGCAGCAGGGATGTTTTCGGCTTTGCCTTATGCATTTGCACAGGTAAATGGAATTATTTCCTTCCTAAATAAAATATTTTTTTTTACTTAAATTTCTAATAACTTTCTATTTTTTTACAGGTTTCTGTAGAAACCATATATGTCGCCATCCAAACATTCGTTTACAGTCTTCTCCTTTACTCGATGATTGGTTTTGAGTGGGACGCAACCAAGTTCTTCTGGTTCTATTACTATGTATTCATGTGTTTCGTCTACTTCACACTGTATGGAATGATGCTTGTGGCTCTCACACCGAGTTACCAAATAGCTGCAATTGTCATGTCGTTCTTTCTCAGCTTCTGGAACCTCTTCTCCGGTTTCCTTATTCCAAGAATGGTAAAGATACTACTCTTTCACATCAAGATGATATCATTTTTCTTTACGAGGACATAATTCTTATCTTGTATGTCCAGTTGATATTAATTACTCTCCTCTCTTGTAAACCATCATGAATTTGCAGGAAATCCCGATATGGTGGAGGTGGTACTACTGGGGTTCGCCAGTTGCATGGACAATATACGGTCTCGTAACGTCACAGGTCGGAGACAAAATGGACTTAGTTCACGTACCTAAGCACGGCGACATCCCAGTGAAGGATTACCTTAAACAATATCTTGGTTATGAATCAGATTTTCTGGGATATGTGGCTTTAGCACATGTTGGGTGGGCACTCCTATTCTTCCTTGTGTTTGTGTATGGAATCAAGGTGTTGAACTTCCAACGGAGATAAACTACACAAGAATGCAACAAAATTTGTCATTTATAAGTTCTCATAAATAACCCAGAGAATTGAAATTTGTAAATATAATTTTCGTCCTGATTATCTATATGTGTTATGTACTTGCAAAGCACTAGTTATACAATAATATCATTTAATGTATAGGACATCTGATTGAATTTGTTGTGCTCAATTTTTACATTTTAATCATTTTCTCGAAATTTGGTCAGCACTATTCAAAGATTCTAGGACATATTTAAGAAAGTTTTAAATAATTTCTGGATTTTCGATACCAATTTACAATAATTTAAAAAATATATTAAATTCATAAAATGCCAACGATTGTTTCATCAATGAATTCAGAATATCAATAAATACTTATTTGCATCCACACACACACACACACACACACACACCCCCCCCCCCCCCCCCCACACCCCGGGTATTAGCTTTAGTAAGGACCTCCCCTCATGTATTAAAATTTGGCATTCACCACCCTTGTATATGGAATATTATATGTACTACCATTTTTACCCTTAATTTTTCTTTTCTATTTTCTACATTTCTTTTTTATTAAATAGAAAAAAAAAATCAAAGTAGAAATCACACTCATGAAAGTCTTTTGTCAAAAATTATTTCAAACAGTTTGTTTGTTTTTATTTAAAAATAAGTATAGCAAACAATATATTAAAAAAAATCTAAACCCCCAAAATAGATTTTCATATCCGAAAAATCCATAAGAGTATTTTTTTTTCCATCTCAAACCCATTTTACAATTTTCAATGGGAAATACAAAAGTTCAGATTAAATACTTTTGGGAATAAATATTATCATGGGTTTTCTTAATATAAAAGTTTGTTTTAATGAGTTGTTAGTAATTTTTCATAAATTAAACTTAGTTTTAATAAACTTAAATATTTGATCTATGTATTTTCTTCTTGTGGTTTTTGAGTTATATATTTCAATGTTTCAAGCACGTTTTTAATATTGCTTTTAACTTGTAACTTTTTTTACCGATTATTTTAAAATATTTATTCTTAAAAATTTAGTTTATCGATTGTCTAAATGAAAGTAAATGAAAGTCGAAATAATTGAAACAAGCTGAATCGATGAGAAATTTGGTATAGTATTCAGTATACCATTTTGGCGTACCGAAGACTATGGTGCAATTTTACCTATTTAACACCCTTATTTTTGCGGTTAGGCTCATTTAAATTGACTAAAATCGACATAAATGCTAACTTTGTTCTTTATTACTAAGATGTTGCAAAATCATGTATTTGAAGGTTGAAAGATATAATTACATTCTTTTTAATTTGAATACCTATCCCCTCAGGGTTATTTTGGTCAAAGAAAATTAATTGACCAAGACAAGGGCAAAACATAAAATTGACATAGTAACCTTACACTCTGTTAGTTTTCTAATGAGAGAGGCTACTGTAAGGTTTATTTATATGAGGTGTTAGTTATTTTCCAAAATAAGCGGATTGGATTATAATTACATTAGATAAAATATAGTTAGTGTATTTAAATCCTTTAAAATAAGATTCATAACCTGAAAAAAATTATTCAATTTTGAATATGTTACTACACCGGGAAAAGAAAAGGTACAAATACATACTACGCAAAAAAAAAAAAAAAAAAAAATTGTCTATGAAGCCTAGTTCATGAGTTCTTGGCCCTGATTGGACACTTATTATTTTCCATTTTTCTAATTTTCAAACATTTTTTTCACCAAAATTATATTTGTTTGGTACCTCCTAAAATTGTCCCAATTAAACCCCACAGTAGATATATTCCCTAAAAAAAATTCTTAAATTTCCTTAAAAAATGGTCTGTTTGGCATTCTCTTTAGATTTTTATTAAAAAATCAGAATTTTTATTATTCATACAGTTTAAGCAACTAAAAACTTTTACTGGCCAATATCTCAACATGGGCATCAAAATAATTACTTATCTTGATGAAATAAGTAAGTGCGAAATAAGATCTACTTTGTCTATTTTCTTTTGATTCCTTAATCGTTGAGTTTAGTTTAAATATATCTAGATTTTCTTATAAAACAAAAAAATTCACCCGCACCAATTTTTCACAAAAAAATATATCACACATCGCATTAGTCATTACACTTTTTTTAAAATAAAAAATAACTCGGTCAAACACACTTTTACCACCATTTCTCTTTAAAAAATAAACACTTCAACGTTTTCTCTGAAAAATTAGAAAATGAAAGGTACATGCAATTTAATCAGAGCCATTAAGTCGAAGACTACAAGACATTGGGTTAACATAAAATTCCACTAGAGATTCGTATGTGTATTAACTACTGTAATTTATGGATATTCCAAATAAATACCTTGTGCAGTGTCGGACACGACTTTGATAGGCCAAATGAAGTGTTCATAATATAAATTAATCAAAAAGGAAAAAACTTGGACATGATATGGACACTGAAAAGGACACGGCCAGTGATGTATCCGACATACTTCGGACATGACAAGGGTCTTTTTGCATGGTTTTACAAAGTTTAGGAGCTAAAAAGTAGTTTAAAAAAATTAATAAATCTAAAAAATAATGAAAAAATTGCAAATAATTAATAAAATTAGTGTTAGTCTATCTAAATGGATTTTCTTTGTTCTTGAACATTTGTTTATCTAGTTACGGTATTATCTTTTTGGTAACATAATAGGTCGCAGTTCTCATTTACTTACATTTGATAATATTATCGATAAATGTATGCATGTCTTTCACTCTAACATGCATCAATGTTTATAATAAATATATTATTGATTACATGCAAAAATGTATGCATGTATATGCATATCTTGATAATTTTATAAATATAATTTATATTAAGTAGTCATCTCGGAGCCGTGTCATGCCCGTATTTTTTCAAAATTATTGTGTCTGGTGTTCATATCCCCGTATCTGTATCCGTA
Source organism: Buddleja alternifolia (assembly GCA_019426215.1). NCBI lineage: Eukaryota > Viridiplantae > Streptophyta > Magnoliopsida > Lamiales > Scrophulariaceae > Buddleja > Buddleja alternifolia. Next base: position 16,419,572 of record CM033395.1, on the reverse strand, counting down.
CATCATAGTTAGAATATATATATTATGATGTAATGAAGAAAAATTATAATAAATAAATTACTTTAAATTTTTTTGAAAAATTACTAAAAAACCCATTGAGATAAACTTTTATAATAAAAAACCCATTTTAATGTTTTTCAATCTGAAATACCCATTCCACCAACTTTTCAATCAAAAAGACTTAACATTAAGGTTAATAAATTTGTGAACTTAATTTTCCTAGAATTCTAGATTAAGAATTAATCAATTATACCTTTATATAAAATATTATTTATTTAGAAATTTTATATTGATAATTGACATTAATTATATTTATAATTTTTATATTTTTTCATTTTGAAAAATATTATGGTTTTTTTAGATGATTACTGATAGGAGCCGTTTTTACGTATTTTCTAGCCCTCTATGTTAACATTTTAGGTTCGTTTATATCATGATTTATGTCACTTGTGAGTTTAATTTGTGCGTTGATTGATTTCAAGCTTTAAACGGATGTACGTGAAGAAAAGGGTGAAAGACGACGTATAGAACGAACTCTGGCCAGGTTGCTTCGCTTGTCGGCGCCCAGGCGCCACATTATTCACACCCAGGCGCCAGCTAAGGAGAAAACAAAAGTTGAGCCACACAGTACGACACCTAGGCGCCATCTTACCCGTGCCTAGGTGCTGATCCATCCACGCCCGAGTGCCATCTCCACCGCTCTTGGGCGTTGTCCGACTTATCCCCCAAGTTTTGTATGCCACCTATACCGTGCTTGGGCGCTGCTTTAACCGTTTTTCAAAAGTATAAAGGCCAAGAATCAGCAAAAAGAAAGGGTTCGAATTCTTAGTGATTTTTGGGGATCTCCTTGGATTTGGACCAGCTGATTGTCAACCTTGAAGAGCAAGAGAAGAGGGAAAAGAAGGGATTGCAGCTTCCACTCGAAGATCCAATCATCAATTGAGTATAGGGAATTTCTTAGCCTTAGATTCAATATTTGTCTATGAATATGAATTTAATGTTTAGCTTTTCCCTTATGCATTTTATGAGCTAAATTGTCGAACTAGGGCCATGAGAAGGCCATGTTATTAGTATAGTGATAATAAGATCGTTTTCGGTTTCAATTTGTAAATTGCTATGTGTTGTGATTTTGTGATTGAATGTCTTACATATGCTTGATCAATATGTGTTTGATATCATGCCTAAGTGAATTATTCGAGAGAAAGTTGACTTAGGGTACAAGAATTTCACAACATCACCGACCATATAGAAATTGTCTTAGACATAGGTAAAGATTATTAGGGAAGTCGTTCGATTTAAATCGAGGAAGCTCTAGCTCGTTAATGCATGCTTAGTGATTAGATTTCCGGGTGACATATTTAGGAAACCGCCATTTAAATATAGGAGTCTATCACGAGACATCAGCTATTCTTTACCTTAGGAGCTTTCACCGTAGCAATGTACGCTTAATGAATTGGTAACGATCTTAGGATAACAATACACAACATGTGCTCGAACATGAGCCTTAGTCACCTCTCCTCCTTGGAAGTCTAAATCTCTCTTTACTTTCTCTTTAGCTTATTCTACTTTCCTTTTTAGTTAAATCTCTAATTTATTTCCGTTTTTTATCAAAATCATAAACTAAATAACTAGTCCTTGAGGTCGACAACCCGGACTTATTGTCCATTTTATTACTATCATGACTAGTGCACTTGCTATTAAAGCACGCTAGCTATTAGTGTGTCAAGTTTTTGGCGCCGTTGCCGAGCACTTGTTCATTTTAGTTTTTGATTTCTCTTTTATGCTTTCATCATTCTTAGTTTTTTGTTTATTTCTTGTTTTTCTTTTATTTTATTTTTAGTCAAATTTTGTTTATTTGGTTTATTTTATAGGTTCGTTCTTGGTGCATGACCCGCTCCTCCAACGAGCCTTTATTGAATTTTGAGCTTGAAATCGAACGTACTATTTGAACTAGTCGACGAACTCGAGAGATGGCGGAAATTTTTTATCCAAATCCGAATGCACATTTCCCGGATATGAATCTGTCGGAGAATATAGAGTGGCTTCAAGGTCTACTTCACGCTATGCAACCGCCTCTTCCACGACCACTTCCGTCGGTCCGGGCTAGTCTACCACCGAGGGTCCACACCATACTGGGTCCCGTGGTCTTGCCTAACTTCTATGCAACAAATTATCACATCCCATCTCATATATTTAATATGATGCAAGTTGAACCATTCTATGGCGAGCCTTATGAATCACCTCACGCATACTTGGAGACTCTAGATGATGCCCTCATAACCATTCAATTTCATCCAAGGGATCTAGATGCAATCCGTCTTAGAGTCTTCCACTTCTCACTTAAGGACAAGGCGATCACATGGTATAAATGTCTACCACCTCAATCCATCACGACTTTGGGTGAGTTAGCAGATGCTTTCTTGAACAAATTTTTTCCACCTTCTAAGATCAATGAGCTAAGGAGCAACATCAAAGAATTTAGGTAAAGGAATAATGAATCCTTTGCAGAGACATGGGCTCGATATTCAGGCATGCTTAGGAAATGCCCGGATCACAACTTTGAGATGAATGAGCAAGTGTTACACTTCTATGATGGAGTTCGATCATGCATTAGAAATAGGCTTAATGCGGGTGCGGGCGGTGATCTTCTCGGTTTAGATTGCCAAAGTGTGTGGAACAAGATTGAATAATTAACCTGGGAAGATGAGCTCTATCCCGATGATGAAGATGTCATATCCACCAAAAAAATCGCTTATGTTCAAGAAGTAGAAGAAGAGTAGCTTCAGAACCGGTGGTTGGTGATGTGAACTATGTTGGAAATGTCAATCGACCTCGGGTGAACTTCCATGTGCCCAAAAAAATTTCGAAGAGGCCTAATTCGGCACAAAATGTACATTTGGGTATTTATCAAGCACCAAGGACTCCATCCAACAACAACCAAGCTCTAAGGCAAGGTAATCCTCATGCACAAGGGCAAGTTAGGCCTCCCACAACCGATGAACGTCTTGATGCACACATTAAGAAGTTGGATGAATCATTCAATGACCTAAGAAACATGATCAAAAACATGTTTATGGAAATGAAAGATATGAAAACACACATGGAATAATTGTCAACCGCGGTTAGTGGGAGAGCCTCGGGAACTTTGCCAAGCAACACGGAGAAGAATCCTAAAGAGCAATGTCATGAGGTTACCTTAACGAGTGGAAAACAGTTGGATGAGGGTTTGGTATGCAGTAACGCGCTTGAAAAATAACTGGAGTAGGGTTTGGCATGCAGTACCGCGCCCGAGCGCCACTAAGACGGTGCCCAGGTGCTGGTGACGCCCTGTCAAGATGATATGCTACGCACTGTTGCGCCTAGGCACCACCAAGACCACGCCCAGGCCCAGATGCCAGCCACCCCCCTCCAGGAAGATATGCCATGCAACGCAACGCATGAGCACCATGATATTCACATCCAGGCGCTCTCATCACCGCGCCCAGGCAACGTTAATTGCTTCTTCAGCTCCTTGTTCTTCATCTCTGACTCCCGCTCCACCCATTAAGATACGTTTTTCTTTCCCATTGGCATAGAAAAGGAAAAAGAAGGAGATGGATCAAAGCTTCCTTAGGATCTTAGCTATTCTTTGTGAGGTGCGGATCAATATTCCCTTCATCGACGCCATTTTGCAAAAGCCCAATTACGTTAAATTCTTCGAGAACATCCTATCCAACAAGCAAAAGTGGGAGGAGAATCGACATGTCTAACCGAGGAGTGCTTAGCAATTGTTCTCAACAATTTTCCAATGAAACTTCAAGATCTCGAAAGTCTCATGATCCCTTGCACCATTGGGCCTCTATCATTTGAGAAGGTCCTTTATGATTCAGGAGCTAGCATCAACCTCCTTCCGTACTCCCTCTTTAAGAAATTAGGCCTTGGCAATCCCAAACCAACATCAATGAGCCTCCAACTCACCGATAGATCAATCAAGAGGCCAAAGGGGATAACTGAAGACGTTATTGTCGAAGTCGACAAATTATTCTTCCCTGTTGACTCCGTGGTCCTTGATATGGAGGAAGATGTTGAGGTACCTTTGATCCTAGGAAAGCCTTTCCTAGCAACCGGTAAGGCAGTAATTGATATTACCAATGTAAGTTAGCCTTGAATGTGGGAGACAACAAGGTCACTTTTGATGTTTATTAGGTCCTCAAGCATCCTATTGATTATGACTCTTGTTTTCGCATTGATGCTTTTGACCCTTTGATTGTTGAGCATGTTTCAAGAAAATATAGTTGATGATCCACTCGAACGGTACCTCATAAACTCTACGCAAGTGGATTTGGAGAGCGACGATCAAGTGGAAGTTGTCCTTAGCTTGGAGAAAAAGTCCCCTTATCATTCGAGAGGCTTCGCGAATTTCGACAGAAATGTCGGGAGCATCTCGACCCTCCATCGAAGAATTTCCCACTCTTAAACTCAAACCTCTCCCATCACACCTTATGTATGTTTATTTGAATGATAATGAAACTCTACCATTAATTATTTCTTCTTCTCTTTCAAAGAAACAAGAAGAAGAATTGATAGGTGTTGAAGTCTCATATGCGTGCTTTTGGATGGAAGATAACGGATATCAAGGGGATTAGCCCGGCTATTTGCATGCACTAGATTTTGATGGAAGAGACTGCCAAACCTACCATCCAACCACAAAGAAGGTCAAATCCTCAAATCCAAGAAGTAGCGAAGAAAGATGTAATCAAACTCCTCGATGCGGGCATCATCTTTCGTATCTCGGATAGCCCATGGGTAAGTCTCACTCAAGTAGTGCCAAAGAATGGAGGAACGACGGTAGTTCGCAATGATAACAATTAATTAATTTCGTCTAGAGTTGTTACCGATTTTAGGGTTTGCATTGATTATCGTAAATTGAATGAGTATACCTGAAAAGACTATTCCCCCCTCCTCTTCGTGGATCAAATGTTGGAAAGAATAGTCGGGCATGATTATTATTGCTTTTTGGATGGGTATTCCAACTATAATCAAATTGCCATTGCACACGAGGACCAAGAGAAAACTACTTTCACTTATCCTTATGGCATTTTAGCTTATAGATGGATAGATGTCTTTTAGTTTATGTAATGCCCTCGCTACTTTTCAAAGATGTATGGTAGCTATTTTTCGTAATATGAAGGAGAAATTTCTTGAGATATTCATGGATGACTTTTCAATTTTTGGCTCTACTTATGATAAATGTTTGCAACTTAACCCTTGTTTTACAAAGATGTGAGGAAATTGGCCTAATCCTAAACTGGTAAAAGTGTCATTTCATGGTACAAGAGGGGATAGTGTTGGGCCACAAGATCTGTCAAAACGGGATTGAGGTGGATAGAGCAAAAATCAAGATGATAGCTAATCTTCCACCACCTAACATGGTCAAGGCTGTGAGAAGCTTTCTAGGTCACAAGGGGTTTTACAGGCGTTTTATTTTCAATTTTTTCCAAAATTGCTAAACCACTATAAAATTTGCTTATGAAAGATGCTTTGTTTGATTTTGATGATGTATGTATGCAAATGTTTTTCACTTTAAAAGAGAAATTGATCTCAGCACCGGTGATGACACCTCCCGCTTGGAGCCTTCCATTTGAATTAATGTGTGATGCAAGTGACACCGCGGTCGGAGCAGTACTTGGTCAGAGGAAGGGTAAAATCTTCCATACTATTTACTATGCTAGTCGTACGTTGAATGAAGTTTAAATGAATTATGCTACGACTGAAAAGGAATTGTTAACTGTGATTTTTGCCTTTGACAAATTTCACTCCTATCTTGTTCTTAACAAAGTAATAGTATACACTGATCACTCTGCTTTGAAATATTTACTTGCTAAGAAAGATGCAAAACCTAGACTTCTTAGGTAGATCTTACTACTACAAGAATTTGATTTAGAAATAAAAGATAAGAAAGGAACTGAAAATATAGTAGTTGATCACCTTTCGAGACTAGAGTTAGTTGATGCTACATTAGATGAGACGCCAACAGGGGAGGAATTCCCGGATGAACAACTTTTTGCTATTTCTGATGACACATTTCCATGGTATGCCAATTTTTCCAACTATCTTGTCACGGGAGTTTTTGCCCCAGATATTCTTTTTATCAAAAGAAGAAATTCTTATTTGATTGATTTTGGCTCATTGTCACGATATGTCAATAGATGGCCACTTTGGGCCTTCTGAAACGGTTGTTAAAGTTCTTCAATCAGGTTTTTTCTGGCCTACACTTTTGAAGATGCATTTCATTATGTTCAGTTTTGTGATAGATGCCAAAGAACGGGTAATATTTCCAAAAGGCATGAAATGCCTTTAATAGTATGCTTGAGTACGAGTTGTTTGATGTTTGGGGTATTGATTTCATTGGTTCACTAGCTCGTGTTCTAATAAATATATTCTTATTGCGGTTGATTACGTATGCAAATAGGTTGAAGCCAAGGCTTTACCCACTAATGGTGCTAGGGTGGTTACCAGATTCTTAAAGAAACGCATTTTCATTGGTTTTAGCACCCTTAGAGCAATCATAAGTGATGGGGGCACCCACTTTTGCAACAAACAATTTGAACATGTATTGAACAAGTATGGTGTGAAGCACAAAATCTCGACCCCTTACCATCCTCAAACTAGTGGTCAAGTCGAGGTGTCCAATAGGGAAATTAAATGAATTCTTGAAAAAACGGTCAATGCCTCTAGTAAAGATTGGTCCTTAAAGCTAGATGATGCATTATGGGCATATAGGACCGAGTTTAAGACCCCCATTGGCATGTCCCCTTATCGCCTCGTCTTTGGCAAAGCATGTAATTACCGGTTGAACTTGAGCACCGTGCTTTTTAGGCTATAAAATTTCTAAACTTTGATGCCAAAATTGGAGTTACCAAGCGGTTACTTCAATTGCACGAACTTGAGGAATGGCACCATCACGCTTATGAGAATGCCAAGCTAAACATGGCATGACAAGCACATTATTCCCCGAGAGTTTCACAAGGGAGAGAAGGTTTTACTCTACAACTCTTGCCTTTGACTCTTTCCCGAGAAGCTTAAGTCACGATGGTCGGGATCGTTCCTCATATCTTGTGTCTATACATCGGGTGCCATTGAGCTTACAATAGACAACGGGCAAACATTCATGACCAATGCCCAACGGTTAAAGCACTATGCCTAGATTGATGGGCCAAGAGATAAAGTGTCCATCCTACTTCGAGACCCCCCATGATTTATCGTATCAAAGTCGAACTAACGACTATAAACAAACGCTTCTTGGGAGGTAACCCACGCTCCTTTATTTTTCGTCTTTTCGTGTTTTTAATCTAGTTTGTTTTGTTTTCCCGATTTTTAATTTTTGTTCATTTATTTTTATGCGTTCTTCCTTTCTTATTTTTGCAGGAAATGGACTTCGACTTAGCAGCTACCCGCGCTTAGGCATCACCAAGCCCACGCCTAGGCGCCCTTTAGCCATATTTGGGCCAATTACTTTGCAGTCCGGCCCCTAGGCACCGCAAAAACCGCGCCCTTGCACTAACTTAGCAGTGCTTGGGCGCCACATGAAGACCAAGAGCCCCATTCCTTTGCATCATGGCGCATGAGCGCTACAAAAGTCACGCCTAAGCGTTGACAAATCCGTGCACAGGCGCCCTCATTCTCACGCCAAGGCGCTAATTGAAGCTCAAGAGCCCAATTCCTTCGCAAACCCTCGCCTAGGCACCAGAATACTTACGCCCCGGCGCCGATCCGACCGCGCTAAAGTGGCATGTATGTGCGCTTAGGCGCCGCAGCAGGTATAAATATTTTGCTTAGTCAAATCTCAATCAAAATCATCCCTCTCACCCCCAATTCCAAATCTGCGTCATTTCCCCACCACACCAAAGTCACTACCACCATTATTAGCACCGTTGGGATCTAGTGTACGTCAATTTACTTGGTTTTTCAACAAGGTGAGTGATTGGCTTGAACTTTGTCATTTTCATAAATTCAAGCCATGTGAGGCTTAATATTGCGATTTGTGGTAGTTTGTCATCGGTTTTGTTGAAGTTTTGTGTTGTTTTGTTGGTTGGAGTCGATTGATGGGTACAAAGTTGAGGTGTTGGAGTTTTGTTGGATAAGCACGAATTGGACTGCTTGAATTAAAGTTTGAGGGTTTCTTTCGAGAACTTGGTACTTCCAGCTATGCCGTTATGCCGTCGATATTCAATTAGAAATGGGTAAAAGGCTCCCTCATCAAAAGGAAAGAAGAAGTCGGGGAAGGTTCCTTAAGCGTCCCCGAGCCTACAATTGGACTAAACGTTCCGGGACTTAATCCTCATTTTTCTGACCCGAAGACTCAAATCATCTACCAAGATCTCAATAACCGGGTTCTCTTTAAAAAAAAAGTATCTCGACACGTGGTAGGCCTTCCGTGCAAGAATTGGTAGAGTTCCACAATTTGAGGCACTTCCTAAGGCTATCCGAGTCTCTTGGGTTCAAGAATTCTTCAATGCCGAGACATCTGAATAGATCGCCTCGAAAGGGTGGAGGGTTAGCGAGCTTTATGTTCGACATACGAAGATGATCTTCCATGCAGTAACTATTAGTGAATGCATCAACATAACCATCCCTCAAGTTTGCGAGTATACCGCTCTTTACAATGGTGGGAACTTCACTTTGCCATTAACCGAGGTCACGAGAGTTATTGCTGGAGAAAGGGGAGATATGGCCAGTGAAGCAAGCACACCTCCCCCGTCCCCCTTATTCTAAATTTCGGGAAACCCATGAAAAAATCATCAGATCTATTTTTGTGATCTACCGGTAGGAATCCTCGAATCTTCCGCTGCAATTCTCTATTTTACTGTACGAGATTCCTAACAGTGGTATCAGAGCCGACTTAAACGGATCTGATGATTTTTTGCGTTTAAGATTATGTTGGTTAAAATTGGATTTTTATAAAATTTGATTTTATATATTTAATATTCGATGTTAAATCTGAAATTTTGAAAATATTTATCGCCTTGAAATCGTCGCATGATTACATGTTTTTCGTCGTTGGCAACGGTAAATTGGGGTGGCACCACCATGTGTTTTTTAAGCACACGCGAGCACCACCCCATTCGTGTAATCAAAGAAAAACAAAAAAAAAGGGAAAAAAAAGGAGGAATCAGCGCTGCCACCCGGCGGCGGAAACTAGGGCGGCTTAGCCGAAGCCCGGCGCACATCCGTGCGGCCTAACGGGCGCTGGGCCCGGCCCAGTGTATTAATATATATATATATATATATTTATATATTTTATATCTAAATATATATATAAATTAATAAATATTAGAGTTTGATCCTAATAGTCAAATTCGACCCGTGATTTGTTAAAACTCTTTTTTCCGAAAATGTTTTTCTTAAAATTAAATTGGATTTAATTAAGTTAAATTGGATTTGACTTTAATATTAAATTGGATTTAATAATATCATAAATTAAATTGGATTTTTATTTATGATTTGCGACGACTAAATAAATAGGATTTATTTAAGGTTGATTATATTTTTCCAAAATAAATAAGGAATAGGTTTGACTTATTTGCTAAATAATAAATTGGATTTATTTCCCTTTAAAATTGAAATCAAAATTCATCTCTTCTAATTAAATTAGATTTAATCGGTTTTTGAATTTCTATTCGATTTTAAACTTAAAACCAACATAAACTTAAATAGTTTACTTACATGCTTTGATGTATGTTGTGGTGGATGCTTCCATGGACTTAAGGTTTTACCGCTTTGGTATTATCTGGGTTGTATTGGGCAATTGCCCCCCAGTTTGTACTTTTAATTATGGTAGTATAATGTATAGGGCGCTTTCTAAGTTGTGTAAAATAGAGGTAGGACCTTTTCTAGCTTGGAGCCCGAAGATCTATTAGAATTAGATTGTTAATAGACCCTTATCCCCCTCATTGATCTATTGGCCTAGATCAATCTAGAATGTCCATGGAAATGCATGTTGTTAGAATAACTAGGTTTTTCTATGTATGCATGATTATAATCCATATATGCGCATAATAAATTAATGTGCAAAGTGAGACCTTAATTTTTCAAAAATTCTCCCACTTTAAATACTAAGTAAGTAAGGGATATTGGATATCCTGGCTCTCCATGAAACTTGGAAAAGATGGGATTATGAGTTATGCATGGCATCGTCCCGACTAATGGGGGTTATGCATTAATTCATAATCCATATCTCTTCAAGTGTATTTGATGCCATCGGTCGAAGCAAATCTTATCCCATATCACCGTTACAGGTTGCAAGATAAGGTTCAACTGTTAGATCGATAGGAGTTGATGGGAAAGTACTTAGATGGATCACCACCAATATTTCGTTATAGGCTGAGGTTGAGTGATCCATTAGCCAAAGGCAGATTGAATCATCAGTAGGACTGGTTGACATGGCATGTCACTTCAAAAGTTCCAATGAGCCATACATCGTTACAGATTGCAACTCATTGAAATTTTTGAAGAACTCAATCACTCACTATGAAATCTTTCCAACGAAATTTCCGTTCATTGCAGTGGGAGTGCAATGGTTCGAAAAATGTAGTGGGAGCTAAGTCAAAAATTAAAGTCCTAATTTTTACTTGGGTACAACATAATTATCTAATAGAATCTTGGTTGTTTTCTGCAGTTATATTATCTCTCTCAAAATGGTTAATAACTCGTTGTTAAAAATGCTTAAGAAAAATGCCCTCACTGGACCAAACTACAGTGATTGGGTCAAGAAGCTAAGAGCTGGTCTCAGAAAGAAATCACTTGAGCATATTTTAGAACAAGATGATCCAATTTTCCTTGGGGTTGAAAATGGAACATCTGTTCTCAAAATCAACAAGAAATGGGATTCTGATGCTCAAAAGGTCACCAGTTACATGTTGAAGTCAATGAGCAAGGAATTGAGATATATTCATTTGGATATGAAGAATCCCAAATCCATCATGCTTCATTTGGAGGAAATGTTCGGGGAACATGGAAAATCAATTTGATATTATTTATCGAAGGAACTTTTCCAAGCAAGAATGGGAGAATATGATGAAATAGCAAGTCATGTTATGAACATGATATCCATGATTGGAAGACTCCAGACTCTGGGAAATTTCATGGATTTTCATCTACAAGTAAACCTTATTCTTCAATCTCTTCCCAAGTCTTTTTCTGCTTTTGTCACTGACTTTGAAGTTGATGACCTGGGAGGTTCCTTAATGGATCTTAAAGACAGACTTGTTTACATACAAGCTCTCATGAGAAGGGAATTGGAAGATGATTTACCTCTAAGTGGACTGCTCGGTGTTACTTCTAATAACCATAGAAGGGGAAAGAAGCGCCCAAGAATTACAACAACATGTATTCACTGCAATGAGATGGGACACTGGAAACGTGACTGTCCCAAGCTGAAAGCAGAAATTACTTCAGGTATGGAACTTAATGTTTTAGAAACAAATTGTTCTGTTACCATATTTTCAACTTCCTGGATTCTAGACTTTGGGGCTAGTGCTCACATATGTGTTATGAATCAGGAGCTGGAAAGAAGTAAGAAGCTGGAGCATGGTGAAGTGATGATCAATGTTGGCAGCGGTCATAGAAGCCTCACACATTGGCACCACTTCCCTTAGTTTATCATCTGGACATTTATTATATTTAGACAATTGCCTTGTTTTGCCCAACGGGCTTAAGAATATTGTTTCAATTCCTGTTTTAGTCAGGGAAGGTTATTTATTTTCCTTTATGAACAATTCTTGTGACATTTATTTTAGAAATGAATGTGTTGGCAATGCGTCTTTAATAAATGGTTTATATTATATTAATGTCCAAAATGATTGTAATGTTAACGCTGTAACAAGAAAACGTAGAATGTATGGTACAAACTTGAGACAGCTATGGCACTTAAAACTAGGTCATGTCGGGGACCAAAGACTACAGGAGTTAGAAAAGGGTAGAGTTATAGACTCATTGGGATCAGATCCCTATCCCACTTGTGAGTCTTGTACCCAAGGCAAAATGACCAAGTCCCCCTTCACAGGGAATTTTGAAAGAGCCACAGAAGTCTTAGGTCTAGTTCATACTGATGTGTGCGGACCATTTGGAAATATGGCCCGCGGTGGTTTTCAGTACTTCATCACATTTACCGATGACCATTCTAGGTATGGCTACGTGTATTTAATGAAGTACAAGTCTAAATCATTGGAGAAATTCATTGAATTCAAGACTTTAGTCGAAAACCAAACCGAGCATCATATAAAGACACTTCGATCTGACCGCGGTGGCAAATATATGAGTGCAGAGTTTGACCAGTTCCTTCGAGAACATGGCATACTGTTACAACTTACTACTCCAGCAACTCACAATTGAATGGCGTAGCAGAACGAAGGAATCGAACACTATTGGACATGGTTCGATCCATGCTCAGCTACACAAATTTGCCCATTTCACTGTGGGGACACGCGCTACTTACAGCTACTCATATTTTGAATAGATGTCCCTCCAAATCTGTTCCTGGAACACCATATCAGATATGGCGTGGAAGGAAGCCTAATTTGAAACACATAAGAATATGGGGTTGTCCAGCTTACGTGAAAAAGACCAAGGCAGAGAAATTGGAGGCTAGGTCCATGAAAAGACGATTCGCTGGATATCCCGAGGATTCTATGGGATACCTTTTCTACCTTCCCGATGATCAAAGGATCATTGTTGCCTTACAGGCAATCTTTCTCGAAGAAGAATTTGTTCGAGAAGGAGGAGCTGGTACAAGTATTGTTCTATAAAAAAAAAAAATGAATCCCTTGTGGAAGACACTGTTCAAGAGACCCAACCCGACCCAGAAATGACACAACCATCAGTGCGCAGGTCTACTAGAGTATCTCAACCGCCTGCGAGATATGGTTCTCTACTACAAGGAGAGCATAATTTGCATGCAGTAGCAGAAGGAAACCATGGAGACGATCCCTCTAGTTATGACCAGGCAATGATGGATATGGATTCTGCGAAATGGCATGAAGCTATGAAAGTGGAAATAGATTCGATGTATTCGAACCAAGTCTGGAATCTAGTAGATCCTCCCAAAGGTATTATACCTATTGGATGCAAATGGATTTATAAAAGAAAGATAGGTCCGGATGGCAAGGTGGATACCTATAAGGCTAGACTAGTGGCGAAAGGGTATAGTCAGAAGGAGGGCATTGACTATGAGGAAACCTTTTCACCAGTAGCTATGATCAAATCCATTAGAATTCTACTTTCAATAGCTGCATACCTGGATTATGAAATATGGCAGATGGATGTGAAAACTACCTTCCTAAATAGATTCCTCGAGGAGGATATCTATATGGAGCAACCCAAAGGTTTCATATCCAATACCGATTCTCATAAGGTCTGCAAGTTAAATAGGTCCATTTATGGACTAAAGCAGGCCTCTCGCAGTTGGAACCTTCGTTTTGATGAAGAAGTACGAAACAACGGCTTTATCAAAAACGAGGATGAACCATGTGTCTATAAAAGGTCAGTGGGAGCAAGATATCATTCCTGGTACTATACGTGGATGACATTCTACTTATAGGGAATGATACAGGTTTGCTAACTTTGGTTAAGACATGGCTTTCAAGCACATTCTCCATGAAAGACTTAGGAGAAGCCACCTATGTCCTAGGAATTCGAATCTACAGAGATAGATCGAATAAGACAATAGGTCTCTCCCAAGCCCTCTACTTAGAAAAGGTCCTAAAGCGATTTGGGATGGAAAATTCTAAAAGAGGTCTTTTGCCCATGAGACATGGAATTCATCTCCCCAAAAAGATGAGTCCTCAAAGTGAGGAAGATCGAAGAGAAATGAGTACCATCCCCTATGCCTCGGCAGTGGGAAGTCTTATGTACGCGATGTTATGCACGAGACCAGATCTTGCATACGCTATGAGCGTGGTAAGTAGGTTTCAAGCTAACCCAGACAAAGAACATTGGATGGCCGTGAAATCAATCTTAAAGTACTTAAGAAGAACTAAAGATATGATCCTCACATATGGCAATGGAGAAATGAAAGTGGATGGTTATACTGATTCAGATTTCCAATCTGACATCGATGACCGAAAATCCACTTCTAGGTTCACATTCACTTCAAACGGTGGAGCAGTATCTTGGAAAAGTTCCAAGCAAAGCACAACTGCCGATTCGACCACCGAAGCTGAATATATGGCAGCCTCGGAGGCGACCAAGGAGGCTGTTTGGATAAAGAAGTTCATTACTGAACTTCAAGTTGTTCCTAGCATGGAGCTTCCGTTGCCACTATGGTGTGACAACAATGGAGCCATCGCGCAAGCAAAGGAACCAAGGTCTCACAACAAATCCAAACACATAGAGAGGGGATATCACATAATTCGAGAAATCGTTGGAAGAGGCGACATCGCCATGCAGAAAATAGCCTCAGCTGATAATGTAGCTGACCCACTCACTAAGCCATTAGCACAGGCGGTGCTAGAGCAACATCTTGAGAAGATGGGTAAAGATACCAAAGCGATTGGCATTAAGTGCAAGTGGGAGATTGTTAGGTATATGCCCTAGATGCCAATGAGGACAAATAGTTAGATTAGGGTATCATATTATGTTGTACAAACTATTGAGAATAAATTAATAAAGGCATTTATATTTTGTTCATATAAATCTTTACGGCATCTAAATAAGTATTGAACATATAGTCCATGTGAATAAAGGTTTGACTCTTTGCCCTTTATGGAATAAAGACGTGGCATGGGAAGAGTCTTACACCTTATCACTTAAAAGGGTTCGCAAGTCAAAAAATCTTGATTGGGCATTAAGATTCGACTTGTATGACACATGCTCTGTCGATGAGTGCCAGTCGAACACTATAGGGATAGTGGGAGCAGGTATCATAGATATGTCAATGGAATTGACATATTCGAACACGGATCGTAGAAATCCGATCACATGGGTATTTACTCAGTGACTGTCAATGATTGGATTACTGATCATAATAGTATGCGTGAGCCTTAGACCTGAGGGTTCAAGATCAATGTGCTTGTATTATTGGATCTGTTACCAGAGTAGTTAGGCCCATATCACCTGTCGGTGGGGTCGACCTCGAAGTGCGATATCAATGAGACAAGTAGAAGTTGATCAGTGATCGTCAAGATGGGATTCACTGTCTCGATAGTAAACGAGAAAGTATCCTGTGCGATTATAGGCTAATGGAATTATAAATCTTTAGCCAAAGCATAAACAACTAACTCATGTGGGACATTGAGGGTAGTTTAGTAATTTCATTATGCTATAATCTAATGCACAGTGTCAAGTTTAGTGAGTTTGACACTTTCCATGACTCTCACTTGATCGGGATACGTCAGTGAAGGGCTTATACTCATACGGTATTTATGGTCAAGAGGTTCGTAAAATGATTCATTCATTTCGTACTCAATTGGGTTACGATGTGAGTCCACGGGACTGACTAGGTGACACTCACATCCTTAAGTAATTCCTCCCTTTGCCAATTGAGACGAACCTAAAGAGTCGCGCTATAAGAAACAAGTTGGATGTATCTTTTTGTGTAAATCTTTTAGAAAGAATTAAATGGACTGATTGATTTAATTAGATTAAATCAATTAATTAAAGAATTAATTTAATTAGATTAGATTAAATTATTTAATTAGTATATTAATTAATTGAAATTAATTAATAGTATATATTATATTTAAATTGGATTTAAATTTAAATATATGCAGATGGGCTAGAAATTAGACAAGCCAATTAAAAGTCCACCCAGTCCAAAGAAAGCCCTAAGGGAGCGGCCACTCTAGGGTTTTTAGAGTAGCCTCCAACTTGTTCCACAAGCTAGTTGAGTTTAAATAGGACTCCTATAGTGGAACAAACCCTAGGTGACAAGATAACATTACACAACACACAAGGAAAAGAACTCTCTCCCCTCTCTCCTCTCTAGCCGTCCATCATTGTCAAAAGGAGGAGTTTCGGGATCTTTGGAAGACTCGTTTTGTGTGAAGCTTTAGAGACAGGAGCCCTTGGAGGATTGCTGTTCTGCAAAATCAATAAACGAATCAAAAGGGTATGTTTATTTATTATAAATTTCGTGAAACCCATGAAAAAATCATCAGATCTATTTTTATGATCTACCGGTAGGAATCCTCGAATCTTCCGCTGCAATTCTCTATTTTTACTGTACGGGTTTCCTAACAACAGAGCCTCTGAGTATTTCTCTCACAGTCCGCGATGATTCTGCACCGATTTTCCTTCCACGCCAGCCCAAGCGAGCTCGACCTCCTTCTTCTCGGGGGACCATGTCTAGCAATACCCCCACACTTGACATGGACTCCCTTCGGAGCGAGTTAGATCAGATGGGCGCTCGCTTTGATCGACTTGAGGATATGATCTGAGCCAGTTGCGTTTATACCCGCCAAGTAGCCCTCGCTCATGATGCTTTCCTTGGACGTGGCCCCATTCTATATCCCGATCCGCCGGTATTTCCCCCCTTTTCCATTCCTCCTCCCGATGATGTGCTTGATGTTGACGGCCTAGTGGGGAGCGATGATGATGAGACCGCCCTGGGTGGTGGGGGTGATGAGGATGATGATGTGGACACCTTGTTTGACAATTAGGCATTGTTTTGTAGTCTTTTTCTTGTCTTTCTTTTTGGTTTTGTTATGTTATGTTTTGGATTATGTTTTAAACATTTTTTCTATTTGTATATTCGACTGTTGGGCATGTATTGACATATCATTAGTTTTTTTTAATATATGAAATGCTTAACGTTTTGTATTGTTAGTTTTGTTTCACTTTATAGTTGTATGAGCTAGCATTGGGCTTTCATTGGCCAAAGTAGCTGCAGACCAACCTTGGATAGAGCTACTTTCATGGAGTCGGGGTTTGCTTTTCAGCATCCCTCATGATTAAGTGTTCTTTCCTCCGCTTTCTTTCGAACATTGGGGACAATGTTTGTTTTAAGTTTGGGGGTGGGATATCATTTGATCATGATTATTGTACATGCTTGTGTTGTTACATTTCTGTCCAAGTTTGGGGATGCTTAGTTTCTACTTGTGAAATTGTGCTAAATTGTATGAGTTTTCGAGCATTAAAAAAAATTTGTCTAGGTTTTAACCTTTCGATTAACACATTGAGATTGACTAATGTGAGACAATGGCATGATTTCTTGATCAACTTGGACTTTAATGAACTATACATATCTTTACCTTGCTCGTGGGACCCTAGATGAGATTAGACTCTTTTAAGATGATTCACAATAACACATAAGTCGAGGGTAGAGGAGTTGAGTGGATAACCATTTTGAAACACTTAAAGGCTTTTTCCCAGAAATATTAACCTAGATTTTTCACATGTGTTATGAGTTGAGAAAGTTGACTTTGTATGCTTAATAATAATGAGCGAGGTTGACAGTTGGTATGACTTAAAAAGTCAAGCTAATATGTACCGGAGGCGAAAAGCAATATGCCTACAATTGTACTATTATGCTAATTTGAGCTAATCTCAAGCCAATGAAAGTTTAAATGAAATAAGGACCTAATTTTGTTTTGTGGCCTTTGACACTCGAGTGATTAAGCCCGTAGGAGTGTCTCTACACTTAATACCCTAAAGTCGTCTAGTTTGGGAGTTATTAGCTTAAAGCTTGCTACAAGGGTGTCATAGAAAGCCTAAGGGAACAGAACATTGCACATGGTCTAGCCTCTAGTGATTTGAGTTGAGAGTTTCACGAATTTAAGGTCTAATTTGGATAAAATGTTGAAATTAAAATGGCTATGAGGTTTTCTTCGATTCTCTTACCTTGTGACAAATCGAAAGTTGATAGATATGAGATTAACATCTGAAAAGTGGTAATAATACCACTTGACTATAATACCTTAAACTTATCATCACTACACCCTTCGGATGATCTTTTTAAGTTTAAGGCGTAACATGAGCAAGTATTTGATGTGTATACATGTAATTTTGAGCTTTAAAGGATGAATTCATGCTTTTGCTTTACTATTAATCATGTTGATTTGTGTTGGTTGGTCGGGGTTGAAAATCCTTCAATTTTCTGGGTATATCGTATGCAAACCCTCACAAGACTATTACTCGTCTTTTGAGGTAACTCAAAGGTTCAAAGGCTTGTTGCACATGCTAAGTGCAATCGTTCACTCCAGGAAGGCGAGTTAGTTAGTTGTTTTTGGTTTTTCCCTTGTTTGATGATGATCTCGCGTCTTTTCGCTCTTATTGCTCGAGGTTGAGCAATTGATAAGTTTGGGAGGGAGGGGGGTGGTAGATAGGAGTCATTTTTACATATTTTCTAGCCCTCTATGTTAGCATTTTAGGTTTGTTTATAGCATGATTTCTGTCACTTGTGCGCTTAATTTGTGCGTTAAGTGATTTCAGGCTTTAAACGGATGTACACTAAGAAAAGGGCGAAAGACGACGTCTAGAACGAACTCCGGCCAGGTTGCTTCGAAGGCCCACGCCCAGGCCCCACATTATTCACGCCTAGGCACCAGCTAAGGAGAAAACAAAAGTTGAGCCGCGCAGTACGGCGCCTAGGCGCCATCTTACCTGCGCCTAGGCACCACTTCAATATCACCTGGGCACCGCTGTAACTGTTTTTCAAAAGTATAAAGGCCAAAAATCAGCAAAAAGAAAGGGTTCGAATTCTTAGTGATTTTTGGGGATGTCCTTGGATTTGGACCAGCTGATTGTCAACCTTGAAGAGCAAGAGAAGAGGGAAAAGAAGGGATTGAAGCTTCCAATCGAAGATACGATCATCAATTGAGCATAGGAAGTTTCTTAGCCTTAGATTCAATATTTGTCTATGAATATGAATTTAATGTTTAGCTTTTCCCTTATGCATTTTATGAGCTAAATTGTCGAACTAGGGCCATGAGAAGGCCATGTTATTAGTATTGTGATAATAAGATCATTTTCTGTTTCAATTTGTATATTGCTATGTGTTGTGATTTTGTGATTGAAACATGTGTTTGATATCATGCGTAGGTGAATTATTTTAGAGAAAGTTGACTTAGGGTGCAAGAATTTCACAACATCACCGACCAAATAGGAATTACCTTAGACATAGGTAAAGATTCCCGGGTGAATTCGTTCGATTTAAATCTAGGAAGCTCTAGCTCGTTAATGCATGCTTAGTGATTAGATTTTCGGGTAGACATTCTTAGAAAACCGTCGTTTAAGTATAGGAGTCTCTCATGAGACATCGGTTATTCTTTACCTTTGGAGCTTTCACCGTAGCAAAGTACGTCTAATGAATTGGTAACGATCTTAGAATAACAATACGCAACATGTGTCCGAACATGAGCCCTAGTCACCTCTCCTCCTTGGAAGTCTAAATCTCTCTTTACTTTCGCTTTAGCTTATTCTACTTTCCTTTTTAGTTAAATCTCTAATTTACTTCCTTTTGTTATCAAAATCTTAAACTAAATAACTAGTCCTTGAGGTTCGATAACCGGGACTTATTGTCCATTTTATTACTATCACGACTAGTGCACTTGCTATTAAATCACATTAGCTATTAGCGAGTCAATTACCATCTTAGATTCAAAAACAAATTACATAAATATTTTTAAAGTATGTAACATAAAAAATTAAAAGTCATATTAATACAATTTTACAATTGAGATATCTAATAAAAAAATTCAATATAAAAGAAAATAATTGATCAATTCTTTACTTCAAAAACGAAGGGTAATTTAATTCTAAAAGTAGTTAATAGTTCTTTGAAATGAAAAGTTTGTAGAATAGCTTTCTTAAAATAAAAAATACTTTCGAACTTTTCAAATATAAAAATGGAAAAGAATTATTTTTCGTTCCCCACTTATACACCTAATCGGATTTCAGTCCCTCATATTTTGGACTTATCAAATTGATTTTTAAACTACCATAATTTCATCACTTTTGGTCTCACTGTCAACTTCGCCATCCAATCACTAACAGAGAGCCAATTTTCCTCCAATTTATACGATTTTGGCACAAAATTTTTTTTTTTTTAGCTAACCAACCGTTTATATCAAAATTTCACCCTAAAAAATTCATATTTTCTTGAAGCAAAAGTACCCTCTACATAAAAATGAGCAACCCATCATCTTCAACCACAAATTCTTGTTCTTCTCTTCTTCGAGTTGAGTAAAATCGAATAACTAGGGCCTTGTTTGTTCATGTTTTCAAATCCCATTTTCAGTATTCTGGATCACAAAATCCTAAAAATTCACACTTCAAAATATTTTCAACCAAATTCATCATCTTTCAAATTTACTTTCTCATTCTCTAATATAACTACCTATCAATCACCACATCCATCATTTCACACAATCATCAATCATTATTCATTTACTTTACACTACTTTTCTCTTTCTCTTTCATACTTTTTAGGCAATCAACCCATCACACATCAATTAATCATTATTGATTAGACACATTTTACAAATTTCGATCATATTCTAAAAACATAAACAAACACACCAACATATGACATCAAACTCACACGAATATTCATAGTACGCGTTACCCGTAAAATTTTCAAGATTTAAACTCAAAAACATAAACAAACAAAGCCCTAGGGTTTTCAGAAATTGGGGGAACTTGGAATGTGGGTTTTCGAACTCTATTAGGGTTTACGGTATAAACACCGATTAGAGATCCAATTTTGTGTGGAAATGACAGATTGAACGAATATCAAGATACTTTGTATGAAAGAATTTTGGGAATTTTTTGGCAAAGTATTGAGTTTGAAAAGTGACTTATTAATGTTGGGTCTCAACAACCGTAAAGCCTCGTTAGTTAGACATGTGAGACGCACATAATGCCAATTGGAGGGAAAATTGACTCTTCGTTAACTATTGGTCGGAGAAGTTGACCGTGGGACCAAAAATGATAAAATAATGATAGTTTAAGGGTTAATTTAATGAAGCGTGAATATGAATTAAGTATATAATTGGAGATGAAAAATAAAATTTTTCCTATAAAAATTAATTTTAATGGGGGATTTTAGTAATTCTCCCGGAATTTTACAAGTAAAATCCAATATTTATTTTTTCTACAATAACAAGCAGAGAGAGAGAGAGAGAGAGAGATTATAGTTACAGATTCCTGACGGGAGAGACAAGGCGAGAACATGGTTTACTGTCGCGGCCGCCGCGGCTGCGTCGGAACGGGAACGGCCATCCCCGTTCCATCGTTCCAGGCTAACGCGGGGATAGTTGTGGGGCGGATGGGGAGCGGCGATATCGCGGCTGGATTGGTGATATCGCGGCCGTCGCGCCGATATCGCGGTGGTCGCGCCGATATCTCGGCCGGAGCGGCTGGAACGGGAGTTGCATAAAGTAGGGAACAAAAAATATATTATTGCTAAGACCAAAACTTCAGTTATTGGTTGGTCAAAATCTTGTACCACCCTACACCTAATTCAACAATTTTGGGTGGATTGGTCCTACACCCTAACTAGCTCAATTATTGATTATAATCAAGAATTGTGCATATTATTAAATTGTGATTTCCATAATAATACTTTATATGTGGAAATCTTTTATTAATTTCTTGTTTTAATATATACTTAAATTCAAGTTTCAAAAGTAACATAACATACTATTAAAATTTAAAAATGTTAGCATAATAGACTTTTATGATTATATTCACTAATTTAAATAGTATAATAGTTGTAAAAAAAAATTCAATTTTTTTACGTAATTTTAGCCAAAAAATTGCAGAACGGCCGCGACCGTTCCGCGACGGTGCAATGGAATTGAAACGGTGACCTCCGCGATAGCCACCGCGACCGCGACTGCGAACCATGGGCGAGAGAGAGAGAGTCTAGAGATAGATCTATAAATTATGGGTAAGTACTGATTTTTAATTTTAATTAAGGATTTGGGATTTTTGACAATTTTCCCTTAATTCTCCCAAATTTTTACAAGTAAAATCCAATATTTATTTCTTTTACAATAACAAGAAGAGAGAGAGAGAGAGATTACAGTTACAGATTCCTGAGATTCCTGAGGGGAGAGACAGGGCAAGAGAGAGAGAGAGTGTGCGTCTAGAGAGAGAAAATGAAGACTCATTGCTGGGTTCGAGCTTCTGCGTCCGATTTCACTGGACCTCTCCCCCAACCTAGAAGGCAGATACATATGCATATACATACATATATATATATATATAAATCAAATATCAAATGTTTGCTCTAACAAGTTAAATATTCTCACATCAGTAAACTTTGATTTTTTCTCCCTGGCAATGCAGCGGGCACACAGCTGTGAACATCGGGAAGTCGAAGATTGTGTTTTTTGGTGGTCTTGTGGATAAGAAATTCCTTAATGATGTCACTGTTTATGACATTGGTAAATTTTTCTCTTTTATACTAATCTCTTCTAGGGATTATCGGATTGTACCCAAGATTTTCTTGATATATATTTTTAATGTATGTTAATTGGTTTCATCTATGATATCTCACCTCAAAATCTTTTATAGGCTTGATATTTAGTTTATGATCACAGCAATATAGTTGATTAATTTAGAAGTTTCAATTGAAATTAAACTCGAGAAGCTCTTTATCATTTGTAGATTAAGGGAGAAATTAAGGCGTGTTTGGATTCGTAAAATTGAGTTCGTTGAATTAGAATTGAGGGAGAAGTACACCCAGTTTAGGAGGGGAATTTTAACTCCAATTATTTGGCTTTACTTCCTTGGTCCAAACGCCATGAAGGGTTTATGTGGTCATGGGAGAACGGTTAGGCTTCTGGATCATGGCTAACAAGTGCAATATGGATATTAGAATTATGCTATTTTGGCAGAGTTGAACAGGGTCCTAGAACAGGATTTCGTGAATTAGTAAAGTCAAATCCCGATTGGAAAGTTTCTATATTATACTTCACTGTACCCATGCATAGCCTATTAGTATCTTAGTATGTGTGGAGATCTGCGTTGTAACATTCACTTGGCTTGGCATTTTCAATTTGACCCTTAACTGATACAGAAATTCTAACATGAAAGTTATTGCATGTACCTTTAACCTGAAGCGCAAACATATCTTAGGAAGCTTTCCTTGACTTGGAAGTCTATATAGGGAGTGTCCATAACTGGATCAACCTGAAACTCACATGGCTTTGTTCTTACCAAAAAGTTGGAAGACGTAAGTTAGTGGCTCATAGTATAGTGACATATAATTTGATTGATTAATTGCATAATGTACGAGTTTGATATATGAAGTTTTACCTGGGAAAACTGTCAATCAGTACCAAATAGTGACAAGGCTGACATGCCTATAGATTTTTACTGTGGAAGTCTTCTTTTCACTTTCAAATTTGTACTATCATTTATGGGATTGAAACCAAAAAACTGCCCCCATAGGAAGAAAGGCATATTAAGAAAAGGGGAAAAAGAAATGCCAAATACGAGCCTTTTGGATGACAAGAAAGATGAGTAATGACAGACATGAAAACTTAGAAATGTGTCCCCCGCTAATGTAATGGCAATTGTCGTTTGCTAACAATATATGGTGGCAGAGCTACTACTGAGTTAGACTACAAAATGACATTTCTTTTTTGATTTGCATTCATCAATTTATTTGCTTATTTATTGTCCGAAGTTTGAGAGTGGCTAACTAAATTTAGCTGAATAGTTATTCGCCAATGTTTTCTGTTCCATCTCAACTTTGTGACCGTCAACGAGTTAGATATAATTTCAGGTAGAGATGCTGTTGCAGTTTGGTGAAACCTTATGGAGTAATCAGTAAAGTAAAATAATGTCTGAACTCTTCATCCTTATTAAGAATGTATAACTTGAATTGACTTCCCAGAATACCACATACCTGTTTATGGATGCGCTAAGAACCTTAATATTTAAGTTGATCATCTGAAAGTCAATATTTTGAAAAACATTTGATTCAATGTTTATCTTAAATTGATATATTCGTAATTTTGACAAATGTTTAATTTTCTAAGACTTTGGATTTGGAATGTTATAGAAAACAAATTGTGGTTTCAGCCAGAGTGCACGGGCAGCGGTTCTGATGGGCAAGTGGGCCCGAGTCCACGTGCTTTTCATATAGCTGTTGCAATTGATTGTCACATGTTCATCTTTGCTGGGAGGTCTGGTGGTAATAGGTATTGTTGCAAAGTACATTTTGTATCTTCCTATCACCTATTACTAAAGCTTGTTTAAATTGGATTATTTACAAGAAAATTTGTGACCTGCAGGTTAGGTGATTTCTGGGTTCTAGATACTGGTAAGGCTTCTGTTAGTTCTAGTTTAGATTATCAATGGTGATGGGTCCAAACATGAAAATATGTAGTTTATTCATGGCAGATATATGGCAATGGTCAGAACTGACAAGCTTTGGGGATTTGCCTTCACCAAGAGATTTTTCTGCTGCGTCAGCTTTTGGAAACCGTAAAATAGTGATGTGAGGATTGGTTTCTTTTTAGAATATTCGTTGGATTTTTGTTCTACTTGTGTTACATTAATTTATTTTACTACAGGTGTGGTGGCTGGGATGGAAAAAAGTGGCTCTCAGATGTCTATGTCCTAGACACGGGTGATTTTTATGTTTTTTGTTGCTATGTTTTTGTTTCATCACATTAATCACGCTTGGTCAACAGATTGATGTTTGATTTGCTTCTCAAACAGTTTCACTTGAGTGGACCGAGTTGTCAGTTTCAGGGACAATGCCTCCACCAAGATGTGGCCATTCTGTGACGATGATTGAGAAGCGAATGCTCATTTATGGTGGTAGAGGTAATTTAGCATCCTGTAAATGCAGCATGGTCGGAAAAACTAGCTTTATTTAGTTTCATTTCCAAGTGTTCTGGGCAAATTATTTTTAGGGAGATATATTTTAGCAATATGTATCAGGAGATGTGTGGGCTATGCAAATATGTTTGGCTTCATTTCCATAGAACACATGCTCTACAATAGATGTCATGTCATGTATGATTTTGTTTGGTTAATGGTATTATATCAAATTCTTATAATATTATATGTTATGATATTAAGATAATTATGGGAAGACAGATTTGTGTATTTAAAATAATGATAAAAGATATATATATATATATATATATGTATATAGAATGTGGTGTCACATCAAAATGTTGTATTGGAATATTTATATATATATATATATATATTTATATGCGTATATATGTTATGGTTTTTGTAAAAATTGGGACAGAAAGTAGGGCATCTTGGGGGAATGGTATTGAAAATGAGATACCAAACATTGCTTTCGTTTTGAAGGAAAGGGAATTTTCATTCCCGAAAGAAATCCAAACAAACATTGTCTTTTTAGTTTGTTCTTCTTCTCAAGGATATAGAGTCGCTACCTATAGAAATAGTGCAGTCAATTCTATTTTTGATTTTTGATTCTGGCTAAAGTCAATTTTAGAAGGAAAACTCTCTCATTCTCTCACTCTCACACTCTCTCTCTCTCTCTCTCTTACACACACACACTGATCTCATGACATGAAACAGCAATTTCATAACTATTCTTGTTGGCTTCTTTTTTAGAGAAACACCCTATGTCATAAATATTCATGTTTAAGTTTCATCCTCTTTATTTTTAGTATTGGTACGCATCACCTTTGGCAGTCTAAATTAAGCATTCTTGAACTATCCCTTTTATATAATCCCTCCATTCATGCTTGAATGCCCTTATATGTTTTTAGGGGATGTTCGCATTTAACCTCTCATTTCCTGAAATTGCAACTTACCTTCTAGAAGTACCCTTAAAGTATCTTGTGACTGAGACTAATGTCTAACCTTTGTGATTCAATTGTAAAAGACACACACAAATCTGATTTAACATCGTGCCAATTCCTATAAAGATATTCCACTCTGGACTGACTACTGAGGGACTACATTCTTCACATAGTTTAATATTCTGGATGGCCTTTTAAGTACTTATGAATTATTTTTGTGTATTTGGACAAGTCTACTTGAACACAGCTACATGGATTTCAGTAATCATTTCAATTCTTTCAGGTGGTGGAGGGCCGATCATGGGTGATCTATGGGCTTTAAAGGGACTTATTGAGGAAGGTAAATCCTTTTCCTTCAATTCAAGCCTTCATGCATAAAAGAAACGGAAAAATGATAGAAACTAATGTCGATAACTGGAAATTCCAAGAAGAATAAATCTTGCCCAATAAGAATAAATCTTTCCCTAAGCCTAAGCTCGATTCTTTATTGGTTCAAAAACTGAATCAATGAAAACATAACCCCTAACAATATATATATAACTAAAGACTCTTAACTAAAAAGGAAATAACAAGACTCCTAATTGAACAAGGAAATAAGCTCCTAAACCAATGAGGAAGGAAATAACTAGTTACCTAAACCAACTAGGAAACTTAATTGAATAAGGACTCAAACTAGGAAACAAAATAATAAAATATAGTTAACGAATTCTGCTTCTTTTTCTTTTCGCTTCTCAAAATCTGCTCCACAACAATTCCCCCCTCCCCCCCAAAAAACAACCTTGTCCCCAAGGTTGAACCCGGGAAATTTCATCTTTGCGTGAAACGTTGCTGGTACATTCGTCAAACCGAAAGGCATGATTAAGAACTCATAGTGCTTGCGTTGAGTGCGAAACGCAGTCTTGGGACTGTCGGAAGTGTCAGTTCGGGCTAACCACCCAAGCGGTTCAGTGACGTCAAAAGTAAGGAGTGTGACGATGGTGTGGTTGTGTGTTTGTTAGGTTTCCGGAATTTGGTTGACGTCAAAAGTAGGGTGGTTTCCAGAATTTGGTTGACAGCAGGCAGCTTGGTTTCTGCTTGTTGGACGTTAGGGGCGGTGGTTTGCAGAATTTGGATGGTGTTGGGCAAATTGGTGGCGTGGAGTGTGACTGGTGGGATAAAAGTGGCAGGAGGTGGTGGAATTTGAGCTGTTTTGGGTTGATGAAGCCGATGAGGCGGCGACAATCACAGGTGGTGCGTGGGCGGTGGTGGAGGACAAGGCCGCGGTGGGAATGAGGTCTTCCTGATTGTCTCTAGAATTTTGGCTATCATGGCTTCGATGGAATCAAAAATCTCGGAGGTTGAACGGGTCATGGTGGCGTCAAGGGATCCGGCAGGTCGGACCAAATTGATAGAAACGGAAAATGATAGAAACTAATTCGATAACTCAAAATTCCAACAAGAATAAATCTTGCCCCGAATCCTAAGCTCAATTCTTTATTGATTCAAAAACTGAATGAATGAAAACATAACCCCTAACACATATATAACACTAAAGGCTCCTAACTAAGAAAGGAAATAACTAGACTTCTAAATCAACAAGGAAGGAAATAACTAGTTACCTAAATCAACTAAGAAACTTAATTAAATAAGGACTCAAACTAGGAAATAAAATAATAAAATATAATTGACTAATTTTGCTTCTTTTTCTCTTTGCTCCTCAAAAGCCGCTCCAAACAATGCAGCAGTCACAATCAGAAAGTTTCCTTCTGGTTAATATCTGTTTAGGAGTGATGAATGCATCTAAAACAAATAATGGGGCTTCAGTATAAGCAGCAGTCATGTATCCACAGAATGGAAGTTATATACTCGGGACGTAGTCAGATATTTATTTGAATATTACTCTAAATTGATTGAAATTATGAGCTCTAATCCTTGTGCTATTCAGACGTAAAAATGTGAAATTCTTTCAATCGTAGATTACATGCATATTTCCTCTGAGAAATCCAGTCAGTAGTAGGAGATATGTGTCGAGAATGCCTTTTTATCTAGAGTAACACATCACTTGAGGGAATATGTCTATATTCTGTTCATTCTCTTTTTATTCAGAGGAGTAAAAGAAGTCCACTTGCCAGTATATTCCCATTTGTGGATATTTGACACCAAATCGTCTTTATCTATTCTTGTTCTAAAGATTCATAGTTTGTTATCTGTTTCACTTTATCTAATGTTGCCTATCTAATTATTGTGTCTTTCTTGTGGAAGGAAGAGAATGAAACACCTGGATGGACTCAATTGAAGCTTCCTGGTCAAGCTCCCTCACCCCGTTGTGGACACACCATCACTTCTGGAGGGCCCTATGTAATCATCTACATTCTTGTCTTGTTCATAGATGCCATATCCTATTGAACTGTATGCGCGTTACTTAGTCAATAACTGCTCAACTGAACTCAACAAAGCCTTATTCCATGCTTGTATGGGCAGACTACATGAGTCCTCTGCTCTAACTTGCTGGATTAAGACATTTATTTGATCTCGTGACCATGCAATTTATAAGCATAATGCATTTCAAATTTATATCTGTGTTTTGATTTGTTAGTCCAAAATACATCCCTATAACTTCGATGTTCCTATAATTTTCACCGGGATTACGTTTATATGCAGCCTTCAGTCATCCTATGATGTGAATTTCCTATTTGAGAATAAAATACTGTAGCCGATTAAAGATGCTAATTTATGTATGTCAGTGGTTTGCGATTGGGTTCTACGTAGTAAAAACATGTTCGATTGTTCATATCATTTTTCTTAAATATGTTGTGCAACTCTTGAATATTTTGCAGCTTCTGTTATTTGGAGGCCATGGAACTGGTGGTTGGTTGAGCCGTTATGACATTTATTACAATGACTGTGTTGTTTTAGACAGGGGTGCGTATTGTTTCTCCGACCCACCATGGACTCGTATTATTTTCCTGTATTGATCTATTTTCTGTATTATTTCCTTGTGCTTGTATTGTGTAGTAGGCATTTACGTTGCTGTTCAATAATGTTGCCACCTGGTTTGTCTCCCATGATGAAGAAGTTTCTCGTCGTGTAAAAGTGCAAGTGCAAACGTAAAATAAGAAAAGGAGCAAAGACAAACAGATTCCATAACAATGATGGTGTGGCATGCGAATTGTATATGGAAAGGATGAAAAAATGCAAAAAAAATTCTATAAACCTATGTAACATTGTGATCATCAATCTTCCAGTAATTGGTTTAGATCTTATATTAAAATCTTTCAGATTATTTAGTAATTATTTTGGAGACTCGCAAATCCGGTTATACTGGTGAGTAGAAGTATCCTTCACCTAGGTCATCCCTGAAAATGAATGCTAGACCAGCTAATTAAAAAAGTAATAGATATAGTATAAGAAATATTATGGGTAAAATGCATTTTCGACCCCAATCTATGTCGGTCGGGGCACTTTGTTACCTAATAAATTAATTTTTACCCTCGAGTACCCAACTTTTGTAAATTGTGACACTTAAGTCCATCGGAGGAATAATTTGGAATATTCCCTCCGAAAAGTTTGTCATGTGCCTTAGGTATGACTTAAATTGTGTACCAAAATGCGCATATCATGCTATAGGTAGTCGGGTGAACAAAATGTCACAGGATAGGGTGCAAAGTGCATATATCATGCAATGTATAGGTAGTCGATGCACAATCTAAGTCAAATTATTCCTCCGGTGGACTTAAGTGTCACAATTTATTTAACTTTGGGTACTCGTGTGTAAAAATTAATAGATTAGATACCAAAGAGCTCCGACCGACGTAGGTTGGGGTCGAAAATGCATTTTACCCAAACATTTTTGTACAATAAATTTTGAATCCTGCCTTTGACTTCATGCATTTAATTGTTCTTCTTCCTTTTCTCTTTAAATTAGTTTTGTTTAATTTCATGCCCCACTATTAACCATGGTAAATCTCATTGGTGGTTTAATGTTAGGGACTTGCATCAGCTGTCAGAGAGTTGAGTCATCTTAGATAGGTAACAGCTAAACTAGTGGTGCCTTGAACATGGATGGGATGATAAATGCAAGCATTGACAAAAACAAACTGTTCTTGATAAGTGCTATCTGTCATCATTCTAGTTGTTAGTTTTAGTCGTTGGGACACTATGCTACTAAACCGAGCCTTTCTTTTTTTATTCCCTTTTGTTTACTGTGTGATTATTGGAAAGACTGTGAGCTCCTACAGAAGAGTAGACTAATAAAGGTAATTAGATTTCTGTTGCCTCAAAGGCACTTCTGTCCTCCCCTCGAGATAGTCCAGACCAGATAGGGACGGGAAACATTCACGGGTTGTTTTAAAGAGTAAATTAACCCTGAAACACAGACTTCTCAGATCAAGCACCGCGTTAGGCATAAATCATGATACGAAAAAGCAGATTATTATGTCCGAGTGATATTAAGGTCCACATTACAATGTTTACAACCTACAAGAGCTATCCGCAAAAATATGCTGCATTTTGGGGCGTTGCTACTTGCTACCTCAAATTCTTTTCAGAGGAAAAAGCTCATTCCACTTTTTCCATGAGATAAAATGATTTTAACAAAAAAGAACCTTTTCCTTTTGGCCTTTGAATTAGTCTGTCGTCCCCATTAGCATAACTTTTCCCTATGCAGTCTTAAAAAAGCTGCTGAAAATCCCCCGATTCATAATTCTGCATTTTTCCAGGTAGATATTACGTGCCAAAAGGGCTAAATACCTGTCTTGATCATAAAAGGAACCGCTCAACATAAGCTTTTTTATCTGGCTGCACTGAAAAGGTGTGGATCTGCATTTTCCAGTACTCCAGTTCCACACCTACTATTGGAATCTTTCTGTTTGATCATTAACAGAGCAATCGATGCATTTAAAACATGCCTTGCAATAATACCCCTCCAAAATTTACTTTCCTCGTGTCGATTACCTGTCCAATTTCATGACACCCCATCTGAAGCTATAATGCTTACCCTTTTTCCTTCTGGTCGATTTGTTCAGAAGTCATGCTGCTATTTATGTACTCAATTTACATGATTTCTTTGTTTTGGAAAGAAGACATCATTGTTGTAAGAAGAATTTATGGGGTTGGAGTTAATGCAGCTCTTGTACTTCCATCATCCTATGTATTGTGACCACCACAAGCAATTATTGACTCTTATATGAGTTTATTTATCCTTTTTAACATGGCTGAGTTTTGACGGTATACTATTTCTGATTGCATGTAGTGTCCGTGCAGTGGAAACGTTTGCCTACCTGCAATGAGTGCCCAGCTGCTCGAGCATACCATTCCATGAACTGTGTTGGTTCTCGGTACTTGTTATTTGGCGGCTTTGATGGAAAATTAACTTATGGTGATCTCTGGTGGCTTGTACCTGAAGGTATATAGTACTTCCCTAATATGGTTGCTTATCGAATGTTTGCATTGATTGTCATGCTAACTATTGAAGGAACCTTATCATAAACTCCAGTTTGTGTCATTCTCATCAATAGGTTGATCTATATATTAATTTTACAAATTAGTTTAATGTTCGGGAAAATGTCAAACCATATTTTTGTCTGTTGTCAATGTTCTCTGCAACCCTGCAACTCCATAAAAACATAAAGCCCGCTGCTGTATCTTTGCTAATACTGTTCTTAAACTATAATAGGTTCCTTGTTATCTTATATGTCTGGTCTGGCTTAATGCTTTCAGATATTGGTATACAATGTAAAAAAAATCTTTATTTCCCTTTGTTTTTTTGTCATATATATTGTGCTTTGATTACAGATGATCCACTTGCAAAAAGGTCAACATCATCTCCATCTGAAGTTGTTCCAGGAAGAAATATAAACATGGAAGCGAAGGTAAATATTTGAAAAAGTTTATTTACGCCTTCCTTGGGTTTATTGTTAATGAGCTGTGTAAACCTGTAGCTTTCTCTCCTCTTTTCCCTATTAAAATCACATCCCGTGGCTGTAGACTCTCAGTGCTAATTGTGAATTAGGAAACGATTTTCCTTGGATATTACATATTCTCAAAAGAACTAAATTAACTTCACTAACGTGACATGTCGCAAAGTGGATGCGTATCCATTTATATGAGAAATACTTAAAGGGTGTTTATGAAGCTGAAAAAGCATATGCTGATGCTAATGTATATGAAAAAAATATTCTTCTGTCCTAATAATGCCACGGGAATCAGTAGAGGAAATGATTTTCTCAAGACCTTATAGGAAAGTATACTCGAGAAAGCCTTATTGATTTCCAAATTGACTTCTCCACCGTCCAAATTTGTAATAAATTCTAGTTAAGTGCAGCAATACAGTAGAGAACTGAAACAAATAGTCTAATCCAACTCACTTGGAACAATCTGAAGCTATATAATCAAATGTTTAACCCGATCGACCTTAGAAGTCAAAGAACTGATAAATTAATTCATCCTTATCTTATCATCAGAAAATGATAAATGATGTACTAATTTTCTGTCTCTTTTTTATTACAGGATGGGCAAAGAGAAGGATCTGCAATTTCAGAGTTACAGAAGAGATTCGAAATTTCAACTCTATTTTCTGGTCCTGAGCATGTCATAAACGAAATGGAAGACAAAGAACTTATCCAATTAGCATCAAAATTCGGTGGTGAGGAGGCTGTCGGTATGATGCAGGTTGTTCACTATCTAATTAGCTTTGTAGAATTGTAATATGTTTAGAGCATGTTTGTGGTATTTTACGACTCTTTCTTGGTTGAAGGCTGTGCAAGCACTCCGAGATCACTGGATTAAATCTGAACCAACATCTATAACATTGAAGGAGCTTAGCCCATTACTCCATGACTATCAACGATTGATAACCCGCCATCATATGTGAGATTGAACTCCTTCCACATTTTTTAGTGTCTTCATAATAATGTGACCTGCAGATTTTTGAGCGTTTTATTTATACTATATGCAGTCATTATGGTGTATTTAGTCAGCCTTTACCATTATGTTAAGGCTAGTTCCAAGTTTTGTTTGCACATTGAACGAGTTGAAACTGTTCCATGTCATGGCTGCCCATTTTTATCCTTGATGTATTTTGACCAGTTCAGTAAGGGAACAGTTGGGCACAATCCATGATACACGGACAGGGACACTACACGGACATTGGACACGAGATTTCTTGCAATCTTAGGAATTGACACATTTACATCAATTTTGGAAAGCCTTCATCTGCTCTTAGAATAGTTATTAAAGTACCTGTACCATCTCTATAAGATCAAGCCATGCATCGCAATAATTTTTTGGTCTAATTTTCCATTTTTTATTTTTCTTGGACCCTGTTTCATTCTCTGGCAGAGGAAAGGTTGGATCTAATTTAGAGCTTGTGGAATCTGGTCTCCCTGAAAAAGATGCTTTTCGCTTCTATCATGTTAAAAATGCTTCTCAGGTATGAGATATTTTGGTCCCCATTGAGTTTGTTATGTTTTGTTTCAGATTGATTATATTTGAGTACATAAGTTTATTATACTCGAATGGAATATTCGATAACTTTGATGCTTCACAACCGACATATGTATAATTCACTTGCATCTGCAATTTAAACATTAAAACGTTCCTCTTTGTCATTTTCATTTAACTTGACATTGTTATTACTGATGAAAGAGAAAGCATTATTAGAAATTTGCGATGTTGGCACATTCAATGTGTGTGCTTTATAAGGTATAATGTTAAAATATATGTTAATTCTTTTGTACGACATTACAGTTTTTAATTAATTCAATGTAATTATTTGGATTTATGATATGATTGAAATAGAAAATGGAAACTGGCGGGAGAGGGAAAAAGAAAGAGGAAAGAAAACGCTACACATGAGAGAAAAGGCAAAAGATGAAAACTACCTTGACATTTTTCTTCTCAGAGGGTCATTTAGTTATTTCATATAAAACTCTTGAGGACCTTAGTCTTTTAAATAGGCTAGATATAAATGTTTTGAATTTAGAGCATGTCTCAAGAATACAAGTCATATTGGGAGAGCTATTCGATGGAAGAACAAAAAGATGGTGAGGAATGAATGTATCTACGAGTTCATAAACTGATGTCATGTCCACCCCAAATAGTCTGCATATATAACGTCCACTCCTGAAAAGCAATGGAAGCATGATAAACCTGAGTAAAGCTTGTACAATTTATCCTACAGTAGGCCTTCATAGAAATAGAGGCACACTGAAGCCGTTTCGGCTCTTAATGCCTTTCCTATCAGGTACTCCTGTAATTAGATAAACTTACCTGTTACATATACTTGCGTAATTTGTGTATGTAACATGTATCAATCTTAGGAGGTCAATTGTACTGTCATGGTCACCGCATGCCCCTTTCTTTTATAATAAAGCACCCAACAATAGGAACTATAACCAGACTACACTCAACACGAAGAAAATTGGTGAACTTGATGCAGAAGATTGAGTGCCGAATTGGGTTGTGATGTCTCTTATTGGAAGCTAGTAACGAGGCTGCCTAAATCTCCTTTAGTATTAGAGCATCCGTAATGAGACCATAATGCACTTCAACAATTCCACATGGCACTCATCTTCACTGGATTTTGTTACATTCTCTTTTCTATCTCCTGTCGCTTTGGTTTTTGGTTTTCTTATAGAAAGACTTGAGAGTATTCAACCTTGTCAGAGTTGACCTTCCCAGATACATCAGCATGCTAGATGTTGTGGATTACAGAGTACATGGTTCTCCCACAGAGATTCCTATCATCATTTATAAGCCTTCTCGTTTTGGTAGGAAGGAGTTAAGTTGAAGAATCATTAGCTTTAGTTCCACCTAGTTCTCCAGAAGTCAGTAGTTACCAGGTCAAACAAAGCTCGTTCAACTGAAAAACTGGAGGCATAATCCATTCACCCCAACGCCTCAGACTCATTTGCGTATAAAAATGATTAAACTGGTCAAACTCAGTAAAAATTTGGTGAGCTAGTGACTAAAGAAAAAGAAAGAGTTGAAGAAAACCAAAAGGAAGAAGAGCTAGAGTTTTCTCACCCGTTTTCCAATTCCTGCACTTTCCTCGCACCCCTCCCACTTGTGCTAAAGTACTAGGCCTGGCCTCTCCCACCCCCGTTCTCTGCTATCCTATAGCGCTCTCACTTCGGTCATGCTTTCTAGTACATCTTTCTTGTCCTCCATTTTTTGGGACAACTTAATCCTTTGTGGTCGTAAACCACTGATGTCCCCCAGTAAGGTTGATTTTTTGCATATGATGCAGTTCTTTGTGACTGCCTTTTTATGCTCAAGCTGACACCACATATAATAACAGCACTTGAATCTATATCTAATTGCAGTTGTCTAGTTGTGTGAGTGAATGTAGGGTGCACTTTACCACTTTTTTTCTTATCGACTAAGTCAAACCTTAAAGGTCTTTTACATATATGATATAACAGAATGAAAATAATGACAAAAAAAATCAATACGAGACATTATAGAACCCAACTTCTCCCATTGTTATTTTTACAAGAATTAAGTATTTTATCTCTTAATTTAGTTTACAAAAAAAAGTACCCATCTGGGCTACTTTGCCGTTTTCGGAAAGTTCAGGGATTTTGCGCATTCGGTTGTCTGAAGTTTGATAGATTTATAGTATATCGAAATGGATCTTACTAACACTCATTCTCATAGTATAATGAGTTAACTGGGTCAATGGGTCAATTACAGGTATCGTGTTTCTAGTAGCAGTCAATTGAAATTAAACAAACTTTAAGGGCTTTATTGCAAATATCTGGCAAGGTGGTATTATTCTATTCTATTATCAGCTAATTTCTGGACGCCTCATTTGTATTTCTCTACTACTTCATGTAGTACACATGCACACACAAGAAAAACGCTTGCAGAACATTTCATCCACAAACACCACCATCTTCCCTTGAGAGATATCTGTCAGGCCAATCTCAAACACTCTACTTATTCACAGCCACCACCATCCACATCCTACAACCACCAGCTTTTTCCGCCCTTCTAACACCATAATACATTGAAAAAGCCCCTGATTGCAGCGGCTAAACGCCCAAAATAGCAATAGAAGAGCAGTTCCTGTGCTGCTTCTTAAAAACAGTCACCAAGCTCGATTTTCTTTTGACCGAGACCATAATCAAGGACTTAGAGAACTCGCCACAAAGCCATGTTGATGGCATTAGAAATACAAGACAAGGATGCAGTAGTAGAGAAAAGAAGGGGGGGGGGGGGGGGGATATGGTGACAGTTGTCTGTGACTGAAAAATCTATGCATGCTTGTGTTGGGAGTTGAATAGTGGATATGGTGGCAGAAAGCTTGGTGGTATGTGTTTGTACTGTGTGCAAATTTTTTAGGGAAAATTACACACAGAGCCCCTAATTTATTGTGTAATTTCCAAAACCTCCCCTCACTTATTGAAAATTACCCACACCCCCTTAATGGGTCTATTTGTAAGGTTTACAGGGTTAAAATTGTTAAAAAATTTAAATACGCAGGGGGTGTAATTGCAAGAAATTCTTAACATTAGGGTGTGTGTTGGTAATTTTCAACAAATAAGGGAAGGTTTTGGTAATTACACAAGAAGTGAGGGGGTTTATGTGTAGTTTTTTACCCAGGTTTGCCACATGACCTTATGCAAATCTATCTCTCCTGAATGATTGACAAATAAGATAATTCTGCAATAAACTCACGATACTGAAATTATATTTTGAAACTTTTTGGTAGTGGATCCATATTCAATACTCAGAAATTACACTATTTATGTAAATATTGGGCATCACCGGCTTATTTGTGGGGCTACCCTAAAGGATGTTGATTGCTAATTTTAGTAATAGGACCTATTGAAATCTATGTTCAGAGCAAGTAATTTTTGTACAAGAATGGTGAGAATGTGAAAGAAAACTGCTTTCAATGCTTGGATTATTCTGTTTTATACATCTTTGATTGTCACACACTAATCCATATCTGTATCATTGGTTTTCAGTTACGCATGAATGACATCCCAAATCTATTGGCAGAGTACAAGGAGCTTCACTCATCTACAACTATTAGTTAGTTGACATACTGAGAGCATTAGAAGCCCACCACTGTGCACAACCCTTGTTTATATATATTGGACTGTAATTAAAAGAAATGAAGAGGGCATTGTGCCAATTGCGTTGAAGGGATGCGTGTCAGAGGGTTGTAGTTTGAAATGCAAGGGCCAACATACTTGTTACTCATCCATAGGTACTGTTTACAATTTCAGCATTACGTTTTGTCGTTTACAGTTGAATTGTGAAAGATCATTAATCGACCATACTACTAGCTTCCGATGCATATTAGCTGTGTTTTGCTGCCCCGTTGTCATGTTGTTTAGTTCTTTGAATTCTGATGATTGGCTCATTTAATGCTGTTGAAACATGAAAATTTCTTGGATCGTTAAAGTCAAAACGGAATGATGATTGGAGTTGTCTAACAACCGCGTAGATAAATATTTTGGCGTACACATAAAAGAAAAGAAAGCACTTTTAGCACTCATTCATGAACATACAAAATACAAAAGAATACACTACTATAACTATAAGAAACAAGAATGGTAAAGTAATATTCATGATCTTGAGTTGACAATGTTGCTGAGCTCTTCCAGTTTCTTCATTCGGAAACTCTCACTTTGATTCACTAACTGCAAAATAATCAAAGAAAAAGATAAAGCCCACAGTAAAGTAAAGCAGTTCTGACCAACTTTTTTATTTTCAGATAAATAATAGAAGAGTAAATAATAATAATAATAATAGTAATAATTTGATTTGTTACCTGGAGAAGGGCGGTGGTGAGTTGAGCTTTTTCTTTGCTCTTTTCTTGGAAAGCTTCCATTGCTTCTTTATATTCTTTTTCCTGTCCAAATTTAAAGTAGTGGAATCGAGAATTTATTCCATTTTTGAAAATGGTAGAAAAAGATGGTTAATTTATTATTCTTTTGTTTTCTTTTTTTGATTTAATTGAGCAAAAGTAAAAGAAAGAAGAATCTTATTACTTTCTTTTGGTAGAGCTGCGCCAGAGATTTGAGGTCTCGGGTGGCCAAGTCCAGTCTTTTACGCACTGTCACCACATCTTTCCTCATTGGATCATTCAACACTTCAAGTTCCTAATAAATCATATATATATATAAAATGATTATAATGATAGAAGAATAGGTGCAATATAATTGAGATTTTTGTTTAGAATTGATTTGGACTGTCAGACGTAAATACTAGTCAAAGCAGCATGTATATCGTATTCTTTTATTGATTTTAAAGAAATAACGAGTTGTTGATTCCTCTTTTTGTTTTGGGTGATGAATTGCATACTTCATAATATAGGAAATACTTATTACTCCATCGTCTCAAAATGATGTCCTTTTTTATTATTTTAGAAATTATCAAGAGACCATTATTTTTCAAAAATACAATTTTCATAAAAAAAATACATAAATGACATGATCACTTTTTTTTTTTGGTTATTTACTTACCAAAAAAATTACGAGTACTAATTACTTGCAGATTGAAATTACTAAATGTAATCATACCATGTGATACTACTATGACATGATCTAGGATTTGATGTATTGGCATAAACAACCGTAGATAAACCTAACAAAATATATGATGTCCCACACTAATAATTTTCTAATGTTTTTTCACCAAAAGAGGAAAAAAGAACAATTCTAAGGTTTAGCTCTTGCGTTCCCTTTTGTGATGTTCGAGGTCCAATACCAATGCAGACAAGTAAAAAGCACAACGGATAATTTTATATTGGATCGAGTGTCAAAGTCGATCCGATAATAACGGTTGATGTTATAGAGGTTGAGTGTTGAAAATCACTCATTCCATTATAATTTAATAGTGAAAAGTGGATTGGCTCTGTTATACCCACTTTACTATAGAATAATATCGAACATAATAATAGAGGTTAAGAGCAATTAGCCGAAAAATAAGTGAAGATTATCTTTAGTCTATTATGATTGTGGATGCGTAAATACTTTCAAATTGGAATTGCTTTGGGCGAGACTCCAATATTTTATTTAGTATCGTAAAAAGAAAAAAAGAAAGGGATCGGAAAAATGAGAAGATGATGAGGATTTAAGCAATGCTAGAAACATTGGTTCAAGATTGCAAGCAACTTATGCCCAACATTCCGTTCACCAACTTTGATCCGTCGTTTTAACAATCAAATGACTTCATAGTTTAATTCGTAATTCTATTAATTCTCAGTTTGTCCATTAGATTTACTCAATAAATAGAATCTATCTTTTATTCAAAGAAAAAAGAAATGCACTGGGAGAGCCACAATCTTAATCAAACTCAAATGATCATCAAACATTGATTGCAATCTTGTTTTACATATTCACATAATTAATTATTTATTTACCTCCCAAACTTGTGTCAAACGTTTGGTTTCTTCTTCGGCACGAGTGAGTTGAGACTCAACCCTCGCCCTTACTTCCACTTTCCTCCTCTCTATCTCTTCTTCTCTCGCTTGATACGATGCTATCGCCATTTTCGACGCCTCGTCTTCGACTACGTTGTCTTCTGCCGATAACCGCCCACTGCCCCCGATACTACTTGCAAGACTCTTCATTTTTTATTTTTATTTTGGTTTTTTCAAAGAAGTATGTTAATTGTTCATGTGCAAAACATTAGTTCTTATAGTATTGCACAAATTTGAATCTCATCCACCTTTTGCTTTTGCTTTAATACTTGCTCTCTTTTTTCCTCCCTCCCTCCCTTTCTTTTCAAGCCATTTTGGTAACAAAGTAACGTACACTTTATTGATATTAGGGGAAATTCAAATTATAATGGTGTATTCCCTCCCAAATATTTTTGTCTTATTATCTTTTTTTTCCCTACATGGTGGAATAAAATTCTATTTCTTCAGATAAAGTTTTTCCCTATAAGTAGGTGAATGAAATATATCACGACTTTTAATCACTATATTTGAAGACAATATCTGAAAATATTTATGATTGCTTTTTACTTTTTTCAATCTTCATTCAAAATTCAGCGCAGAATCATATGGATTCATAATATTGGAATGAGTGGACTATATATTTTGCTTGTGATGCGGAAAAGTTTGTCAAGTGTTGGTTTATATTTTACTTGCTTGGTACTTTTGAAAATTGAATCATCCTGTTATGGTTATGGTTATATGTTTGGTCAGAAACAAATGTGACCCTCCGTCACAGAGTGAAAATATTTTTGTAGCTTACCTCAGAAGTCACGTATGTTAGACACAATATTCATATTACTACCGATGGATGACTAGGATATTGAAGATAAGTAATTTAATTAAATAACATATCAATTCTAACAATTTTTTTTTTATATAAAAAAGTACAGAAAAATTGTTTAGGGATAAGAAAAATGGTGCTAAAAGTGTGTTTAGATGAGTTATTTTTTAGTGAAAAACATGTAATGATTAGAATCGTTGCGATATGCTTTAGTTTGTGAGAAATTTGTTTGGATTAATATTTAGATATAATTTTTCGTAAATATATTTTTGTCAAACTTATGGATTTAGGCATAAAAAAATAGGCATAATGAATCTTATTTTGCACGGTGTGTTAGTTTGCATTGGGCAATGTGCTTAATTTCACTCCCAATGTTGAGAAATAGCTGGGTGAAACCCTATGAACTGTCAAATCATGAATTGTAAAAGTTTATCTTAAAGAATTTTCTATGAAAAATAGTTTTTTCAGAGACGAATATGCCATTCAATTAAGACCTTATTATACGTTTCTCCATTCCGTTTCTTGTTTTGGGTTTTTTGGAAGATACCCAGTTTAACCTTGAAATATCATAAACTTCTCAAAATAAAATCTTTATAAGAAACTTGAGATATATATATATGTTAGGTGTATGCCCTCAATGCCAATGATGAACTAGATTGAGGAGAGTTTTGATAAGTTAGTTGTACAAACTATTTTGTGTTTCTATTTATAGAATAAAGGTTTTGATTTTGTTCATATAAATCTAATGACATTTGAATGTATTGAACAAGTAAGTCCATGAGATTTGAATATAGACTTTCCACCTCTTATGGTTGAGAGGAGGCATTGGAAGACTCAAGTACTTAATCTCTTAAAAGGGAATTCGTGAGTTAAGGAATTTTAATTGGGCATTAAAATTCAACTTGTATGACACCTGCTTTGACAATGAAGTGCCAGTCGAACACTGGATAGATAGTGGGAGCTGGTGTCATGAATATGGTTAATGGAATTAACATATTTGAACTCGACTCGCATTAATCCGATCATGTGAGTATTTACTCTTTGACAGTCAATGATTGGGATTAAGATTGCGATAGTACGTGTAAACTTTAGACCAGAGGAGTTATTTACAATGTGCTTGTAGTATTGGATATATTATCATAGTAGTTAGACCCGTATCACCTAATAGGTGGGGTCGGCCTCAAAATATGATCCACATGGTGCATTCGACATTGTAAGATA
Organism: Buddleja alternifolia; assembly: GCA_019426215.1. Lineage (NCBI taxonomy): Eukaryota > Viridiplantae > Streptophyta > Magnoliopsida > Lamiales > Scrophulariaceae > Buddleja > Buddleja alternifolia. Next base: position 16,378,414 of record CM033395.1, on the reverse strand, counting down.
ACTGCCAATATGGGATTCTCCATCTCGACCTTAAACGAGTATGTAACCTGTACGATCATAAGTAATTGATGTTGGGTTTTGCGAAAAATCAAATAAACGCAGCGAAGTTTTAAAATTTAAACCCAAAGTGAATTTTTTGTTTGCATAGTTTAATCAATTAATTACAAAAATGAATAATCACTTACCCGTTGAAGCGAAGTGGTTGGAGACTCAATTTCTCCTTCAAAAATTCGAATTATGTTGACTTGATGACTTCAAGAACACGTGCAATCCAATCTTCACGAATCCTTGATCTTTTCTTGAATTCTTGATCCGAACAACGAACGTACGTTGCCTCTAAATTATCACGCAGATTGATTAGACGAAAAATCCCACTTTTTCCCTATGGAGGCCGATGGCTAGAGTGTATAGAGAGAGGGAGGAGTTTTTTTTTTTTTTTTTTCTAGGAGAGTTATGATTTTCTTATGTCTTGTTTAAGTCAATGAGTCCTTTTATAATCACTTGACTTATTGACCAAGACAAACAAAAAGAGACCTCGTTGGGCATTCAAGTGGACGCCAAACTTACCCTAGTAGGCGTCCGAATGGATACCCCATCTAGGCCTGGGATTTCTTTTTGTTTTAATTCATTATCTATTTAATTAATAATTTATTATATACAATAAATTACATAATTAATTAAATAACCAAATTAATTAGATAAATTAATTCATTAATTTATTTTCATGAGAAATTAATTAATAATTAATCTTATCCTTATAATTAATTATTTCATCTAATGAGTGATTAATTACTTATTTAATTTATCCAATAATTATTTAATTTGTTCTAAGTCTTTATTTGTCCATTAAAGACTTCATATTACTTGCGAACGAGTTTAAGTAATCAAGATTCACTTTGAGCCAATTGCATAATCAGTTCTTTCATTGACTCCCACCATCACATGGTCTTCGATGGGAACTCCCATGTCAGAGCTAAGATTGTACAAGTGTTCTAAGTCTTTATTTGTCCATTAAAGACTTCATATTACTTGAAAACGAGTTTAAGTAATCAAGATCAATCTCTCTAGTGCCAATCTTCCTATCCCATAGGAAGTAGAGGGATTGCATTGAAAACATGGACAAAACGTTTTACACTACTTTTAGATGTAGATAAGATTTAAGTGAAAACTAAATAATGTCTTTTATTATAAATAACAAATAAGTTCCTTACAAGAAAAATGCCCTATCATTCTATCCTCTATGGCATCTGAGGGCATAATCCTAACAATCTCCCACTTGCACTCAATGCCATCCATTGTAGTATCTTATACCCATCCTTTCCAGGTGTCGGTCCAGAATAGCCTGAGGTAGTGGTTTGGTGAACAAGTCAGCTACATTGTCAACTGAGGCTATTTTCTGCACTGCTATCTCTCCTCTGCCAATGATCTCCCTAATGATGTGAAATCTTCTCTCAATGTGTTTAGACTTGTTATGAGACCTGGGTTCCTTGGCTTGCGCTATTGCTCCATTGTTATCACAATAAAGTGACAATGGGAGATCTGCACTACGAACCACCTCAAGTTCTCCAAGAAAATTTCTCATCCAAACATCCTCTTTGGCTACCTCTAAGGCTGCCACATATTCTGCTTTAGTGGTGGAATCAACGGTTACGCTTTGCTTGGCTTTTCCAAGACACCGCCCCACCATTAAGCGTGAAAACAAACCCTAAAGTGGATTTTCGGTCATCAAACATCAGACTGGAAGTCTGAATTAGTGTAACCTTCCATCTTCAGATCTCCACCTCCATAGATGAGAATCATATCCATAGTTCTTTTGAGATACTTTAGGATATTCTTCACAATTATCCAATGTTCCTTTCCTGGATTTGCCTGAAATCGACTCACCACGCTTACTGCATAGGCAATGTCAGGTCTTCTACACAACATTGCATACTTCAGGCTACCAACTGCAGAAGCGTAGGGTACCTTACTCATCTCTTTTCTATCTTCCTCGCTTTAAGGACACATGGATTTTGATAAGTGTACTCCATGTCTCATGGGAAGAAACCCTTTCTTAGAATTGTCCATCCTAAATCTCTTTAGGACCTTTTCTAAGTAAAGGGCTTGGGAAAGACTTATCATTCTATTCGTTCTGTTTCTATAGATATGAATTCCTAGAATGTATGTCGCTTCTCCCAAGTCTTTCATGGAAAACGTACTCGACAACCATTTCTTGACAGTGGTGAGCATTCCCACGTCATTTCCTATAAGTAGAATGTCATCCACATATAGTACTAAGAACGAGATCTTGCTCCCATTAGTCTTCTTATAGACACAAAGTTCATCTTCGTTCTTGTTGAAACCATATCCCTTTACTACTTCATCAAAATGAAGATTCCAGCTTCTAGATGGACCTCTCAAGTCTACATACTTTATGATTATCGGTCTCAGATATAAAACCTTTTGGCTATTCTATATAGATGCCCTCTTCTAGGAATCCATTTAGAAAAGCCGTTTTGACATCCATCTGCCATATCTCATAATCTAAGTATGCAGCTATGGATAACAGTATTCGGATGGACTTTATCATGGCTACGGGCAAAAAGGTTTCTGGATAGTCAATTCCTTCTCTTTGACTATAGCCTTTTGCTACGAGCCTGACTTGAAAGGTGTCAACCTTGCCATCGCTACCTATGTCTTGTTTGTAGATTCACTTACATCCTATAGGTTTGATACCTTCAGGACGATCCCAAATTCCAGACTTGGTTCGATTGCATAGAGTCCATCTCTGTTTCCATTGCTTCTCGCCATCTTGAAGTGTCGACATCCACCATCGCTTGATCATAGGTATAAGGATCATCTTCATGACTTTCTTGTACTACAGTGAGAAACTCTGGCTCCCCTATGCAGTAGATACCCCTACCTCTCAGGTTCATGTGGTATTCTACCAAATCTACATAGTGATTGTGCTACTCTTGGGTTAGGTCTTGGTTCTTGGGCAGATGTCTCAGAAAGAATTTCATTTTGTTCTTCTAGAACAATCTTTCTACCTTTACCCCCTTTCAAGATGAATTCATCTTCAAGGAAGTGGGCTTGTAAGGCCACCATGATGTTGGGTTTCGTTCGAAAAAGCATAAACGCAGCGGAAGGGATTTCAAAAATTAAAACGAAAACCCAATTGGTGCTCTAATTCGCATAATTGAATCTAAAAGCGTATAACGAATAAAACTTACTCGTTACTATGAATATGATGATGGAGAAAAACTTCTTCTTCTCCAAACTCGAAATATTGAAGCTTCCAAATCTTCAATCCTTTGGTTTGATTTTTCAAACTTGAACTTGATCCAAAAAACGAAAATACGTCGTCTCTAAATCGTCACATACAGATCAACAAACAAAAAATCCCCTTTCTTCTTTCTCTATGGTCGACGGATAGGTATAGAGGAGGGGAGGAATATTTTTCTTTCTTTTGAGAGTTATGAGAGTTGTGTATTCTTCTTCTCTTGTTCTAAGTTAAAGAGTCCTTATATACCTCATGACTTATTGAACAAGTCAAAATAAAAGAGCCCTAATATGTGGCCTCTCAAAGACGCCACATTGAGGCCTAGTAAGCGTCCAATTGACTACTTATTTAGCCCCGGAATTTGTTTTGTTTAATTAATTTCTTATTTCAATTAATAATTATTGTATCCAATAAATAAATTAATTAATTAAATAACCAAATTAATTAGAATAATTAATTCATTAATATATTTCACAAGGAAATTAATTAATAATTAATCTTATCATTATAATTAATTATTCCATCTAACGAATAATTAATTATTTAATTTATCCAATAAATTAAAACTCCCAGAAGAAATACTAGAAATTCCTTTTTCTTCATTTTTCTTTGTCAATCCTTTAGCGCGACTCTTTAGGTTCGTTTCGTTTGGCAATGAGAGGAAACCAAAGGAAGTGGGTAGCACCTAGCCAGTCACGTGGCCCACTTTGTAACCCAAACGAAAACTAATGATAGGATCATTCCGAAACCTTTCAATCGTAAATACCGTATATGTATAAACCCTTTGTTCACATTCCCCGGTCAAGTGAGAGTCATGGTTATGTCAAACTCACTGGACTTGACCATATGTATAAATCATAATAAATACGAGATCATTGAGATCGATTTAGTGCCAAGCACAATCGTCTCGTTTGCTTTGGCCAAAGACTTTGATCTCTATTTATCTATAATTACATAGGGTACATACTCATTCACTTATGAGAGAACAAATCCCATATTAGATATCTGCTAAGATTACTACTTGCCCATCAAGTCCGCATTTCGAGGTTGACCCCACCAAAGAGTGAATTGGGTCTAACTACTCTAGTGAAAGACTTGACGTCACAAGTGCATCTTCAGCTTGATACTTCAGGTCAAAGGTTCACATATATCTATTACGCATAATCAGTTCCGTCATTGACAGTCACAGAGTGAAAACCAATGTGACAGAACCGATGCGAGTCGTGTTCGAACATATTAGTTCAACTGACGTGTCTACAATCTTAATCTCCTATCATCCCATGATACCAGACAGGCACTCCCATGTCGGAGCTAAGATTGTACAAGAATTCGAAGTCTTTATTTGTCCATTAAAGACTTCATATTACTTGCGAACTTATTTTAGTAATCAAGATCGATCTCTCTAGTGCCAATCTTCCTATCCTATAGGAAGTAGAGGGATCGCACTGAAAACATGGACAAAACGTTTTACACAACTTATAGATACAAATAAGAATTCAGTGAAAACTCAATAATGCCTTTTATTTAAGAAGAGTTTAAGTTCAATACGAGATATATGCCCTATACATTCTATCCTCTATGGCATCTGAGGGTATAATCCTAACAATCTCCCACTTGCACTCAATGCTACTCATTGTGGTATCTAATACCCATCCTTTCCAAGTATCGGTCCAAAACAGCCTGAGGTAGTGGTTTGGTGAACGGGTCAGCTATACAGTTAGCTGAGGCTATTTTTTGCACTGTTATCTCTCCTCTGCCAACGATCTCCCTGATGATGTGAAATCTTCTTTCAATATGTTTGGAATTGTTATGAGACCTCGGTTCCTTGGCTTGCGCTATCGCTCCATTGTTATCACAATAAAGTGGCAACGAGAGCTGAGCACTGGGGACCGTTCCAAGTTCTCCAAGAAACTTCCTCATCCAAACAGATTCTTTCGCTGCCTCTGAGGCTGCTACATACTCTGCTTCAGTGGTGGAATCAGCGGTTGTGCTTTGCTTGGAGCTCTTCCAAGACACCGCTCCACCATTGAGAGTAAAAACAAACCCTGAAGTGGATTTTCGGTCATCAACATTAGACTGAAAGTCTGAATCAGAATAACCTTCCATCTTCAGGTCTCCACCTCCATAGATGAGAATCATATCCTTAGTTCTTTTCAGATACTTTAGGATATTCTTCACAGCTATCTAATGTTTCTTTCCCGGATTTGCCTGAAATCGACTCACCATGCTCACATCATAGGCAATGTCGGGTCTAGTACACAACATTGCATACATCAGGCTACCAACTACAGAAGCATAGGGTACATTACTTATTCTTGTCTATCTTCCTCACTTTGAGGACACATAGACTTGGATAAGTGTACTCCATGCCTCATGGGAAGAAACCCTTTCTTAGAGTTGTCCATCCTAAACCTCTTTAGGACCTTTTCTAAGTAAAGGGCATGAGAGAGGCCTATCTTTCTATTCATTCTATCCCTGTAGATACGAATTCCTAGAATGTATGTGGCTTCTCCCAAGTCTTTCATGGAAAATGTACTCGAAAGCCATTTCTTGACAGTGGTGAGCATTCCTACGTCATTTTCTATAAGTAGAATGTCATCCACATATAGTACTAAGAACGAGAGTTTGCTCCCACTAGTCTTCTTGTAGACACATTGTTCATCTTCGTTCTTGATGAAGCCATATCCCTTAACTTCTTCATCAAAATGGAGATTCCAGCTTCTAGATGCTTGCTTGAGACCGTAAATGGACCTCTCAAGTTTACATACTTTATGGATATCGGACTCGGACACAAAACCCTTTGGCTGTTCCATATAGATATCCTCCTCGAGGAATCCATTTAGAAAGGCCGTTTTGACATCCATTTGCCATATCTCATAATCTAAGTATGCAACTATGGCTAACAGAATTCGTATGGACTTTATCATAGCCACGGGTGAAAAGGTTTCTTGATAGTCAATTCCTTCTCTTTGACTATACCCTTTCGCTTCGAGCCTGGCTTTAAAGGTGTCAACCTTGCCATCGCTACCTATCTTTCTTTTGTAGATCCACTTACATCATATAGGTTTTATACCTTCAGGACGATCTACTAAAGTCCAGACATGGTTCGATTGCATAGAGTTCATTTCTGTTTCCATGGCTTCTCGCCATCTTGAAGCGTCGACATCCACCATCGCTTGATCATAGGTACAAGGATCATCTTCATGACCTACTTGTACTACAGTGTTAAGCTCTCGCTCCCCATGCAGTAGATACCCATACCTCTCAGGTTCATGCGGTATTCTACCAGATCTATGTGGTGGTTGTGCTACTATGGGTTCAGGCCTCGGTTCTTGAACAGATGTATTTGAGGGAGTTTCATTTTGTTCTTCTAGAACAATTTTCCTACCTTTGCCCCCTTCCAAGATGAACTCATCCTCAAGGAAGTGAGCTTGTAGGGCCACGATGATTCTTTGATCATCATGCAGGGAAAAGAAGAATCCCATGGAATCTTTAGGATAACCAATGAAACGTCCCATTAGGGATCTTGCCTCCAATTTCTCCACTTTAGTCTTCTTGACATAAGCGGGGCATCCCCAAATCTTAATATGATTAAGACTCGATTTCTTATTATTCCAAATCTCATGCGGAGTTTTAGGAATGGATTTGGAGGAACATCTGTTCAAAACATGTGCAGCGGTAAGGAGCGCGTATCCCCACAACAAAATGGGTAAATCAGTGTAACTAAGCATGGAACGAACCATGTCCAACAGTGTTCGATTCCTTCACTCAGCTACTCCATTCAGTTGAGGAGTTGCTGGTGGTGTTAGTTGTAAAATTATTCCTTGTTGTCTTAGGAATTCATCAAACTCAGCACTCATATATTCTCCTTCACGATCCGATCGTAAAGTTTTTATATTTTGCCCAGTTTGATTTTCTACTAAGCCCTTGAACTCTTTGAATCTTTCAAAGGATTTAGACTTTTGCTTCATTAGATACACTAGACCAAATCTTGAATGGTCGTCAGTGAAAGTGATGAAGTAGTAGAAACCTCCACGAGCCATTTCTCCAAATGGTCCGCGGACGTCGGTATGCACTAATCCTAAGACTTGTGTAGCCCTTTCAAAAGTCCCTATGAAGGGGGATCTAGCTATCTTGCCTAAGAGACATGATTCACATGTAGGAATAGGGTCCGACCCTAGTGAACTTAAAAGCCCATCTTTTTCCATTTTGTGGATCTTGTGCTCTCTGGCATGGCTTACTCTAAGATGCCGCTTGAGTCTTAAGTTAGTTTCTTGCCTACCACGTTTACATGTTACAACACTAACATCAGATGAATTACGGACATTTAAATAATACAAACCATTAACTAAACATGCATTGCCAACTAATTTATTTCCATAATAAATGTCGCAATTTAATTTAGAAAAACGGAATGTATATCCAATCTTAACTAAGACAGGAATAGATACAATGTTCTTAAGCCCCTTGGGCAAAACCATAACATTATCTAAAAATAGTAAATGTCCAGAATTCAAATAAAGAGAAGTAGATCCGATCCTAGTAGCTGCGACGCTTTCCTCGTTGCCTACTTTGATCATCACTTCTTCTCGGCCCAGCTTTCTACTTCTCTGTAGATCCTGATCCAAACAACAAACATGGGCACTAGCCCCTGAGTCCAGAATCCACGAAGTAGAAAATACGGTCATAGAACAGTTAGTTTCAAAAACTAATAGTTTCATACCTTGTGCGCCTTTGCCTAATTTGGGATAGTTTCTCTTCCAGTGGCCAAGCTCACCGCACTCGAGTCCGTTTTCTTCGGTCCTTTGCTCTTGTAAAACCCATGAGCCTTTCCCTTACCCTTCTTGGTACCCCTTTGAGCTCCAAGCTCGCCAGACTTTTTCTTGTTGTTCTTCTTCTTAGAATTTTTGGGTCCAGAAGAGATGACCAAGGCAGTTTCCTTTCCCTTTGGTTTCATTTGAGATTGTGCAGTAACCAACTTGTTCATTAGCCCAGCTAAATTGCACTCTATCTCATTGCAGTTAAAGTTAACCACAAATTGAGAGAAGGAATCAGGAAGAGACTGCAAGATTAAGTCAGTTTGAAGGGTGGCATTCATGGTGAATTCGAGAGCTTCCAATTTCTCGATCCTCGAAATCATTTTGAGGACATGATCACCAACCTTCTCACTTTCTTTCATATTGGTTCCGAAGAGCTCTTTCGATATCTCATATCGTGCAGTTCGACTATGCTCTCCATAGAGCTCTACCAGGTGAGCTAGGATAGCTCTTGCAGTGGGCATCTTATCATGTGACCTTTGAAGATCATTAGTCATAGATCCCACCATGTATCCTCTCACCCGGAGGTCGTCCTTAACCCATTTTTCATGTGCTTGGACCTTTTCTTCGTTGGCACGTGTTCTAGCAGGAGCCGCCTGGATATCAGCCTCCAAGACGTATCCCAGTGATTTCATATTGAGGACAATCTAAGCCAGTCCACATAATTGGGTCCAGTCAAAGTATTCTTTTCGAGTAGAATTGAAAGTGGGTTTGTCATATTTGAGAGAGATAAACGAGAAAATGACTGCAGAAATAAACCAGATTTATTAGATTACTTGTTTTGACTTAACCAAGAAAAATTAAGGACTTCAAATTTATCTTGGCTCCCACTGCATTTTTCGAATCCCACACTCCCATGTGAAAATCGGGAATCATCATTGGCATCGATTCCACAGCAGGTATTGAGGTCCTCAATTAATTAAATAGGTTGCAACCTAACCGGTTTCTGGCCCATTAGTTATTTGAAGTGATATCTAATACCAATTTATCCAATAAATGTTTCAATACGTTTCCCCATAGTTCACCAAACCGCAACCCATTCGATTTCTAGGTTCGTGAACTATCCGAGTTTATCCCACTAACTCCTATAATCTAGCATTTGAATTTCACGTTGCAACCGAACAGGTTTCTGGGGTGAAATATGTTTCGATTAAGACATTTGCATGCACTTTATAAAATTTTAAATTATTTCTAAATGTATAACCCGCATAATTGGGAAGCATTACACATTTATAGTAATTCTAATTTTAGAAAGCTTAGTGGAGGGTGAGGATGTCAAACATCCTTTTCTAACTCGGTATAATTTATTTGGGATAATTTAATTCGTCAAAAGATTTTGGTCTCACTTTGCACATTATTCAATTTATATAGCGCTTATTCTATATTGATCATGCATAAAAATACTACTAATAATCATGCCTTTCAATATAAATAAACATAGAATTTAAATAAATGAGTAAATAAATTCATCACTTGATCATGGACTTTTATTAGAGGGCCCGAGCCAATGGGCCATCACAAAAGACATATATTAAACCTATTAAACATTCATGGGCCTTTTGATTTTATCAACTTTGAACTATTTTATCTCGATTCTTAAAATAACTCATGCATTATTTCTAAGAATATAATAAATAGCTTCAAATTTGATAACCCATAAAATTAAAGGTAAAACATATAATCCTAAGTCCATGATTAGTGTTTTAATCACATAAGACATGCTCGCATCAATTAATACATGCTCGCAACATTTAATACATGCTCGCAATATTAAATCACTTATGTTGATTATTAAAATTCTAGTCCAACTAAAAAGTCCTTTATAAAATTTCTTATGATTTCACATATTCACTATTTCAGTTAAAATCATTCTAGTCCAACTAGATGACTTAGATGTACGAAATTAAGAATTAAGTGCATCTACCTTTAATTAAAATAGTATGAACACATAAAATATGAAATTCTATATTTTATTTTATTATGATTTAAAGCCATCAAAATTGGAAATACTTTTATTTGATCAAAGAATTAATTATTAATCTCTAAGAAAAATAATTTATATTCCTTATTCAAAATGAAGTAATTTCCAAGTCGAGGAAAAAAAAATAATATTTAATCCATAATTCAATTATTAATCTTCAAGAAAAATAATTAATTAGTTCTAATTAAATATTATATTCCAATTAATCTCATTGGGCTCGATTTCATCAAACCCAGGTCACCATCCTTTTGGTCCACTTGGATTCAATTTTAATAGGGCTCAAAATAATTAATTAGAACAACATTCACGTTTATTAATTTCTTATTGGGCTAAATTTAATTTAAGTCCAAATCACCAATCTCATTGACCCATTTAGATTTAATTAGATTAAGTCCAAACTAATTAACAAATCAAAATTGGATAATTTTCAATTGGGCTTGATTTAAATTATTCGGGTTATCATTCTTTTGATCCACCTAATTAATTAAAATCACCCAAAATTCAAAAATCAATTTTCGACCCAAACATAGCCCGTTTTACGTCCTGAATCCATGACCCGGATCAACGAATTGGGTATCCAAACCCACGACCCGACGGGCCACAGTCACGACCCGACGGGCTGTGACTGGGCAGGGCCGGGCGCTAAACAACGCGCACGAGCATTTTCTCGGGGCTTTCGAGCCCCGTTTTTCCTCGGTATTTTTTGATTTTCAATATCATCAAATATCCCTAGATTTACAATAACTAAAAATCAAAAAATTAGGCAAAAAACCATAAAACGCAGATTTAAGAAAAACATACAAACATGCTTCAAAAACACATAACATGCAATTCTTAAATCACGTAAACAAATCAAATATGCAAATCAGAGATTGGCTCTGATACCAATGTTGGGTTCGTTCGAAAAAGCATAAACGCAGCGGAAGGGATTTCAAAAATTAAAACGAAAATCCAATTGGTACTCTAATTCGCATAATTGAATCTAAAAGCCTATAACGAATAAAACTTACTCGTTAATATGAATATGATGATGGAGAAAAACTTCTTCTTCTCCAAACTCGAAATATTCAAGCTTCCAAATCTTCAATCCTTTGGTTTGATTCTTCAAACTTGAACTTGATCCGAACAACGAAAATACGTCGTCTCTAAATCGTCACGTACGGATCAACAAACGAAAAAATCCCCTTTCTTCTTTCTCTATGGTCGACGGCTAGGTATAGAGGAGGGGAGGAATATTTTTCTTTCTTTTGAGAGTTATGAGAGTTGTGTATTCTTCTTCTCTTGTTCTAAGTCAAAGAGTCCCTTTATACCTCATGACTTATTGAACAAGTCAAAACAAAAGAGCCCTAATATGTGGCCTCTTTGAGGCCTAGTAGGCATCCAATTGGACTCCTTATTTAGCCCCGAGATTTGTTTTCTTTAATTAATTTCTTATTTCAATTAAGGATTTATTGTATCCAATAAATAAATAAATAAATTAAATAACCAAATTAATTAGATAAATTAATTCATTAATATATTTCACAAGGAAATTAATTAAAAATTAATCTTATCATTATAATTAATTATTTCATCCAATGAATAATTAATTATTTAATTTATCCAATAAATTAAAACTCCCAGAAGAAATAATAGAAATTCCTTTTTCTTCATTTTTCTTTGTCAATCCTTTAGCGCGACTCTTTAGGTTCGTTTCGTTTGGCAATGAGAGGAAACCAAAGGAAGTGGGTAGCACCTAGTCAGTCGCATGGCCCACTTCGTAACCCAAACGAAAACGAATGATAGGATCATTCCGAAACCTTTCAATCGTAAATACCGTATATGTGTAAACCCTTTGTTCATGTTCCCCGATCAAGTGACAGTCATGGTTATGTCAAACTCACTGGACTTGACCATATGTATAAATCATAATAAATACGAGATCATTGAGATCGATTTAGTGCCAAGCACAATCGTCTCGTTTGCTTTGGCCAAAGACTTTGATCTCTATTTATCTATAATCACATATGGTACATACTCATTCATTTATGAGAGAACAAATCCCATATTAGATATCTGCTAAGATTACCATTTGCCCATCAAGTCCGCATTTCGAGGTTAACCCCACCAAAGGGTGAATTGGGTCTAACTACTCTAGTGAAAGACTTGACGTCACAAGTGCATCTTCAGCCTGATACTTCAGGTCAAAGGTTCACATATACCTATTACGCATAATCTGTTCCGTCATTGACAGTCACAGAGTGAAAACCAATGTGACAGAACCCATGCGAGTCGTGTTCGAACATATCAGTTCCACTGACGTGTCTACAAACTTAATCTCCTATCATCCCATGATATCAGACAGGAACTCCCATGTCGGAGCTAAGATTGTACAAGTATTTGAAGTCTTTATTTGTCCATTAAAGACTTCATATTACTTGCGAACTTATTTTAGTAATCAAGATCGATCTCTCTAGTGCCAATCTTCCTATCCCATAGGAAGTAGAGGGATCGCACTGAAAATATGGACAAAACGTTTTACACAACTTATAGATGTAGATGAGAATTAATTGAAAACTCAATAATGCCTTTTATTTAAGAAGAGTTTAAGTTCAATACAAGATATATGCCCTATACATTCTATCCTCTATGGCATCTGAGGGCATAATTCTAACAAATGATTCTTTGATCATCATATAGGTAAAAAAAGAATCCCATGGAATCTTCAGGATAGCCAATGAAACGTCCCATGAGGGATCTTGTCTCCAATTTCTCCATTTTAGTCTTCTTGACATAAACGGGACATCCCCAAATCATAATGTAACTTGGTTTCCTATTATTCCACATCTCATGTGGAGTTTTAGGAACGGATTTGGAGGGACATCTGTTCAATATCTAAGCAGCAATAAGGAGTGCATGTCCCTATAACAAAATGGGTAAATTAGTGTAACTAACCATGGAACGAACCATGTCCAACAGTGTTCGGTTTCTACGTTCGGCTATTCCATTTAGTTGAGGAGTCGCTGGTGGTGTTAGTTGTAACATTATTCCTTGTTCTCTAAGGAATTCATCAAACTCGGCGCTCATATATTCTCCTCCATGATCTGATTATAGAGTTTTTATATTTTGCCCAGTTTGATTCTCTACTAAAGCTTTAAATTCTTTAAACCTTTAAAAAGATTCAGACTTTTGCTTCATCAGATACACTAGACAATATGTATATCAAAAATCACATAAACATGATCAAATATGCAAATTAGAGATTGGCGCTGATATCACTGTTGGGTTTCGCGAAAAATCAATTAAACGCAGCGAAAGTTTTAAAATTTAAACCCAAAGTGAATTCTCTGTTTTCATAGTCGAATCAATTAATCGTGAAAATGAATAATTACTTACCCGTTGAAGCAAAGTGGTTGGAGACTCAATTCCTTCTTCAAAAATTCGAATTATGTTCACTTGATGACTTCAAGAACACGTGCAATCCAATCTTTGCGAATCCTTGATCTTTTCTTGAATTCTTGATCTGAACAACGAACGTACGCTGCCTCTAAATTATCACGCGGATTGATTAGACGAAAAATTCCACTTTTTCTCTATTAAGGCTAACGGCTAGAGTGTATAGAGAGAGTGAGAGGAGTTTTTTCTTCTTTTCTTTCTAGGAGAGTTATGATTTTCTTATGTCTTGTTAAGTCAAGGAGTCCTTTTATAATCACTTGACTTATTGACCAAGACAAACAAAAAGAGACCTCGTTGGGCATCCAAGTGGATGCCCAAATTACCCTAGTAGGCGTGCAAATGGACGCCCCATCTAGGCCCGGGATTTTCTTTTTTTTTTAATTAATTATCTATTTAACTAATAATTTATTATATCCAATAAATTACTTAATTAATTAAATAACCAAATTAATTAGATAAATTAACTCATTAATTTATTTCCATAAGAAATTAATTAATAATTAATTTTATCTTTATAATTAATTATTTCATCCAATGAATAATTAATTAATTATTTAATTTATCCATTAAATTAATTCTCCTAGAATAAAATAGAAAATCCATTTTCATTTTTCTTTATCAATCCTTTAGTGCGACTCTTTAGGTTCGTTTCGTTTGGCAATGAGAGGAATCCAAAGGAAGTGGGTAACACCTAGCCAGTCACGTGGCCCACTTCGTAGACCAAATGAAAAATGAATGATTGGATCATTCCACAACCTTCCAATCGTAAATACCGTATAAGTAAAAACCCTTTGTTCACGTGCCCCAATCAAGTGAGATTCATGGTTATGTCAAATTCACTAGACTTGACCATATGTATTACTTATAATCATACGAGATCATTGAGATTGATTTAGGGCCTTGCACAATCGTCTCTTTTGCTTTGGCCAAAGACTTTGATTTGTATTTATCTATAATCACATAGAGTACTTTCTCATTCACTTATGAGAGAACAAATCCTATATTACATATCAGCTAAGACTACCACTTGCCCATCAAGCGCATTTTGAGGTTGACCCCACCAACGGGTGAATTGGGTCTAACTACTCTAGTGAAAGACTGGACATCACAAGTGCATCTTTAGCCTGATACTTCAGGTCAAAGGTTCACTTATACCTATTACGCATAATCAATTCTGTCATTGACAGTCACAGAGTGAAAACCCATGTGATAGAACCAATGCGAGTCGTGTTCGAGCATATCAGTTCCACTGATATGCCTACAATCTTAAGCTCCCACCATCACATGGTGTTTGACTGGCACTCCCATGTCAGAGCTAAGATTGTCCAAGTGTTCTAAGTCTTTATTTGTCCATTAAAGACTTCATATTACTTGCGAACGAGTTTAAGTAATGAAGATCAATCTCTCTAGTGCCAATCTTCCTATCCCATAGGAAGTAGAGGGATTGCATTGAAAACATGGACAAAACGTTTTACACTACTTATAGATGCAGATAAGATTTAAGTGAAAACTAAATAATGCCTTTTATTATAAATAATAAATAAGTTTATTACAAGAAAGATGCCCTATCATTCTATCCTCTATGGCACCTGAGAGCATAATCCTAACAATTGAAATTACAAAGTCTTTGGCCAAACTAAATAAACTAACTAGTGATGGTCACTATGGGTAGTTTGGTAATTTTATACTATTATGATTACCGAATACAGCATCAAGTTCTATGAGTTTGACATACCATGGCTCTTACTTGATTGGGTCACGTCGGTGAAGAGTTTATACGCATATGGTAGTCGTAATCAAGTTTCTTGATGACATGTTCATCTCGTATGCAATTGGGTTATGATTTGGTTCCACTGTACTGGCTAGGTGACAAACCTTATCCTTTGGAATCTTCCCACTGCCAATTGAATCGAGCCTAGAGAGTCGCGCTATGTGAAGAAAAGGAATATTTTTCATGCTAAGGGTATTTTGGTAAAATCACATTAGATGTGATTGACTAACAAAATGGATGGCATAATTTAATTAAAAATATTTAATTGGATTAAATAAATTAATTAAATCATATTAATTCATAAGTTAAATTAATTGGAAATTAATTTATAAGTTGAATTAAATTAATTTGATTAATTTTAATTGGATTAAAGTAATTAATTAGTTGTCAATTGGATTAGATTTGGATTTAATTAATTACACATTGGCTAAGATAGAACAAAGCCCGGAGGCCCATCTCCAATAGGCCTAGCGACCGCCTTTGTAGTAGACTTAGGGGTTCTGCTTATTTGATATAAGTAGTTAATCAGTGTCAGAACTCTACACAAATCATCATTAAGAATCTGACTTTGAGCCAAAGAAACCTAGAGCAATAGGAAAGACAAAATTTCCTTCCTCTCTGCCCAACTAGCCTGCGCCACCATTGTTGCCGGGGAGGAGATCGGAGCTTTCTCAGAGAATTTTCTTCAGCGTGATTATCTAAAGGCAGGAGTCTGGGGCTGCTGCTGACTAATTGAATTTTGTCGTCAAGAGGTAATTCGATTACTCTCTTACATAATTTGTTCTTATTGCGTATATATAATATCATACAAACCCCAGATTCGATTCTCGATGTGATTCGGATCAAAATTTTTATCCGCTAGACCGAATCACAATAGTGGTATCAGAGTCAAAATTTGGGATATTCATGATATTCGTTGTATGTTTATTGTATTTTAATTGTTTTAATATCATAAACATGTATTTAAATATTGTATGTAATTTGGGTAATTTATGTTATGCATGCGAATCTGTAAAAATTGAATTTTCTTGAGTTGAATTGGATTTAGAGGGTAAAACGAAAACTTGAATTGGATTCGTATTTTTTTAGAAAAATCATAATTTTTTTGAAAAATGCATCGCTAGAAGAGCGCTGCCACGGCGCATCGGGAGTTCCCGGTTCCGTCGCTACAGTGTGCATTGGAAGCACCACTGTAGCAGTGGCGCAGCGCGTAGGGACGGCGCGTAAGGGGTTTTGGGCTTGGCCCAACATAATTAGGGTTGTGTTGGGCTAAGCAACACCAATAGTATTAGCGCTGGGCTTGGTCCAGCTCATAACATTAGCTCTGGGCTGAGCCAAGTGCTAGATGGATCAGATCCCAAAGCACAATTGTAGCGTTGAGTTGAGCCCAACGCACTGATGATTCGCGTTGGGCTCACGGTACCTAGCGCGGTCAAATGAGTGCTGGGCCAGGCTTTGGTTCAGATTTGCTCAATTCCCAATCTCACCAATATCATCTGGGCCAGGCCTTAAACCCATTATTTGGGTGTGGCCTAGATCATTTGGTGGGGTTGGTTTAGGCCTGAGTGATAACCATTCATTAATTAACAAGCTTAACTATGGGTTTTAACATTATTATCTCCGACCCACAATTCAAAGGGCATTTCCAAGATGGGTGGCCTTTAAGAGGAAAAACATTGCTCCATTGGTCTATCAAATTTATGCGTTGATTACTTTTTCTTTTGTAATCTATGTATAGACACAACAACAAAAAATAATATTGTTGACAAAATTTGAAGTGATAATGTTAAAATTATCACTAGATATACATAATGAATGACAATAATTCTTATTTTGTCATAATAAGAAAATTTAGTGACAAGAGTTTCAATAAAGTTGTCACTATTGATCAATTATCACACATGTATAGTGACAATACAAATAAAATGACAACTATAGTAGTTGTCACTACAGATGTGTCACTAATTGTTGACAACTTCCTTGTCATTAACTACTAAGAGTGACAATTTTTATACAAATCTTGTCACTGTTAATGATGTAAAACCTATTTTTTGTGACAAAACAAGAATTCTTGTCACTAAAATTCTGTAATTAGTGACAACTTTGAAATTGTCACTTACTATTTTATCAATTATGCCTTATTTCTTTTTAGTAAAAGAAATTCTAGTCCAAATTGAATTCGATCAATTTCAAATGTAATTCACTTGCTTTGTACATTCTAACCAATTCCATTGTAATTTCTTTTTTCTAATTATTGACCAATTACATAGTAAATCTACGCTTTGATTCCAACAAATTATATTTGATATAGAAGCGTTGTTGATGATGGTGAAAATTGTCAATCAATGAATAACACGTGGTTGACCATGTGGGGTGATGGAACCGATCAAACGCACGACAAACTAGATTGGGGGTTGATGAATATATAGACTGCACTCGCTGTTTATACGAGTTGCCTACGTATCCAATGAATGGGGATCAATTCTGTTAGTAGTTCTGTATTGAAATTGCTCTTAGAAGTAACCATTAGATTTTTTCTGAGATTGTAGATAATAAGCCTTTATCAGCTCTTCTAAGGTATCTATATGGAGCTAGCGATGGGCTACGGGCTGTGGGCTCAAATTTAGTAGTAGCCCACAGGCCTATTAATATAACCATCACTTAGCCTTTAGACTATTAAAGTAGCCCAATTACCTTTACAACCGTAATAATTTAACGGACCTTAATTACCAATGTGTCGTCAGCCCTATGGGCTTGACTCAATATTTAACCCACGACCAGCGGGTGGCTCCCCGGCCTGATATGAGGATAAATTACCATATTGCTCTTTAGAAATTTTTGGCGCACATCATAATGCCTCCCACTTTCGGGTTTACTAGACAGTGTAGCCAGGGATAAGAGTAATGATGTGTATGTAATGTTATGCAGTCCCAGTCTGGACTGGGGTGGGGGCCTTTAAGGTTTCTCCACCTTCCTTTATTAAATAGAGGTAGGTGCAAAATTTTTGCTTTCACTCCTATTCACACTCTGATCCTTTAAAAGCTTTTGACTAGTAGAAATTCTCTCCCTTGGAGGCTTTTACTTTTCCACCATGGCTAGAGATAATCTTGGATAAGGTAAACACCTTTCTCTAGTTCTCATTGACATTTGCACTTGAATACTTATTTTCTTTTCGATTTCTTGTCTAGCGGGTTTTCGTATATGCATGTGGATATTACTCATGCCCTCTTGCTCCCGGGGGGAGGTCTCCTGATGCCCCCTGGTCATCAATGCCTCACGGCTGTCCGCAAGGCATCGGGTGCCTCGCGGCCTGGTTGCGAGGCATGCAGAGCCTCGCGGCGCACTCAGTGCCTCACGATTGCCGTGAGGCTGCCACGAGGCACCCGATGCCTCATAGTTACTGCGAGGCTTTCGGCCCTTCGGGCTGTTGGCTTGGCATTTCCCCTTGGTTTTGTTTGTACCATGTACCTATACTTTTATTGTGTATCTCACAATCGTTTC
Source organism: Buddleja alternifolia (assembly GCA_019426215.1). Classification (NCBI taxonomy): domain Eukaryota; kingdom Viridiplantae; phylum Streptophyta; class Magnoliopsida; order Lamiales; family Scrophulariaceae; genus Buddleja; species Buddleja alternifolia. The sequence goes on along the minus strand of CM033395.1, from coordinate 16,359,647 downwards.
TTTTCAGGTGTTGTGAGTTCGTCGTCATCGTCCAGCAGTGGTAGCTCGGGGAGCGAAGACTTAGTGTCTTTGGTGAGTGACTATAGAGAATTGGGGGAATGGAAAGATGACCCCCAAAGTGGGAAGTTGGCGCGGGACCGCAAAACGGACCTCGCTATTTGTGCTTCCACTATCACAAATAAAGAGTTACAGGCGCTTTTTGAGCATGCCCTGCCCGAGATTAGGGTAGTGAAACCTAAGCCCGATGATAGGATCAGGAGCCCCCCGAGGGGTTATGCTACTCTCTACTTAGAATATTTTCGCATGGGTTTTGCTTTATCATGCGACCCCTTGTTGGGGATGATCCTAAACCACTACCAAGTTTGTATCAGTCAACTGTCGTCTAATAGCTTTGCTCAATTTGAAGGCTTCATCCGGTTGTTTTGAGAGTTTAAGCTAGACCTGGGCCTCGAAGCCTTTCAGGCTATTTTTGATGTTCGGATGAGCTTGGGATGGCCATATGTGCATTTCTACCCCACGTTCCCTTACAGGTTCTTGGAGGGGAAAATTAGTTCTGACGGAAATTGGAAAAATAAGTTCTTTTACTTCCATATTCAGAGCTTGCCCATTCTCACACCCGTGCTGTAGTGCAAGAAGCTCGCCCCTCAGAAGGTTATAGGTACCCATCACCGGTTATGGTTGGATTTTAAGGGGGTGGGGCTGTTTGAGGCTCGCTACGATATTCGACAGATATACCGCGGAGGTACTTCATCTTATACTACCTTGATACCGCATCAAATGTTTACTTTTTGAAAGTGGCAGTTATAATTTAGTTTCATCCACTTATTTGCTGGAACACTTTATTTCAGGCGTGAGGGGGCGCTCTAAGGAACCAGCTACTGCCATCGCCCCAAGGAAGGACATCCCGATAGACGTGCCGAGCCCGCTCTCCCTCTTCCGAAGGCCAAAGGCATAGACCTGGGGGTGCCAGATTTTTCACCATCTACTGTCGCGCTCGCCTCCCTAGACTTTGATTCTATGATGGCCGGGTTGACCACTAGAGGTTCTCATGATGTCACATTTGGAGCTTCCTCATCTAATCTTAAGTGAAAGGCACCATCGGAGGAGGGAGGTACAAAGCTTGCTTATATTAGAGCCCCTTCTCTCCCGAGCGCAGCTGGGATATTCTCCTGTGAGCTATGGTACTCCTGGTGGTGGCAAGGGGTTGTTCACTTTTGGGGTGAACAGAGACCCCTCCATTCATTATTTTTGGGATACGAGTGATGCGGTCACCCCGTGGTCGATGGTTAGACCTGCTGTGAATGACTATTGACACGCTAAAAGCTAACGTGCTTTGTAGCAAGTGCACTAGTCGTGTGTAGTAATAGAAATGGACAATAAGTCCGGGTTGTTGAACCACAAGGACTTGAATTCTAGTTTATGATTTTCGATAACAAAAGGAAGTAAATTAGAGATTTAACTAAAAAGGAAAGTAAATAAGCTAAAGCGAAAGTAAAGAGAAATTAAACTTCCAATGTGGAGAGGTGACTAAGGCTCATGTTCGGGCACATGTTGCGTATTGCTATCCTAAGATCATTATCAATTCATTAGACATACATTGCTATGGTGAAAGCTCCTAAGGTAAAGAATAACCGATGTCTCGTGATAGAGTCCTATACTTAAATGGCGGTTTCCTAAGTATGTCTACCCGAAAATCTAACCACTAAGCATGCATTAAAGAGTTAGAGCTTTCTCGATTAAAATCGAACGACTTCACCCGGGAATCTTTACCTATGTCTAGGGAAATTCCTATTTGGTCGGTGATGTTGTGAAATTCTTGCACCCTAAGTCAATTTTCTCTTGAATAATTCACCTAAGCATGATATCAAACACATGGTGATCAAGCATATGTAAGGCATTCAACCACATAATCACAACACATAGCAATATACGAATTGAAATGGAAAATGATCTTATTATCACAATACTAACAAAATGGCCTTCTCATGGCCCTCAACAAATATAGCTCATAAAATGCATAAGGAAAAAGCTAAGCATAAGATCCATGTTCATAGACAAAGATGAATCTGAAGCTAAGAAACTCCCTATGTTGAATTGATGATCGAATCTTTAATTGGAGGCTTCAATCTCTTCTTTCCCTTCTCTTTTGCTCTTCTAAAGTGATGAAAAGTGAGGTCCCAATCCCAAGAAATCCCCAAAATTCCTTTAGAATTCGAACCTCCTCTTTTTCCTTTCATTTTTGGCCTTTATACCTTCAAAACCGCTGTATCGGCGCCCAGGCGTGACTCAAATGGCGCCTAGGCGCGGCCCAGGTGGCCTAAGTGGCTTGGAAAAGAAGTTGACTGGCGCCTAGGCGCGGATAAGGTGGCGCCTAGGCGCCACAGTGCGAAATCTTAACCGTTTTCTTGTTTTTCAGCGCAACAATCGTGTTTTCTTCATAACTTTCTCCACGGACCTCGGATTTGGATGATTCAAGTTGCCACGTGAAGCCAAGACGAAGATATACAACTTTATAGAAGAAAACTTCCTCAAATTCAATTTCCAAATATACTGAAATACTGTGTTTTTGTGCACTTTACGTCAATTGCAGTGATTTTCCACCTTTACTCAATAAGCCCATAGATTATACACATATGTGGCATAAATCAAGCAATAAATGTATCTAAAACATAAACATAAGGGCTTAAAAATACGTAAAAACGACTCTTATCAACTATAATTCTCAGCGCTTGCATATGCTGCCAGCAGATCACATAGACTAGGAGATCTCCGCTGGCGAGGGCCGGGTGAGTTTAGTTCTACTTTTGTATCATTGCTGTGTGATTTTTCATAAGTGGTCTTCTTTATAAAGTCTTCTTGCCTTTGCTTTTTCAGTTGACCCAATTATCTCACCACCTCTGCCAGAGATACGAGCATTTCGAGGGGAAATTGAAAGATTGTTCAAAGAAGAACAAGAAACTTCTTTTGAAATCCTCCAAGGCTGAGGCAGTAGCCGCAGAGTGGGAGGCAAAGTACAGGACGACCGTTGAGGACTTTGATGAGGAGGCCTTTTGTGGTAAGAGCCTCCTTGGCTCCTAAGTTGGTATACAGACTTTGGCTGATGCTGAGGAGTCGACAGTGAATGTGTCTAGGGTGAGCGCCGAGTTTCTCAATGAGTGCAATAGGAAGGCGTATGATATCGCCCTTGGTTTCATGGGGAAGACGGTTCGGCAGTGCCGTCATGTTCTTAGGGAGAGTGGTCACTATCCCCATGATGATTTTTCTTGGATGTATAAGGTGATTGCTGATGACAACGATGAGGAAGACAAGCTACCAGCCGGAAGACGTGGTCGTGACCCTCCTCGTGATAGCTAGTTTTTCGCATGTAGTGCTATTGGATTTTTATGTTGACTTGATATTTTAGTTAGCCTCCACGATTTGTTTATTCGTATTTTATAAGACTAACTTTTTAGTACTTTAGTTTTGTAAGACTATTTTGCTTGCTGCGTTTTTTCGTATCATAGCCTATTTCTTGTTTGTGTTTTCTACCCCTATGGTTTGATTTGGTGGGTGGATAATTTTAGCGGTCTTAGCCCACCTCTTTTGCATCTCCACCTCTTATGTCTTATGCTTATGCCCATGTCCCCCACTCCTTGGTGTTTGTGGTGACAAACATTTGGAGTAGCAAAGTATTTTCGCACTATGCTTATTTTGTTTGAATAAGTGGCGTGGTTTGTGATACTAGGGGCCACTTTTATGTGGGGGCTTGGTGGCCTCTTGTAACACCCTATATTCTCAATTCCTAGTTTTGTAAACACTGAAGTAAGAGTCATAATTCTTCCAAATTTGTGCCTTGGACATAATTAGATTTCATAACATATTCTATTATAGCATACAAATACTTATTAGTCGGTACATCAAGAATTATTGTGACACTCCGTACCTTCATACAAATATCTTCATAAGTCTATTATCATTATTATTTATAAAGGGTACTCATAAGGTGAATGTTATAAGCCCAATTGAAAACCATAACTTCTGGGGTCAAATTAATGACTTTTATCTCAATTTATAAATGTACAATTACTTAGACACATGGCAATAGACTAGCCTTTCCACCGATTGCACATGCACATGTATAAGAATTCAACATTTCCATCTCTCACCTATTCACTATCTGAAGCATCTTTGTATACTTGAAGATGGAGAAAAGAGGATATGCATAAGACTGAGTCTTGAGGTCGGTCAGTGTGGTGAGTCCACTTCTTTTATTCAATCTCCACGTTTAAGTTTTAAATTGTGGTGTATGTATTTATTAATTTATGTATATGGGTGATTAAATCAATCCAATAGAACATGGAGCTTTACTTGAATATATTCCAGAAAATAGGTTATTGCATACAAAGTATGAGGAAAAAAAAACTTGAGGGTCAGAAATTTCAGTTTCTGGAGTTTCCTCTTGGTGCTGTATTTAGATGACCAAACGAGCGAAGTTTCTTATTCTAATTTTTCTGGAGAACTATGGCCGTGTCTGGAATATACCTGTAAAATTTTGTGGTTATTGAAGGTGTGGTCTAAAATTACTTCAATGAGACTGCCAGTCAGTTTGGTTGGACTAAAAAAGTTACTATTTTTAGCTGATTTGACAACTTAGAGATTTTATTTAGCTCCTAAAGTTTTACTATAAACGTATATATGTCTTTTGAGTGTTTCAAGAGAATTTGGGGATTTTTAAAGAAACAGGGAATTTTATACAAATCTTTGAAATGGGACCGGCTGTCCTGGAAAATAAGTTTTCGTTCAGCAATGTTTCGGTGATCAAATCCCAATTGAACAAAGTCAATTGATCCTGAAATTTTTATGGTACAAACTTCATGTTTATGCCTCTGTTTCTGCAAAATCTAAGAGCAAAATAAGATTTACAGAATTTATAAGAATTTTATGTGAACTTGTGTGAATTATACGGCCTATATATTTGGATACTACTACATATGCAGGATGACTTCTTGTATTTGGTTGGATTATACAGTGTTATGAGTTAAGAATATGACGGTGTATTTGGACAGTAGGATAGATTTGTGGTTCAAACGAGACACAAAATGACAATGCCAAGTTGTAACTGTGAGGGTTTCTCTTTTCCTTGAAAGCTCTTTAATTGCTTTACCTACTTGTGATTGCTTGATTTCTTTATACAACTGTCTTATCAATATCTTGAGGATTGGTTCGTGATGATTGTTGATTCATAAATATCTTGTTCGGTTCAATATGAATCCTTTTGCGTCTATAGTACACGTCTTGCCTCGAAATGGTCTTCGGTCTGATCGGTGTCAATTACCTTATGTCTTGTCGTACCAATACCTAGTTCGTATCTTTCATCTTCTCATTGAGACCATTGTAATTCTTGGCTCTACTCCGTCAGCTAAGGGAGCTAAGTGCTGCGCCGAGGGTGCCACCTCTTGAGGCTTCGGCACAAAATGCTACACGGCGGGAGCCATCTCTAGAGACCCAAGGTCTGGCATCCATCCGCGATATGTCTCTTTTCTTGATCTAAAGCTTTGACTCTAAAAGACAGAGTGAAGGGAGCTAAGTGCTACATCGTGGGAGCCACTTCTTGAGGCTTCGACGCAAAGTGCTACACAGTGGGAGCCACTTCTAGAGTCCCGACACCTATAGATCAGTGAAGGGATCTAGGTGCTATACGGGGAAAAGTGCTACGTGACGGTGGGAGCCACCTCTTGGGCCCGTAGGAGCCACCTCTCGAGTCCCGACACTTGAAACCATATGGTATGTATTGAAAGGTGTAAAGTCTCCCGCTGGTATGGGACAGTAGGGAGACGAAGCACAATCGTTTGACATAAGTTCTAAAGTACATGAGTTGTCTCTTCGTTCTTAATTCATTTTGATACTTGATTGATCGTCCTTCTGATATCTTGATTGATTCATTTACTTGCCTCTGTATATGCCTTGTTCTATTATAATCTTTCGCTGCAGATTCCACTTCAAATATAAAAGGTAAAGTTGTTGGGTTTCACATAAAAACACAAAAACACAGCGGAAGGATTTCAAAAATTTAATTAAAAACCAAAAATTGTACTCTAATTCGCATAATTGAATCTCAAACATGCATTAACGAGTAAATCCGACTTACCCGTTGAAGCGAGGTGGTAGGAGAATCCAATTCTTCTTTTAAACTTTAGATTTATGAACTTTTTGAATTCTTCAACCCTCGTGTTCTTCAATTCTTGAAGTTGTAGATGAATTCAACAACGAATCACGTTGCCTCTAAATTATCACGCGCGAATTGATGATGAAAAATTCCCTTCTTGTTCTCTATAGGGGCAACGGCTTTGGTATATAGAGAGGGAGGATATTTTTCTTCATCTATTCGTTGGAGAGTTACAATTCATGTTAATGTATTCCCTTCTCTAGGTTAAAGTTAAGAGAGCCCTTTTATAACTCAATGACTTGTTGACCAAGACAAAACAAAAGAGACCGATTTGATCATCCAACCTAGCCTAATAGAGCCCGAAATTCTTTTTGTTTTGTTAATTTCTTTATTCAATTAATTATTTATTTTATCCAATAAATAAATATATTAATTAAATAATAAAATTAATTAGATAAATTAATTCATTAATATATTTCTCTAAGAAATTAACTAATAATTAATCGTATCCAAAAATTAATTATCTTATCCATTAAGCAATTAATTATTTAACTTATCCAATAAATTAAATCTCTCCAAAATAAAATAGGAAATAAAAAATCCCTTTTTCAATTTTCTTCATCAATTCTTTAGCGCGACTCTTTAGGTTCGTTTCATTTGGCAATGAGAGGAAACCAAAGGAAGTAGGTAACACTGAGCCAGTCATGTGGCTCACTTCGTAGCCCAAATGAAATACGAATGAATGGATCATTCCACAACCTTTCAATCGTAAGTACCGTGTATGTATAAATCCTTCGTTCATGTTCCCCGGTCAAGTGAGAGTCATGGTTATGTCAAACTCACTGGACTTGACCATATGTATAAATTATAATAATACGAGATCATTGAGATCGATTTGGTGCCCAGCAAAATCGTCTCGTTTGCTTTGGCCAAAGACTTTGATCTCTATTTATCTATAATTACATAGGGTACATTCTCATTCACTTATGAGAGAACAAATTTCTCTTAGATATCTACTAAGACTACCACTTGCGCATCAAGTCCGCATCTCGAGGTTGACCCCACCAACGGGTGAATTGGGTCTAACTACTCTAGTGATTGTGCTACTATTGGTTCAGGCCTTGGTTCTTGGACAGATGTCTCTGAGGGAGTTTCGTTTTGTTCTTGTAGAACAATTTTCCTACCTTTGCCCCTTTCCAAGATGAAATCGTCTTCAAGGAAGTGAGCTTGTAGGGCCACGATGATTCTCTGATTATCATGCAGGTAAAAGAAGAATCCCATGGAATCCTCAGGATAACCAATGAAATGTCCCATGAGGGATCTTGTCTCCAATTTCTCCACTTTAGTCTTCTTGACATAAGTGGGACATCCCCAAATTTTAATGTGATTAAGACTCGGTTTTCTATTATTCCACATCTCATGCGGAGTTTTAGGAACAGATTTGGAGGGACATCTATTCAAAACATGAGCAGCAGTAAGGAGCGCGTGTCCCCACAATGAAATGGGTAAATCAGTGTAACTATGCATGGAACGAACCATGTCCAACAATGTTCGGTTCCTTCGCTCAGCTACTCCATTTAGTTGAGGAGTTGCTGGTGGTGTTAGTTGTAACATTATTCCTTGTTGTCTAAGGAATTCATCAAACTCGGCACTCATATATTCTCCTCCATGATCTGATCGTAGAGTTTTTATATTTTGCCCAGTTTGATTTTCTACTAAGGCTTTGAACTCCTTGAACCTTTCAAAGGATTTAGACTTTTGCTTTATCAAATACACTAAACTATATCTTGAATGATCATTTGTGAATGTGATGAAGTAGTAGAAACCTCCATGAACCATTTCTCCAAATGGTCCGCAGACGTCGGTATGCACTAACTCTAAGATTGAGTAGCTCTTTCAAAAGTCCCGGTGAAGGGAGATCTAGCCATCTTGCCTAAGAGACATGATTCACATATTGGAATGGGATCCGACCCCAGTGAGCTTAATAGCCCGTCTTTTTCCATTTTGTGGATCTTGTGTTCTCCAGCATGGCCTAGTCTAAGATGCCATTTGATTTTTAGGTTAGCTTCTTGCCTACCACGTTTTTGTGTTACAAAACGGACATTCAAATAATACTAACCATTAACTAAACAAGCATTGCCAACTAATTTATTTCCATAATAAATGTCGCAATTTAATTTAGAAAAACGGAATGTATATCCAATCTTAACTAAGATAGGAATAGATACAATGTTCTTAAGCCCCTTGGGCAAAACTAAAACATTATCTAAAAACAATAAATGTCCAGAATTCAAATAAAGAGAAGTAGACCCAATCCTAGTAGTTGCGACGCTTTCCCCGCTGCCTACTTTGATCATCACTTCTTCTCGGCCCAGCTTTCTACTTCTCTGAAGATCCTGATCCAAACAACATACATGGGCACTAGCCCCTGAGTCCAGAATCCACGAAGTAGAAAATACGGTCATAGAACAGTTAGTTTAAAAAACAAGTAGTTCTATACGTTGTGCGCCTTTGCCTAATTTAGGACAGTTCCTCTTCCAGTGGCCAAGCTCTCCGCATTTGAGACATCTATCCGCTTTCTTAGGCCCTTTGCTCTTGTAAAACCCTTGAGCCTTTCCCTTACCCTTCTTGACACCCCCTTGAGCTCCAAGCTAGCCAGACTTTTTCTTGTTGTTGTTCTTCTTCTTAGACTTAGACTTTTTAGGTCCACAAGAGATGAGCAAAGGAAGTTTCCTTTCCCTTTGGTTTCATTTGAGATTGTGTAGTAACCAATTTGTTCATTAGCCCAGCTGAATTGCACTCTATCTCATTGTAGTTAAAGTTAACCACAAATTGGGAAAATGAATCAGGAAGAGACTGCAAGATTAAGTCTGTTTGAAGGGTGGTGTTCATGGTGAATTTGAGACCTTCCAATTTCTCGATCCTCGAAATAATTTTGAGGACATGATCACCAACCTTCTCACTTTCTTTTATCTTGGCTCCGAAGAGCTCTTTCGATATCTCATATCGAGCAGTTCGATTATGCTTTCCATAGAGCTCTACCAGTTGAGCTAGGATAGCTCTTGTAGTGGACATCTTATCATGTAACCTTTGAAGATCATTAGTCATAGATCCCACCATGTATCCTCTCACCCGGAGGTCGTCCTTAACCCATTTTTCATGGGCTTAGACCTCTTCCTCATTGGCACAGGTTCTAGCAGGAGCCCCCAGGATATCAACCTCGAAGAAGTATCCCAGAGATTCCATATTGAGGACAATCTTCAAATTTCTAAGACAGTCCATATAATTGGGTCCTGTCAGGGTATTCTTTTTAAGTAGAATTGAAAGTGGGTTTTTCATATTTGAGAGAGATAAACGAGAAAAAAACTGTAGAAATAAACCAGATTTATTAGATTACTTGTTTTGACTTAACCAAGAAAAATTAAGGATTTAAAATTTATCTTGGCTCCCATTGCATTTTTCGAATCCCACACTCCCATGTCAAAATCGGGAATCATCATTGGCATCGATTCCACAGCGGGTATTGAGGTCCTCAATTAACTAAATGAGTTGCAACCTAATCGGTTTCTGGCCCATTAATTATTTGAGGTGACATCTAATATCAATTTATCTAATAAGCATTTCAATACCTTTCCCCATATTTCCCCAAACCGCAACCGAACAGGTTTCTAAGCTAGTGAACTACCTGTTTTCATTCCCACTAACTCCTATAATCTAACATTTGAATTTCAATATTCTTCGATTAAGGCATTTCTTGCACTTCATAATATTTCAAATTATTTCTAAATGCATAACCCCCATAACTGGGAAGCATTATACATTTATAGTAATTTTAATTTTAGAAAGCTTAGTGGAGGGAGAGGATGTCACACATCCTTTTCTAACTCGGTATTATTTATTTGGGAGAATTTAATTCGTCAAAAATTTTTGGTCTCACTTTGCACATTATTCCATTTATATAGCGCTTTTATTCTATATGGATCATTCATAAAAATACTACTAATAATCATGCCTTTCAATATAAATATTTATAGAATTTAAATAAATAAATTCACCACTTGATCATGGACTTTTACTAGAGGGCCCGAGCCAATAGGCCATAAAAAAGGCATAGATTAAACCTATTAAACATTCATGGGCTTTTTGACGTTATCAATTTTAAACCATTTCATCTCGATTCGAAAAACAACTCATGCATTATTTCTAAAAATATAATAAATAGCTTGAAATTTGATAACCCATAAAATTAAAGGTGAAACATATAATCCTAAGTCCATGATTAGTGTTACAATCACATAAGACATGCTCGCATCAATTAATACATGCTCGCAACATTTAATACATGCTCGCAATATTATATCACTTATGTTGATTATTAGAGTTTTAGTCCAACTAAAAAGTCCTTTATAAAATCCCCAATGTTTTATACATTCACTATTTCAATTAAAATCATTCTAGTCCAACTAGATGACTTAGATGTACGAAATTAAAATTAAATACATCTACCTTTAATTAAAATAATATTAATCCTACTAATAGAATACATAAAATATGGAATTCTATTTTATTTTATTATGATTTAAAGCCATCTATTATTGGAAATACTTTTATTTGATCAAAGAATTAATTATTAATCTCTAAGAAAAATAATTTATATTCTTTTATCAAAATTAAGTAATTTCCAAGTCGAGGAACAATAATAATATTTAATCCATAAGTTAATTATTAATCTCTAAGAAAAATAATTAATTAAGTCTAATTAAATATTATATTCGAATTAATCTTATTGGGCTCGATTTCATCTAACCCAAGTCACCATCCTTTTGGTCCACTTGGATTCAATTTAATTGGGCTCAAAATAATTAATTAGAATAACATGCACGTTTTATTAATTTCTTATTCGGCTAAATTTAATTTAAGTCTGTTAGGAATTTCATGTTAGATGTTTTGATGATGACAAGATAGGATTTCATGTTAGACCCCAAAAGAATGTAAGTTTGCACTTTCGTAGAATATATGTATAAGCGTTTGAAAGTTTATTAGTTTGTTATGCTTGTAATTTTTATCTTTGTAGATTTTAGACTAAGTATTAGATACCGAGTCGCTAATAGAATTCTAGGTGAGTCTATTAGAGATGAAGTTGAAGATCAGCATCTCAAGTCAAGTGAAGATGAAGATTTGTCTTAAGCGTCTGTCAAACGCTTAAAGACTATTTCAGGATTAATGAATCAACGTTCAAGATAATGTTCTTAGCGCCTAGCTAACGCGAAAGAACTATTCCAGGAGTGTTGAACCAAGCGCTCAAATCACTCAAGCGATTCATGATCAAATTCACCTGAAATACATTGTCAAGTTATGGAGGACTGAAATGCAATCCAACGGGCATTTATTTCCAACGGAAATAAATTCAAAACACATTAAATGTGACAAGGCATTATGACTTGTGGACAAGCCACCTTTTGACTAGACTGTCATCTTTTCATAGTTCAAGTCTGCTTATGTCCAATCGAAATCAGCAGAAATTGAGGAATGTCAGAAAGGGACTATTTGACGCGCTGCGTGAGAGACACGTGCCTGGTTGTATCCAAGGGACAAATCCCAAGAATCTCTATAAATAGTACCCTTCAGCAAAACCTTAGTGGGTGGGCAGAGAGAGAAACTTTGCTGAAAGTATTTGGAAGAAAAAGATTGTAAACTCCATAGCCATATTGGAACTCGAGAAAGTTCATTGATCAATGAGCAGTATTTTTGTGTAAGAGAAGTTTGTTGAAGAAGGTCTTTATTGAAGCTCCAAAATCCATCAAGCTTCTCAAATACATTCCAAAAACAGTCACCGATATCTCAAACATCTTCATAGAAGAACCCTACACTATTATTGAGATATCCCAAGTTGTTTGAACTTCCCAACATCAAACAAACCTGTTACAATAAACCCTCAACATCTTTCATCTGAGTGAGAAAGTTTATTGACTTCACAAGCAGTATTTTTGAGTCGGAGAAGCTTGTTGAGGAAGGTCTTTATTGGAGCTGAAGTCTGTGTGATCAAGGAACTCAAGGCCATCTTGGAGAAGATCTTTATTGGAGCTGAAATCTGTGTGATCAAGGAGCTTGAGATCGTCTTTCCAGAAGCAGAGGATTGAAATGGCTTGTAGCAGAAATCTGTGTGACCAAGGAGCTCAAGTCATCCATATCCATCTCTTCCTTTATCCCTATTTTGTAGAAGTCTCTGTGTGAGTCTTCGAGAATCAATTTAGTGGATTGACTCCAAATGCATAGGAGAAAAAGGACGTAGCTGGGATTACATCACCCAGTGAACCTTAAAATTTATTGGGTTATTTACTTTTTTATTTGCTTTACTTACAGTTGCACATTATATCTTGAAAAAGCATATAAAATAGTCAAGCATCTAATTTAAGTCAAAGAGAACGCTAAGCTTTCAAATCTTTTCTTAAGCGTCTGACCCAGCGCTAAAATCTCTAAGCGTTCAAAACATCTCAAAACAAAAAAGCAAGTAAGGAAAACTTTGTGACGCTAAAACCTTTCAAAGATAAGACTCTAAATCATTCCAATGTGCTAAACCTGATTAAAGAACTGAACGCTTAAATCTGAGTGGTTATAGTATTCAAATCTTGAGTCTAAGTTAATCTTTTCAAACAGTCTTCTAGTAAACGCTTAGCCAAGCATTTACATCTTCAAGCGTCCAAATCAATTTTAATACGAAACTTTTTGAAATCTAAAAAGATTTCAAGGTCTATTCAACCCCCCCCCTTCTAGACCCTTTCGTATGCACACTTGGGACCAACAAGTGGTATCAGAGCGGTTGAAGTTGAAATTTTAAAATTTCCGAGTGTATCGGCCTGTTTAGATCTAGTTTTAAAAAAATTTAGTTGCTTTAAAATTTTTTTTCATGGCATTTTCAAGAGTACCAAAGTTGACCGAGTCAAATTATGACTCATGGAAGGTCAAATCATTTGCTTATCTTTGTGCTTGTGATGATGAAATGTGTGAAAAGCAGTTTAAGGGGGAAGAGAAAGAAAAGGCAGGTATTCATTGTTTCAGTATAAATCATATACGCTTTCAAATCCATATATATGAATGAATGATTCATCGCTGAAATATCTTGGCTTATCTCACTTTCTAAACGCTAACTTATATTATTTTGGGCTTTTATTTAAACTCTTAATCTATAAAACAGTTATAAGAGTTAAGGTCTTGACATCATCAAAAAGGGGGAAATTGTTAGGAATTTCATGTTAGATGTTTTGATGATGACAAGATAGGATTTCATGTTAGACCCTAAAAGAATGTAAGTTCGTACTTTCATAGAACATATGTATAAGCATTTGAAAGTTTATTGGTTTGTTAGGCTTGTAATTTTTTACTTTGTAGATTTTAGACTAAGTATTAGATACCGAGTCGTTAATAGAATTCTAGGTTAGTGTATTAGAGATGAAGTCGAAGATCAGCGTCTGAAGTTAAGTGAAGATGAAGATTTGTCTTAAGCGTCTGTCAAACGCTTAAAGACTATTTCAGGATTTATGAATCAGCATTCAAGATAATGTTCTTAGCGCCTAGCTAACGCTAAAGGATTGTTCCAGGAGTGTTGAACCAAGCGCTCAAATCACTTACACGATTCAAGATCAGATTCACCTGAAATACATTCTCAAGTCATGGAGGACTGAAATGAAATCCAACGGGCATTTATTTCCAACGGAAATAAATCCAAAACGCATTAAATGTGACAGGGCATTATGACTTGTGGACAAGCCACCTTTTGACTAGACTGTCAGCTTTTTAGAGTTCAAGTCTGCTTATGTCCAATCGGAACTAGCAGAAATTGAGGAATGTCAGAAAGGGACTATTTGACGCGCTGCGTGAGAGACACGCGCTTGATTGTATCCAACGGACAAATCCCAAGAATTTCTATAAATACTACCCTTCAGCAAAACCTTAGTGGGTGTGCAGAGAGACAAACTTTGCTGAAAGTATTTGGAAGAAAAAACTTATAAACTTCATAGCCAAAATCCTTCAAGCTTTCCAAATACATTCCAAAGATAGTCACCGATATCTTAAACAACTTCATAGAAGAACCCTACACTATTATTGAGATATCCCAAGTTGTTTGAACTTCCCAACATCAAACAAACCTGTTACAATAAACTCTCAACATCTTTCATCTGGGTGAGAAAGTTTGTTGACTTCACAAGCAGTATTTTTGAGTAAGAGAAGCTTGTTGAGGAAGGTCTTTATTGGAGCTGAAGTCTGTGTGATCAAGGAGCTCAAGGCCATCTTGGGGAAGATCTTTATTGAAGCTGAAATCTGTGTGATCAAGGAGCTCGAGAGCTTCTTTCAAAAAGCAGAAGATTGAAGTGGCTTGTAGTAGAAATCTGTGTGACCAAGGAGCTCAAGTCATCCATATCCATCTCTTTCTTTATCCCTATTTTGTAGAAGTCTCTGTGTGAGTTTTCGAGAATCAATTTAGTAGATTGCCTCCAAGTGCATAGGAGAAGAAGGACGTAGCTGAGATTACATCACCCAGTGAACCTTACAATTTATTGTGTTATTTACTATTTTATTTGCTTTACTTACAATTGCACATTATATCTTGAAAAAGCATATAAAACAGTCAAGCGTCTAATTTAAGTCAAAGAGAACGCTAAGCTTTCAAATCTTTTCTTAATCGTCTGACCCAGCGCTAAGATCTCTAAGCATTCAAAACATCTCAAAACCAAAAGCAAGTAAGGAAAACTTTGTGACGCTAAAACCTTTGAAAGAGAAGACTCTAAATTATTCCGCTATGCTAACCCTGATTAAAGAACTAAATGCTTAAACCTGAGTGGTTATAACGCTTAGCCAAGCGTTTAGATTTTCAATCGTCCAAATCAATTTTAATACGAAACTTTTTGAAGTCCAAAAAGTTTCAGGGTCTATTCAACCCTCCCCCCCAGTTTTAGACCCTTTCGTATGCCCACTTGGGACCAACAAAGTCCAAATCACCAATTTAATTGGCCCATTTAGATTTAATTAGATTAAGTCCAAACTAATTAACAAATCGAAATTGGATAATTTTCAATTGACTTGATTTAAATTATTCATGTCATCATCCATTTGATCCACCCAATTAAGTAAAATCACCCAAAACCCAAATATCAATTTTGACCCAAACATAGCCCGTTTTAAAACCTGAATCCAAGACCCGGTTCAATGAATTGGGTGTCAAACAAATGACCCGTCGGGCCACGCACACGGCTCGACAGGCCGTGATTGGCCTGGCCACGTGAACAGCTGCTGCGTGCAGCTGTGCGCGCAACTGTTCACCCGTGTGAACAGTGCTCGCGCTGCAGGCGTTTCTTTCGAGGTTTTCGAGCCCCTTTTTTTCTCGGTATTTTTTGATTTTCAATATCATCAAATATTCCCAAATTTACAATAACTAAAAACCAAAAAATTCTAGGCCAAACCATAAAACCCAGATTTAAGAAAACATACAATCCTGCTTCAAAAACACATAACTTACAATTCTTAAATCACGTAAAGTAGATCAAATATGCAAATCAGAGATTGGCTCTGATACCACTGTTGGGTTTTGGGTAAAAACACATAAACGCAGCGGAAGGATTTCAAAAATTTAATTAAAAACCCAAAAGTGTACTATAATTCGCATAATTGAATCTCAAACATGCATTAACGAGTAAATCTGACTTACCCGTTGAAGCGAGGTGGTAGGAGAATTCAATTCTTCTTTTAAACTTTAGATTGATGAACTTCTTGAATTCTTCAACCCTTGTGTTATTCAATTCTTGAAGTTGTAGATGAATCTAACAACGAATCACGTTGCCTCTAAATTATCACGCGCGAATTGTTGACGAAAAATTCCCTTCTTGTTCTCTATAAGGGCGGCGACTTTGGTGTATAGAGAGGGAGGATATTTTTCTTCATCTATTCTTTGGAGAGTTACAATTCATGTAATGTATTCCGTTCTCTAGGTTATAGTCAAGAGAGCCCTTTTATAACTCAATGACTTGTTGACCAAGACAAAACAAAAGAGACTGATTTGATCATCCAACCTAGCCTAATAGGGCCCAGAATTCTTTTTGTTTTGTTAATTTCTTTATTCAATTAATTATTTATTTTATCCAATAAATAAATATATTAGTTAAATAATAAAATTAATTAGATAAGTTAATTCATTAATATATTTCTCTATGAAATTATCTAATAATTAATCTTATCCAATAATTAATTATCTTATCCATTAAGCAATTAATTATTTAACTTATCCAATAAATTAAATCTATCCAAAATAAAATAGAAAATAGAAAACCCCCTTTTCAATTTTCTTCTTCAATTATTTAGCACGACTCTTTAGGTTCGTTTTATTTGGCAATGAGAGGAAACCAAAGGAAGTGGGTAACACTTAGCCAGTCATGTGGCTCACTTCGTAGCCCAAATGAAATACGAATGAATGGATTATTCCACAACATTTCAATCGTAAGTACCGTGTATGTATAAATTCTTCGTTCACGTTCCTCGGTCAAGTGAGAGTCATGGTTATGTCAAACTCACTAGACTTGACCATATGTATAAATTATAATAATACGAGATCATTGAGATCGATTTGGTGCCTAGCAAAATCGTCTCGTTTGCTTTGGCCAAAGACTTTTGTTGGTCCCAAATGGTATACGAAAGGGTCTAGAAGGGGGGGGGGGTTGAATAGACCCTGAAGTCTTTTTCGACTTCTAAAAATTCGTATCACTTTGAAGTATTTGAACGCTCGGAAAACTTTGAGCGCTGGGTGCGGCGCTTGAGAGATAATGACTTAAGCGCTAGTTTTAGGCGCTTGGGAAAAGTTAACTTAGACTTGGTGATTTCAACGCTTACCAAAGTAGGGCAGAGTTTAGTCACTAAATCAGGGTTAGCACAGCGGAAGTATTTTATAGCTTAGCGTTCGGTTTGTTAATCAAAAGTAGTCGTTTAGTTGCTTTAAAACTTTATCAAAGTGTATGCAATATGAATAGTAAAGCAATAAACAGTAAATAGTTAAAGCAGTAAATGACACAGGATATTTATAAGGTTCACTGGGTGATGTAATCCCAGCTACGTCCTTCTTCTCCTTTTATCAGGGAGGTTTTCCACTATGATGATTATCGAAGAGTCACACAGAAACTTCTACAAAATAGAGGGAGATTGGATATGATCTCGGAACTCCTTGGTTACACAGATTTCAGCTCCACTAAAGACCTACTATCCCCTTGCTTCTTTCACTCAGAAATGGTGCAAGTTACGCTTGATCTCGGAACTCCTTGGTCACACAGATTTCAGCTCCAATAGAGATCTTCTTCCACAAGCTTCTTTTACACAAAAATATTGCTTGTAAGTCAACAAGCTTTCTCACTCAGATGAAAGGTGTTGATGGTTTTGTTCACGAGTTTGTTTGTTTTTGGAAAGTTCAAACAACTTGGAGATATCTCAATAGTAGTGTAGGTTCTTCTTAAAAAGAGGTTTGAAATATGGGTGACTGTCTAGGAATGTATTTGAGAAGCTTAAAGGATTTCGGCTCTGGAGTTTATAAGCTTTTTCTCTCAAATAAATTCAGGAAAGTTTTGGACCCTTTTCTTGTTTATATGTCCAGATGTTTATCTATCTGTATTTTTTTTGTCACTTTTGCTGAAAAGGTTATTTATAGGTTGTTTTGAGATTTTGTCCGTTGGACATGGTTGGAATCTCGTTTCCCTAAACATTCCATGAGTTCTGACAATCCTAACTTTGGGTATATTTAATTGGTTAGGCATGGTCTTGGTTTCATAAATCTGACAGTCTCGGTCAAAGATATGGCTTGCCCATAAGTTGTAGTGCTTATATTTTAATAGCACTTATCCGACTTTTGATGCATCTTGTCTTATTTCCGTTTGGGAATAATTTCCGTTGATTCATGCATCTTTGATAACTTGGATTTGAATCTTCAGGTTACGCTTGGAGAACTAGACGCTTGAGCCTTTGGAGTTTAGCCTTTTTGAAAGTAGCCTTCTTTGTTAATCAGACGCTTGAGAAAGGTCATAATCTTTGCCCGATTTTTAGACGCTTGACCTTTTCACTTTATCTTTGATAGACTCACTCAGAATTCTATCATTGACTTAGTGTTAAGTACTTGGTCTAAGGTCCATAACAAATCTTGAGCGCTGAGTTCGTAACCTGGGATAGTCTTTTAGCGTTTGACGGACGCTTGAGACTAATCTTTATCTTTACTGTTCCTTCAGACGCTTGATCTTCAACTTCATCACTTGGTAGACTCACACAGAACTCTTCTAGTGATTTAGTATCACATTCTTAGTCTAAACTCTATAAAGATAAAAATACAAGCCTAGTATAAAAACACGAGCTTTCAGGCGCTTATACATTTGTTCTTCGAAAGCTTTTATACTTAACATTTCTTGGGGTCTAACATGGAATCCTAATTGTCATCATCAAAACATCTAACATGAAATTCCTAACAATTTCCCCCTTTTTGATGATGGCAATACTTACTCTTTTTATAGTTCAAGAGTTAGACGGCCAAAAATAATGGTTAGCGTTGGTTAGTAAGTTAGTTAAGGTTAGTTGAGCTTCAACGAGGTGTTTCAGCTGAAAAATGCATTATATATATCATTGAAGGTACAGGCATTTTTACAACTGAAATAAGGAAGAGATGAAAGCAAGAAAAGTAGAAGTACAATCAAGATCGTGACTTGATCTTGTATCTCTTGGTCATTTCTGCGCGGATTGCCTCAGTTATTTGATCTTCTAATGTCATCATCACATCATGATCTTTATTGATTATATACTTGTTTTCATCTACTTGCTTTTGTTTGAAAGCGACGTAATGCTTATCCCATTCATCTGGGTTAATACCCATATACCTTAAGCAGATTCTGAAGGTTCGATTTAGATCAGACATCTTCCTTTCCGCAACTACTTTTTCTGGATTGGTAGGTTCTGGAATGGACGCTCTGGAAAGAGGGATGTCAAACTGCTCAAGCAGTGCTCTGGAAGGTACTGGAAGATCTAGATAGAGCGCTCTTGGAGTTTCTCTTTTACTGGGCGCTCCAGTAGGGGCAAAAGTGGTTACCCAAGATGGATAGGGATCTTGCTCTTTATTTTGTATAGGAGGAGGAGTGGGAGTATGTTGACGCTTGGGCGGCGGAGGAGGATCTTGAGCGCTTGATTTTGAAGTTTTCCTCTTCTCCCCTTTCTTCTTCTCTTCCCCCTTATTGCCATCATCAGTCGGCATAAAATGCTGAGTAAGGAGACTGATTTGAGTAGCAATCTGAGCGACAGAGGCCTCAAGAGTGTTAAGACGCTGATCGAAATGTTCTTTCATGACCAGGAGTTGGGCTTGAGTAGCGTCTGTCAGAGAGGTCTCTAGAGTAGTGAAGCGATTGATAATGTCTTCTTTCAAGGCCAGGTGACTCGCCTGAGTAGCGCCCGCCATTTGCTGAAATTTCTTAAGGCCTTCAGTCATGGTCGCTTGAGCAGAAGAAACCGCCGGATTAACGGGAAGCTTGAAGCGAGACGTGTGTTTGAGTGAGTCCATTGGGACTTGATAAGCAGGGTCAAACACGGTCCCTTGAAGCGCCGGGTCAATAATAGACTTTGTGGAAGCAGTAGAGTCAGAAGCAGATGGACTGTCAACAGGAATAGGCGCTTGAGGTTGATCTGTGGAGTCCTCAGCAATAATGGGCACTGGCGAGACACGCAACCGTTCAACAGGCGCTTCGGCAATGGGTGACGCTGGCAGTGCATCTATCCTTTCAATTGGTGCTTCAACAATGACTGATTCGAGACGGCTAAAGTCCGTAAAGTTGAAGTCCATGCCGGCAAATGGCTCATCTGCATATGGATATGTAGCTCTTTGGAGAAGTTCATTCAAATGTAGGGTAGGAAGGTAAGTACCTTGAATGAAGGTGCGAAGTGGACTATCCATGGCCCTAATGTACATCGGCCCAAGGATATCCAGTACGTGATTGGGAAAGATTCTGGAAGGCGCTCGGCTAATGGAAAAGATAGCATCGGAGCAGTAATGATGAGAAAAGCCAATCAGCCTGTCCGTTGGAAGAGCGTTGAGTTTCTGAGATTCAGGAACATAACTTGTGTAGTATTCTTCCAAATAGGGGTAGACAGCTTGAGCAAGCGCTTGGGCTTTTTCCAGTGAAGATAAGACGAAGTCATAGTGATTATGAACTTCCTGTCGGATGAAAGGAAGGAGTGGATAGCCGGTGAAGGAGTTTATCCGGGATCCATTCCATGAGCGCAGGTTGGCTGTGAAGACTCTGTCAAAATGAGCGAGGGGAGTCATGAGCTTGATCATCAGTCGAAAGTTGTCGTCACAGTCACTTGAAGTGAAATTCAAGCAAGATGGGGAAGAACTGTCGCTGGAAGACGCTTGAGTGTCAAATCGTAGAGGAGTGTTTGCAAATCTGTGCAACGCTACGCGTAAGGACTGCTCAGTTTGTTGACGAATCAGAGGCGGCCTCAATACTGACCCAATTCTCCTTTAACGCTTCTGTAAGCAATATTGAGCAAATTTTCGCTTCTTATCATGTATACAGGCGCTGAAGAGATGAGGATCGACCAACTCTTCGAATTTGTATTTGCTCACAACATACGCTTCAGCCCAATTCGCTTTAGTCATGCAGTACTCAGTCCCTGCATTAAGGATTGCCTCAAAGCTGAATATCTCGGATTGCCTCAAAGCGATGCTTGTCTGGTTCATAATTAGCGTTCCAAACGCTATCAAAATAAGCATCAGCTTCTGTCTGAATCATATCAAGGATAGACGCTGGACGGTCTCCGACATGTACACCTTTATTCGTCCATAAACGGAGCGGATTAGCTGAAAACATATTTGCAGGACTGTTTACGAGACTTGAGAGTGAGAGTAGCCTTCTCTGTTTAAGAGCTTCTCAGTGGGATTGATGAGTCCATAAGCACGGTCATAGATTGGTATGTTGAAATCTCTGAGAGCAAGACCAGTTGGTTTGCTGTGCCCGTACTCTCGATAATAGGCCAGATCAACATCTGCTCTTGGGGTCTTTCTTTCTTGAACCTGTCGCGGGGGCGCTGAGGTGAGCAAGGTATCTCGGACAGTGAGATCAAACTTAATAAGTTTGACTATATCATTCTCCGCATTTATAAGACTGTCTTCATTATATCCGGTAGGAAAGAAGTCTTCTTCGGGCGCTGGGGGTAGATAGTCAACTGAGTGATCAATTGTCTTTAGAGGATCCAGCTGAAAGAAGTTTCGGTGAATGATAATTTCGTCAGCGTCGCTCTGATCTTCTGAGCGTGCCTCGGTTGTAGATGGGAGAGTGAGTAGGAGTGGAACCTCTGGAACATCAGGTTCATCAAACTCTAAGCCTGCAGATTCTGTGGCGGCTGCATGAGCGATGGCGACAACATCTGTCATATCGACATCCAGATGGACATCACTGGGCGCTTGAACAGCGGCTAGAGGAAGAGCTGTATAACAGATATCCTCTATAAGGGGAGGATCTTCTACATAAGTAGGTAAGAAACTGCTGTGGGAAGAAATAAACTTACCCTGAGAGCTAGTCTCAACAGCAATAGTAGCTTGAGTGCTTGGCTCAGTAGTCTCAGGCTCTGGAGGAGTAACATCGACTTGACGCTTGCGTAGTCCTCTGCGTTTCTTGAAGATACGCTTCACGTTCACCCCTTCAGCTGGTGGCACTTGAGTGGGTGCAACAGTAGGGTCTTCGAAGTCTATGTTTTTAAGTACTTTTTCCAGTTTTTTTCGGCTTACGAGAGGAATCTTGTCTTCTTCATCGTCATCCGTAGCTTCATCATCCTGTGGAGGAGATGGAATAGGTTGAGCCTTGGACTTTCGGGTAGCCCTCTTTTTGATAACAGCCGGGTGTTTCACGGCTTGCTTTGGAGTGGAACGCTTAGCTTCCTCTGGAGCTGGACGCTCAGTCTCCTCGTCTGACGCTTCACGCACAACTTGGCGCTCAGAGAGAGGTCTGGCCGCACCTCCGATCTTTGGTGGGTTAAAAAGATTCTGAATGATTCTTGGCCCATAAAATTTGTGTTTGGCCACAGTAAATCCAGCCGAAGATGTACATTCTGCTCTGAATAGCAGGTCACTAAGAACTAAACCGTAAGGTTTGTTTGAAGCATGCAGACAGTCTCTGAATCTACTGAACACATAGGCGCTCCAGTTGATGTTTATGTTGAG